>JADMNL010000026.1:322399000-323031000 GCA_016271365.2 Neoceratodus forsteri
TCTGTATCTTGCCAAGGTCATCTCAGATCACCATCCTATTTTGCTGCACTGGGGTCCAGGCCCTAACACAGTCTGTAATAAAGTATGGAGGTTTAATCATCAGTTGTTAAAAACTTAAAAACTTCAGTCTCATCTTCAAAATTTTTTATCAACATTTATTAAGGATAATAGGCTATCCATGCCTAAATTAGACATTCTATGGGGAGCATTAAAGTGTACTCTCAGGGGGGAGATAATTAGATTGGCTACCATTAAAAAGAGAACAACTGCACAAGTATCGTCCCGTCTCCTCCAAGAGATAAGACTGGTGGAATTATCACTACCCTCCTTCCCGACACAAACTCTCCTTACTAATTTGGAAATTCTTAGGGATTGTTATAATTCTCTATTGACAGATAAAGCTGAATACCTTTTGCAAAGATCTGAGGTCCGGTATTTCGACCAGGGAGATAAAGCGAGCAAATTACTTGCTCTTTGTTTAAGGGCTCAAGCGGCAGATAGAATAATTCCTTCTATTTACAATACATCCGGTTTCTTAGTTACCTCCCCACAAGATATTCTTTGTTGTTTTCAGTAGTATTACTCTGGTCTGTATTCACGATCCAGTACCCCGTTTAATTCTATAGATGTGGAATATTTTCTACAAAAGATAACACTTCCTTCTTTAGATAATCATCAAGTGGAACAGTTAAAGGCTCCTCTATTGGTGTCAGAAATAAGCTCAGCTATTGATGCACTGCCACTGAACAAAACTCCAGGACCGGATGGATATACTGCAGAATTCTACAAAGCCTATAAAACTCAATTCAAACAACATGAAGTCTTGCTATATTATGACAGTAGCAGTTTGATCCAGCTCTAGAACTGCTCCGGAGGTGAAATGGTTAATACCATTCCAAAATAGAACTTTGAGCACGAGCTCTAAGAAGCAGCTCTATCTGTGTCATTTCAAACCTGAACTGTCAGATTCTTTACTCCGCCTCAGTGAACAGTCGCTCCGGAGATTTCTCCTACTGCTCGGTTCATTTCTCGGTTTAAAAAGTGTTTTCTCGGTTCGATTCAACAGAGAATAGTTTTATTTTAACCGCAAAACCGTTCGGTTCAAGCTCTATCTGTGGTAACCGTAAGTAAATTAAAGGTTTTGTCTGTGTGGAACTTGTAAGTTTATCGGTTCGGTTTTGAACCGATCAGCTGGGTTTAAAACTCATTAAAACTAAAAATTTAACATTTTAGAGTGCGGTTCCAGTTCTTATCGGTTCTAAAAAGCGGATTTATTACGTTTTTCCAATACCGTGACACGGTTAGGAACCGATAAGTGTCTTCCCTAGCACTGCCATTTAAAGGCAAGTTTTCTGGTTGAGCTGGCATTATGTCTAGAAACCCAAAAGAAAAAGCCCACTGGGTTTCAACACTGTGATGTTTGTGGGGAAGTCTTTGCCAAGGCTGACCCACACACCATGTGTTTATTGTCTGAGGTTTGACCACCTCCAGTCAGACTGCCAGATATGTAAGAATTTCCTGCAGCCACCCTGGAAAAAGATTGGGCAGGCTCAGGGGGCAGGTGGCAGCAAAGAGTCCGCTGACCTGGATGGCCAGCCGGTTGGTGCCAACCAAACGGAGGAGTGCCCTCTGACCAGGCGAGACTTCCTGGGCAAAGAAAAGCTGGTTCTGAGGAACCAATTCCAATAAGAAAACAAGAAAGGCAGCAGGTCTGGAGTCCAAATTCCTTCTCCAACTGCTGCAGAGATAACAAAAGCCATACAGATTGTCCAGTCACTGTCTCAGGGTCCATCTGAACCGCCACTATCTGGCAAAGGTGGTTCGTCCGGTCCCAGTGGTTCAGGAATATGATATTGAGAATTTTATGAACCAGAGGAGGGAGGATGATTATGAACAGTATGAATGTGGCTGGGAAGGTCTGGTGTGCCCATTGAACCGGACATTTCCCCAGACAGACCTTTAGAATCTCCCCTATGCTATCTGAGTCCCATCTCATTTTATGTTTTACAAAAAGTTGTTGAAACCCTCCAGCTTCCCTTAGAAGAAGCTGTGGATGAGCAAGAGGAGCCTGATTCTGTAGAAATGATGGATATTCCAGAGTCTAGGAGATTGTCTATTCCTTTACATAAGTCTTTTAGGAAGCAAACAATAAAAATTTTAAAAGCTCCTAATTCTGTGCCTCCTGTAGATAAAAAGATGGACAGAAGGTACACATTGTCAGGTCCTGATACAGAATTCCTTTCTCAGCAATGCAGTCATGTTGGGGTAGTTCAGGCTGCAGCCTGTGATAAAGCTAATATCCTCCTGGCTTCACATCCTCCTGACAAGGATTCCAGGAAGATTGATGCCATGGCGATAAACCAGTATATGGCAGCCTCTCTGGGACTCAGGCAAGCAAATTATATGGCTTCTGTAGCTAGGTATCAGAAATCTAGATGGGATACTGTTATGGAATTAGCCAAGCAAGCCCATGGACAGTTGGCTAGTGAACTAGAACAGGTGGCTGCTGATGGCATTGAGGCTTCTAAGGTGCAGTTTCATGCTGTTGTGGATGTTAATGATGTTTCCTCTAGGGTCATGGCCACATCTGTAGCTTTTCGTAGGTTGGCCTGGCTCAGGTGTACTAGTCTGTCACAGGATACCCAGACTAAGGCTATGGATTTTCCTGTGGTGGGAAATTCTCTGTTTGGGGAGCAGACAGAGAACTACATGAAAAAGATGGATGAATATAGGACTACTTACAAGAGTGCCCAGGCTAAGGAGCGGCAAGCCACTCCTCAGAGGCATACCCCCAGGGGTAGGGGTAGGCCTTTTCACAGGCCTTTTTACCAGACTCAGGCCTCCTCTGCCTATGCTCAGAGGGGCTTCTTCAGAGGCAGAGGCAGATGAGGGGTGGGCAGGCCTGCTCCCACCCCTCAGCCTAAAGCTCCTGCTAAGCAGCCACCCTGATGGGGTGCCCAGGGCCGATTCTCCTGTACCGGTAGGGGGCAGGCTGGCTTACTTCAGTCAGAACTGGGCTTCTTTAACCTCAGACAAGTGGGTTCTGGAAGTAGTAAGCCAGGGTCTGGTTCTCAGCTTCAAAATGTTTCCCAAGTTGAGAAGCAGACTTTTCTGCTACAAGTGCTTCAGAGACCCTTGCTCTGGAAGCAGAGGTCTCATCCCTGTTAGGTCTCAGAGCAGTAGAAAGGGTTCCTCCCCTGCACCAGGGCAGGGGTCTGTATTCCAGATACTTCCTTACCCCAAAAAAGACAGGAGAATGGCGGCCCATACTAGATCTCAGATATCTGAACAAGCATCTTTTGAAACCAAAGTTCAAAATGGTAACTCTGGCAATGATTTTACCCTCCCTAAGGCCAGGGGACTGGTTAGCCTCCCTGGACCTCAAGGATGCCTATTTCCATGTCCTAATCAGAAGCTCCCATCGAAAGTATCTCAGATTCAAACTGCCCTCAGGTCATTACCAGTTCAGAGCAATGCCCTTGGCCTTACCTCTGCCCAAGGGTATTCACAAAGTGTCTAGCAGTGGCAGTGGCTCACTAAGGAGGCAAAGGATTGCTGTTTTCCCTATCTAGATGATTGGCTCATTGTAGGCCAGTCCCCAGAACAGGTAAAATCTCACCTGCAGGTCACCCAGCAGCTTCTCACCTCCCTGGGTTTTCTGCTAAATCTACCAAAGTCGGTTCTAGAACCAGTCCAGGTACTCACCTTTATAGGGGCAGAATTGGACACAAAGCTAGCCAGAGCTTTTCTTCCCTTAGAAAGGGTAAGGAATTTAGTGGCTCTGGCCTCCTCCTTCACTCTGCAGGTCTCTCGACCAGCAAGACACTTTCTGCAGCTCCTGG
Organism: Neoceratodus forsteri; assembly: GCA_016271365.2. Classification (NCBI taxonomy): domain Eukaryota; kingdom Metazoa; phylum Chordata; order Ceratodontiformes; family Ceratodontidae; genus Neoceratodus; species Neoceratodus forsteri. Next base: position 322,402,843 of record JADMNL010000026.1, read on the forward strand.
GGCACATGGCTGCATCCACAGCTGTTGTGCAGGGAGCAAGATTTCAGATGAGAGACATTCACTTTCACCTGAGAACCTATTGGTCTCAGAGAAGAGACCCCCTTTCCAAGTTGGTCCCAGTGACTCGAACCCTGATCCTAGCCCTCCAGTGGTGGCAGGATCAGAGCAATTTAAGATTGGGGGTCCCCTTCATTCCCCCTACTCACAATCTGACTCTCACTACAGATGCTTCCCTTCTGGGCTGGGGAGCCCACATGGGCGACCTTTCCACTCAGGGAGTGTGGTCCCCCCCAGGAATCTCTGCTCCACATCAATTTGCTGGAACTCACAGCTGTCTTTTTAGCTCTTCAAGCATTTTCTGCATCTGTCCACAACAAGGTGATACAAGTCAGAACAGACAACACCACAACAATGTGGTACATCAACAAACAGGGGGGCACTCGGTCTTCGGCCTTGTGCACCAAGGCAATGAAGTTGTGGTCTCTGGCCTATTCCCTGAACACTTCCCTTATAGCAGTTCATCTTCCAGGGAAGGACAATGTCCTAGCGGATGCTCTCAGCAGAATTTCCCAGGGCCATCACGAATGGTCCCTGGATCCTCAAGTGCTGGGGATAGTCTTTGCCAGATGGGGCACCCCTCAGATAGACCTTTTTGCAGCCCCAAACAATCACAAACTTCCTCTGTTCTGTTGCAGGCCTCCAGTGCTGGGCTCAGTTCCCCTGGATGCCCTTCTCCTGGATTGGGAGGGGAAGTTTCTCTATGCTTCCCCCTTCCCTCTCCTATTCAAAGTATTAGTCAAAATCAGATCTCAGCCTTGCAGGGTGATTCTGATTGCCCCGGATTGGGCCAGGCAGCCCTGGTACCCACTCCTTCTGTCACTGACAATCCATCTTCCCCTTTGCCTCCCAGGAATCACAACCTGTTAACTTGTGCCCAGGGAAGGGTTTGGTATCCGGACCTCAAATCCCTCAACCTCAAGGCCTGGCTCTTGAGGAGTTAGTTTGCTGATTTACACCTCTCTCAGGGTGTTCTTGAGATCCTAAAGGCTTCCAGAAAGCCTTCCACTAGGGCTACTTATAGTTCTAAATGGAAAAGGTTTTCCATTTGGTGTGCTGGGAAAAATATTTCCCCAGAATCTGCTGATTTGCCCTTTGTATTAGATTACATGGTACATCTTAATTCCTTGGGTCTTAGACCAGCTACCCTGAGAGTCCATCTGGCAGCTGTATCTGCTTTTGTGTCAGCAGGAAAGTCATCCCCTCTTTCCTCTCACCCTGTGTTTTCCAGGTTTTTTAAGGGATTACTCCATACTAATCCACCCTTTCGGGAACCGGCCCCTGCTTGGGACCTTAATGTTTGCATTGCCCAGTTAATGCAACCCCCTTTTGAACCTCTGTCTTCTGCAGAGCTTAAGTACCTAACTTGGAAAACTGTTTTTCTAGTGGCTATCACTTCTGCCAGACGCATAAGTGAGTTGCAAGCCTTGTCAGTGGAAACTGACTTTTTCTTTCCACAGGGATAAGGTAGTCCTTAGGACTAATAGGAAGTTTTTGCCTAAGGTGGTTTCAGATTTCCATCTTAATCAATCTATCTCCCTTCCAGTATTTTTCACTGATCACTCCTCTTCTGGTGAGAGGAGGTTGCACAGCCTGGATGTTAAGAGAGCTCTTAGTTACTATATAGAGCGTACCAAAGGTCACAGGTTCGAATCCCTCCAACTTTTCCTTACCTATGGTGAAGTTGGGAAAGGCAAACCTGCCACTAAGAGATCAATTGCCAGGTGGATTGTCTCTTGTATCCAATTTTGTTATCAGAAACTGGGAAGAGATCCCCCCTCTGGCTTGAGGGCTCATTCTACCAGGGGTACAGCTGCGTCTCTAGCTGCTGCCAGAGACATCCCTATACTAGAGATTTGCCAGGCTGCTACTTGGAAAACGGTACACACTTTTACCAAGCATTACTCCCTGGATGTCCAGGCCAGGAGAGATGCTCGGTTTGGCACAGCTGTTCTTCAGAGCCTATTCCCTAAGTAGGTTCTGCCCCTCCTCCATGGAGGTACTGCTGTGTATTCTGCTACTGTCATAATATAGCAAGACTTCATGTTGTTTGAAGAAAAATTACTCATCTTAGTAATGTTGTTTCTTCTAATGGAGTCTTGCTATATATCTCCCCCAGCCTGCCCCTCTCAGAACCTCTACTTGGGTGGGGTGCGGGCAACTTGGTGAGGGCACTACTTTATGCCCTGTTAGCGTTTTTCCCCTTTTGGGGCTTTGGGGTGTGTGTGTGTGTGTGTGTTTTATTATACTGATGTTTTATTCTCATATTATTAGAATTGTGTTAGTAGTTCTGGTCCCCTGACTTGAGTCTTGGGTGTTGGGACCAGCAATGGTTGTTAATATTTAGGTAGCCATTTGGCTAGTGTAGGTTACAGCTTCCACACAGACCTTAGTGAGTTTTGGCTCGTAAAGATCTGACAGTTCAGGTTTGAAATTACACAGATAGAGCTGCTTCTTAGAGCTCGTGCTCAAAGTTCTATTTTGGAATGGTATTAACCATTTCACCTCCGGAGCAGTTCTAGAGCTGGATCAAACTGCTACTGTCATAATATAGCAAGACTCCATTAGAAGAAACAACATTACTAAGGTGAGTAATTTTTTCTTAGTCCCTATTCTTTTAGATACTTATAACAATATTTATAAACATGGCGTTTCGGATTATTCCCTTACAGAGACCACAGTGGTAGTTCTCCCTAAGCCAGGGAAAGATCCTCTTTTTGTTACTAATTACTGACCTGTTTTTTTGATAAATGTTGATCTAAAAATACTGGCAAAGATTCTAGCCAATAGATTGGCGAAAGTGTGGCAGGGTTTAATAAGTTCAGAACAGGTAGGATTTGTGGCTAATAGACATTCTGCGGACCATATGTGGAAGTTGAGCCATCTTATATCTGCATCCAGGGACTCTTCAGTGCCTGCGGCCCTGGTGTCCCTGGATGCAGAAAAGCCTTTTGACCGGGTATCGTGGGAATATTTGTTTTATCTCATGCCTAAATATGGTATTCCTCAACAATTTATTCAATGGGTGAGGGTGTTATACACCTGACCGACAGCTCATGTTCTCTGTAATGGAATGCTCTCTAAGACTATAGTTCTGAATCAAGGGACTAGACAAGGTTGCCCCTTTCCCCCTTTTTATTTAATCTCTATTTAGAACCACTCATTCGTTACATTAATATCTCCCCTTCAATACAAGGTATCATGGTTGGATCTCATCAATATTAACTATCAGTCTACGCGGACAACATCCTTCTTCATATTTTACACCCCTCTTCTTCAATAAAAGCGGTTTTGACTGTTATTGAGCAATTTGGCAAGTTTTCAAATGATAAGCTTAATATAGCTAAAACAGAGGTGATGCCTTTAAACAAATATACTTACTCATCGGAGGTGTCCCAATTAGGCTTAAGATGGGTTAAAGATAATATGATATACCTGGGAATATATCCATCTACTGATAGTTCACGAATGAAACAAAATAATTTAGATAAAACTCTGTCCCAAATTAATAAAGATCTTAATCGCTGGATTACACTCCCTCTTTCTTTGTGGGGAAAGATTAATGTAATAAAAATGAACGTACTTCCCCGGTTATTATATCCCCTTTATATGACCAACTTGTTTCTCCCTAAATCCTGGTTTTTCCAGATGAATCATACAATAGCAAATTTTATTTAGGTAAAAAGAAAGCCGAGAAGAGCAATAGCAAAACTCCAGTGTAGTAAAGTACAAGCTGGGCTGCAGTTACCAGATTTTCTTCATTATTATGCAATCACATGCTCGGTAATATTAAAATGAAGTTGAGGGATGTGGATAGAGGATCATCACAGTGATGTTCCACAATGGCTTCAAATTGAAAATGCATGGTGAGCCTCCCAGGGAATAAATATAGGCATCCTTATCTATGTAACCTGTAAGAATATCCCTAGAACTTTATACGGCACAACTACTGGGATCACTCTACGGGTCTTTAATAGGATAAATGCCAAACTCCAAATATCTGTGGAGAAAAACATCTCACAACCAATCCTCAGAAAAGTACAGTTAAGTAAGAACTTACCGTAACAGCAGATCTTCGAGAACAGCTCTTGCAGCAGGTTACACCATTAGGACTGAAGCCGGCAGGCGTCAGGACCCCATGGAAAATTTTCTAGCTAGCAGTCTTCAGCGGGGACCGCCTCAGACGTTGGTCCTGCCCCCGACGTCAGGCGTAGTACATAAGGAGGTGATCCCGCCAGAATCTCCAGTTCTCCCGCCGGAGACTCCTGGTCGCTGGATGACATCAGAAGAGGAGACCGAGGACCCGCCATCAGATGGCTAAGACTAAGAACCAACTCTCTGATCTGAAGGATAGTGTAAGGCTAGAACCTGCTTCATCCAAGGGGGAATGGTGGGCAGCAAGGTACCTGCTGAAAGAGCTGTTTCTAGAGAATCTATGATGAGATTCTGCAGTAACTACTATCTTCGAGATACAGCTCTGCAGCAGGTTACACCATTAGGACTGATTCCCAAGCAATAGCGCCTTAAGAAGCCAACAGGAGGAGGCAAGACGGAGATTCAAACCCGTCCTGAGCCTAGGACAGGAGGCCCTGAAGAACAGCTAGGCCGAAACCTGCTCTTCGCCTTGAGGTGATGTCCAGGCTATAATGCCTGATAAAAGTGTGCACCGAACTCCAGGTAGCTGCTGCACATATGGCCGACACAGACACGTTCTTCAGTGCTGCAAAGGAGGTAGCCACTCCTCTTGTGGAATGGCCCTTGACCGCTTCTGGTAAGGGTTTCTTACGCTTGTCGTAACAAAACAAGATACACTGAATGAGCCAGCATGAAAGGGTTTGTTTCGAAACTGGGGCCCTTTTCATCCTCTCAGCGAATGAAACAAACAGCTGCTCCACTTTCCGGTGCTGTTTGGTTCTGGTCAAATAATATCTGAGACACCTGTGAACATCCAGGGTGTGGAGCAGTGCTTCTCCTCGATTGGCGTACTTAGGAAAGTACACTGGTAAATCAATGTCCTGGTTAAGAGTAAGGGCTGAAACCACCTTAGGCAGGAACTTAGGATTCATCCTGAGGGACACCCTATCCTTATGAAAAATTAAATAAAGGCTCCTTGCACATGAGAGCCTGTAATTCGGAGATTCTTCTCGTCGAAGTAACAGCAACCAAAAACGTTTTCCACGACAGAAAACGTAGCTCGCAATCTCCAGCAGGTTCAAAGGGTGGCAGCGTAAGCTGCTCCAGGACAAAGGGTAAATCCCAAGGAGGAACGGGATCCCTAATGGGCGGCCTAAGGTGGAGGACCCCCCTTAAAAAGGCACGGGTAGTATCCAGTTGGGCCACCATGCGGTGGCCTATGGGGGCATGATAAGCTGAGATTGCACAAAGGTGCACTTTAATCGAGGAGTAAGCCAACCCAGATTGAAAGAGGAAAAGCAGGTACTCCAGAACCAACTTTTTAGGACAGTCTAAGGGTGAGAAACCGCGTGCTTGAGACCACAGGCAAAAGCTGCGCCACTTCATGGCGTATGTTGCATGTGTCGCCGGTTTTCTGGCAGCAGAAAGCACTTCTGCCACCTCTTGCAAGACCCCGTGTCGCAACATGGCTATGTCTCGAGGAGCCAAGCATGCAGGTTCAGTCAATGTAAGTCCGGATGGACTAGTGAACCCTCCTCCTGAGACAACAGGTGGGAGCTGATTGGCAAGGAAAACGGCGGTTCCCGGGATAACTGATTCAGAAGCGGGAACCAAATTTGCCTGGGCCAAAAGCGCTATCAAAATAAGTGTCACATGCTCCCTGCGAAGTTTGAGAAGGACTCTCTGGATCAACGGGAAAGGAGGGAAGGCGTAAAGAAATCTGCCCGCCCAGGAGAGGGACAACGCGTCTCGCCAGAAAACACCAGGCCCTGGATCAAGCGAGCAAAAATTGGGCAGTTTTGTGTTGGATGGGGAGGCAAATAGGTCTAATTCTGAAGTGCCCCCATCTGTGGAACAGATCCTCTGCCAAGTCCTGTAGAAGTTCCCACTCATGAACCCTGGCCTGGGAATGACTCAGGCTGTCTGCGACAGTGTTGTCCACCCCGGGAACGTGAACTACAATGAGGTTTGCGCCGTGTCGTATTACCCATTCCCACACCCTCATGGCCTCCCTGCAAAGAGGGTAGGAGTGTGTGCCTCCTTGTTCGTTGAGGTAATACATCACCGCAGTATTGTCTGTTTGCAATAGGAAAGTACTCGGTGGAATCTCCGACTGGAAGGCTTGCAGGGCATAAAGGACCGCCCTCATCTCCAATATGTTGATATGGAGGTGAGATTCCTGGGTAGTCCATGTTCCCTGAGACCTCACCCCGTTCAAGTGCGCTCCCCACCCCAGCCCTGAGGCATCTGTGGAGAGTGTTACCACCGGGGACGGCGCTATGAAAGGAACCCCCACCGAGAGGGTTCCCGGGTCTAGTCACCATTGCCAGTCCCAAACCACGGTCTTCCTGATTCTGACTGGATGCTACAGATGGTCTTGCCTTTGGTCCCACTGCACCCTTAACATCCACTGGGTTACCCGCATATGGAGTATTGCCATCGGGACTGTTGGAATGGCCGCAGCCATGTGTCCTAACAGGCGAAGGACCAGTCTGGCCAGGACGGTCTTCTTCGCTGACAGGTCCCTTATGAGGGATCGTATGCGTTCCGCTCTGTCTTCGGGAAGGAAGACCCTCCCCTTGACGGTGTCCAGAACTGCTCCTATGAACTGCAGTGTCTGAGACGGTACCAGGAGAGACTTCTCGTAGTTGATTAAGATGCCCAGAGACTGAAAAAGAGCCTGGGTATGCTGAATGCACAACAGCAATGCCTCCTTGGAGGAGGCCATGAGAAGCCAGTCGTCCAGGTACGGGAACATGTAGTGGCCCTGTCTCCTCAGAGACGCTGCCACGACCACCATGCACTTGGTGAATACCCTGGGTGCTGATGACAGCCCGAAAGGAAGAGCTCGAAACTGGTAGTGGCGACCGAGAAACTCGAAGCGCAGGAACCTCCTGTGCGCCTGAGCGATAGGGATGTGCAGGTAGGCATCCTGCATGTCCAGGGACACCAAGAAAGCATCCTTCTTCAGCATGGGGATCAGTCCCGGAAGGGTAACCATGCGGAAGCGCTTGTAAACGACCAACATATTGAGGTCGCTGAGGTCCAAGATTGGACGAAGGTCCCCTGTTTTCTTTGGAACCAGGAAGAAGTGCAAATAACCTGCACCTCTCTGGTTCTCTGGAACGTGCTCCAAAGCATCTTTCTGTAGAAGCGTGAGCACTTCCTGCCTTATGAGCAGAGCGTGCTGACCCGAGTAATGGGAGAGCAGAGGAGGTCTTGTGGGGGGCTTGTCTAGGAATTCTATATAGTGGCCTTTTTCGACCAACTGTAGCACCCACCTGTCGGTGGTGATCGAGCGCCACCCTGGTAGGTGGCCTGCAATGCGACCCCTGACCTTCGTTTCCCGTTGATCCTGAGGAGGGCCGGGGGCTGGGAAGGAGTCATGCTGTGGCAGCAGAGGGTCCTGCAGGCTGGGCCGACTTGGTAGCACGTTGGCCTCTACCTGAGGACGTCTTGACCTGGACTTTCTGGGAGAAGGAGCCCCTCTATTGCTGGCCGGAATGAGGTTGTTGCCTCTGAGTCCAGCTGCGGAAACTACTCTGATTCCTACGAAAGGAACTGAGTCTAGATCTGTACATGGCCTGGACAGATCTAACCGCCTTCCCAGCTTCCTGTAACTTGGTGATGAGCCTTTCAGAGGCTTCACCTAACAAAACCTCGCCATGAAAAGGAGGATCCAGAATATTCTTCTGGATGTCCGGGGTAAACCCGGAGACACGGAGCCATGAGTGTCTCCGGAGACATCGCCTCCTGAGGCTGCCGCCTGGCCGAGGAGTCCACGGAGTCGTGACGCTGCCTGAGCGCCCCATCACGCCTAAACCCGCAGGGAGGAGCTGAAGGAGTTCCTCCTTTGGTCACCGCCTGGCAATTTCTCCACCAGTTCCTGTCCCTGTTCCACAGCGCGTTTTGGAATTGAACCATGTGGGTCAGGTAATTCAAGGATCTAATGGCGCAAGTCGCGGCTGCGTAAGTGCGCCTGCCCAGTACGTCCAGCTGCTTGGACTCGGGGTCTGGTGGCTGCGTGCTCAGATGTTGCGGTCTCTGAGACCGGTCATGAGAGGCTGTAATGACCAGGGAGTCGGCCAGAGGATGGTTAGCCAGGTACTGGTCCTCCCTTGGGGCCCTGTACAGGCGGCCAGCCTTCTTCGGCATTGTCGGGGTCGAATGTGGACGCTTCCACGCTGCCTTGGTGACGTCCACGAAGGTGTCCACCAAGGGTGGCACTACCACAGGCTTAGGATCTTTTTGCCGAAGGTAGCAGGCAAGGCGTAGTCTTTCGGGGTCGAGTTCCTCCGCATCCCATCCCATGTTCTCTTGGATGTGTCTCATTATCTCAGAGAATGAGGGGTCATCTGGAGGAGACCTAGGGAGGTCGTGTGGGTCCGGAGAAGGGCTGCTGATGGGAGGAGGAGACCTGGAGCATTCAGAGATGTCAGATCTGGAATCCTCCGTGGACGGCGAATACCGACGTCTTCTGGGTCTCTTGGGGCTGGGTGACCCTGAAGAGGATCTAGACGGAGGCCTTCTCTTCTCTGTAGATCTGCCCCTAGGAGGTGCTGCTGGCTCCTGGGGAGGAGGTGCTCGGCCTGCTGCCCCTTTTGGAGAAGGTGGGGGCGCAGGCATCGGTGGTGCCGCGGGTGTGGGAGGAGGGTGCGTGGTGACCACATCCTTTTTGATGGTGTCCCACCAGAAAGTGAAGAGCTCCTTCACTTCTGCCAAGTTGAGGCCCGACGACAGACCGGGCGCCGGTGGCCTGTCGTCCTCTGGTTCAAGGGAGGGTTCCTATGGAAGCTCGACGGGTCTGGAATCGCCCGCCTGGTCTTCGGGCTGAGTGGACTCCTCCTCCGGCAACGCCTCCTGACGGACGTCGGTAGGCGGCGGTGTGGTTCTTCTGGCTGCGGTCTCTGACGTCGGTCCCCCCGCCAGCGTCCTGGGGGGTGAATGCCTGACCGGCGACAGGTGACGAACTGCCGCCGGTTCCCGAGAGTGTTTGTGAACCTTGGCCGACGTCGGGTGGGCCGAAGTCTGGGCCGACATCTGCTTAAGGGAGGTCAGCTCCTTGGTCTTGTGTTGGGGTGGCGGCGGCAGGGAGACTGACCGGACGTCGGAGGCCGAGTGCCAGGCCGAGGACTTGTGATGCTCACCTGACCTGGACGAGGCCTTGGCTGAAGAAGCGGGCCTGGAGGTCTTGGCAGGCCGCAGAGTCGAAGAACCGCTGGCTGATTTGACCATGACCGGGGGGGGGAGCTGAGTGTGTGCTATAGACGGGGAGCAGTCTGACCTGGAGCCGGAGCTGTGGGAGTCCGAGGCCCTTGAAGGGGATCTAGGTCTCAGCTTTTCCTGGTGCTTCTCGTGGTGCCTGTGCGACTTTCCCAAAGATCCCCCCCTGGAGGAAGGTTCCATGGCCTTGAGCTTTTCTTCAAGGAGGAAAGCCTGGAGAGCCTTCTGTCGGCGGATTCTGGTTCGGCTATTAAAGCCCTGGCAGAAGGAGCAAGCCTGGGTGTCGTGGTCCGGGCCTAGGCACCGAACACAGGCTGAATGAGGGTCTTTGAACGGGATCTGCTTCCCACAGGCACACTTCGAAGAATGGCCCTCCACTGAAGTTGAGGAGGACATCAGATGAGGAAGAGTACTTGAAAAGGATTTCTTCCGAAGTTTGGATTTCTGGATAGATTTCCTGGTCGTCGCGCGCTAGACTAAACCGATGAGGTTGAGACATGCACGTCGACAGCGGGAAAGAACTGGGGATTCTGCCGGGACCGCCTCCTTATGTACTACGCCTGACGTCAGGGGCGGGACCGACGTAGGAGGTGGTCCCCGCTGAAGACTGCTAGCTAGAAAATTTTCCGTGGGGTCCTGACGCCTGCCGGCTTCAGTCCTAATGGTGTAACCTGCTGCAAGAGCTGTATCTCGAAGATCATCCCCAATTTTAAGATTAGTGGTAAAACTTTAAATAAAAAATTCTGGCCCTTTAATCATAAAATTAAAGTGATTGATCTATTAAGTGACCAACGCTTATTGACATTTCAAGAGGTAAAGAATAAATATCAGATACCGACTGAATTTGTTTTTAAATATTTTCAGTTGTCCCAAATGCTCCATTCATACTTTGGGTTGGGGCCTTGGAATCAATATCTAGCTGGGCCTGTATTACAATCTATCTCATCACCACCTACATCAAAACTCATATCTCATTTTTATCATCTTTTGAGAGACCATTTTGAGTTACACTAAGGCCGTCCAAGGTACGTGTGGGACCAAGTTAATGCCTATCTCTGCTCCCGAGGAGAGGTCTTGGGAAAAGATCTGGCAGCATTTATATTGAGACGTGAAGTGGGATAGATATAAATTATTACAATTTTTTGTTATTCATAACTTATATTACACCCCGCTGAAATTATGTAAAATGGGGTTACTTGATTCAAATCCATGTTCCAGGTGTGGGTAATGCCTGGTAATCTATTACATATATTATGGGAATGTAATAAGGTAATACCCTTTTGGGCAGGTATTAAAGATAAATTGGATCCATTGTTGGGTCTTTCCAAAGCGTTTACACCTGAAATTAGTATTATAGGTAATTATAGATCAGTATTAATTGGGAAACAATGTAAATATATAGCTATGATATCTTTGTGCGCAAAAAAAGTTATTTTGAGACATTGGCTCGACCAGGCAATACCCTCTAGGACTGAATGGGTTAAAGAAATTATTTTTGCCTTACATGCTGAAAAAATTATTGCCTAGATGTCGGGCAGATTGCATTATTATAATGAGTTTTGGGCCCCTTTGCATACGTTGCTAACAATCTAGATACTTATATAATAGGGGTAGCTGAGAGAAGGTGACATTCTCTACATTAATTTGGTTAGTTAGAGTGTACTGGCCGGGAGCTATATGGGGGAAGGGGGGGAGGAAGGATTAGATAAGGATAGCTGTGTTACAAAATGTGTTATTGTAGTAAGCTATTTTTATGGCGAAGCTCAATACACTTGTTGTAGACTATGCTGGTATTTTTCTGTCTCATCTCTGTCTTGTCTTGGATTTTTTACTTTTTTTTTTTTCTACAACTGGAATTGTTCAAGAATGTTTCTTCTGACTGTAACAGAAAAAACTCAATAAAGCTTACTTAATTTGAAGAAAAAAAAAAGATCCGAGAAGGAAGGATCCTCAGGTGGTGATTTCAGTGAGGTCTTGCCTCTCGGCTCAGGTTCCTCCACAATTTCCTCCTCAGAAGAATCCCCTCTCCCATCAGAACTGTTGTCGGCCTCCTCCACTGGACAACATTCGAACCAAGAAAGGGGAACATCCAGTCGAGTCTCCACCGAGAGGTGGACAATCGGACCCGAACTGCTCGTGGAAGGGGACCTGTGAAGCGGCGGAAGTGGGAGCCTTGCTTCTAGGTCCAAAACCAACTCCGACCTCACACCCTGCAACCAAGACGGTAGGAAGGACTTGAAATCCGGCATAGCCGGAGGGGAGAAGGTGGAGCTGGTTGAGGCTGGGGGGGGTGCAGGGGGAACAGCATCTGGAGGAGGGTAATATCCCTGCGGACCCATGTAATGGGTATAGGGATGATAACCCTGGTAAAACTGTCCCATTGGATTCCATCCAGGAGTGGGAACCTCCGGGTAAGGATCCCCAAGATACCTGTGGGGGTAATGGGGGACAGTGAGGGGACTGTTATAATACCCCATGAGCCCGGACGTCAGGGGAACCCAAATCTGACCTGTTGTGGTGTAGATCAAGTTAGGATCTGGCGTCGGGACAGTCCACATTATAGGCACCGACATCGGTACCAGCACCTCCGAATCCGGCGCTGGAAGAGGATCCAGCATCCGAGCGGCCAGCGACGGCACTGGATGAAGAGTCTCGGTTGTAAAAGTCTGGTCCAGCGTCTGGGCCGATGGAACAGGCGTGACCACCGGTCCCGGCATTGGAACTGTTGTAGGGACTGGCAGCGTTGGGAGGCGCCGGCAGTCCCGGTGTCGGGACTGTTGTAGTGACTGGCAGCGTTGGAGGAGTTGGCAGTCCACCCTCAGGCTGAGGAGGGGCATCCAGAGAAAGGCCATCTGGCCAAGGAGCCTCCTGACCCTGGTCCCTGGCAGGGGAGCGCAGGGAAGAACCCCCGAAATCGCCTGGTTCACCAGCATCCAAATCGGCCTCGCCAGACGTGTCCGTGGTGGAATGCGAGGACACAGGCAAGGGAAGAACAAGAGGGAGCAGGGCTGTCTCCCTTCGGTCCTGCTGGACATCGGTTTATGCGCCAGTAGGTCCTGACGGGAACAGAGCCCATACGATGCGTCCAGGGATGGCAGGCGTGGTCGGCCAGTCGGAGAGGACCCCGGCCAACTTAAAGACCGAGGCCGGGTGACTACCCCCAGCTGGGGGGGGTCGACTTAATGGCCTCCGGGCGGTCTCCGGAGGAGCCGGAGGCCGACTTACTGACTGGTGCAGCATGCGACCAACTTATCTGCTTGAAGTTACTCAGTGGCTGGGCCTTGCTGGTAGAGGGCCTGACGTCATCCGCAGAGCGAGCCCGCTCCCCAGTCGTCTCCTTATGCTTTTTAGGGAAAGATTTATCGGACGAGTCCCTAAGCATGTCCATCTTCTCAAGCGAAATTAGACTGACCTTGAGAAGATGGGCCTCCAACGCCTGCTGTCTCCGCTTTTTGGTAGCCTGACTGAAGGACTGACAGTCAGGGCAGGAGAAGACTGGATGGTCTGGGCCTAGGCAGATGACACTTGGAATGTCCGTCTTTGTGCAGTATCTGAGTGCCACACTTGGAGCACCACTTCTTCAGAGCAGACATGAACTAGTGTAATATGAATGAAGAAAACAGCGAGTTTGAAAAAAAATGCACAAAAAAAAAAACAACTTTCCAACAAACGCTGAATGAAGTCTGCGACAACTAGCATGAGACAGCGTAGGAGGAAAGAACTGGTGGGCGGGCTGGGGACCTCCCACTATATACTGTCATGACAGTCACGTGACGGGTGGGCGGTCCCCCGTCAGGGATTGCTAGAAAAGTCTACCGTGCAGCCAGTCAGTCCTATTTGTGATGACCTACTGAAGGAACCCTCTCAAAGTAAGATCAACTATCAAACACCATATAACCCACTACCGCTCTCTAAAAAGGGGGGAGTGCCAAGTACACCCGAGGTGCAACACTACACCTGCCAGACTACTTCCCAAAAACCAGGTTCTGAGAGGGGAGGCATGGAGGCAGTCAGAATACAGCAAGACTCCATTAGAAGAAAAACAATTACTAAGGTGAGTAATTTTCTCTTCAAACATGAAGTCTTGCTGTATTCTGACAATATGCAGACTACCACGCAATACCTCCATGGAGGAGAGATGGAATCCATTTTGGGAATAGGCTCTGCAGTACTGCTCTACCAAACCTAGCATCACTCCTAGCCTGGATATCCAGAGAGTAATGCTTGGTGAATGTATGGACTGTTTTCCAAGTGGCTGCTTTGCATGTCTCTAACAATGGTATATCCCTGGCAGCAGCCAGGGAAGCAGCTGTACCTCTAGTCGAATGAGCCCTTAGGCCTGAGGGGGGTACTTTGCCTAGCTTTTCATAGCAGAATTGTATACAACAAACAATCCACCTGGCAACAGTTCTCTTAGTAGCAGGTTTACCCTTCCCCACCTCACCATAAGTGAGGAACAACTGGAGAGAGTCAAACCTAAGTGCCTTAGTATGCTTAATACAGTGTAGCAAAGAGCCCTTTTAACATCCAAACTGTGTAATCTTGTCTCTCCTGAAGAAGAATGATCAATGAAAAACACAGGAAGAGACATGGATTGGTTCAGATGAAAATCTGAAACCACTTTGGGTAAGATCCTCCTGTTGGTTCTAAGGACCACCTTATCTCTATGGAATGAAAAAAATCCGGCTCCACTGACAGCTTGTAATTCACCAATACACCAGGCAGAGGTAATAGCTACTAGGAACAGTTTTCCAAATCAAGTACTTAAGTTCTGCTGAGGCCAAAGGCTCATAAGGGGGTTGCATAAGCTGCAATGCAAACTAAGATCCCAAGCAGGAGTAGGATCCCTAAAGGGAGGATTGGTATGAAGCAATTCTTTGAAAAATGTACAGAAAACAGGGTGAGATGCCAGTGAGGAAGACTTTCCCACTGACAGAAATGCAGAAACAGTTGACCTGAGTGTAGTTGGTCCAAGGCCAAAGCCATTAAGGTGAACCATACAATCCAGAAAGTACAGTTAGCATGAGAACTTACGTAACAGTAGATCTTGAGGAACAGGACTGAAGCCAGCGGTGGCCAGGACCCCACAGAGAGGCCCTAGCTAGCAGTATTCAGCCGGGACTGCCTCTGGCGTCGATCCGCCCCGACGTCAGGTGTAGTACATAAGGAGGCAGTCCCCCATAATCCTCAGTTCTCCCGCTGGATAACATCAGAAGAGGAGACCGAGGATACACCATCAGATGGAAAAACAAGGCATCAATACATGCCCTATCCTAGGAGAAGAATGCTTTGACTACGACCTACCTCCAGCGGGGATGGTGGGAGGGAAAGTACCTGCTGCAAGAGCTGTTCTCGAAGATCTACTATTACAGTAAGTTCTTACATAACTGTACTATCTTACTTCGAGAAACAGCTCTTGCAGCAGGTTACACCATTAGGACCGATTCCCAAGCAATACTGGCAATCACACACCATCGGGAGGAGGAAAGGTAGAAATCCTCGAGATACCTTGAACCTAGGACAGAAGTCCTTGAACGACTGCTAGACCGAACCCTGCTCCTCACCTCGATGCAATGTCCAGACTCTAATGCCTGATAAAAGTGTGTACGGAGCTCCAAGTAGCTGCAGCGCAAATAGCTGAGGTGGACACATTCCTTAAGGCTGCAAAGGAGGTAGCCACCCCTCTGGTGGAATGACCCTTAACCACGCCTGGTAAGGGTTTGCTACGCTTCTGGTAACAGAACGTAATGCACTGGATAAGCCAACTGGACAGCGACTGCTTCAAGACAGGAGCTCCCTTAATCCTATGGGCAAAGGAGACGAAAAGTTGGTCCGACTTAAGGTGTTTGGTTCTGGTCAGGTAGTATCTAAGGCACCTATGCACATCAAGAGTGTGCAGAAGGGCTTCTCATCGACTAGAGTATTTCGGAAAATACTCTGGTAAATCGATGTCCTGATTAAGGGTGACAGCTGAGACCACCTTAGGCAGAAATTTAAGATTGTCCTTAAGGGATACCCTGTCTTGGTGGAAAACCAAATAAGGCTCTTTGCACGTAAGTGCGTGCATTTCAGAGATTCTTCTGGCCGAAGTAACTGCAACTAAAAATAGTGTTTTCCAAGAGAGAAAACACAGCTCACAATCCTCGGCTGGTTCAAAGGGTGGCAGCGTGAGCTGCTCCAGGATGAAGGGTAAATCCATGGTGGGATTGGATCCTTAATCGGGGGTCTAAGGTGGAGGACGCCCCTCAAAAAGGCATGAGTCGTGTCCAGTTGGGCCACAGTGCGTTGGCCTACAGGGATGTAGTAGGCTGAAATGGCACAAAGGTGTACTTTAATCGAGGAGTAAGCCAGGCCGGAGTGGAAAAGGGACACCAGGTAATCCAGTACAAGCTTTTCTGGGCAGTCCAAAGGCAAAAGCGCACATGGTTGAACCCATAAGCAGAACCTGACGCCACTTCATGGCATAGGTCACGTGGGTAGCCGGTTCTAGCAGCAGTAAGAACGTCTGCCACCTCTTGCGAGACCCCGTATCGCACCTTGGCTATGTCTCTAGGAGCCAAGCATGCAGGTTCAGGGAACGGAAGTCCGGATGGACTAGGGAACCCGCCTCCTGAGACAGCAAATGGGAGCTGATTGGCAAAACCACTGGAGGTTCCCAGGATAGCTGATGCAAGAGAGGGAACCAGATCTATCTGGGCCAAAAGGGTGCGATCAGAATGAGCGTCGCTTGCTCCCTGCAGAGTTTTAGAAGAACTCTCTGGATCAACAGAAAAGGAGGAAAGGCATAGAGGAATCTGCCATCCCAGGAGAGGGACAACACGTCTCGCCAGAAAACACCAGGCCCTGGATCTAGCAAGCAAAAATTGCACAGTTTTGCGTTGTATGGGGACGCGAAGAGGTCTACCTCTGGAGTACCCCATCTGTGAAACAGATAGTCTGCCACCTCCTGGAGTAGTTCCCATTCATGGACTCTGACCCGAGAGCGGCTCAGGCTGTCTGTGATGACGTCCACTCCCAGAATATGAACTGCAATAAGGTTTGCACCGGGTAGGAGTGGGTGCTTCCTTGGTTGTTGAGGTAATACATCACCACAGAATTGTCTGTTTGTAACAGAAGTGTACCCGGTGGAATCTCCGACTGGAAGACCTGCGGTGCGTAAAGAACTGCCCTCATTTCCAGTATATTTATGTGGAGATGAGACTCCTGGGCTGTCCACAGGCCCTGAGACCGGACACCGTCGAGGTGTGCTCCGAAACCAAGCCCTGAGGCGTCTGTGGAGAGTGTCACAGTCTGGGATGGTGCTATGAAGGGGCTCCCGCCAAGAGGTTCCCTGAATGTAGCCACCATTGCCAATCTCGAATTACGGTCTTCGTGATTCGGAATGGATGCTGCAGATGGTCTTGCTTTTGGTCCCATTGTACCCGTAACATCCACTGGGTTAATCGCATGTGGAGACGGGCTAGCGGGACTCTTGCAATGGCCGCAGCCATGTGTCCAAGCAGGCAAAGGACCAGTCTGGCTGGGACGGTCTTCGGTGACAAGTCACTGATGAGGGATCCGATTTGTTCCGCTCTCTCCAGGGAAAGGAAAGCTTTCCCTTGGACAGTGTCCAGAACTGCTCTGATGAATTGCAGCATCTGGGACAGAACCAGGAGTGACTTCTCGTAACTTATGAGAATGCCCAATGTCTCGAACAGAGACTGAGTGCAGTGAATGGCAGACATCAGGGCCTCCCGTGAGGGCGCCATGAGAAGCCAATCGTCCAGGTAGGGGAACACGTAGTGGCCCTGTCTCCTCAGACGCGGCTACAACCGTCATGCACTTCGTGAAGACCCGACATGTTGATGACAGCCTGAAGGGAACAGCTTGGAACGGATAATGGCGGCCCTGAAACTCGAAGCGCAGGAACCTCCTGTGTGCCTGAGCGATAGGAATATGCAGGTAGATGTCCTGCATGTCCAGGAACGCTAGAAATGCGCCCTGCTTCAGCATGGTAATCAGACCCAGGAGAGTCACAATGCGGAAGCGCTTGTACGCGACCAAAACGTTGAGGTCGCTGAGGTCCAGTATTGGACGAAGGTCCCATTTTCTTTGGAACCAGGAAGAAGTGAGAATAATATCCTAGTCCTCTCTGGTTCCCTGGTACGTGCTCTATAGCTTCTTTTTCCAGAAGTGCGAGCACCTCCGGCTGTATGAGCAGGGCATGCTGACCCGAATAATGGAAAAGCAGGGGAGGTCTTGTAGGTGGGTTGTCTAGAAACTCTATGCAGTGGCATTTTTTGACCAACTGTAGAACCCACCTGTCAGTGGTGATCGATTGCCACCCTGAAAAGTGGCAAGCGATGCGACCCCCGACTTTCTTTGCCCATTGATCCAGAGGAGGGGCGGGGCTGGGAAGGAGTCAAGCTGTGACAGCGTTTGTCCCTGCGGGCTGGGCAGACTTTGAGTAACGTTGGCCTCTGCCTAGGGACGATTTGGCCTGGGCCTTGCGCAAGAAAGTGCCCCTCTGCTGCTCTCTGGAACGTTGCTGCTGCCTTTGTAGCCGGCAGCGAAAACGGCTCTGGTTCCTACGAAAGGAACTAGGCCTAGATCTGTAAATGGCCTATACAGATCGGACTGCCTTCCCTGCGTCTTGAGGCTTGGTGATGACCTTCTCTGAGGATTCACCAAAAAGCACCTCGCTGTTATATGGGACATCTAGAATACTTTTCTGTACGTCTGGGGTAAAGACGGAGACATGGAGCCGGGAGTGTCTCCGGAGACAGACACCTGAAGCTGCAGCTCTGGCCGAAGAGTCCGCAGAGTCATATGCGGCTCTAAACACTTGGGTCCCCACATCTGACCCGGTGCGGAGGAGGTTTAGGAGCTCCGCTTTCTGGTCGCCATCGGGAAGCTTTTCAACCAGGTCCTGGCCCTGTTCCCACAGGGCGTTCTGGAACTGAACCACATGGGTAAGGTAGTTCAGAGACCTGATCGCACAAGTAGCAGCCGCATACGTGCGCCTCCCCAGGGCATCCAATTGCTTGGATTCCTGGTCCGGTGGCTGAGTGCTCATATGCTGGGGTCTTTGAGACAGGTCATGTAAAGCAGTGATGACCAGGGAATCTGCCAGAGGTTGCTTCGCCAAATACTGGTCCTCTCTAGGAGCCTTGCACAGGCGGTCAGCCTTCTTCGGCACAGCAGGAGTGGAGTGCGGACGTTTCCACGCAGCCTTGGTGACGTCCGCAAAGGTATCCACCAAGGGTGGCACTACCACAGGCTTCGGATCTTTTGCCGGAAGGTAGCGGGCAAGGCGTTGTCGTTCGGGGTCAAGGTCCTCAGCAACCCACCCCACGTTGTCCCGGATGTGCCTCATAATCTCGGCAAAGGAGGCATCATCCGGTGGAGACCTGGGGAGGTCATGTGGGTCAGAAGAAGAGATGCTGAGCGGAGGAGGAGATCTGGATTATTCCAAAGTATCCAATCTTGAATCCTCCCCCGGAGTGTACCAGCGTCATCTGGGTTGTTTGGGGCTGGGTGACCCTGAAGGGGATCTGGAGGGAGGCCTTCTCTTGTCAGTAGATCTGCCCCTAGGAGGTGGAGTCTGCTCCTTGGGGGATGGTGGTCGTCCTACTGGCCCCTTAGGTGGAGGAGGGGGCATAGTCGGTGAGGAGGTAGGAGGAGGAGGAGGACGGGCGGGGACCACATCCTTCTTGATGGTGTCCCACCAAAAGGTAAAGAGCTCCTTTACCTCTGCAATGTTCATACCCAACGACGGGCCTGGCGCTGGGCCCACGGGGGTCTCCCGATCCGGGGAGGGTTCCCGTGGGAGCCCGGCATCCTCGGTGTTGCCCACCTGGTCTTCGGGCTGTGGGGTGTCCTCTGTGGAATCCCTACGACCAGCGACGGGGCTGCAGTCTTCCGCTCCGGGGTAGCCGACGTTGCGGACCTGGCGAACGCCTGGCCCGCGACAGGCATCTAGCCGGTGTCGTCGGCTCCTGTGAGCGCCGAGCCGATCTGGAGTGTTTGGCCGACGTCGGGTGGTGAGCCGGCGTCAGGTCCTTGGTCTTTCTTGGCACCGGATCAGGACCTCTGGGCGGTTGGGAGACCGACCTGGAGTCGGTGTCACGGCGACGGGTGGATGAAGAAGACTTATGGCGCTCACCTGACTTCGAAGAGGCCTTGGAAGGGATTGATGAAGCCGAGGGCCTCAAAGTCTTAAGAGGCTGGAGCGAGGAAGAACCGCTTGAAGACCTGACCTTAACCGGGGGAGGTTGCGACCAAGCCCTGGAAGGAGAGCGGTCCAATCTGGAGCTGGAGCTGCGGGAGTCCGAGGCCCGAGTAGGGGATCTAGACCTCACCTTCTCCCAGTGCTTGTCCCAGTGTTTGTGAGATTTGGATGAAGAATCTCCCCTGGAGGAAGGTTCTTGGTCCATTCTTTTAAGCTTCCTCTCAAGAAGATATGCCTGAAGTGCCTTCTGACGGTGGATCCTGGTGCGGCTATTAAAACCCTGGCAAAAGGTGCAGGCCTCGGTGTCATGGTCTGGGCCTAGGCAACGCACACAGGAGGACAAATGGGGATCATTGAAGTGGTTCTGTTTGCTGCAGGCACACTTTGAAAGGTGACCCTCAAGAGACTGAGTTGGAGAAGACATCAGTTGTGCAGAGAAAAGTTATTTGAAAGTTCTGTAGTTGTCATGCGCAAGAAAGGAGACCGAGAGGCCGATGCTGGCGAGTTGACGGCGGGAAAAGAACTGAGGATTATGGAGGACTGCCTCCTTATGTATTACACCTGAAGTCGGGGGCGGGACCGATGTCGGAGGCCGTCCCCGCTGAATACTGCTAGCTAGAAAATTTCTGTGGGGTCCTGGCGCCTGCCGGCTTCAGTCCTAATGGTGTAACCTGCTGCAAGAGCCGTTTCTCGAAGTAAGATCTACAGCCAAGTCAGCAGAATCTGGGGATATGTGCTTATTGGAACACCAAATACTGAACCTTTTCCAGTTGGAATTATAGGTTTTTCTGGTGGCAGGTATTCGAGAAGGAATGTCCAGAACCCCCTGAGACAAATTCAGACTTGCATATTCTAGCTTCAAGAGCCATTCCTTGAGGTTTAGAGACAGTACAGTTACATAAGAACTTACCGTAACAGTAGATCTTCGAGAGGAGCTCTTGCAGCAGGCTATTACAATCAGGACTACGCCCATGGGCACTAGGACCTTCGGTGAAACTTCTGTCAGCCAATACACAGCAGGGACCGCACAATGCGGCCCTTGACGTCAGTCAGGGTAAAGAGGCCGGACCCAGCTCCACCTCAGTTCTCCGCCAAGACCCAGCAGAAGGCCTGACCACGAGGAGACCAAGCATACCATGAAGAAAGTTGGAGAAGAAAACGAAAATGGATCTGCACACTCGAGGAGGAAGGCGGGTGGAGAAATGCGCCTGCTGCAGAGCTCCTCTCGAAGTCTACTGTTGCAGTAAGTTCTTACGTAACTGTACTATCTTGCTCGAGGGGGAGCTCAGCAGGCTATTACAATCAGGACTGAGTCCCAAGCAGTCCCACAGCAAGGAGGTAGACGACCCCGGGAGGTGGAATATGCTGACTCCAGAGGCCTTAGGACAAAAGCTCTTGTAAAACAGCTAGGCCGAAGCCAGCTTGGCGTCTGGAGAAGATATTCAAGCTGTAATGCTTGATAAAGGTATGCACCGAGTTCCAGGTTGCGGCCGCACAACTGTCCTGTATGGCGATGTTCCGCAGGGCGGCGAAATAGCTGACACCTCTGCTGGAGTGACCCCTAACCGGGCACGGCAGGGGTTTATTATGATGCTCATAGCAAAATGAGACACAGCGAACTATCCATTTAGAGATAGTTTGCTTGGACACCGGTTGACCCAAGCAGTGTGGTGCAAAAGCCACAAAGAGCTGCTCCGATTTACGGTGCTGAACCGTCCTTTTGAGGTAATACCTCAGAGTCCTGTGGACATCCAATGTGTGGAGGAGAGCCTCCCTTCTTCTATTGGAAGGAGAAGGAAAATAAACAGGAAGATCAACTGACTGGTTGAGGGACAATTCTGAGACCACTTTCAGAAGAAACTTAGGATTTGTTCTGAGGGAAACCCTTTCCCTGTGGAAAACCAAATAGGGCTCTTTACACATCAGAGCCTGAAGCTTGGAAACCCTTCGAGCTGAAGTAACAGCAACCAAAAAGCAAACCTTCCAAGAAAGATAACACAGCTCACAATCTGCTGCTGGCTCAAAAGGAGGGAGGGTGAGTTTCTCAAACACAAAAAGGAGGTCCCAGGGTGGGATAGGGTCCCAAATGGGAGGTCTCATATGTAGAATTTCCCTAAGAAAGGTGAGAGCCACATTCAATTGTGCTAATGCTCTGTCTCCCACGAGAGCATGATAGGCGGGAGACTGCCCACATGTGCACCTTGACAGAGGAGTAACTCAGACCCTTTTCGTACAAGGAGAGGAGATACTGTAAAGCTGAGTTCACAGGGCAGGTGACGGGATCCAAACACTGCGGCAATGCCCAAAGACAGAAACGCTTCCACTTCATAGCATAGGTGGAGTGAGTTGAGGGCTTTCTTGCTGACACTAAGACCGTCGCCACTTCCGGGAAACCCCGTATCTATGTTGAGCTACATCTGAAGGAGCCAAGCATGTAGGTGTAAGGATCAAAGATCCAGATGGACCAGCCCCCCCGGTCCTGGGACAGTAACTGCGAGCACATGGGCAGCGGAATTGGAGGTTCCGTGGATAACCGCTGCAGTAGTGGGAACCAAATCTGCAGAGGCCATTTGGGGGCCACTAGAATCATCCGGGCCCCTTCTGCCTGTAACTTGAGCAATATTCTCTGAATGAGAGGGAAGGGCGGAAAGGCATAGAAAAACTTCCCTGTCCAGCAAAGGGATAACGCGTCTGGCCAAAAAACCCCAGGCGCATGCTCTCGCGAGCAGAACGTTGGCAGTTTGGCATTGCATGGTGACGCAAAGAGGTCCAGCTCTGGAAGACCCCACCTGTTGAAGAGCTGGTCCGCTATGGATTGTAGCAGCTCCCATTCGTGCGCTCTGGAATGCGACCTGCTGAGGCTGTCGGCCAGATCATTTAGGACGCCTGGAACATGCATCGCGGACAGCCGGATGCCCCGCTCCAGCACCCAGTACCAGACTCTCATCGCCTCCCTGCAAAGAGGATACAAATGAGTGCCCCCTTGTTTGATGTAAAAGACGACCGCCACGTTGTCTGTCTGAACTAGAAGAGAGCCTGGCACCAGATCCTCTCGAAAAGCCTGAAGGGCGCAGAGGACCGCTCGCATTTCCAGTACATTGATGTGGAGGGACTGCTCCTCGGGTGACCAAACCCCCTGCATTCGATGTGTACCCAGGTGCACCCCCACCCCAGGTCTGAGGCATCTGTTGTCAGTTTGGCCTGGTGGCTCTGGATGAAAGCTGACCCCTTTCTCCAGATTGCTGGGGTCCATCCACCAAAGCAGAGTTCTCCTGACTGGCTCCAAGATCTTGACCGGGGGAGTCTAGATCATCACAGCTTTGGTCCCACTGCACCCTGAGCATCCACTCTGGGACACTCATGTGGAGGCGTGGCCAAGGGAGTGACAGGAATGGCCGCCACCATGTGCCCCAGTAAACTGAGAAAGTTCCGAGCCGGAACTTGAGGAGTTATGGAGATCCGTTCTGCCATCTCTCGCAAGCGAACTCCCCTGTCCTGTGGGAGGAAAGCCATGCCCTGGACGGAATCCAGGATCGCTCCTATGAAGACGAGTTTTTGGCTGGGCTCCGGGGATGATTTTCGTAAGTTCAGGGTGATCCCCAGCTCTCGGACCAGAATATAAGCGTCTTCGAGAGCTCGTAAGAGGCCTACTCTTGACGGGGCCGTAAGCAGCCATTCGTCTAGGTAGGGGGAACACATTGTGTCCCATACGCCTTAGAGCCGCAGCCACCACTGCTAGGCATTTGGTGAAGACTCGCGGAGCAGAAGAGAAGCCGAACGGAAGCACTCGAAACTGGAAGTGCTCCCCTTGGAAGTGGAACCTCAGAAACTTCCTATGGGGAGGACAGACCCCGATATGTATATATGCATCCTGCATGTAAAGAGAACATAGCCAGTTCCCTTGGTGCAGCAAGGGAAGGAGTCCTTGAAGAGTCACCATCCTGAACCTTTTGTACTCGATAAAGAGGTTTAGAGGGCTGAGGTCCAGAATGGGACGAAGGTCCTGAGTCTTTTTTGGGACCAGAAAGAAGTGGGAATAGAACCCCTGCCCTTGCTGATGCAAGGGGACCCTCTCTATTGCTCTCTTGTGCAGAAGGGTCTGTATTTCTCCTATCAGTGGGATGTGAGAAGGAGGATAACGGGAGAGCTTTGGCAGAGTATGCGGTGGAAACTTTGTGAACTCTAGCGTGTGTCCTCTCCATATAATATCCAAGACTCACTGGTCTGCGGTGATAGACTCCCACCCTTCGAAAAGAAGGGAGAAGTGGCCCCCAACTGGCTCCCCTGGGCCTTCCCGTGGGAGGGGGCAGAAGGGAGTCATTGGGCAGAGCCGGGAGTAGGGAGAGAAGCCTGGGAGGACTTGAGCCCACGGGCAGGAGGTCCACCAGAATGCTGGTTCCCGGATCTCCTGGGGTAGCCTCCTCTCTGCCCCTGTTGGTTGCCATGGGCTGGACCTTGACTGCCTGAAGACTTACAAAAGGGGCATCTATTGTGCTGTCGTCGCTGGTCGCCATGGTACATCTGGCGGACCGACCAGATCGACTTGCCCGACTCCTGGAGGCAGGAGATCAAAGCCTCCTTCTCCTGCCCAAACAGAATGGTACCCTGGAAGGGCAGATCCTTGATACCGGCCTGCAGATCCTGGTGAAAGCCCGAGACTCTCAACCAGGCATGGCGCCGGTGGCACACCCCAGAAGCGGCTGCCGTGTCTGCAGTGTCATACGAGGCCCTCAGTACATGGGAGCCTACGTCTGAGCCCAACTGGAGGAGGACCAGGAGCTCTGCCTTTTGGTCAGAGTCTGGCATGGTCTTTGCCAGCTCCAGTCCCCTTTCCCACAATGCATTCTGGTACTGTACCATATGCGTTAGGAAATTGAGGGAACGGATGGAACAGGTGGAGGCAGCGTATACATTCTTGCCCACCTGGTCCAGGTAGCGGAACTCCGGGTCGGGAGGCTGGGAGCTGAGGTGCTTCGGTTGCAAAGACTTGTCATGGGCAGCCGTGATCACCGACAAATTGGCCTGAGGGTGTTCCGCTAAAAAGGGTTCTGCCCTCGGGGCCTTATACAGCCTGTCCGACTTTTTTGGAACTGCCGGGATTGAGGCCGGATGCATCTAGGTGGTTCTAGTAAGGTCCTGGAATGTGTTGACTAAAGGAAGAATAACCAGAGGCTTTGGCTCCTTTTGCCTCAGGTGCTTAGCCAATCTCCGGCGTTCCGAATCCAGGTCCTCCGTGTCCCACTCATTGGAGACCTGGATGTGCCTCATGATGTCCATGAAGGTAGGATCATCTGGAGGCGAGCAAGGCTGGTCCTTCTCTCCCGGGGAGCGCTTGAGGCTGAGAGAGGAAAAAGAGGTTGACGCTGAGGAGGAAGATCGACTATCCGACTTGGGGTAGTCTGACCCCGTCCGATGATCATGCCTACGCTGAGGTCGGTAGCTAAGGGACCGACGTCGGTCCAAAGACTGACTCCGATCCCTGGACTTCCTCGGGGAAGACTCACCTCCCGGCTGTGGTTTTCCTGCAGGGTCCGGTGCCGGTGTCTGGGCCGGCGATGGGAAGGACCGCTTGTGGACCTGCCCCCACCAAAAGGAGAAAAGATCCTTGAGCTCATCCTTGGTGAATATTTCAGCCGCTCGTTTCGGGAAGGAAGTCTCCGGAACGTCGGGGCGCGAAGGAGAGCTCTCCTGAGGGCCCAGGGGGGAGGAGGACTTGGAACCGACATCCCCGTCGCCCATTCCTCTGCGATCGTCCATGCGCCCTATGGACTGACAACTGAGTGACGCCGGGGGATGCCGGAGAGTCCTTAGTCTCCAGAGACGCGCCTTTAGCAGGCGGCGGCGGTGTTTTAGCAGGTGGGGCCGAAGCAGGCACCTCTAAGGGCTTAGCAATGACCCTTACCGGGGTCACCTTTGGCTTGGCTGCCTTCTCCCCTGACAGGCTGGCCTTAGCCTGAGGAGTCTTCGGAGGATCTCCAGAACCCGAGGGACGGGCCTTTTTGGGAGAAGGCCACGAGCACGACTGTGACCGCTGACAGGACCGACTACGGTCCATGCTGTGGCACTTCTTCTCCTTTAGCTTTCCCTCCAAGGAGTACAGATCCATCTTCTGCTCCAGCAGGTAGGCCTTAAGAGCCTTCGGGTGGCGGATGCGGATCCGGCTGGTAAAGGCTTGGCAATCAGCGCAATTGGCGGTGTCGTGGTCCAGGCCTAGACAAAAAACGCACCGCTGAAGGACGTCCTTAGCTGGGATCTGCCTCCCGCAGTCACACTTGTTTAAGTGTTCAGGAGATGCCGACGCCTGAGAAGACATCGAACAGCCGGGAAAAACGGATGACGTCGGTACTCAAAAAACAGAGCTGAGAGCGAGGAAAACAACGCTCTGAAGTGGGGAAAACAACCGACGGGCAGCGGACTGACGTCAGGTACCAGAGCACGAGATGACCCATCAAAAATAGCATAAAATTGAAGAATAAATGTTGATTGGAGATCAATCTTTCGCTGAACTGCAAGCAGAAGCTGTTCCTTCTACTTCACGTGCAGGACGCGGCGGGAAAGAACTGAGATGGAGCTGGGTCCACCCCCTCTTGTACCCTGACCGACGTCGGGGGTGGTCCCTGCTGTGTATTGCTGGCAGAAGTTTCACCGGAAGGTCCTAGAGCCTGCGGTGTAGTTCTGATTGTAATAGCCTGCTGCAAGAGCTCCCACTCGAAGTAAGATCGAAGGTTGGGGTACCAAATTCTGCCCTGAGAGGCGGTTAGCAAATTGTGGTTCCTGGGAAAAAACAGGGGAAGATGGACTGCTAGGGACAGCAACAGGAGCTACCAAGGCTGTCTGGCCCAGTCTGGAGCAATCAGGATCACTTTGCAATATTGTGACCTTATCTTGACCAGAACTTTGAACAGAGAAGGGGGAGAGGCATACAGAAATTTCCTGCCAGTCCAGAAGTAGAGCATCCAGGGGACTAAGCTCAATACTAGGGGTCTGCAACAGAATAGAGGAAGTTGGTGATTGTCTGGGAGTGCAAAGAGGTCTACCTCTGGAGTGCCCCACCTTCAAAATATCACTCTCAACACTAATAGGTCCAGGGATCACTTGTGATGGCCCTGAGAAATCCTGCTCAAAGCATCTGCTAGCACATTGTCCTTCCCTGGAAGGTGGACTAACAGAGAAGCCTGTAGAGAATAAGCCCGGGACCATAATGTCATGGCTTCTGTGCACAAGGCCGTAGACAGAGTGCCTTCCTGCTTGTTGATGTACCACATGGTGGTGGTGTCCGTCCTGACCCGAACCACCTTGTTCTGTACTGATTCTGAGAAAGCTTGTAGAGCCAGGTACACTGCCCTGAGCGCCAGAAGGCTGATATGAAGTACAGACTCCTGAGGGGACCACACTCCCTGTGCTGCAAGTGCTCCCAAGTGAGCACCCCATCCCAGGAGAGAGAGGCATCTGTGGTGAGAACCACAGAATGAGACTGGGTGATGACTTGGACTCCTTGTCTGAGGTTGTTCTGGTCCAGCCACCACTGGAGAGCTTTGATCAGAGTCCGAGTCATTGGAATTAATTTAGTTAGAGGGTCTTTTTTCTGGTACCAAAAGGCCCTTAAATGAAACTTAATGTCCCTCATCTGAAATCTGGCACCTTGTACCACTACAGTGGAGGCTGCCATGTGGCCCAGGAGTTGAAGAAAATGCCTTGCTGGTCGAGAGACCAGGAGACTAAAGGAAGAAGCCAGGTCTGTGAGGGCCTTTACCCTTGCTTGGCCAGTGTCCAACTCCACCCCTATGAAGGTCAGGAGTTGCACTGGTTCGAGAACTGACTTTGGAAGATTGAGAAGGAATCCTAGGGAAGTGAGCAATTGCTGAATCACTTGTAGGTCTGACTCTACTTGGTCTGGAGCCTGCCTCACAATGAGCCAGTCATCCAGGTATGGGAATATGGAGATGTTTTGTCTCCTTTGGAAGGCCACTACTACTGCTAGGCATTTTGTGAATACCCTTGGTGCTGATGTTAGCCCGAAGGGCACTGCTCTGAACTGTTAATGGCCTGAAGGCAATTTGAACCCGAGGTACGTTCTGTGGGAGCACCTGATGGGATGTGAAAGTAAGCATCCTTGAGGTCCTGGGAGGCTAGCCAATCCCCCTGGCCCCAGAGAGGGAAGAATTATTCCGTCACCATTTTGAATTTTGCCATCAATAGGTGCTTGTTTAGGTATCTTAAATATAGGATGGATCGCCACTCCAATCTTTTTCGGGGTAAGGAAGTATCTGGAATACAGACCTTTGCCCCTGTGTACTGTAGTAACTCTCTACAGCTCTGAGAGCCAGTACAGAGGAGACCTCTGCCTCTAGGGCAATGGTTTCGGAGATGTTTGCAGGTGGAAAAGACCTGACCCTCAGCTTTGGGAATCTTTTGAAGCTGAGGGCCAGTCCCTGGCTTACTACCTCCAGGACGCACTTGTCTGAGGTAACAGACTTCCACGCCTGGAAGCAGTAAGTCAGCCTGCCGCCTACTGGGGGGGAGAGAGAGAAGAGTCGACCTGGGCTGACACATCAGGGTGTCTGCTTTGCAGGAGCCTTGGGCTGAGAGGAGGATACAGCCCTGCTCATCCCCCTTCTGTCTCTACCTCTGAAGAACCCCCTTTAAGGAAAAGGAGAGGAAGCCTGTGCTTGGTAGAAAGGCCTGTTAAATGGCCTGCCCCTAGATTGCTGCTTTTGAGGAGTTGCCTGCCTTTCCTTGGCCTGTGCACTCCAGTAGGTGGTCCTATACTAGTCCATTTTCTTCATACAACTGTCTGCTCCCCCGGACAGAGAATTATCCACCACAGGAAAATCCATGGCCTTAGCCTGGGTGTCTTTATGAATGGCTAGTACATCTGAGCCAAGCCAATCACCGAAGAGCCACAAATGTAGCCATGACTCGCACGAGTCCACAGCACCATGAAACTGAATCTTTAATGCCTCTATCCCACCAGCAGGAACCTCCTCCAGCTCCTTGGCTAGCTGGGGAGGAAAGTCTGTTTAGCCAGTTTCAGAACAGTATCCCAGCTGGACTTCTGGTATCTGGCTGTATAGACCATGTAATTAGCTTACCAGAGTGCCAAAGAGGATGCTAAATGCTGTTTTTTTTCAGCCATGGCATCTATCTTCCTGGAATCCTGATCTGGGGGTGTGAAACCAAGGGTATGCTAGCCTTATCACAGGCTGCAGCCTGCACAACCCCAATATGACTGCATTGCTGGTACAGGAAATCCATACCCAAGCTTGACAACACATATCTCTCTTGTCCATTCATTTGTCCACAGGAGAGAGAGAATTTGGGATCTTAAGCAGTCATGTCAGACTCCCAAAATATTTGTAAAAGGGAATAGACAGTCTCTTGGACTCTGGGATGTCCATCATTTCCACATAGTCAGGCTCCTCTTGTTCAACAGCTTCAACCAAAGGGAGCCGGAGGGTTTCGGCCACTTTTCTGTAAAACAAGGTGTGAAGAGGACTCAAAGCCTAGGAGGGGAACACCAGAAGGTCTGTCTGGGGAGATGTCCGGTTCTATGGGCTCATCCAGACCTTCTGTATCAAACATAATTCATCGTACTCTTCGTCCCCCTCCAAGTCCAGTTCATAATACTCTTCAGGGGAATAATCTGGAACCGGAGAAACAGACCGAACCGAACGCCTACCTGATAGCGCCGGATCAGTCGGAACCAGATGGAGCGATTTCCACAATGCTAATCGCCCAATTTCTTTGGCAGTTGGACGATGCAGTTCTGGAGCCAAACTGGCCAATTTGTTTCTTTTTGATGGAACCAATCCCTCGGATTCGGTTCTCTCCTTTTGCCTGAAGGAGTATCACCCTGGTCAGAGGGCACTCCCTCAGGTTCAGTGAGAACCTAACTGGGCGGGCCATCCGGGTCAGCAGACTTCTCGGTCTCCTTTTCTCCAAGCTTATTTTTTTTTTTTTTTATAGTTGGCAGTCTGAATCAAGGTGGACAAACCCCAGACAGTTAACACAGGTGGTGTGGGGATCAGCCTTAGCAAAGTCCTCCCCACACACACTGCAGTGTTGAAATCCAGTGGGCCCGATTTTTCTTTTGGGTTTCTCAGATGTAGACATCATAACAAAACTTACCCTTTACTCTGCTTCAGCCAGGCAAGACTCCCTTATCAGTTCCCAATCATGTTATGGATATTTGAAAAAAAAACAAAACGTAGAAACACATTTTTTTTAACAACCGATAACTTACTAAACCACAATACAAAATTAAGAACCCAAACAATCCATTCAGCCAAACAAATAGAAATTTTTTTTTAACAATTTCCACACAAAAAGACACTTTAACCTATCAGTCCACTACCTATACACTTACTGTACCACAAACAGGGATCTGAACTGAAGACGAACAAAGAAAAATAATACAGGTTACTCACCTGTAACAGGAGTTCTAGGAGTGATGTATGTTGTTCATCCACACTGTCTAATAGGTTCCTTGCCACTTTAAATCTTGCCGGAAGGTCTTCAAGCTGAATCCACCCACTCACCCGGGTGGTAAAACCCTCTGCTCCGCCCCATGACACCAGATCTAGCACGCTCGAAGCCAGGTTCTTGTGAGCCATGGAGCTCGGGTGGAGTCGTGTGGATGAACATATACCACCTCCTAGACCTCCTTTTACAGGTGATTTAAGATAAAGACGCAAGAACTTACCGTATCAGTAGATCTTAGAGAACAGCTCTTGCAGCAGGTTACACCATTAGGACTGAAGACGGCAGGCGCCAGGACCCCACATAAATTTTCTAGCTAGCAGTATTCAGCGGGACCGCGACCCGATGTCGGTCCCGCCCCTGGACGCCAGGGCGAGGTGCAAGGAGGCAGTCCCCCAGAATCCCCAGTTCTCCCGCCGGAGACTCCCGGCCGCTAGAGGACATCGGCAGTGGAGACAAAGGATCCACCATCAAAAGGTAGTCAGAGCGGTGTTAGAAACACCTAATCCTAGGAAAGGAGTATCAGAACTCTACCTCCAGAGGGGATGGTAGGAGGGGAAACTACCTGCTGCAAGAGCTGTTCTCGAAGATCTACTGTTACGGTAAGTTCTTATGTAACTGTATTATCATTGATTCCCAAGCAATACTGGAAATCCCTCACAGTTGGGAGGTGGCTAAGTAGAAATCACGAGTTGGACTGAGGCCTAGGATAGCAGTCCTTGAAGTACTGCTAGACCAAAAATACAGGTTACTCACCTGTAACAGGAGTTCTAGGAATGGTATATGTTGTTCATCCACACTGTCTGGCAGGTTCTTTGCTGCTTTAAATCTTGCCGGGTCTTCAAGCAGGCTCCTCCCACCCACACGGGTGGTAAAACTCCCGGCTCCGCCCCATGACGCCAGATCTAGCCCGCTGGAAGCCAGGTTGTGCGTCCAAAGCTGGGAGGTAGAGTTAGGTGGATGAACAACATATACCATTCCTAGAACTCCTGTTACAGGTAAGTAACCTGTATTTCTAGGGACATGGATATGTTGTTCATCCACACTGTCTGGCAGACTCCTAGCAGTTCTCCAGGAGGAGGGAGGCAAGGCGCACACCCACTACTTGGGAAATAAAGACTGGAGAACCGAGGCCCCAAAACCAGCATTCCGGTGTGACTCAAGGTTGATGTGGTAGTGGGTGATGAAGGTGTGTGCTGACTTCCAGGTAGCAGCCCTGCAGATTTCCTGAATAGGGACATCCCTGGAAGCAGCCACCAATGCAGCAGTATGGCGGGTAGAATGAGCTCTTATCCCTCTGGGAGGCTGCATGCCCACCACCCTATAGCAGAGGTCTATGCAGGAGGTGACCCACCTGCCTATCGTCCACTTGGCTGCAGGTCTGCCAGGTGCAGCTTCAGCGTAGGTGACAAACAGCTGACGAACCTCTCCCCGAACTTCAGCCATCCGCTCCTTGTAGTAAGCGAGCGCTCTTCTAGGGTCCAAGGTATGGAGCCTATATTCGGCCTTCGAGGTGTGATTTGGGTAGAACTCCGACACCACCTTCAGAAGGAACTTCGGGTTGGGGCGCAGGACAACCTTGTCCCTGTGGAAGACCAGATAAGGAGACTCGATGGAAAGCACCTGGAGCTCTCCCATCCTTCTGGCTGACATGATGGCCACCAAGAAGACAGTCTTACATGACAGGTGAGAGATGTCACACCTGAGCATCGGTTCGAATGGCTTGTCCATGAGCTTAGCCAGTACCAGCAGTAGATCCCACGGAGGTGGAGGTTCTCGCACCGGAGGGGATGTGTGATCAAGGCCTTGGAAAAAGCACCCGACCACTTTCTCCTGCGCCACCGACTGCTTCCGCCCGTGCCTCGGGCAAGGAGATGAAGCTACTAGGTGCACCTTAGGGTCATCAACCGAAGCCCTTGCTGAGAAAGAGACCACAGGTAGTCCAGAATGCTTGCCAAGGAACTGGAGGAAAGGTCTGGGCTCTTGCTCCGACACCAAATGGAGAATCTCTTCCATTTGAAAGCGTAGCATTTTCTGGTCGACTCCTTAGAGGACGCCTCAATGACGTTGAGGACCTCGTCGGAAAGACCCAAGGCCTGGAAATCTAGCCGCTCAGGAACCAAGCCGTCAGGTGCAGGGATTGAAGGTCCGGATGGAATACCTTCCCCTGATTGACTGAGATCAGGTCCGGGCGGGCTGGAAGCCACCTCGGGAGCTTGGAGCTGAGACTGAGGAGATCTGGATACCAGAACTGGCGGGGCCAGTCTGGGGCTACCAGAATCACCTGCACCTTGTCCCTCCTCGCCTTGAGAAGCACCTTGTGGATCAAGGGAAATGGGGGGAAAGCATAGAAGAGGCATGGGGTCCACGGCCTCGAGAAGCAAGCCCTGCTGAGAGGGGCGGGCATGAAACAGTCTCAGCTTCGCATTCTTCCTGGAGGCAAACAGGTCCACCTGAGGCATGTCCCAGTGGGAGAACAGATCTTGTACTACCTCCGGCAGGAGAGACCACTTGTGGGACGCAGCCCCTATCCAGCTTAGGGCATCGGCCAGGGTACTGGAGGCTCCTGCCACATGGATGGCAAGGAGATCCGCCTCCAGGCTGCGCACGAGTGACCAAATGCAGAGAGCTTCCCTGCACAAAGGCTGGGAGCGCGTCCCACCCTGGCCGTTTACGTAGTACATGGTCGTGGTTATTGTCCGTCTGGACCTAAACCACTTGACCCCATAGAAATGGAGCGAAGGCGGTGAGGGCTAGACGAACCGCTTGAACTCCAGCAGGTTGATGTTACATCGGGACTCCCGAGGGGACCAGAGGCCGTACGCTCTGTGCTCCCACAGATGGTCACCCCAACCCATCAGAGAGGCGATCGATAGAGAGACCGTCCGCTCGGGGCGGACAAATGGGATGCCCTCCTGCAGATGTGTTGGAACAGTCCACCACTGGAGAGCGTTCCACATCCCCTGGGTCACTGTCACTAGCTGATCCAGTGGATCAAAGTGCTGTGACCACTGGCTGGCCAGCCCCCATTGAAGGGGACGCATATACCAACGGGCCCAGTGGACCATGCTGGTGCACGCCACCATGAGGCCCAGGAAGTCCCGGGCAGGGCGCAATTGCCCAACCTGAAATGATTGGGCAAAGGAGGAAAGAACCTCGGCCCTGTCCACCGGGAGCCGTCCTCTGGCTCGTAGAGAATCGAGCTCTGCCCCGATGAATTGGATCACCTGCTTTGGTACGAGTTCCGACTTGGCCTCGTTGATGAGGACAACCTGAGAGCAAAGTTGGAGGGCCAGATCTTTGGACCGCTCCACCTCCATTCTGGAGGGGGCTACAATCAGCCAGTCGTCCAGGTAGGGGCACACCCGGACCCTTCGGCGCCGCAGGAATGCTGTCACCACTGCCATGCATTTGGTGAAGACCCTGGGAGCTAGGGAAAGGCCGAAGGGTATGGACCGGAACTCGTAGAGGGATCCCTCTGGCCAGAAGCGGAGGAATCTCTGGTAGGACGGACGGATTGGGACGTGAAAGAACGCGTCCTGAAGGTCCAGAGAACAGAACCACATGCCTCGTTCCAAGGATGGGATTATCTGAGTCACAGTGACCATTCTGAAGGTCCGAGACCTTAGGAACCTGTTCAGGTCATGCAGGTCGAGAATGGGGCGCCAGCCCCTCGTCTGTTTTGGGACCAGGAAGTACCTGGACACAAACCCCAGGTCTGGAGGAGGATCCGCCACCTTCCTGATCACCTCTTTTCGAGGAGCAGGGCGATATTGACTCGGGCGAGCCAACAAAGAGGTGAACATAGTGATTCTGGGCCGAGCGATGGCTCAGAAGGGCGGGGCCTGCTTGAACTCCAGGGGCAGGCCCATTCCTACCACCTCCAACACCCAACAGTCTGTGGTGATAACGGACCAGGTGGAAAGGAAGTAGTGCAGCCGTCCCCCCATGGGGGAACCCAGGGGGAGTGATGAGGCTGGTGGCGACACCCCTCAACCCGTCACTGGACAGGCTTAGAGGAGGGACCAGCCGAGGGACCTCCTGGGCCTTTACCTCCTGCTTCCTATTGGAGGAAGCCGCAGGCTTGGGATGCCAAGCGCGAGCCTGCTGGCCCTGATGCTGGTGCTGTTGGTCCGAACGTGCCGCAGGCGCAGAAGGACGAAAGGACTTATGCTGCAGTTGTCGATGGCCCTTGTCCTTCTGGGTGGAGGTAACAGAGTCCAGAGTAGCATTGGACTTTTCGATCCGCTGGAGGTGACCTTCCACTTCAGGGCCGAAGAGGTCGGTCCCCAGGAAGGGGACATCCGTAGTTTGTGCTGGGTATCAGCCGTGAAGGTGGATATCCTCAGCCATGCTCTGCGGCGCATGGCCACCGCGGCCACAACTGATCTAGCACAGGAGTCTCCAATGTCCAGAGCCGTTTGGGGCTGCTGTTTAGCCACCGCCCTTCCCTGGTCCCGTACCTGCTGGACCGTGGTCTGCAGGTCGGCCAGGAGATGAGGGATCACCTCGTCCAGGGAGCCCATGAGGCCGTGGGAGAAGTGTGCCATCAGCACAGCCGAGCTGGCCTGGCGGAGGCCAAGGGAGGACGCAGCGTACACCTTGCGCCCGGCATAGTCCACCTTTTTGGACTCCTTGTCAGGGGGCTTGTCCACATCCCTAGCGTTCCCGGAACGCCGGAAAACGCTGTCGGTGACTAACCCCTCAGCAGAGGGGTGTTCCGAAAAACCAGGCAAAGAACCGGTAGGGACCGCATACTTCCTGGCCGAAGGAAGCAAGCCACTGCCAGAGCTCCAAAGCTGGAGCAACAATGGCTTCAGCCACCGGAAAGGCTTCCGTGGGTGAATCCCCTCGGTCCAGTATCTCCGTCAGGGGATACTTGACTCGCTTGGATACGGGCTCAAGCTGCATCCCGGTGGACTCCGAGATGAGCCGAAGCAGACCCATGAAGGACGATGGGCTTTTGTCCATCAACTGGCCACTGGAGGACTCCAGGTCAATGGGCCTGGAGAACAGGGAGGAGTCGGACTCCGAGGAGTCCGCAAAGAGCTGCCTGGGACCTAAGTCATCCTCCACCTGCCGAGGACGGGAGGGAGGGAGGGTGACCGACAACCTGTGGGGCAGGCCCTGCCCCGACAGAGTCTTTTTGGTCGGCGCCCCCGATTTCGGTTGTGGAGGCGGAGGTTCCACCACAATCAGTGGGGAAGCTGGTTTCGGCTGAACAACTGGCCCAGGCTTGGGCACCTCAGCTACAGCGAGGGGTTGTTTCGGCCGCTTCGGTGACAGCCACTTGATGGCCGGGAAGGCGACGGCGTCAGCTTGTTCCCGGACAGAAGTAACTGCTGCCACATCAGGTCCTCGTAGCGTCAACGCAATTTGTGCCGAAGCCTATCCTCTTCCGAGGAGGAAGACGAGGACGAGCTGCGGCACCGCTTACTTCGGTGCCAAGACCGCAGATGTCGGCGGGATCAGCTGGGCAAAGAGGATGTCCGAGACAGAGAACCTCAGTGTTTCCGAGGACGGGTATGGAAAGGGGCACGGGACACCCGCTCTTCCCTCGGCTCAGAAGCCTTGACCGGGGACTGCGGCACCGGAGGCGCAGGCAGGTCCTCGGTCTCCACCGGGGGAGCCGGTGAAGAAGGGTTGACTGCTTCACCAGTCAACAGCCCGTCCAACGGGTTGAGAAAAATCTCGACCGCATCGACAGGTGTCTTGGCCGGCTGACCTGTCAGGGACACCGTGAAGCCAGCGGCCTTAGCCGCAACCTCGACCGAAGTAGAGTGTCGAATGTCTGGGGAAGGGGGACCTCTCCCGCTCCCACGAATGCCGATGGTGGGACTTACCTCTTGAGTCCTTCTTTTTAGACCGAGAGGAATGTCCCAATGGCCCCTCTCCCTTCGTGGAAAGGGACAGGCAAAGCTCCTTGAAAGAAGCTGAATATGATGTACCCAGAGAGAGAATGGGATAAATGCCGTGACCGAGGAAGACGATGATGCGGCCTGTGCAGCCGCCTCCTCGAGGGCGATCATCTGCTAGAGTTGCTCAGCCGAGCCAGCCGTTGCGGTAGCCAACGGGCCTCCTTCGACTTCACCGTGGGTAGCGCTCGGGTGCCCAAGCTGTAACCGGGCAGCGGTCTTCCAGGATGCTGGTCGAAACGAACGGCATAACTCACAGGCCTGCGGGTCATGGTCTCAGGCAGAGGCAGTAGACGCGGACTGCGGATCCGTCCCTGGACATTTTCTGCCCACAAGGGCACTGCCAAACCGGAGGCATTTGTCCATCGCATCCGCGAGAGAGAAACTAGACCGAAGTCTTGAAAATGTTAAAATAAGTTTCGGGCGAACCGAAGAATTAGGATCCAGTCTACATGCACAGCGTTAAGGAGGGAACCTCAGCTTCCAAGCAGTAAGGAAGATCTGGTGTCATGGGGCAGAGCCGAGAGTTTTACCACCAGAGTGGGTGAGAGAAGCCAGCTTGAAGACCTTCCGGCAAGATTTAAAGCGGCAAGGAACCTGCCAGTGTGGATGAACAACATATCCATGTCCCTAGAACCTGCACTTCGCCTCGATGCAACGTCCAGGCTACAATGCCTGATGAAAGTGTGCTCAGTGCTCCAAGTAGCTGCTGCACAGATGGCTGAAGTGGACACGTTCTTCATGGCCACAAAGGAGGTAGCCACCCCCCTTGTGGAATGACCCTTAACCGAGCCCAGTAAGGGTTTGTTACGCTTCTGGTAACAGAACGTGATACAATGGATGAGCCACCTGGACAGCAGTTGTTCAGAAACAGGAGATCATCATCCTGTGAGTGAAGGAGACGAAAAGCTGGTCCGATTTTTGGTGGTGTCTGGTTCTGGTCAGGTAGTATCTAAGACACCTATGCACAGGGCCCCTACTTTTCTGCAGCACAGTGGGACCAAGTTCTGCGGCAAGACTACCATTTGCTGCAGAACTTCTGCGGTGGTTTGTAATTTCACGGAAGTTCTGCAGCACTAACAAACTACATCACAGTGTCAGCTTGTCATCCTGACTTCACTTTCATGGCAGTGGTTATAGCAATCAGGATGGTGGAAAGCACAGTAACACTAGTTCAAAAATAACAGACTTATAAAAATAATTTTATGCCTAAAAAGCAAAACAAATATCTCTCCTTTGTCCTAGTCTGTTGCATAAATGACATATGCAGAGGAGATTTTATGTGACAAATAAGGTATTTCTATATGCATGCTATCTATCCCACTAATGAGGTTTCCACTGTCTATCACTTATATATTTGTATGTGCTTCCTACACCACTCATGAGGTTCCCACTATCACTTATATATTTATATGCAATCTGTAACATACAAATATGCATGTGTGTGGTGAGAGAGACAGAGCTACTGTATGTGTGTGTGTGTGTGTGTGTGTGTGTGTGTGTATATATATATTTTTTTTTTAATTTCCATGAACTTGCATCCTCATTCATACAGGTCCCATTGGAAATGGAATAGAGGAGTTATTATAAAACTCATTTTTCACATCACCCTGCTTTTCCTGACGCACTGCTTAACGCCATCAGGCCATGACATGCATGTGAACCAATTGTGAGATACAGCTCTCCGGCCCATCACAATGTGTCCACCATATGACAGAACACTGCACCATACCTTCCCAGGCTCCGAGCAGTGATGTGTTCCACCAATCCTTGTGCTGCCCAGCCAGCTCCCACAGCTAATCTCTGAACTGAACCGGAGTTGCCGGCACGGAAATACAGCATGCTACCCTCTGGCCCAACAGCTGTCCCTGCACACATTTCTCAATAACTTTTAGGTGATTCTATCAACCAATGACAATATGTAATCAATAACCCTGGCAAAAATGCGTACAGTGCAATTATTTAACAGGTCTACACATTATTATATTTCACTTTTCTGGGCATAATTACTTTATTTTTCTTAAAAATTTTGACAGTTAAATTCATTTGACCAGTTATTCATTTCAGATAGCGTCTCTATACCTTAAAGGCACAAATAGGTTTGTACAAAGTGAGATATGGACTTAACAGGTCTGTGTTATTGACAAGGTTTTGTTTAAGTTGGCCCTAGTGCAACAATGTAAGAATGAAAATTGTATTAGGCTGTAGTGCAGGTTGAGCAAATATCACCATGCCTGATGTGCTGTGCCACCGTCTCTGGCAGTGGGAGCTGTGGTAGATAAGTGACTGTTCATTTCTGTTGCAGAACGCAGCCATTCTTTAGCTAATGTATGATGTTATAGCAATGATAACATCACATCCTGGACATATGGGGGGGTTTGGATAAAAAAAAAAAAAAGAGGGGAAGGGAACCAGATATTATGTATAAACAGAAATATTAATAAAAAAAATCACCAAGAAGAGTGAATTCTGCGGCACCGCAGAAGTTCTGCGCAAAATTCTGAGGCCGCAGAATTCTAGGGGCCTTGCCTATGCACATCTAAAGTGTGCAACAGGGCCTCTCCTCTGTTAGAATATTTAGGAAAGTACACTGGTAAATCTATATCCTGATTAAAGGTGAAAACTGAGACCACCTTAGGTAGAAACTTAGGATTTGTCTGAAAGGACACCCTGTCCTGGTGAAAAACCAATAAGGTTCTTTGCACGTCAGTGCATTAAGTTCAGAAATTCTTCTAGCCAAAGTAACGGCAACTAAAAATAACATCTTCCATGTAAGAGGACTTGGCTCACAATCTGTGGTTGGTTCACAAGGTGGCAGCGTAAGCTGCCCCAGGACAAAAGGCAAATCCCATGGAAAAATAGGATCCTTAATCGGAGGCTTAAGGTGGAGAACACCTCTCAGAAAGGCTCGTGCTCTGTCCAACTGAGTTATGGGATGTTGGCCTATCAGTGTGTGATAGGCTGAGATGGCACAAAGGTGTACTTTTATCAAGCAGTAGTCCAAGCCTCTCTGAGAGACAGGAGGTAGTCCAAGACCAAACTTTCCGAACAATCCATCAGGGGAAAACCCTATGCCTGAGCCCAGAGGCAAAATCTGCGCCATTTCATGACGTAAGTAGCACAAGTGGCCTGTTTTCTAGCAGCCGCTAGAATATCTGCTACCTCTTGCGAGACCCCATACCGCATGATGGCTATGTCTCTAGGAGCCAGGCGTGCAGGTTCAGAGATCGAAGGTCTGGATGCACCAAAGAGCCTGCCTCCTGGGATAATAAGTGACAGCCGATTGGCAGAGGCACCGGAGGTTCCTGGGACAGCTGGTGTAGCAGAGGGAACCAACTGTCAGGGCCAAAACGGCACGATAAATATCAACGTTGCTTGCTCTCTGCGGAGTTTCAAAAGGACCTTCTGGATCAATGGGAAGGGAGGAAACGCGTAGAGAAATGAGCCCATCCAGGAGAGGGACAACGCGTCTCTCCAGAAAACACCAGGCCCTGGATCTAGCAAGCAGAAATTGGGCAGTTTTGCGTTGCATGGGGACGCGAAAAGGTCCAACTCTGGTGTGCCCCATCTGTGAAACAAATTACCTCCTGGAGTAGTTCCCACTCATGGACTCTGACCTGAGAGCGGCTCAGGCTGTCTGCTATGACGTTGTCCACTCCTGGGACATGAACAGCACTGAGGTTTGCGCCGTGTTGTAGTACCCAATCCCACACCCTCATGGCCTCCCTGCAAAGCGGGTAGGAATGGGTGCCTCCTTGTTTGTTGATGTAATACATCACTGCGGTATTGTCTGTAACAGAAGAGTACCCGGTGGGCTCTCCGACTGGAAAGCCTGCAGGACGTAAAGAACTGCTCTCATTTCCAAGATATTTATGTGGAGATGAGCTTCCTCTACTGTCCATGAGCCCTGAAACCTGACCCCGTTAAGGTGTGCTCCCCAACAGAGCCCTGAGGCATCTGGACAGTGTCACAATTGGAGATGGCGCGATGAAGAGGACCCCCACCAACAGGTTGAGTCTAGCCACCATTGCCAATCCCGGATTATGGCATTCGTGATAAGGATCGGGAGCTGCAAATGGTCTTGCTTCTGATCCCATTGAACCTGCAACATCCACTGGGTCACCCACATGTGGAGGCGGGCTAGTGGGACTGTTGCAATTGCCACAGCCACATGTTCAAGCAGGCAAAGGACCAGCCTGGGCTGAGACTCTTACCAAAATGCCCCTGATGAGGGATTTGATGTCTTCTGTTCGGTCCTGGGGCAGAAAAGCTTTCCATTAAATGGTGTCCAGAACTGCGCCTATGAACTGCAGATTCTGTGACGGAACCAGGCGTGACTTCTCCTGATTCATAAAGATGCCCAACATCTCGAACAGAGACAGAGTACAATGAATGGCGGACATCAGGGCCTCCTGAGAGGGTGCCATGAGAAGCCAGTCATCCAGGAAGGGGGAACACATAGTGGCCTTGTCTCTTCAGAGCTTCTCAGACTGCCATGCACTTCATGAACACCAGAGGTGCCGGGACAGTCCAAAAGGGAGGGCTCTGAATTGATAATGGCGACCTAGAAATTCAAAGCGCAAGAACTTCCTGTGCACTCGAACAATAAGTATGTGCAGGTAAGCATCCTGCATGTCCAAGGACGCTAAGAATGCGCCCTGCTTGAGCATGGGTTATCAGACCGAGAAGGGTCACCATGAAGTGTTTGTAGAGGACAGAAGCGTTGAGATCGCTGAGATCCAGTATTGGACTAAGGTCCCCTGTCTTTCGGGGAACCAGAAAGAAGTGGGAACAGTAACCTACACCCCTCTGGTTCCTAGGTACGTGCGCTATAGCTTCCTTTCCTAGTAGCGTGATCACCTCCTGCTGTATGAGCACTATGTGCTGACCCGAATAACGGGAAAGCAGGGGAGGTCCTGACAGTGGGTGGTCGAGGAATTCTATAAAGTGACCTCTCTTGACCATTTGAAGTACCCACTGGTCGGCGGTAATCGACTGCCACCCTTTTCAGCCCGTTGATCCAGAGGAGGGTCGGGGACCAGTAAGGAGTCATGCTGTGGCAACGTTGGTTCCTGCAGGCTGGGCCGGTTTGGTATATCGCTGACCTCTGCCTAGGGAAGATATGGACTGGGCTTTACGATGGAAAGTGCCCCTTTGTTGCTGGCCAGAACGTGGCTGCTGTCGTTGCCAGCTGCGAAAACTGTTCTGGTTCCCAAGAAAGGAACAAGATTTGGACCTGTACATGGCCTGTACAGATCTTACTGCCTTCCCAGCGTACTAAAGCTTGGTGATGACCTTTTCAGAGTGTTCAGCAAACAAGACTTCAACACTGTACAGGATGTCAAGAATATTTTTCCGTAGGTCTGGGGTAAAACCGGAGACACGGAGCATCTCCGGAGAGAGACGCGCGAAGCTGTGCCTCTGGCTGAAGACTCCACAGAATCGTGTCTTTTGTATCCATGTATGAATCCCATCAGACCCTGTGCAGAGGAGATTTAAGAGCTCCGCCTCCTGATCGCCATCCGTAGCTTATCAACTAGGTCCTGACCGTGTTCCCACAGGGCATTCTGAAACTGAACCATATGAGATAAGATAGTTCAGGGACCTGATGGAGCATGTAGCCGCCGCATACATGCGCCTCCCCAGGGCGTCCAACCGCCTGTATTCCTGGTCCGATGACTGTGTGCTCATATGCTGTGGTCGTTGGGACCTGTCATGGGAGGCCGTAATGACCAGGGAGTCAGCCAGAGGTTGTTGCGCCAAGTACTGGTCTTTCGGGGCCTTGTACAGGCGGTCAGCTTTCTTCAGCACAGCGGGGGTGGAGTGCGGACACTTACATGCAGCCTTGATGACATCTGCAAAAGTGTCCACCAAGGGTGGCACTACCAAAGGCTTAGGATCTTTCTGCCGAACGTAACAAGCAAGGGCTGTCTCTCGGGGTCGAGATCTTCTGAATCCCATCCCATGTTCTCGTGGATGTGCTTCATAATCTTAGAAAAGGAGGGATCATTCAGAGGTGACCTGGGCAGGTCTCGTGGATCAGGTGACGGGATGCTGAGTGGAGAAGGAGACCTGGAGGTGTCCGACGTATCTAGTATAGAATTCTCCCCAGGCGGAGTGTACCATCGATGTCTGGGTCGCTTGGGGCAGGGAGACCTTGAGGAAGATCTTGAAGGAGGCCTTCTCCGTTCCTTGGATCTCCCCTAGAAGGTGGAGTGTGCTCCTTGGGAGTCGGTGGTCGTCCCGCTGGCCACTGTCATGGAGGAGGGGAGCAGGAGGTTCCACTGGGATCACATCTTCCTTATTGTGTGCCACCAGAAAGTAGAGAGATCTTTGACCTCTTGGATGTCCATACCCGACGACGGAACTGGCGCCAGTGGTCTGTCGCTGGGGTTGGGAGTCTGGTCCAAAGGAATCTGCAGGATTGGCGAAGGCTCCTGTGGAAGCCTGGCATACCATTGTCGCCTGCCTGGTCCTCAAGCAACGTCAGGTCTCCTCCTCTGTAGAGTCCCAGCAACTGGTGTCCACCGGTGACAGGGAGGCAGTCTTCGGCTCTGGCGAACATCTGACCAACTTCGGGGCAGTTGTCCGCTTGAGGGACGTCAGGTCCGTAGTCTTCCTAGGCGGGGAGATCTGGACCCCGGGGAGGCTGGGAGACCAATCTGGAGGCGGGGTCACGGCGTCAGTCTCAGGAAGAATTCAAAGAGGCCGGGAAAGGAGTGGAGGAAGCCGAAGGCCTGAAAGTCTTTCTAGGGTGCAAGGAAGCCGAAGTACTGCCTGAAGCCTTAGCCTTAACCAGAGGGGGCTGAGAGCAAGCCCTGGAGGGAAAGCGTTCTGAGCGTGTGGAGCCTGTGCTGGTGCATGAGACAGAGGCCCGGTTAGGGGATCTGGACCTGGCCTTCTCCCGGTGCTTTTGGGCCTTAGAGACAGATTCACCTCGGAAGGAAGGTTTTTTTTATCCATCCTGTGTAGTTTCTCTTCCAAGAGGAACCCCTGAAGTGCCCTCTGGCGGCAGATCCTGGTGTGACTGTTAAACCCCTGACAGAAGGAGCAGGCCTTGGTGTCATGGTCTGGGCCCAAGCACCACAGGCAGCACGAATGAGGATTCTTAAAGGGGATCTATGTGCCGCAGGCACACTTGGAAGGATGTCGTCCTGAAAAAGATGTCGACATCCAGTGTTGTTAAAACTGTAAAGTACTTAGTAGTCGTGCGCTAGAGTGGGACCGTGAGGCCGATGCTGGCGAGTCGACGGCAGTAAAAGAAAGTACAGTTACGTAAGAACTTACCGTAACAGTAGATCTTCGAGAACAGCTCTTGCAGCAGGTTACACCATTAGGACTGAAGCCGGCAGGCGCCAGGACCCCACGTGAAAAATTCTAGCTAGCTATCTTCAGCGGGGACCGCCCCCGACGTCGGTCCCGCCTCCGACGTCAGGCGTAGTACATAAGGGGGCGGTCCCACCAGATTCCCCAGTTCTCCCGCCGGAGACTTCCGGCCGCAGGCTGACATTGAAATGGGAGACCGAGGATCCATCGTCAGAAGACAAACGGGAAAAATCCCTGTTAACAAAGGCTTAAGCCATGCCTCCTCCAAGGGGGAAGGTGGGGGGGAAGGTACCTGCTGCAAGAGCTGTTCTCGAAGATCTACTGTTACGGTAAGTTCTTAGGTAACTGTACTATCTTACTGGGACACAGCCTTGCAGCAGGTTACACCATTAGGACTAATTCCCAGCAATAGTGCTTGCAAACACTCTGGGAGGAGGAAATAAGAAAACGCTCCAGGTCCTGAAACTAGGACAGGAGACCCTGTAGCACTGCCAGGCCGAAGCCTGCTCTTCGTCGTGAAGCGATGTCAAGGCTATAATGCCTGATAAAGGTATGAACAGAGCTCCAAGTGGCTGCAGCACAAATGGCAGAGGTGGAGACGTTCCGAAGTGCTGCAAAGGATGTGGCCACACCCCTAGTGGAATGGCCCCGGACTGCTCCTGGGAGGGGCTTTCGTTTGATATTATAACAGTAAGAGATGCACTGGACAAGCCAGCGAGACAGGGACTGTTTGGATACTGGTTGGCCCCTCATCCTTTCGGTAAAGGAGACGAAAAGTTGCTCCGAAGTACGAAGCTGCTTAGTTCTGCTCAGGTAGTACCTTAAGCTGCGGTGAACATCCAGGGTGTGAAGCAGCACCTCTCCTCTGTTAGAGTAACTAGGGAAGTAGACCGGCAGGTCAATATCCTGATTGAGAGTGAGTGTGGAAACCACCTTATGCAAGAATTTAGGATTCGTCCTCAGGGATACTCTGTCCCAGTGGAAAATTAAATAAGGCTCTTTGCACATGAGAGCCTGAAGCTCAGAAACTATTCTCGCTGATGTAACAGCAACCAAAAATAATGTTTTCCACGACAGAAAACGCAGCTCGCAATCCGCGGCAGGTTCAAAGGGGGGGGAGCGTGAGTTGCTCCAGGACAAAGAGCAAGTCCCAAGGAGGCACCGGGTCCTTAATGGGCGGCCTAAGGTGTAACACCCCTCTTAAGAATTCTCAACAGGCATCTAATTGTGCCACTGTGCGCTGTCCCACCGGGAGGTGATAAGCTGAAATTGCACAGAGGTGCACTTTAATAGAGGAGAAGCAGACCCGAACGGAAAAGGGAGAGCAGGTACTCTAACACTGCTTTCACCGGACAACCTAAAGGGGAAAGGCCACGTGCTTGCGACCATAGACAAAAACGGTGCCATTTCATGGCGTACGTCGCATGTGTTGCCGGCTTTCTGGCTGCAGAAAGGACTTCCGCAAACCTCTTGCGAGACCCCGTGACGCAAGATGGCTATGTCTCTAGGAGCCATGCATGCAGGTTCAGTGAGCGTAAGTCCAGGTGGACCAGTGAACCATTCTCCTGAGACAAGAGGTAGGAGCTGAATGGCAACGGGACCGGAGGTTCCCGGGACAGCTGAACTAGCAGA
Organism: Neoceratodus forsteri; assembly: GCA_016271365.2. Classification (NCBI taxonomy): domain Eukaryota; kingdom Metazoa; phylum Chordata; order Ceratodontiformes; family Ceratodontidae; genus Neoceratodus; species Neoceratodus forsteri. Next base: position 322,447,819 of record JADMNL010000026.1, read on the forward strand.
GGGAACCAGATCTGCCTTGGCCAGAAAGGGGCCACCAAGATCATTGTTGCATGCCCCCTGCGCAGTTTGAGAACTCCTCTCTGGATCAATGGGAAGGGAGGGAAAGCGTAGAGGAATCTGTCCACCCAGGAGAGGGACAACGCGACTCGCCAGAAAACACCAGGCCCTGGATCTAGCGAGCAAAAATTGGGCAGTTTTGCGTTGGATGGGGAGGCGAACAAGTCCAATTCTGGAGTTCCCCATCGAAGAAACAGATCCTCTGCTACCTCCTGGAGAAGTTCCCACTCATGGACTCTGGCCTGGGAGCGACTCAGGCTGCCTGCAATTGTGTTGTCTACCCCGGGAACATGTACTGTGATCAGGTTCGCGCCGTGTCGGATTACCCAATCTCACACCCTCATGGCCTCCCTGCAAAGGGGGTAAGAGTGTGCTCCTTGTTTGTTGAGGTAATACATCACCGCCGTGTTGTCTGTCTGAAGCAGGAGAGTACTCGGCAGGATCTCTGACTGAAAAGCCTGCAGGGCGTAAAGGACCGCCCTCATCTCTAGGACGCTGATAGGGAGGTGGGCCTCCAGAGGGTCCACGCATCTGGGACTTCACCCGGTCCAGGTGTGCTCCCACCCCAGACCTGAGGCGTCTGTGGTGAGGATTACCTCCGGGGACGGCACTATGAACGGGACGCCCATAGAGAGTGTCCCTGGGTCTAGCCACCACTGCCAGTCTCGAATCACGGTATTCGTGATTCTGACCGGATGCTGCATGTGGTCTTGCCTTTGGTCCCATTGCACCTTGAGCATCCACTGAGTTACCCGCATGTGGAGCCTTGCGAAAGGGACAGTAGGAATGGCTGCAGCCATGTGTCCGAGCAAGCGAAGGACCGACCTGGCTGGGGCGGTCTTATTCAACGAAAGCTCCCTTATGAGGGATCTGATGCGCTCCGCTCTGTCGTCTGGAAGAAATGCTCTTCCCTGAACGGTGTCCAGTACTGCGCCTATGAACTGCAGTTTCTGCGACGGTACCAGGAGGGACTTCTCGTGGTTGATTAGGATACCCAGAGATCGAAACAGGTCCTGGGTGCTCTGGATCGCCCATAACAACGCCTCTCTGGAGGCGGCCACGAGAAGCCAAGTATGGGAACACATAATGGCCTTGTCTCCTTAGAGACGCTCCCATGACTGCCATGCATTTGGTAAAGACCCTGGGTGCCGATGACAGCCCGAATGGAAGGGCTCGGAACTGAAGATGATGGCCGAGAAACTCGAAGCGCAGGAACCTCTTGTACGCTTGAGCTATAGGGATGTGCAGGTAAGCGTCCTGCATATCTAGAGACGCTAAAAAAGCATCCTGCTTCAGCATGGGAATAAGACTCGGAAGAGTTACCATGCGGAATCTTTTGTAGGTGACAGACAAATTGAGGTCGCTGAGGTCCAGAATCGGACGGAGGTCCCCTGTCGTCTTTGGAACCAGGAAGAAGTGGGAATAGTATCCGTGTCCTCTCTGGTTCTCTGGGACGTACTCTATTGCTCCCTTTTGTAGGAGCGCGAGCACTTCTTGTCTGATCAATGACTTGTGCTGACCCGGGTACCGGAGAGCAACGGAGGCCTCGAGGGTGGCTTTTCCGCTAATTTTATAAAGTGGCTCTTCCCGACTAACTGTAGAACCCACCTGTCGGTGGTTATATTCTGCCATCCGGCAGGAAATTAATGCGACCCCGACCATGACGCCCTGCTGATCCTGGAGGGCGGGGCCGAAGGAGCCAGGCTGTGGCGGCTGAGGGTCCCGCTGGCTGGACCGGCTTAGAGTGCGCTGGTCTCGACCTGCGGTTGTTTTCCTGGGCTCTGCGAAACCGGAGCCCTCTGTTGTGGAACGGGCGGACTGTTGTCTCTGTGTCCGTCCATGAAATCGGCTTTGGTTCCTACAAAGGAACTAAGCTTGGTCGGCATAGGCCTGAACCGACCTCACCGCCTTCCCGGCCTCTTGGAGTTTGGCAATTATCTTCTCCGAGGGTTTACCAAACAAAACTTCTCCCTTGAATGGGGCGTCCATGATGTTTTTCTGGACGTCCGGGTTAAAACCGGAGACACGGAGCCAAGAGTGCCTCCGGAGGCATATGCCTGAAGCTGCTGCTTGGGCCGAGGAGTCCACGGAGTCATATGCGGTTCGTAGCACCTGAGTTCCCACGTCCGAACCCGTACGGAGGAGCTGCAACATCTCCTCCTTCTGCTCACCTTCCGGCAATTTCTCAGCCGCATCCAGACCTTGCTCCCACAGGGCATTTTGGAACTGCACCATGTGGGTCAAATAATTCAGGATCTGATGGCGCAGGTAGCAGAAGACACGCGCGCCTACCCATGGAGTCCAGCTGCTTGGACTCTGGGTCCGTGGCAGGGTGCTCAGATGTTGCGGTCTCTGGGACCGGTCATGAGAGGCTGTTATGACCAGAGAGTCGGCCTGAGGATGCTGGGTCAAGTACTGGTCTTCTCTTGGAGCCTTGTACAAGCGGTCAGCTTTCTTCGGCATCGCCGGGAGCGAATGTGGACACTTCCACGCTGCCTTGGTGACGTCCACAAAAGTGTCTACCAAGGATGGCACCACCACAGGCTTGGGGTCCTTCTGCCGAAGATACTTTGCAAGGCGCAGCCTTTCAGGGTCTAACTCTTCCACATCCCATCCCATGTTCTCCTGGATGTGTCTCATGATATCCGAGAACGAAGGGTCATCCGGAGGAGACTTTAGCAGCTCATGTGGGTCCAGAGAAGGGATGGAGAGGGGAGATGGGGATCTGGATGTAGAAAACTCTGATCCCGTATCCTCCGTCGAAGGCGAACAGCGGCGTCTTCTGGGTCTCTTGGGACTGGGTGACCTAGAAGAGGATCTGGACGGAGGTCTCCTTTTATCTAGTCTCCCCCTTGGAGGGGTCCTGGGCTCCCGGGGAGGAGGTAACCGGCCTGCAGACCCAGACGGAGATGCATGAACCGGAGAAGCAACCGGTGTAGGAGGAGGAGGAAGCGGAGGTGGAGTGGGGACCATGTCCTTTTTGATGGTATCCCACCAGTAAGTGAAAAGCTCCTTCACCTCTGAAAAAGAAAGGCCCAACGACGGCCCGGGCGCCGGTGGACGGTCATCGGGTCCCAGTGTCGGCTCCACAGGGGGCTCGGGTTGTGGCGAGGGCCCCTGGGAGTCTCAACAGGACTGGGGTCGCCCGTCTGGTCCTCGGGCTGAGTTAACTCCTCCTCAGTGATGGTCTCCTGATCGACGTCGGTCGGAGGCGTCGGGGTCCTCTTCTCAATTGGAGCGGGCGTCAGTCCCCCTACCGGCGTCCGGTGATGAGTTGGCCTGACCGGCGACAGTCTTCTGACAGACGACGGCTCTGGGGACCTGTGGCGAGAGGCCGACGTCGGACGAACCGGCGTCAGGTCCTGCGTGAGGTGAGCTCCTTGGTTTTCCAGTGAAGAGGAGGAGGCAAGGAAGCAGACCTGACGTCGGGTTCAGAATGGCGGGAACCCGACTTGTGGTGATGGTGGCGATCCCCCGACTTAGCCAGGGCCTTGGAGGACGAGGAAGGCCTGGGAGTCTTGGCCTGAGAAGAGGAAGAAGATTTTCTCACCGCAGCGGGGGGAGGCTGAGAGCTGGCCCGGGAAGGAGAGCGGTCGGACCTGGAGCCAGAGCTGCGCGAGTCGGAGGCCCTAGACGGGGACCTGAAAGGGGCCTTCTCCCTGTGCTTCTCAGCATGCTTGCGGGCCATCTGCGAAGAATCCCCCTTGGACGCCATGGTCTTGAGTTGTTCCTCTAGCAGGAATGCCTGTAGGGCCTTCTGGCGATGGATCCGGGTTCTGCTGTTGAAACCCTGGCAAAAGGAGCAGGACCGGGTGTCGTGGTCTGGGCCTAGGCACCGGACATAGGCCGAATGCGGATCCTTGAATGGGATCTGCTTCCCACAGGCACACTTCGAGAAGTGACCGGAGGTCGGGGAGGACATCAGAGAAAAAACTGAACTCTGAGAACAAATTTCCCGTAGGAAAACACTTTACCACACATCGCGCGCTAGAAACCGAACCGAAGGGTCGAGACATGCAAGTCGACGGCGGGAAAGAACTGGGAAATCTGGCGGGACCACCCCCTTATGTACTACACCTGACGGAGGCGGGACCGACGTCGAGGTCCTCGCTGAAGATAGCTAGCTAGAATTTTTTCTCAGTAGTCCTGACGCCTGGCCGCTTCAGTCCTAATGGTGTAACCTGCTGCAAGAGCTGTGTCTCTAAGTAAGATCTGGGGATTCTGGGGACTGCCCTTTTATAAGATGTCTCGACGGGGCAGGACCAACATCTGGGACGGTCCCTTGGAGTACTGCTAGCTAGAAAATTTCGGTGGGGTCCTGGCTCCTGCTGGCTTCAGTCCTAATGGTGTAACCTGCTGCAAGAGCTGTTTCTTGAAGTAAGATCCTGCATTTCTCGGGACGTGGTTATGTTGTTCAATCCACACTGTCTGGCAGACTCCTAGCAGTTCTTCGGGAGGAGGGAGGCAAGGCACGAACCCCCGATACTTGGGGAATAAGGACTGGAGAACAGAGGTCCCAAAACCAGCATCCCAGCATGACTAAGTCAATGTGGTAATGGGAAATAAAGGTATGTGCCGACTTCCAGGTAGCAGCCATGCAGATTTCCTGGATAGGGACGTCCCTAGAAGCAGCCACCGAAGCAGCGGTATGGCAGATAGAATGACCTCTTATCCCTTTGGGAGGCTCCATGCCCGCCAACCTATAGCAGAGATCTATGCAGGAGATGACCCACCTTCTAATCCGTCTACTTGGCTGCAGGTGCGCTTCAGCGTAGGTGACAAACAGCTGGCGAACCTCTCCCCATACTTCAGTCGTCCATTCCTTATAATAAGAGTGTTCCCCTATGGTCCAAAGTATGGAGCCTATATTCGGCCTCTGAGGTGTGATTGGGGCAGAACATCAGCAGACAACACCTGGTCAAGGTGAAATTCCGAAACCACCTTCGGAAGGAATTTCAGGTGGGAGCGCAGGACAACCTTGTCCCTATGGAAGACCAGATAAGAAGACTCGATGGAAAGCACCTGGAGCTCTCCCATCCTTCTGCCTGACGTCACAGCCGCCAAGAAGGCGTTCTTCCACGACAGGTGGGAGACAGGACACCTGTGCATCGGTTCGACTGGCTTGCCCATGAGTTTAGCCAATACCAGCAGTAGGATCCCACGGAGGTGGAGGTTCTCGCACCGGAGGGGATATGTGATCAAGGTCTTTGAAAAGCACCCCCACCTTCTCCTGCGCCGAATCCTTGCCAGCCCGCACCTGGTAAGCAGAGATGGCTGCCAGGTGCACCTTAAGGGTTGTCGACTGAAGCTCTAGCTGAGAAAGGGACCATAGGTAGTCCAGGATCCTAGCCAAGGAACAGGAAGAAGGGTACAACCCCTTGTCCTGACACCAAATGGAGAATTTCTTCCATTTGAAGGCATGGCATTTTCTGGCAGACTTACGGGGAACCTCAATGACGTCGAGGACCTTGTCTGAAAGACCCAAAGCCTGGAATTCTAGCAGCTCAGCAACCAGGCCGTCAGGTGCAAGGATTGAAGGTCTAGATGGAGAACCTTCCCCTTGTTGACTGAGATCAGGTCTGGGCGGGCTGGATGCCACCTCGGGAGCCTGGAGCGGAGGCTGAGGAAACCTGGGTACCAGAACTGGCGGGGCCAGTCTGGGGCTACCAGAAGAAAAAATTACTCATCTTAGTAATGTTGTTTCTTCTAATGGAGTCTTGCTGTATTCTGACAGTAGCAGTGAGTCCCAACCTTCGAACTGCCCCGGAGATGAAAGAGTTACCTTTCCATGCCAGGCATGGAACGCTGAGCTCGGTTGAGACTGTCTGTTGCTGTTTAAACTCAAACCGTCAGATATTTACAAGCTAAACTCACTAAGGTCCTGTGTGGAAGCTGTAAACCTACACTAGCCAACTGGCTACTAAACATAAAACACATTTTTTGGTCCCAAAACAAAGACTCAAGTCAGGAGACCCAAAAAATGAAAAACACAACACCAACTCACCCCAAGTAAAGAAGGGGGTGAAAACAAAAAGGTGGGCACCTACTGAGTGCCAACACTGCACTGCCCACATCCCAAAAACAGAGGTTCTGAGAGGGGCAAGCAGGGGGGAAGTTAGAATACAGCAAGACTCCATTAGAAGAAACAACATTACTAAGGTGAGTAATTTTTTCTTCAAACAACATGAAGTCTTGCTGTATTCTGACAGTAGCAGACTACAAAGCAGTACCTCCATGGAGGAGGGACAGAACCTACTTAGGAAATAGGCTCTGAAGCACAGCTGTGCCAAACCGAGCATCACTCCTAGCCTGGATGTCCAGGGAGTAATGCTTGGTAAAAGTGTGAACTGTTTTCCAGGTAGCTGCTTGACATGTCTCTAGAATAGGGATGTCCCTGGCAGCAGCCAGGGAAGCAGCTGTACCTCTGGTAGAGTGAGCCCTCAGGCCTGAGGGAGGAACCTTACCCAGTTTTTCATAGCAAAATTGGATACAGGAGACAATCCACCTGGCAATGGATCTTTTAGTGGCAGGTTTCCCTTTACCAACCTCACCATAAGTGAGGAACAGTCGGAGGGAGTCAAACCTGTGACCCTTAGTATGCTCTATGTAGTAACTAAGGGCTCTTTTGACATCTGAACTGTGCACTCTCCTCTCTCCAGAGGAGGAATGGTCAGTGAAGTACACAGGAAGAGACTGATTAAGGTGGAAGTCTGAAACCACCTTAGGCAAGAACTTCCTGTTAGCCTGAGGACCACTTTATCTCTATGAAAGGAGATAAAATCAGGCTCCACTGACAGTTTGTAATTCACTTATGCGTCTGGCAGAAGTGATGGCTACCAGAAACACAGTTTTCCAAGTCAAGTACTTAAGCGCTGCTGAAGACAAAGGCTCAAAGAGGGGTTGCATAAGTTGAGCAATGCAAACATTAAGGTCCCAAGCGGGGGCAGGGTCCCTGAATGGAGAGTTGGTATGAAGCAATCCTTGAAAACTTGGCAAATACAGGGTGAGCTGAAAGAGAAGAGGGCTTACCTGCTGAAATAAAAGCAGACAGCTGCCAGATGCACTTTCAGTGTAGCTGGTCTCAGCCCCAAGCTATTTAAATGGACCATATAATCAAGGACTGTGGGCAGATCAGCAGATTCTGGGGAAATATGCTTCCCAAAGCACCACATGGAAAATCTTTTCCATTTGGAATTATAAGTAGCCCTGGTGGAAGGTTTTCTAGAAGCTTTCAGGATAACCATTACACCTTGGGAGAGGTGTAAATCAGCAAACTCTAACTCTTCAAGAGCCAGGCCTTGAGATTGAGAGATCTGAGGTTCGGGTACCAAACCCTCCCCTGAGCACAGGTTAACAGGTTGTAATTCCTGGGAAGACACAGGGGAAGATGGACTGCTAAGGACAGTAGAAGTGGATACCAGGGCTGTCTGGCCCAGTCTGGAGCAATCAGGATCATCTTGCAGGGTTGAGATCTGATTTTGACTAGCACTTTGAACAGGAGAGGGAAGGGGGGGGAAGCATAGAGAAACTTCCCTTCCCAACTGAGAACTAAGGCATCCAGGGGACTGAGCCCAACACTGGGGCCTGCAGCAAAAAGGAAAATTACGCACCTACCGTAATTCTTGATCTTCTTGGACGAGTCTCCACCACTCATTCACACTAGTGGGATTGGCGCCGAGGCACTAAGACCCATCGAGCAAACTTTTGCTGGAGGGTCGCGCGAGAGACGGCGCGACAGAGCATGGCGCCATGAGCAGCTGCTCGAGCGGAATGACCATCTCGGCGACGACCTCCAACCGCCTCAGTACCTTTTTACCAAGGAGGTGCAGCGCAACTAACGAAAGAGTAAACCCAATATTAAAAACGGACATAAGATAGTCCATATGACCTTGTAAGAAGGGTCAGCAAAGAAGTCCTCACGGCCTAAAGATTTGAGGAGTGAAGACCAATACAGCGGTGAGCTCGGGGGATGGAGGGTGGGCATGTGAATGAGTGGTGGAGACTCGTCCAAGAAGATCAAGAATTACGGTAGGTACGTAATTTTCCTATCTTCCTGGACATAAGTCTCCACCACTCATTCACACTAGTGGGAGAGTACCAAGCTGATAATCCCCCAAAAGGGCGGCAGGAGAGCCAGAGCTCACGCGTCTAAGATAGAAGCCCATTAAGGATAGTTCTGCCGAATGCGGAATGTCGCCTGGCATGAACATCCAGTGCATAGTGCTTAACGAAAGTATGCACTGAGCTCCAGGTGGCGGCGTTGCATATATCTGCAATTGGAACATTGCGAATTTCCGCTAGGGATGCCGCGACCGCCCTAGTAGAGTGAGCGTACACTCTACCTTCTAATTTAACTTGAGCCATGGAATAGCAATGACGAAGGCATGCCACTAACCATGAAGAGATGCATCTAATAGCGACAGGTTGACCCAGCCGGGTGTCGCTGAAAGAAACAAACAGTTGCTGAGTTCATGAACATCCTTGGTTCTATCTAAATAGAACCGCAAGGCTCTCTTAACATCCAAGGAATGAAGAGCTCGCCCCTTCATTTTGGAAATTAGCAAGGCAAGCGGAAGTACCAGAGGTTGGTTCAGATGGAATTCTGACACAACCTTGGGAAGAAATTTAGGATGAGCACGGAGAACTACCTTGTCCTTATGGAATACAGTATACGGAGGGTCCGTAACCAGGGCATGTATCTCAGAGACCCCATGGCTGAGGTAATGGCCACCAGGAAGGCAGTCTTCCAGGTAAGAAATTTTAGCTCACAGGTAGCTAAGGGTTCGAAAGGCTTCGAGTGAGCATGTCCAGCACCAGGTTAATGTCCCAGGCTGCAACTGGACGCTAACAGGGGTCTGGTATGGAGAACCTTAAGAAATCTCTTCACTATAGGTAACTGAGCCAGAGTTAAGGAAGAAACCGCTCATGGAACGCTGAGATGGCACTAAGGTGAACTTTAACTGTGGAGTACTGAAGACCTAAGTTTGATAGGTCCAAAAGATACTCCAGAACCTTGCCAGGAGGACAGGAAAAGGGATTCCAAGAGGATTTTAGACACCAGAGAGAAAACGCTTCCATTTGAAGCGACGCTGGGTGGCTGGCTTCCGAGCAGCCAGAAGGATGTCTGAGACTCTACGAGAGACGTTGAACCGATTCACTTCTATCTCTTCAGGAGCCAAGCATGAAGGTGAAGTGATTTCAGGTTGGGATGGACCAACTAACCCTGAGTCAAAAGACTGATTTGCAAAGGAAGTGGTCTCGGAGAGGCTGCCAACATACTGTTGAGTAGAGGAAACCATAGTTGCCGAGGCCAGGAAGGAGCAATGAGAATCATCTTGGTCCCCTGAGACTCGAACTTGAGGAGTACTCTCTGGATTAGAGGAAGTGGTGGAAAGGCGTAAGAAAGCTTGTCCACCGCAGCCTGAACGCATCCTGACAGAAAATGCCAGGCCCTGGATTTCTGGAGCAGAAGAGAGGCAGTTTTATGCTGAGTGGGGATGCAAAAGGTCCAGGTCTGGAGTCCCCCACTCTTGAACAGGGACCGAGCTACGGCTGGATCGAGAACCACTGTGAGGGTCTGCCTCCGTTCTGCTGAGGTGATCTGCTAGGTCGCTTTGTATACCTGGCAGATAAACCGCTTGAATCAGAGACTTGTGCTCCAAGCACCACTCCCACACCCTCATTGCTTCCCTGCAAAGGGATAAGAATGAGCACCGCTTTCTTGTTGATGTAATACATCACTGCTTTGTTGTCCGCTTGAAGGAGAATGTTCTTGTGACAAAGGACATCCTTCAGAGCTCGATTGCATAGAGGACCGCCTCATCTCCAGGACATTTATGTGGAGATGAGTTTCAACTGAGTCCATACACCTTGAGTGTGGAGGAGAGACAGTGAGCTCCCATCCCATTAGCGATGCATCTGTGGTGATGGAGATCTGATGATCCGGGGAGCAAAGGGAATCCTTCCAGGAGATTGTTCTCTGAGACCACCAGGTGAGAGACCTTCAAGGGCCCGCCACCTTGATGGGATAAGACTGGGGTGAGAGGTCGGGGACCACTGAGTGGAGAGCATCCATTGGGTGGTTCTCATGTGCAGTCGGGCCAGAGGGACAGTGAAGACCGAGGACGCCATGAGACCCAACATGCGCTGCATCGAGAGAGCTGTAACCGATTGGTTCTCCCTGATGTAACGGGCCATTCGAAGGATGTCGAGTCTTCTGTCCTCTGGAAGGAAAGCCTTCGCTGAAGAGGTGTCTAGAAGCGCCCTATGAAAAGGAGCCTCTGGGAGGGTTGCAGTTGAGATTTTTTCAAATTCAGCAGAACTCCCATGGACGTGAGAAGACGAGAAGTCGTTTGCACGGCTTCCAAAGTCCCTTGGCCGGAAGGGCTTGCTAGAAGCCAATCGTCCAGGTAGGGAAACACTCGGAGTCCGACTTTCCTGAGATGCGCCACGAGAACTGCACAACACTTTGTAAAAACTCGCGGCGCCGAGGATAGCCCAAAGGGCAGGACTCTGAACTGATAATGCTGACCCAAAGCTACAAACCTGAGGGATTTGCGGTGGGTTGGGTGGACGGGGATATGCTGGTAAGCATCCTGCATATCCAGAGAGGCCAGCCAGTCGTGCTGATGCAGCAAGGGTAACAGGGTACCTAGGGAAATCATCTTGAATTTCTCCCTGGGAGGAATTTGTTTAACTTTCTGAGGTCTAGAATGGGGCGCATCCCCCCAGATTTCTTTGGAACCAGAAAGTAATGGGAGTAGAACCCTGTGTTTCGCAGATGCGGGGGCACCAGTTCTATTGCCCTGTTGTTCAGAAGGCCCTGGATCTCCGCGGTGAGGAGGTCTGACTGAGAGGCCGACAACCTGGGTTGTCGTCTGGGAGGACAATTCGGGGGGGTTTCCAAGAAATTGAGAGAATAACCCTCGCGAATTATCCGAAGGACCCATTTGTCTGAGGTTATGGACTTCCACTGGTTGTAGAAGTACATCAGACCACCTCCCACCGGAGGAGAAAGTTCCACCTCGGGCAGAGTGGATGGAACTTGGGCCAACGACTCATAAGGTAGCGCTGGGAGCTTTGGGTCCCTGCGCGTTTCTGCTGAGTCTTCTTTGAGGTTGGGCAGGTTGGCTTTATGGAAGCTTCCCTGCCTCTGCCTCGAAGGACTGACGACTATGAAACTGGACGTCTGTTCACATGCCCCAGAGGCAGGCGGAGATCTGGCCAACTTAATGGCCGATCTAGTCTTCTGAGTGGCCTCTAAGGCTTGCTCCACCTGAGGCCAAAAGAAAGGAGCCATCAAGCAGCAGCGCCATCACCTGCTGCTGAGCATCATTCGTGAAGCCAGAAGTACGCAGCCAGGAATGGCGCTGAGTACAAATCCTCGCGGCTGCTGAGCGAGAAGCAGTGTCGAAAGCGTCCCATGGCGGCTTTGACCTGTTGGTTATTGGACTCAATACCCTAATAACGGTCAGAAGAAGCTCTGACTTGGAGTCCGAATCTGGAAGAGCTTCAACCATTCTTTTCATAGAGTGCCACAGGATATACTCATACTGGAGAAAATAGCCTTGATAACTGGCAATACGCATACTTAGAGTGGAGGCAGCAAAGACTCTCTTACCTAATGTATCAATCTTACGAGACTCTTTGTTAATAGGTCGAGCTGTAGTAGTTTGAGGAAGAACGACCTTGTCATTCTCTGCCAGGACTACAATAGGATCCGCAAAGGCTTGGGATGCCAAAATGGGACGATCCTTGGGAGCTGAATACTTCTTATCAATGGATTTAGCCACTGAGGAAATAAGAGCAGGATTATTCCATACCATTTGAGACAGCTGCTCAAGGAAGGCTGAATCGGAGGAGTCAAATCCGAGGGATCTCCAAGCATGAAGATACTGGAGTCTTAATATCTTCCCAGGATCGATGTCTGTAGTCTGGAGAGAAAGAGTGGATCCCAGGTTCTTCAACAGAGACTTAAAGGACAGGTCCTCGACCACAGGCTCTGTAGCAAAGAAAGATCCTGTTTCCTCCACTTCATCACCCAAATGAAGGTCTGGGTCAGGCTCAACATCATCTCCTGATGGTCCAGAAAGGACTGTTTGGACAGGAAAGGAGTGAAAATTAGGAGAGGAGGAAATGGCAGAAAACAAGGAGAGTCCCAAGGGCTGCCGGGCCAGGAGGCAAAACGAGAGCTGAAGACGGCACCGGAGGCGCCGCGGCGCCGAAGAGGCACGCTGACCCCGCACGCGCCCCGGCGCGCGCGGACGCCGCCAGACGGCGCTGCCGACGTTTATCACGCCGACGCCAGAAACGGCACCGCAGACGACGACGCTCATCAAATGGCGACCACCGGGCGCCACGAGACCACGCTGGCGCTAACGGGCGCCGAGAGACCACACGGCGCCACTAACGGCGCGCCGCAAGCTCCGGGCAGCCAAAACGGCGACGACAAGGCCACAGACCCTGCAGAAGGCGCCGAAAAGCCCCGGAACCTGGAAAGCAAGAGAAGAAAATACCAGGAGATAAGGGCATCGGTGAGGCCCCTGCGCCCGCAGCCATGTGAGGGGGTAACACCTAAGCACGGAGTCGCTTAGCACCGAGAAGGCGCCGCGACTCAGGAAGGCATTCCAACTACCCTACCTGATCGCCGGAGGGCCAGAGGGCTCCGAGGTAACCAAGCCAGGCAGAAGAACCAACCTCCAGCCCATCGCCCATAAGAGCGCCCACTGATGAAACTGCTCATCTGGAGCCCTACCTATAGGCGGGAGGGGCTCGATGTCGAGGAGCGACGATTATCGGAAGTTGGCGACTCTGAAGAAGGAGACCGGCAACTAAGCGATAACCGACCGTCGGCCATGAACACTACCAGAGGGCGACCGAGTGATGCCTTCTTTTTTGACCTGTGGGCCAAGAAGAGCCGAGGCCGAACGCGCCGAGAATGCGACTGCTTATTTTATGCCGGCAGGGGACCGCCCATCCCCGGCATCGGACTGACCGTAGTCGGAACCCCGCTGAGGAGAAGGAGGCTGACCGGACCCAGCCCGCTGACTGAACAGCTTACACGAAGTCTCCCTACCGCCACCTGACCTGCTCATGGTCGACCGTCCAGTAGGCCGAGACTTCTTCAAGTAAGTTAAATTTAAATATTAGAAAAATTCTATGAAAAATAGAATAAAACTAAGCGATACTACTATCGTGATAATGTTACAAAAACAAACTGAAAACTATCGCTAGTTTGAAGTTAGACTCTAACAGGCGGCGACGTCGTCACTGGAGCGCACTGACGGAAAAAAGGAACTGAGGCGGTTGGAGGGTCGTCGCCGAGATGGTCATTACCGCCGAAGCCTGCTGTCATGGCGCTGCTTTCTCACTACACCTCCAGCAAAAAGTTTGCTCCCGATGGGTCTTAGTGCCTCCGGCGCCATTCCCACTAGTGTGAATGAGTGGTGGAGACTTATGTCCAGGAAGATAGGGGAAGTTGGTGATTGTCTGGGGCTGCAAAAAGATCTATCTGCGGGGTGCCCCATCTGGAAAATATCACCTCCAAGGGGGTCCAGTGCCCATTCGTGATGGCCCTGGGAAATCCTGCTGAGAGCATCTGCCAGGACATTGTCCTTGCCTGGGAGGTGAACTGCCGTGGGGGAGGTGTTCAGGGAGTAAGCCAGAGACCATAACTTCATTGCTTGTGCACAAGGCCGCAGACTGAGTGCCCTTTGCTTGTTGGATGTACCACATTGTGGTGGTGTTGTCTGATCTTACTTCGAGACACAGCTCTTGCAGCAGGTTACACCATTAGGACTGAAGCCGGCAGGCGTCAGGACCCCTCGGAAAAATTCTAGCTAGCTATCTTCAGCGGGACCGCCCGATGTCGGTCCCGCCTCAGGCGTCAGGCGTGGTACAAAAAGAGCGGTCCCATGATTCCCCAGTTCTTTCCCGTCGACTTAGCTTGTCTCGACCTTCCGGTTACAGTCTGCTACCATGACATGTGGTTTAAGTGCTTCTCTCAGAGAAAATTGAATTTCTTCAAGCACCTTTTGCTGATGTCCTCTCCGACCTCTGGTCACTCCTCCAATGTGCTTAGGAAACAGATCCCTTTAAGGACCCCATACAGCCTGCGTGAGGTGCCTGGGCCCAGACCACGATACCCGGCCTGCCTGTCCCTGCCAGGGGTTCAACAGTCGTACTCGGATCCGACGCCAGAAGGCTCTTCAGGCCTTTTGTTGGAGGAAAAGCTGAAAACCATGTCCTCGAAGGGGGAATCTGCCTCTCAAAAGTCCCAGAAGCACGCGGAGAAAAGAAGGGAGAAGGCCCTTCCAGGGCTTCGGAGTCACGCAGCTCCGGTTCTAGGTCCGACCGCTCTCCTTCCAGGGCCAGCTCTCAGCCTCCCCCGGCTGCGGTAAGGAAACCTTCTTCCCAGGCCAAGTCCGCCAGGCTGTCCTCATCTTCATCCAAGGCCTTGGCGAAGTCCGGGGAGCGCCACCACTATCACCACAAGTCGGGTTCCCGCTCCTCGGTACCCGATGTCAGGTCTTCTGTGCCTCCTCGCAAGACGCTGGAGCTCACTCCCTTAAAGAGACCTGTGGACCCGATGCCGGCGCGACCGTCGGCCAAACCGTCACCGGCCAAACCATCACCTCAGCGGACGCCGGCAGGGGGACCGACGTCTGCTCCTCCTGAGAAGAGGGCCCTGTCGCCTCCGACCGACGTCGGTCAGGAGACTTTGACTGAGGAAGACCTAACACAGCCAGAGGACCAGATGGGCGATCCCAGTTTCGTCGAAACTCCCAGGAACCTCGCCATTACCTGAGCCCACTGCGGAGCCGACGCCGGGAACCGACGACCGCCCACCGGCGCCCGGGCCATCGTCGGGCCTTTCTTTAGCAGAAGTGAAGGACCTCTTCACCTCCTGGTGGGACACCATAAAGAAGGACATGGATCCCACTGTTCCTCCTCCTCCTCTGGTTCCTGCACCCCCTTCACCATCGGGGTCCACAGGCCGTTTACCTTCCCCCCGGGAGCCTAGATCCCCTTCCAGGGGGAGAACACAAAAACGGAGACCTCCGTCGAAATCTTCTTCTGGATCACCCAGCCCCAAGAGATCCAGGAGACACCGACGTTCGCCTTCAACGGAGGACACAGGATCAGACTACTCTGCCTCTAGATCACCATCTCCACTCTCCATCCCTTCTCCGGACCCACGTGAGATGCCCAAATCTCCTCCGGATGACCCTTCGTTCCTTGATATTATGAGACACATACAAGAGAACATGGGATGGGATGCAGAAGACCTAGACCCGGAAAGGGTACGCCTCGCCAAATATCTTCGGCAGAAGGACCCCAAGCCTGTGGTGGTACCACCCTTGGTGGACACTTTTGTGGACGTCACCAAGGCAGCGTGGAAGCGTCCACACTCGCTCCCGGCGATGCCGAAAAAAGCTGATCGTCTGTACAAGGCTCCTAAGGATGACCAGTACTTGACGCAGCAGCCTCAGGCTGATTCTCTGGTCATTACAGCCTCACATGACCGGTCACAGAGGCCGCAACATTTGAGCACCTGCCACCTGACCCAGAGTCCAAGCAGTTGGGGCGTTGGTAGGCGCCGCTATGCCTCCGCTACCTGCACCATCAGATCCTTAAACTATCTTCGTCAGGTAAGAAACACTCAGTCCGACTTTCCTGAATCATGGAGACTGCACAACACTTTGTAACTTCAGGGCGCCGAGGATAGACAGGCAGGACTCTAGACGTGCGGACCCAAAGCTACAAACCTGAGAGTTTGGTGGGTTGGTGGACAGGATATGCTGGTAAGCATCCTGCATATCGAGAGCCAGCCAATAGTGTATGCAGCAAGGTAACAGGGTACCTGAAATCATCTTGAATTTCCCTGAGATTGTTTAACTCTGAGGTCTAGAATGGGGAGCATCCCCAGATTTCTTTGGAACCAGTAATGGAATAGAACCCTGTGTTTAAGTGCGGGGGCACCAGTTCTGTGCCCTGTTCAGAAGGCCCTGGATCTCCCGCGGTGGGGAGGTCTGACTGAGAGCCGACAACCTGGAGACCCCTGTCGTATGGGAGGACAATTGAGAAGTTTCCAAGAAATTGAAGAATAACCCCACGAAGTATCCGAGGACCATTGTCAAGGTTATGGGCTCACTGGTTGAGAAGTACATCAGGCGACCTCCACCAGAAGAAGATTCCTGGGCGTGGATGGAACTTGACCCAACGACTCATAAGGTGCTGGGAGCTTTAGGTCCCTCGCTTTCTACTAGTCTTCTTTTGAGTTGGGCAGGTTGGAAATTATGGAAGCTTCCCTGCCTCTGCCTCGAAGGACTGAAACTATGAAACTGACGTCTGTTACATGCCCCGAGAGGGGCAGAATCTGGCCAACAGCCCGTCCCAGTCTTCAAGTGGCCTCTGGAAGCACCACCTGAGGCCAAAAAGGCCATCAAGGCAGCGCCATCACTGCTGCTGAGCATCATTGGGCTGAGAAGCCCCAGAGTAACGACCAGAATGGCGCTGAGTACCCGCGGCCGCTGAGCGAGAAGCAGTGTCTCCTGGCGCACAGACTGTTGGATTGGACCAATACCCTAATAGGTCAAGCTCACGGAATCGAATCTGGAAGAGCTAACCATTCTTTTCATAGAGTACCACAGGATATACTCATACTGCAGAAAATAGCCTGATAACTGGCAATATGCATGCCTAGAGTGGAGGCAGCAAAGACTCTCATTACCTAATGTATCAATCTTACGAGACTCTGTTAATAGATCAGAGCTGTAGTAGTCTGAGGAAGAACGACCTTGTCATTCACCAGCAGGACCACAATAGGATCATAAAAGGCTTGGGATGCCAAAATGGGACGATCATGGAGCTGAATACTTCTTATCAATGGTTTAGCCACTGAGGAAATAAGAGCAGGGTTATTCCATACCATTTGAGACAAGCGTCATGAGGAACGCTGAATGGAGAGTCAAATCCGTAGGGATCTCCGAGCATGAAGATACTGGAGTCTTAATATCTTCCAGGATGGAGTGTCTGTAGTCCGGAGAAGAAAGTGGATCCCAGGTTCTTCAACAGAGACTTAAAGGACAGGTCCTAGGCCACAGGCTCTGTAACAAAAGATCCTGTTCCTCCACTTCATCTCACCCAACGAAGGTCTGGTCAGCTCGCATCATCTGATGGTCCAGAAAGGACATTTGGACAGGAAAGGAGTGAAATTAGAGAGGAGGAAATGGCAGAAAAACAAAAAGAAGTCCCAAGGGCTGCAGGGCGCACGAGGCAAGGTAAAACGAGCTGAAGGCGGCACCGAGGGCGCCTGCGGCGCGCCCAAAGAACACACACTGACCCCGCACGCCGCGGCCGGCTGCGCGGAGCGGCACCGCGCCGGCAGAGCGGGCATCACGGCCCGACGCCACAAGCGGCACCGCAGACAGCACGCCGCCCGATCAAATGGCACACCGGCGGCGCCGCAGGACCACGGCGCCAACGGGAGCCGAGACCACACGCGCCACTCAACGGGCGCAAGCTCCGGCCCCAAAAGCAGCGCCGACAAGGCCACAGACCCTGCAGAAGGCGCGGAAAAGCCCGGGGAACCTGGAAAGCAAGAGAAGGAAAAATACCAGGAGATAAGGGCATCGGTGAGGCCCCTGCGCAACCATGTGAGGGGGTAACACCTAAGCGAGTCGCTAGCCGAGAAGAAGGCAGCCGACTAGGAAGGTCCAACTGCGCCTACCTGATCGCGGAGGAGCCAGGGGCTCAGTGTAACCGCCAGGCAGAAGAACCAACCTCCAGCCCATCGCCCATAGAGCGCCCACTGATGAAACTGCTCATCTGGAGCCCTACCTATAGGCGGGGAGGGCTCCGATGTCGAGGAGCGACGATTATCGGGAAGTTGGCGACTCTGAAGAGGAGACGGCAACTTAGCGATAACCGACCGTCGGCCTTAGAACCTACCAGAGAGGCGACCGAGTGATGCCTTCTCTTTGACCTGTGGGCGAAGAAGAGCCGAGGCCGAACGACCGAGAATGCGATCGCTTATTTTATGCCGGCAGGGGACCGCCCATCCCCGGCATCGGACTGACCGTAGTCGGAACCCCGCTGAGGAGAAGGAGGCTGACCGGACCCAGCCCGGCTGACTGAACAGCTTTCATACGAAGTCTCCCTACCGTCACCTGACCTGCTCATGGTCGACTCCGTCCAGTAGGCCGAGACTTCTTCAAGTAAGTTAAATTTAAATATTAGAAAAATTCTATGAAAAATAGAATAAAACTAAGCGATACTACTATCGTGATAATGTTACAAAAAAACAAACTGAAAACTATGCGCTAGTTTGGAGTTAGACTCTAACAGGCGGCGACGTCGTCACTGAAGCGCCTCGAGCGGCGGAAAAAGGAACTGAAGCGGTTGGAGGGTCGCCGCCGAGATGGTCATTACCGCCGATGCTGCTTCGCCGCTTTCACAGCACTCCTCCAGCAAAAAGTTTGCTCCCGATGGGTCTTAGTGCTTCCGCGCCATTCCCACTAGTGTGAATGAGTGGTGAGACTTATGTCCAGGAAGATAGGGAAGTTGGTGATTGTCTGGGCTGCAAAAGATCTATCTGCGGGTGCCCCATCTGGAAAATATCACCTCAAGGGGTCCAGTGCCCATTCGTATGGCCCTGGGAAATCCTGCTGAGAGCATCTGCCAGGACATTGTCCTTGCCTGGGAGGTGAACTGCGTGGGGAGGTGTTCAGGGAGTAAGCCAGAGACCATAACTTCATTGCTTGATGCACAAGGGCGCAGACTGAGTGCCCTATTGCTTGTTGATGTACCACATTGTGGTGGTGTTGTCTGATCTTGCACCGAGACACAGCTCTTGCAGCAGGTTACACCATTAGGACTGAAGCCAGCGAAGCGTCAGGACCCCGACGGAAAAATTCTAGCTAGCTATCTTCAGCGAGGGACCGCCCGATGTCGGTTCCGCCTCAGGCGTCAGGCGTGGTACAAAAAGAAGCGGTCCATGCCAATTCCCCAATTCTTTCCGTCGACTTAGCTTGTCTCAGACCCGCCGGTTACAGTCTAGCACGCGACATGTGGTTTAAGTGCTTCTCTCAGAGAAAATTCGAATTTCTTCAAGCACGACTTTTGCTGATGTCCTCTCCGACCTCTGGTCACTCCTCCAATGTGCTTGCGGGAAACAGATCCCTTTTAAGGACCCCCATACAGCCTGCGTTAGGTGCCTGGGCCCAGACCACGATACCCGGGCCTGCCCGTCCTGCCAGGGGTTCAACAGTCGTACTCGGATCCGACGTCAGAAGGCTCTTCAGGCCTTTTTGTTGGAGGAAAAGCTGAAAACCATGTCCTCGAAGGGGGAATCTGCCTCTCAAAAGTCCCAGAAGCACGCGGAGAAAAGAAGGGAGAAGGCCCTTCCAGGGCTTCGGAGTCACGCAGCTCCGGTTCTAGGTCCGACCGCTCTCCTTCCAGGGCCAGCTCTCAGCCTCCCCCGGCTGCGGAAGGAAACCTTCTTCCCAGGCCAAGTCCGCCAGAGCTGTCCTCATCTTCATCCAAGGCCTTGGCGAAGTCCGGGGCGCCACCACTATCACCACAAGTCGGGTTCCCGCTCCCTCGTACCGATGTCAGGTCTTCTGTGCCTCCTCGCAAGGCGCTGGAGCTCACTCCCTTAAAAGAGACCTGTGGACCCGATGCCGGCGCGACCGTCGGCCAAGCAAATCACCGGCAAACCATCACCTCAGCGGACGCCCGGCAGGGGACCGGCGTCTGCTCCTCCGAGAAGAGGGCCCTGTCGCCCCGACCGGCGCCGGTCAGGAGACTTTGACTGAGGAAGACCTAACACAGCCAGAGGGACCAGATGAGGCGATCCCAGTTTAGCCGAAACTCCCAGGAACCCTGCCATTACCTGAGCCCACTGCGAGCCGACGCTGGAACCGACGACCGCCCACCGCGCCCGGCCATCGCTGGCCTTTAGCAGAAGTGAAGGACCCTCACCTCCTGGTGGGACACCATAAAGAAGGACATGGATCCCACTGTTCTCCTCCTCCTCTGGTTCCTGCACCCCTTCACCATCGGGGTCCACAGGCCGCTTACCTTCCCCGGAGCCTAGATCCCTTCCAGGGGAGAACACAAAACGGAGACCTCCGTCAAATCTTCTTCTGGATCACCCAGCCCCAAGAGATCCAGGAGACACCGGCCGTTCGCTCAACGGAGGACACAGGATCGAGACTACTCTGCCTCTAGATCACCATCTCCACTCTCCATCCCTTCTCCGGACCCACGTGAGATGCCCAAATCTCCTCCGGATGACCCTTCGTTCCTTGATATCATGAGACACATACAAGAGAACATGGGATGGGATGCAGAAGACCTAGACCCCGAAAGTGCGCCTGCCAAATATCTTTGGCAGAAGGACCCCAAGCCTGTGGTGGTACCACCCTTGGTGGACACTTTTGTGGACGTCACCAAGGCAGCGTGGAAGCGTCCACACTCGCTCCCGGCGATGCCGAAAAAAGCTGATCGTCTGTACAAGGCTCCTAAGGATGACCAGTACTTGACGCAGCA
The DNA here is from genome assembly GCA_016271365.2 of Neoceratodus forsteri. Taxonomy (NCBI): domain Eukaryota; kingdom Metazoa; phylum Chordata; order Ceratodontiformes; family Ceratodontidae; genus Neoceratodus; species Neoceratodus forsteri. The sequence continues at coordinate 322,468,429 of JADMNL010000026.1, forward strand.
GCCTCAGGTGATTCTCTGGTCATTACAGCCTCACGACGGCGGTCACAGAGGCGCAACATTTGAACACCTGCCACCTGACCCAGAGTCCAAGCAGTTGGACGCGTTGGGTAGGCGCACGTATGCCTCCGCTACCTGCGCCATCAGATCCTTAAACTATCTAACCCACATGGTTCAGTTCCAGAACGCTTTGTGGGAACAGGGTCTGGAAACGGCTGAAAAATTGCCTGAAGGTGAGCAGAAGGAGGAGATGCTTCAGCTCCTCCGTACGGGTTCAGACGTGGGGACCCAAGTGCTACGAGCCGCGTACGACTCCGCGGACTCATCGGCCCGAGCAGCAGCTTCTGGCGTATGCCTCTGGAGACACTCCAGTTCACAGTCTCTGGTTTCACCCGGACGTCCAGTAGAATATTATGGACGCTCCTTTTGAGGGAGATGTATTGTTTGGTAATCCTTCAGAGAAAATCATTACCAGACTTCAAGAGGCCGGGAAGGCGGTAAGGTCTGTTCAGGCCATGTACCGACCCAAGCTTGGTTCCTTTCGTAGGAACCAAAGCCGGTTTCGTGGGCGGACGCAGAGGCAGCAGCCCCGCTCCGCTGCACATCAGAGAGGCTCCGGTTTCCGTAGAGCCCAGGGAAAGCAGCCCGCCAGCCGAGGTCAGCGTTCTCCTAAGCAGGCCCAGCCAGCGGGCCCATCAGCCACCACAGCCTGACTCCTTTCGGGCCCCCGCCCCTCAGGATCAATGGAAATCATGGTTGGGGGTCGCATTGCGAATTTCCTGCGGGATGGCAGGCTATAACCACCGACAGGTGGGTTCTTCAATTGGTCAGTCTGAGCCACTTTATAGATTCGCAGAAAAGCCACCCTCGAGGCCTCCTTTGCTCTCCGGTATCCGGTCAGCACAAAGCTTTGATCTGGCAAAGAAGTACTGCGCTCCTGCGAAGGGGTGATAGAGTATGTCCCGGAGAACCAGAGAGGACAAGAATATTATTCCACTTCTTCCTGGTTCCAAAAAAACAGGGGACCTCCGTCCGATTCTGGACCTCAGCGACCTCAACGTGTGCGATTAGCCACAAGAAGATTCCGCATGGTGACTCTTCGGGTCTTATTCCCATGCTGAAACAAGATGCCTTTTTAGCGTCTCTAGACATGCAGGACGCATACCTGCATATCCCTATGGCTCAGGCGCACAAGAGGTTCCTGCATTTCGAGTTTCTCGACCGCCACCTTCAGTTCCGAGCCCTTCCGTTCGGACTGTCCTCCGCACCAAGGGTTTTACCAAGTGCATGGCAGTCGTGGCAAGCGTCTCTGAGGAGACAGAGGCCATTATGTGTTCCCGTACCTGGACGACTGGCTTCTCATGGACGCCTCAGAAAGCGTTGCTATCGCGATTCAGAGCACCCAGGATCTGTTCGGTCTCTGGGCATCCTCATAAGTCACAGTCTCTCTGGTACCGTCGCAGAAACTGCAGTTTATAGGCGCAGTACTGAACACTGTTCAGGAAGAGCTTTTCTTCCGACCGACAGAGCGGGCGCATCAGATCCCTCATAAAGGGATTTGTCGTCGAACAAGATCGTACCTGCCAGGTCGGTCCTGCAGCTTGCTTCGGACACATGGCTGCGGCCATTCCTACTGTCCTTATCAAGGCTCCACATCGGGTAACTCAGTGGATGCTCAAAGTGCAATGGGACCAAGGCAAGACAACTTGCAGCATCCGGTCAGAATCACGAATTCGTGATTCGAGATTGGCAGTGGTGGCTAGTCCCGGGGTCACTCTCCTCGGGCTCCGTTCGCAGCACCGTCCCGGACGTAACCTCACCACGGACGCCTCAGGTCTTGGTGGGGGCACACCTGGACGGGGTAAAGTCCCAGGGTACGTGGACCCAGATGGAAGCTCATCTTCATATCAATGTCCTAGAGATGAGAGCGGTTCTCTATGCTCTGCAGGCCTTTCAGTCTGTAATCCCTCCGTGTACTCTTCTGCTTCAGACAGACAACACAGCGGTGATGTATTACCTCAACAAATAAGGAGGCGCACAATCTTACCCCCTTTGCAGGGAGGCCATGAGGGGGTGGGATTGGGTAATCGGACACGGCGCAAATCTGATCACTGTGCACGTTCCCGGGGTGGACAACACAACTGCCGACAGCCTGAGTCGTTCCTAGACCAGAGTCCACGAGTGGGAACTTCTTCAAGAGGTAGCAGAGGATCTGTTTCTTCGATGGGGAATTCCAGAATTAGACTTGTTCGCATCCCCATCCAGCATAAAACTGCCCAATTTTGCTCGCTAGATCCAGGGGCCTGGTGTTTTCTGGCGAGCGCATTATCCCTCTCCTGGAGAACAGATTCCTCTCGCTTTCCCTCCCTTCCTGTTGATCCAGAGAGTCCTTCTCAAATTGCGCAGGGAGCACGCACTCATGATCCTGGTGGCCCTGTTCTGGCCCAGACAGATCTGGTTCCCTTTGTTGGTGCAACTATCTCGGGAACCCCCGCTCCCGTTCAGCTCCCACCTACTGTCTCAGGAGAAAGGCTCACTTGTCCATCCGGACCTACATTCATTGAACCTGCATGCTTGGCTCCTAGAGACATAGCCATCTTACGTCAAGGGGTCATGCAAAGAGGTTGCACAGAGTCCTTTCTGCAGCCAGAAAGCCGGCAACGCACTTGTCTGACGTACCGTCATGAAATGGCGCCCGTTTTATGGTCATGATACGCGATTTTCCCCCCAAGGTTGTCCTGTGGGAGTAATTTTGGATTATCTGCTCTCCCTCTTTCATTCGGGTCTAGCCTACTCCTCTATTAAGGTGCACCTCTGTGCATTCGACCTATCACCTCCGGGTGGGACATCGTACAGTGGCTCAGTTGCACGCCACTCGGGAATTTCTTAGGGGGTGTTACACATAGGCCTCCTATTAAGGACCCTGTGCCTCCATGGGATCTGCTCTTGTCCTGGAACACCTTCGCTCCCCCCTTGAACCGCACACGGATTGCGAGCTACGTTTTCATCGTGGAAGCGTTTTTAGTTGCTGTTACTTGGGAGAAGAATATCTGAACTTCACGCTCTTATGTGCAAAGTGCCTTATTTAGTTTTCCACCGGGACAGAGTATCCCTGAGGACGAACCCCAAAATTTTGCCTAAGGTGGTCTCTTCACTCACTCTGAACCAGGATATTGACCTTCCTGTCTACTTCCCGAGTTACTCGAATAGAGGAGAGGCTCTGCTTCACACCCTGGATGTTCACCGCAGCCTGTTTTACCTAAACAGAACTAAATCTTTTCGTAGTTCTGAGCAGCTTTTAGTTTCCTTCTCGGAGAGAATGATGGGCCAACCCGTATCTAAACAGTCCCTTTCTCGCTGGCTTGTCCAGTGTATTTCTTATTGTTATGATATAAAACAAAAGCCCCTCCCGGGCACAGTCCGAGGTCATTCTACTAGAGGTGTGGCCACCTCCTTTGCAGCTCTCAGAAATGTCTCCACCTCTGCTATTTGTGCTGCAGCCACTTGGAGTTCTGTGCATACCTTTATCAGGCATTATAGCCTGGACATAAGCCTCTCGTGAAGGGGCTGGTTTCGACCTAAGCGGTGCTACAGGCTCTCCTGTCCTAGGTTCAGGACCTGGAATTCATTTCCTTTTCCTCCTCCTGGAATTTCTAGCGTTACTGCTTGGGAATCAGTCTAATGGTGTAACCTGCTGCAAGAGCTGTGTCTCGGTAAGATAGTACAGTTACGCAAGAACTTACCGTAACAGTAGATCTTGAGAACAGCTCTTGCAGCAAAGTACCTTCCACCCACCTTCCCCTTGGAGGCATGGCTCAATTTTTCTGAGCAGGGTTTTACCTTTCTGTCTTCTATGGCCCAATCCTCTGTCTCCCATTTTGATGTCAGCCTGCGGCCGGTGGTCTCCGGCGGGAGAACTGAGAATCTGGCGGGACCGTCCCCTTTTGTACCACACCTGGCGTCGGGCCGGGACCCGGCGTCAGGGGCAGTCCGCTGAAGATAGCTAGCTGGGAATTTTTCCCATGGGGTCCTGACGCCTGCAGCTTCAGTCCTAATGGTGTAACCTGCTGCAAGAGCTGTTCTCGAAGACCTACTGTTATGGTAAGTTCTTACGTAACTGTACTTTCTACCTGTATAACTTTGTTCTGAACAGATTTGGAAAAAGCTTGAAGTGCTAGAAATACTGCTCTGAGTTCCAACAGATTGATGTGGAGCAGAGATTCCTGAAGGACAACCCTGGGTGGTCAGGTCAGCCATGTGAGCCCCCACCCAAGAGGAGGCATCTTTAGTAAGAGTTAAAAGTGAGACTGAGTGACAAAGGGAACTCCTTGTCTCAGATTGTTCTGATCCTGCCACCACTATAGGACCTGGATCAGGGTTGAGTTACTGGGACCAATTTGGTCACAGGGTCCTTCTTTGAGACCAGAAGGCTCTCAAATGGAACTGAATGTCCCTCATCTGAAATCTTGCTCCCTGCACTACTGCTGTAGAAGCAGCCATCTACCCCAGGAGCTGTAGAAAATGCCTTGCTGGTCGAGACACCTGCAGGGTGAATGAGGAGGCCAGAGTGAGAAGGGTCCTTGCCCTGTCCAGCGGAAGGAAGGCTCTGGCCTTTTCTGTGTCTAGCTCTCGCCTTGAAGGTGAGGGAGCTGGACAGGCTCTAGAACCCGACTTTGGAAGATTTAGAAGGAAACCAAAAAGTGAGCAGTTGCGAGTTATCTGTAAGTGTAAACTGGCTTGGTCTGGGGACTGGCCACTATGAGCCAGTCGTCCAGGTAAGGAAGATGGCAATCTTTGCCTTCTTAGAGAAGCAACTACGCTGCCAGGCATTTTGTGAATACCCTTGGAGCAGAGGTGAGGCCAAAGGGCATTGCTCTGAACTAGGCAATGGCCTGAGGGCAGCTCGAACTTAGGTACTCGATGGGAGCTTCTGATGAGAATATGGAAGTAGGCATCCTTGAGGTCCAGGGACACTAGCCAGTCCCTGGCCTTAGAGAGATAGAATAATTCCCAGAGTCACCATTTTGAATTTTGGTTTTAAAGGTGCTTAAGTATCTGAGATCGAGGATGTGCCGCCATTCTCTGTCTTTTTGGGGTAAGGAAGTACCTGGAGTACAACCCTTTTGCCTAGTGTAGGAGTGGAACCCTTTCCACAGCTCTGAGAAACCAGGAGGAAGAGACCTCTGCCTCTAAGGCAAGTGTGTCTGATGGATTTGCAGGTGGAAAGGATCTGGTTCTCATCTTTGGAAACTTTGAAGCGGAGAACCAGTCCCTGACACTACTTCCAGGACCCATATGTCTGATGTCAGAGACTCCCAGTCCTGGACAAAGTAAGCCAGCCTGCCTCTAGGTAGCTGAGAATCGGCCTTGGCAACCCCAATCAGGGTGCCTGTTTGGCAAGGGCTTTGGGCTGAGGGGTGGAAGCAGACCTGCTTGTAGCCCGTCTGCCTCTCCCTCTGGGCATAAGCAGAAGAGGAGGCCTGGGCTTGGTAAAAAGGCCTGCCCCTGGGAAGCTGCCTTTGAGGAGTGGCCTGCCTTTCCTTGGCTTGTGCACTCCTATAGGAGGTCCTATACTCATCCATTTTCTTCAATTCTCGGTTTGCTCCCCAGAGAATTACCCACAACAGGAAAATCCATGGCCTTAGTCTGGGTATCCTGTGACAGGCTAGTACATCTGAGCCAAGCCATTCTCCTAAGTGCCACAGATGTAGTCATGACTCTAGATGCCACATCACTGGAGTCTACTGCAGCATGGAATTGCACCTTGGATGCCTCAATACCATCAGCAGCCACCTGCTCCAGCTCCTTGGCAAGCTGGCCAGGGACCTGTATTGCTAAAGTCATAACAGTGTCCCATCTGGATTTTGATACCTAGCAGTATAGGCCATATAATTGGCCTGGAGTCCCAAGGATGCTGCCATGTACTGTTTCTTTGCCATGGCATCAATCCTCCTGAGTCCTTGTCTGGGGGTGTAAAGCAAGGGAATGTTTGCCTTATCACAGGCTGCAGCCTGCACTACCCAAACATGGCTGCATTGTGTAAGGAACTCCGTGTCTGAGCCTGACAATGTATACCTCTTGTCCATTCTTTTATCCACAGAAGGTATAGTGTTAGGAGTCTTTAAAATCTTAAATGTCCGTTTCCCAAAAGATTTGTGCAAGGGAATAGACAGCCTCCTAGACTCTGGGATATCCATCACTTCTACATAATCAGGCTCCTCCTGGTCATCCACAGCTTCTTCCATAGGAAGCTGGAGGGTTCAACCACTTTTTATGAAACACGAAATGGGAGGGGACTCAAAGTCTAGGAGAACACTTCTGAAGGTCTGTGTGGGAGATGTCCGGGTCAATAGGCACATCGGACTTTCAAAACCATTCACTTTCCTCATACTCTCTTCCGGTTCTAAAATTCCTCTAAATCATACTCTTGAACCGGTCGAACCGAGCGCCTGCCTGATGGTGCCGGTTCGGTCGGAACTGGGGAAAGCAACTGAACAATTCTGATCGCTTTGGCTATTTCTTCAGCGGTTGGAGAGGAAGGTTTTGGCTCCACACCAGCTGATTTTTCTTTTCTAGTTCTTTTAGGCGGAACTGACTCCTCAGAATCAGCTCTCCTTTTGCCCGAAGAAGTCTCGCCCTGGTCAGAGGGCACTCCTTCTGGTTCGGTTTGAACCGAACCAAGCTATGCTCTTGAGGTTCAGCGGACTTTTGGCCTCTCTTTCCCTGAGCCTACCAACTCTTTTCTAGGGTAGCTGCAGGAAAGTTTTAAATCTGGCAGTCTGCACTGGGTGGTCAAACCCCAGACAATAAACACAGGTGGTGTGGGGTCAGCCTTGGCAAGACTTCCCACACACACTGCAGTGTTGAAACCCAGTGGGTCGGTTTTTCCTTTTGGGTTTCTCAGACATTGTGCCAGTCTAACCAAACTTACCCTTTTGTGAAATCCACCAGGCAAGACCCTCTTATCAGTTCCTGACCGTATCACGGGTCGTGGAAAAAAATGTAATAAAATCCGTTTTTTTAGAACCGATAAGAACCGGTAACCACACTCTAAAGTTACAATTTAAGATGTTTTAACAACTTGATCGGTTCAAACCGAACCGATGAACCGTTTACAAGTTCCACACAGAATAAAATAAAATATAACCTATCTAGTACTCACAAATACCACAGACAGACTGAACCGACAGGTTACAGTTTAAATTCGGTCGAAAACTGAGAAAAGCGGTACTTTAACAGACAAACTAAACCGAGCAGAAGAAGAAATCTCCGGAGCGACTGTTCAGTGAGGCAGAGTAAAGAATCTGACGGTTTGAGTTTAAACAGCAACAGATAGAGTCTCAACCGAGCTCGAGCTCAGCGTTCCATGCCTGGCATGGAAAGTTAACTCTTTCATCTCCGGGGCAGTCTGAAGGTTGGGACTCACTGCTACTGTCAGAATACAATAAGACTTCATGTTGTTTGAATCACCTGGCCCTTGTCCCTCTTTGCCATGAGAAGCACCTTGTTGATCAAGGGAAATGGAGGCCTGGGGTCCACTGCCTCGAGAAGGCATCCCCCTGCAGCGAGCCCTGCAAGGGGGGCAGGCATGAAACAGCCTCAGCTTTGCATTCTCCCTGGAGGCAAACAGGTCCACCTGAGGGGGTGCCCCAGTGGGAGAACAGATTCTGTACTACCTCCGGCAGGAGAGACCACTTGTGAGATGTAGCGCCTATCTGGCTGAGGGCATCGGCCAGAGTGTTGGAGGCTTCTGCCACATGGATGGCTAGGAGATCCGCCTCCAGGCGGATCACGAGAGACCAAGTGCGGAGAGCCTCCTTGCACAGAGGCAAGGAGTATGTCCTGCCCTGTTTAGGTAGTACATAGTCGTAGTGTCCATCTGGACCTGAACCACTTGACCCCGTACAGAGTGAAGGCAGCGAGGGCTAGTCGGACCGCTCGAAGCTCCAGCAGGTTGATGTGGCATCCAGACTCCTGAGGGGACCAGAAGCCGTGAGCTCTGTGCTCCCCCAGAAGGGCACCCCAACCCAGAGAGGCGTCGGTCAGAGTGACTGTCGGCTCAGGACGGACAAATGGGATGCCCTCCTGCAGATGAGCTGGAATAAGCCACCACTGGAGGCCATTCCATATCTCCTGGGTCACTGTCACTGGTTGGTCCAGAGGACCGGAGCACTGTGACCATTGGCAGGCCAGCCCCCATTGCAGAAGACGCATATGCCAGCGGGCCCAACGGACCACACTGGTGCAGGCCAGGAAGTCCCAGGCAGGGCGCAATTGCCCAACCAGAAATGATTGGGCAAAGGAGGTAAGGACCTCGGCCCTGTCCGCCGGGAACCGTGCTCTGGCTCGAAGAGAGTCTAGCTCTGCCCAGATGAACTGAATCACCTGCGATGGCACGAGTTCCGATTTGGCTTCGATGAGGAGACCAATCTGAGAGCAGACCTGGAGGGCCAGATCTCTGGACTGCTCCACCTCCAACCTGGAGGGAGCAGCATTCAGCCAGTTGTCCAGGTAAGGGTACACAAGGACCCTTCGGCGCCGCAGGAATGCTGTCACCACTGCCATGCATTTGGTGAAGACCCTGGAAGCTGGAAAAAAGCCGAAGGGCATGGCCTGGAATTCGGAAAGGGATTCCTCTGCCCTGAAGCGGAGGAATCGCTGGTGAGACGGACGGATTGGGACTTGAAAAAAGGCATCCTGAAGGTCCAGAGAAAAGAACCGCACGCCTTGTTCCAAGGCTGGAACTATTTGAGCCAGAGTGACCATCCTGAAGGTGCAAGACCTAGGGAACTTGTTCAGGTCGTGTAGAGTATGGGATGCAGCCAGCCCCACCCCAGTTTTGGGACTAAGAAGTACCTGGACACAAACCCTGGGTCTGGAGGAGGTTCTGCTACTTCCCTGATCACCACCTCCTGGAGGAGCAGGGCAATGCCTGCTCGACGAGCTGAAAGGCTGCAGAACCCGTAGCCTCCCCATGGGGCGACGGCTCGATAGGGTGGGGACTTCTTGAATTCCAGAAGCAGACCCTGCCTACCACTTCCAACACTCAACAGTCCGTGGTGATAATGGACCAGGCAGAAAGGAAGTGGCAGAGCCATCCCCCCACAGGGGGAACCCGGGGAGGAGTGACAAGGTTGGGGGCGACACCCCTCAACCAGTCACTGGGAAGGCTTAGTGGAAGGGCGGGCAGAGGAGCCGCCTGGGCCTTTCCCTCCCAGCTTCCTGCTGGAGGAAGCAGCAGGCTTGGCTTTCAGGTGCCAAGTGCAAGCCTGCTGGCCCTGATGCTGGTGTTGCTGGGCCGGATGTGCCGCATGGGCTGAAGGACTAAAGGGTTTACACTGCTGCTGGCGGCCTTTGTCCTTCTGGGCAGACGTGACTGAGTCTAAGGTGGCGCTGAGACTTCTCAATCTGTTGGACATGACCCTCCGCCCTGGGACCCAAGTCGGTACCCAGGAAGGGAACGTCTGCCAGCTTGTGCTAGGTATCGGTCGCAAAGGTGGAGATCTGCAGCCAAGCTCTGCGGCGCATGGTCACTGCGATACGCTACTCACAGGGCACCGAGTTGGTGATGTCCAAATAAGTTTGCAGCTGCTGTTTGGCCACTACCCTTCCCTGGTCCGCATCTGCTTGACTGTCGTTTGAAAGTCAGCCAGGAGATAAGGCATCACCTCATCCAGGGAGCCCAAAGGCGTGTGAAAAGTGTGCCATCAGGACGGTCAAGCTAGCCTGGCGAAGGCCTAGGGAAAAACCAGCATAAATTTCTGCCGGAGTAGTCCAATTTTTGGACTCCTTGGCCAGGTGGCTTGTCTACAATCCGAGCTTTCCGTCACATGAAAATGCTGTCGTCACTAACCCCTCTGCAGAGGGTGCTCCGAAAACGGGCGTGAACCAGTAAGGACAGCATACTTCAGAGTCATCCTGGCCGAAGTGCTGGACAAGAAGCTGGCGCTGCCACAGCTCAGGGCGGGCCAACAATGGCTTGCGCCAAGGAAGCCTCCGTGAAGAATCCCCTCAGTCCAGTACCTCCGTGAGGAATACTTGTTTGAAACGGGTTCGAGCTTCATCCCAGTGGATTCTGAGATGAGTCGAAGCATCGAGAATGAGGATGGGCACTCATCCACCGACTGACCCCAGTGGACTCCAAGTCAAGCGGCCTGGAGAACAAGGAATCATCATCGGACACAAGAGGAGTCTGAACAGCTGCCGAGTGCCTGAGCCACCCTCCCAAATGCCAAGGTCGATCGGGAGTGAGGGTGACAACCTATGGGGCAAACCCGACCTGATCAAGAATCCTTAGTCGGGGACCCAGTCTTCAGTTGTGGAGCGGAGGCTCCAGCACAATGGTTGGCGCCCATTTCAACCGAACCGGTGCGGCATTGGCTCCTATACCACTACGAAGGGTTGCTTCAGCCGCTCTGGTGACAGCCACTTAATGGCGGAGATGGTGGACGGGTCACTTATTCCTGGACAATAAGAGCTGCTGCCACATTAAATCCTCGTAGTGCCGGCGCAACTTGTGCGAGCCTAACCTGAGAAGAGGATGAGGCGCTGCTGCTTTACATGGTGCCGACAGACTGCCGAAAGCAGGACCGGCTGGACCTGGAAGAGGTCAGAGACCTTCGTGGATTCTGAGGGTGGGTCAGAGAGGGGGTGGAGGAAACCCACTCCTCCCTCGGTTCAAGGACCTTAAAGTAGTTATGCAAGAACTTACCGTAACAGTAGATCTTCAAGAGGAGCTCTTGCTGCAAGATCTTACAATAAGGACTACGCCGCAGGCACTAGGACCCTCCAGTGAAACTTCTGCCAGCAATACACAGCAGGGACCGCCCCAATGCCTGCCCCGCCCCAACATCGGTCAGGGTACAAGAGGGGACGGACCCAGCTCCACCTCAGTTCTCCCACCAAGACCCAGAAGGCCTGACAACAGAAGGAGACGAAACCTACCATGAAGAGAATTGGAGAAGAAAATGAAAATGGATCTGCACGACTTGAGGGGGAAGGCGGGTGGGAAGAAAAAAATTACTTACCTTAGTAATGTTGTTTCTTCTAATGGAGTCTTGCTATATTATGACATATGCAGGGAGTCCCAACCTTCGAAGGTTGGGACTCACTGCATGTGTCATAATATACCAAGACTTCATGTTGCTTGAATACAGCAAGACTTCATGTTTGAATCCCCAGTTCTCCCCTGGAGACTCCCAGGCCGCTGGATGACATCAGAAGAGGAGACTGAGGATCCGCCATCAAATTGCAATCATAATAGTACTGAACACCTGATCCTAGGAAAAGGATGTGGAACCAAAAAATCTACCTCCAGCGGGGATGGTGGGAGGAAAGTACCTGCTGCAAGAGCTGTTCTCGAAGATCTACTGTTATGGCAAGTTCTTACGTGAACTGTACACATCTTACTTAGAGAAACAGCTCTTGCAGCGGTTACACCATTAGGACCGATTCTCAAGCAATAGTGAAATCCACACCAATCAGGAGGAGTGAAGGTAGAAATCCTTTAGTGAAACCTAAGCCTAGGACAGAAGTCCTTGAAGGACTGCTAGATCAAAACCTACTCTTCACCTCAATGCAACATCCAGGCTATAATGCCAGATAAAGGTGTGCCCAGTGCTCAGGTCGCTGCTGCACAGATAGCTGAGGTGGACCGCTCTTTACTGCACATAGAGGGGTAGCCACCCCCTTGTGGAATGACCCTTAACCACGCACAGTAAGGTTTGTTACGCTTCTGGTAACAGGACGTGATACAATGAATAAGCCACCTGGACAGTGACTATTTGGAAGCAGGAGCTCCCAGCATCCTGTAGGCGAAGGAGACAAAAAGCTGATCAGATTTTTCGTGGCGTTTGGTCCTGTTCAGGTAATATCGCAGGCACCTATGCACATCTAAAGTGTGCAATAGGGCCTCTCCTCGATTTGGATATTTAGGGAAGTACACTGGTAGATAGATATCCTGATTAAGAGTGACAGCTGAGACCACCTTTGGCAGAAGGTTCGGATTGGTCTGTAAGGATACCCTGACCTGGTGGAAAACCAAATAGGGTTCTTTGCACATCAGTGCATGAAGCTCTGAAATTCTTCTGGCCAAAGTAACAGCAACTAAAATAGTGATCTTCCATGTAAGGAGGCAGCTTGCAATCTATGACTAGTTCAAAGGTAGCAGCATAAGCTGCTCCAAGACAAAGGTAAATCCCAAGGTGGAATAGGATCCTTAATCCGAGGCCTAAGGTGGAGAACACCTCACAGGAAGGCTCTTGCTGTGTCCAACTGAGGACAGGACGTTGGCCTATAGGAGGTGTGATAGGCTGAGATGGCACAAGGTGTACTTTTATCGAGGAGTAGGCCAAGTCTGTCTGAAAAAAGAGACTGGAGATAGTCCAAGACAGACTTTTGGACAGTCTAGAGGCGAAAACCCCCGCGCTTGAGCCCATAGGCAAAAACGGCGCCATTTCATGGCACAAGTAGCATGAGTGGCTGGTTTTCTACCAGCCACTTAGAACGTCAGCTACCTCTTGCGAGACACCATATCGCATAATGGCTGTGTCTAGGAGCCAAGTGTGCAGGTTCAGCGAACAAAGGTCCGGATGGACCAAGGAACCCGCCTCCTGAGACAAGTGAGAGCTGATTAGCAGAGGCACTGGAGGTTCCCAGGATAGCTGATGTAGCAGAAGGAACCAGATCTGCCTGGGGTAGAACGACGCGATAAGTATCAGCGTCGCTTGCTCTCTGCGAAGTTTCAGATGGATCCTCTGGATCAACGGAAAGGCATAGAGAAATCTGCCCCCCCCCCCGAGAGGGACAATGCATCTCGCCAGAACACCAGGCCCTGGATCTAGCGAGCAAAAATTGGACAGTTTTGCATTGGATTGGGACACGAAAAGGTCAAATTCTGGTGTACCCCATCTGTGAAACAGATCATCTACCTCCTCCTGGAGTAGTTCCCATTCATGGACTCTGGCCTGAGAGTGACTCAGGCCGCCTGCAATGACACTGTCCACTCCTGATACATGAACAGCAATGAGGTTTGTGCCGTATTGTAAACCAAACCCCACAGCCTCATGGCCTCCCATAAGCGGGTAGGAATGAGTGCCTCCTTGTTGAGTAATACATCACCGGGTTGTCTAACAGAAAAGTACCGGTGGAATCTCTGACTGCAAGGCCTGCAGGGCATAAAGAACTGCTATCATTTCCAAGATATTTTATGGAGATGACTCTTGGGCTGTCCACAGGCCCAAATACGGACACCGTTTAGGTGTGCTCCCCATCGAGCCCTGAGGCGTCTGGAGGGCGTCAATCTGAGGCCGAGCAGTAAAGGTACCCTCCACTGAAAGGTTCTTCAGATCCAGCCACCAATGCAAATCCCGGATTACTGTCTTCGTCATCCAATTGAGAGCTGCAGATCTTGCTTTTGATCCCATTGGACCTGCAACATCCACTGGGTCACCCACATGTGGAGATGGGCTAGCGGCACCTTTGCCGTAATTCAGCGGCCACGCGTCTCCGAGCAGGCAAAGGACCAGTCTGGCTGGGACGGTCTTCCTTGCCCCTTATGTCTCTGATGAGGGATCTGATGTGTTCCGCTCTGTCCTGCGGCAGAAAAGCTTTCCCCTGGACAGTGTCCAGAACTGCGCCTATGAACTGCAGAATCTGAGATGGAACCGGGTGCGACGTCTCTTGACTGATAATGATGCCCAGAATCTCTAACAGAGACCGAGTACAATGAATGGCGGACATTAGGGCCTCCCGAGAGGGCGCCAAGAGAAGCCAGTCGTCCAGGTAGGGGAACATGTACTGGCCTTAACTCCTCAGAGTCGCAGCTACTACCACCATGCACTTCGTGAATACCCAAGGTGCCGATAACAGTCCAAAGGGGAAGGCTCGGAACTGATAGTGGTGGCCCTGGAACTTTAAAGCGCAGAAACTTCCTGTGCGCCTGAGCAACGGGTATATGCAGGTAGGCGTCCTGCATGTCCAAGGATGCCAAAAAGACGTCCTGCTTGAGCATGGGAATCAGACCTGGGAGGGTCACCATGCGGAAGTGTTTGTACAGGGCCGACACAGCTGAAGTCGCTGAAATACAGTATCGGACGGCGGTCCCCCGTTTTCTTTGAGACCAGAAAGAAGCGAGAATGTATTGCAACCATCTGATTCCTTGGAACGTGCTCTATAGCTTCTTTTTCGAGAAGCATGAGCACCTCCTGCTGTAGGAGCAGGGCGTGCCGACCCGAATAATGGGAAAGCAGGCGAGGTCTTGCTGGTGGGTGGTCAAGAAAAAAAAATTACTCACCTTAGTAATGTTGTTTTTTCTAATGGAGTCTTGCTGTGTTCTGACATATTGCAGTGATGTCCAACCTTTGAACTGCCCCGGAGATGAAAGAGTTGACTTTCCATGCCAGGCATGGAACGCTGAACTCGATTGAGACTCTGTTGCTGTCTGAAGTTAAACAGTCAGATCTTTACGAGCTATACTCACTGGATGTCCTGTGTGGAAACTAAACTTATACTAGCCAACTGGCTACTAAATATAAAGAAGCGATTTGTTGGTCCCAAAACAAAGACTCAAGTCAGGAAACCCAAAAAACAAAACACCACACCCACCCAGACTAAAGGGGTGAGAGAATAAGTGGTGGGGCACCTCCCAAGTGCCAACACGTTACTGCCCACCCACATCCCAAGGTTCTGATAGGGGTGGCATGGGAGAGGTTCGAATACAGCAAGACTCCATTAGAAGAAACAACATTACTAAGGTGAGTAATTTTTCTTCAAACATGAAGTCTTGCTGTATTCTGTTTATATTACTGAACTTGCAAGCAGTACCTCCATGAAGGAGGACAGAACCTACTAGGAAATAGGCTCTGAAACACTGCTGTGCCAAACCGAGCATCACTCCTAGCCTGGATATCCAGAGTAATGCTTGGTAAGCGTGTATTGTTTTCCAGGTGGCTGTGACAAATCTCTAAGATAGGAATATCCCTGCAGCAGCTGTACCTCTGGTAGAGTGAGCCCTCAGGCCTGAGAGTGGAGTCCTACCTAGTTTTCATAGCAAAACTGAATACAAAACAATCCACCTGGCAATAGATCTTAGTGGCAGGCTTTCCTTACCAACCTCCCCATAAGTAAGGAACAGTTGGAGGAGTCAAATCTGTGACCCTTGGTGCACTTTATGCAGTAGCTAAAGCCCTTTTCACATCAAACTGTGCAGCCTCCTCTCCCCAGAGGAGGAATGGTCAGTGAAGAAAACAGGAAGACAGACTGGTTAGGGTGGAAATCTAAGGAAGCCACCTTGGGCAAAACTTCCTATTAGTCCTGAGGACCACCTTATCTCTATGGAAAGATAAAATCAGGCTCTACTGACAGGGCCTGTAACTCCATATCGTCTGGCAGAAATGATGGCCACCAAGAAAACAGTTTTCCAAGTCAAGTACTTAAGCTCTGCTGAGGACAAGGGCTCAGAAGGGGGTTGAATAAGCTGAGCAATGCAAACATTAAGGTCCCAATCAGGGGCAGGGTCCCTGAATGGAGGATTGGTATGAAGCAATCCCTTGAAAATTTTGAAAATACAGGATGGGCTGAAGGAAGGCAGAAACAGCTGCCAGATGCACTCTTAGTGTAGCTGGTCTGAGTCCCAAGCTATCAAGATGAACCATATAGTCAAGGACTGTGGGCAGGCCAGCAGACTCTGAAATATGCTTCCCAGAGCACCATATGGAAAATCTTTTCCACTTGGAGTTGTGTTTCTGGTGGAAGGCTTCCAAGAAGCCTTTAGGATATCCATAACACCATGAGAGAGGTGAAAATCAGCAAACTAACTCTTCCAAGAGCCAGGCCTTGAGACTGAGAAATTTGAGATTCGGATACCAAACCGTCCCCTGAGCACATAACAGGTTGTAATTCCTGGGAAGAGACAGGGGAAGGTGGACTTGCTAAGAACAAGAAAGGGTACCAGGGTTGTCTGGCCCAATCTGGAGTAATCAAGAGTCACTCTGCAGGGTTGAGACCAGATTTTGACTAGTACCTTGAGCAGGAGGGAAGGGGAAGCATGCAGGAACTTCCTTTCCCAATTGAGAACTAGGGCATCCAGGACTGAGCCAACACTGGGGGCCTGCAGCAAGAGAGAGGAAGTTGGCATTGTCTGGGGCTGCAAAAGATCTGTGGGTGCCCCATCTGGAGAAGATCACCTTCAAAACCAGGGGATCCAGGGACCATTCGTGATTGTCCAAGATATCCTGCTGAGAGCATCTGCCAGGACATTGTCCTTCCCTGGGAGGTGTACTGCTGTAAGAGAGGTGTTCAGGGAATAGGTCAGAGACCATAACTTCATTGGCTCTGTGCACAAGACCGCACACAGAGTGCCCCATTGCTTGTTGATATACCACATTGTGGTGGTATTGTCTGTCCTGATCTGAATTACTTTGTTCTGAACAGACTTGGAAAAGCTTGAGCGCTAGAATCACTGCTCTGAGTTAAGAGATTCCTGAGGAGACCACAACCCTTGGGTGGTCAGGTCTCCCAAGTGTGCTCCCCACCCCAAGAGGGAGGCATCTGTAGTAAGGATTAGAGAATGAGACTGAGTGACAAAAGGAACTCCCTGTCTTAGACTGTCCTGATCCAGCCACCACTGTAACACCTGGATCAGGGTCACCAGAATTAGTCTGGTCAGAGGGCCCCTTTTCTGAGACCAGAAAGCTCTCAAGTGTAACTGAAGATCTCATTTGAAATCTTGCTCCCTGCACCACTGCTATAGAGGCAGCCATGTGTCCCAGGAGCTGCAGAAAATGCCGTGCTGGTCGAGACACCTGGAGGGTGAATGAAAAGGCCAGTGAGATAGGGGTCCTTGCCCTGTCCAGGGGAAGGAAGGCTTTCGCTTTTACTGTATCCAGCTCTGCCCCTATAAAGGTGAGGAGCAGCACAGGCTCTAGAATTGACTTTGAAAGATTCAGAAGGAAACCTAGAGAAGGGAGCAGTTGCTGAGTTACCTGTAGGTGTAACTTGACTTGGTCTAGAGACTGGCCTACTATGAGCCAGTCGTCCAGGTAAGGAAAGACGGAGATCCTTTTTCTCCTTAGGAAGGCAACTACTGCCAGGCATTTTGTGAACACCCATGGAGCAGACATTAGGCCAAAGGGCATTGCTCTGAACTAGTAATGGCCAGAGGGCAGCTCGAACCTGAGGTACTTTCGGTGGGGGCTTCTGATGAGAATATGGAAATGGGCATCCTTGAGGTCCGGGGAGACTAACCAGTCCCCTGTCCTTAGAGAGGGTAGATTTCCCAGTCACCATTTTGAACTTTGGCTTTAAAAGGTGCTTGTTTAAATATCCGAGATCCAGGATGGGCCGCCATTCTCCTGTCTTTTTGGGGGTTAGGAAGTACCTGGAGTACAATCCTTTCCCTTTGTGTAGGGGTGGGACCCTCTCTATGACTCTCAGAGCCAAGAGGGAAGTGACCTCTGCCTCTAGGGTAAGTGCCTCTGAAGGGTTTGCAGGTGGAAAGGATCTGGTTCTCATCTTGGGAAATTTTCTGAAGCCGAGAACCAGTCCCTGGCTTGCTACTTCCAGGACCCATTTGTCTGATGTTAAAGACATCCAGTCCTGGACAAAGCCAGCCTGCCCCTACAGGTGGTGGAGAATCGGCCCTGGCAAACCCATCAGGGTGCCTGTTTGGCAGGATCTTTAGGCTGAAGAGTGGAAGCAGGCCTGCTTGTACCCAGTCTGCCTCTCCCTCTAAAGAACCCATGAGCATAAGCCAAAGAGGAGTCCTGGGCTTGGTAAAAAGGCTTATGAAAAGGCCTGCCCCTGCCCCTGGAATGCTGCCTCTGGGGAGTGGCTTGGCTTGAGCACTCCTATAGGCGGTCCTGTATTCATCCATTTTCTGCATGTAGTTCTCTGTTTGCTCCCCAGAGAATTAAACACAACAGGAAAATCCATGGCCTTAGTCTGGGTATCTTGAGACAGATTAGTACATCTGAGCCAAGTCCTCCTACGAAGGGCCACAGATTTAGCTACGACTCTAGATGAATCATTGGGAGTCCACTGCAGCATGGAATTGCACCTTGGATGCCTCAATACCATCCGCAGCCACCTGCTCCAGCTCCTTAAAGCGGCAAGGATACCTGCCAATGAGGTGTGGATGAACAACATATCCATGTCCCTAGAATTAGGAGCTTTTAAAATTTTACCGTTTGTTTTCTAAAGGATTTATGTAAAGGGATGTACAACCTCCTTGACTCTGGGATATCCATCATCTCCACGAGTCAGGCTCCTCTTGCTCATCAAAGCGTCCTCTAAGGGAAGCTGGAGGGTCTCAACAACTTTTTATAAAACAAAAAATGAGAAGGGACTCAGAAGGGTCTCAAAAGAGACTTGGGCATCATCATCACTGATTACCTAAAATCATCCAAGCAGACCTCTAAAGCAGTAGGTAAGGCTAGGGGGTGTTAGGGTGTATTAGTAGAGGTATCACAAGTCGTAAGAGGAGGTAATCCTCTGTACAAGACATTGGTTAGGCCCCATCTGGAGTACTGCGTGCAGTATTGAGCCACACCTTCACAAGGACATTAACCAAATTAAGGCAGTCCAGAGAAGGGCAACCAAAATGGTGCAGGGACTGCATCAGAAGACATCGAGGACAGATTAGCAGACTCAATATGTATACCGTTGAGCAAAGGAGGGAGAGGTGATATGATCGGACATTTAAACACCTTAAGGGCATAAACAAGGTGAAAGAGTAACATGTTTAAATATAAGAAAAATAGCAGGACAGAGGACACAGCATGAGATTAGAGGGAGGCTGATTGGGGAATGTGAAGTATTTTCTACAGAAAGGGTGGTAGATGCATGGAATGGCTTACCACAAGAAGTGGTGGCTATGAATACAGTGCAGGGCTTCAAACAGGCATGGGATAGGCATAAAGGAGCAATACAAATGACTATGAATAGATGGGTCACTGAGAGCAAAGGCCGATGGCACATTTATAAGGTAGAAAAAGAAATGGGCAGACTGGATGGGCCTTGCGGTCCTTATCTGCCGTCAACTTCTATGTTTCTATGTTAGAAAGCCTAGGAGGAGACTCACCTGAAGGTCTGTCTGGGGAGATGTCCAGTTCAATGGGCACATCCAGACTTTCAAAATCACGTTCACACTGATCATAATCCTCATCCCCCTCCTCTGGTTCATAGAACTCTTCTATATCATAATCCTGAACCACTGGAACCGACCGAACCGACCTTTTGCCAGACAGTGGCGGTTCGGAGGGAAACGGGGACAGGGACTGGACAATCTGTATTGCCCTGGCTATCTCTGCAGCAGTTGGAGAAGGAATTTTGGACTCCAAACCTGCTATTTTAGATTTCTTTTGCTGGAACTGGCTCCTCAGAGCCAGCTTTTCGTTTGCCCGAGGAAGTCTCGCCCTGGTCAGAGGGCACTCCTTCGGCCTGGCCATCCGGCCAGCGGACTTTTGGCCTCCTGCTCCTGGAGCCTGCCTACCTCTCTTGTCCAGGGTGGCTGCAGGAAATTTTACAAATCTGGCAGTCTGAATTGAGGTGGTCAAACCCCAGACAATAGACATGTAGTGTGTGGGTCAGCCTTGGCAAAGGCTTCCCCACAGACACTACAGTGTTGAAACCCAGTGGGCCCAGTTTTTCTTGGGTTTCTCAGACATGCCAGCCTAACCAACTTGCCCTTTTGATGGCAGTGCCAGGCAAGACACCTTATCTGTCAACCAAGTCAGCACAAGGGTCGGGAAAACCGTAATGAAATCTCTTTTTTTTTTTTTTTTATAGAACCGATAAGAACCGGGAACACACTCTAAAAAGCCTTAAAGGCTTTAACTTATATTAAATACAACTCTATCGGTTCAACCGAACCCGATAATCCCCTACAGTTCCACACAGAAAAACCTATTACTTACGATTACTATAGACAGAGCCTGAACCGATCGGTTTTGGGTTAAAAATAATGAAATCGTGGTTAAATTAAACAGAGAAATAGCGTTTTAAACCGAAAAAATGAACCGAGCAACAGGAGGAATCTCTGGAGCGACTGTTCAGTGAGTGCAGAAAAGAATCTGACGGTTTCGGTTTGAAACCAGCCAAAAGAGTTTGAACATCACTCGGCTCTAAGCTCCATGCTCTGCATGGAAGTTAACACTTTCACCTCGGAGCAGTTCTAAGGCTGGGGCAAACTGCAATAGTCATACATAGCAAGACTTCATGTTTGAAAGGAGCGATCAGAATCATTCTCGCTCCTTCCAAAGCAACTTCTACAGCACACGAGGGACCAGAGGAATTGGGGAAGCATGAGACGAATCTGTCCTTCCAGCTAAAAGATAGCATCGCTCCACAAAGCGCCTCGCTCTGGAGCGAGCGAGCAAAAGATTGGAAGCTTTGCATTTTGGGAAGAGGCGAACAGGTCTATCTGAGGAGTCCCCCAAATCTGGAAGATTCTTTTTAGAACTTTTTCGTCCAATTCCCACTCGTGCAGTAGAGCCGACGAGCAACTTAAGTCTGTCTGCCAGGACATTGTCGACTCCCGGAACATGGCTCGCCGTGAGGTGATTGTTGTGAAGTGTTGCCCATTCCCAAACCCTCATCGCTTCCCTGCACAGCGGGTAGGGCCCAGTCCCTCCCTGCTTGTTGATGTACCACACCACGCACATGTCTGTTTGGACAGCTAGGTGACCAGGAAGGATGTATTGGTGAAGGGCCTGGAGAGCATACAGCACTGCTCGAAGCTCGAGCACATTGATGTGGAGAACTATCTCCAAGTTTGACCATAGGCCCTGGGTTCAGTGAGGACCCAGATGGGCTCCCCAGCCTTCACCTGAAGTGTCCGTGGCCAGAGTCTGATAGGGGGAGGATGAAAAAAAGGGGACCCCAGAATAGGTTCTCTCAAACCATCCACCATTGCAAGTCTCTTACCATTGGCGAGATCATCAGAACGAGATGATCTAGGTTGTCTACCCGTTGATCCCACAGAGATCGGAGAGTCCACCGAGAGATTCTCATGTGGAGGCACGTGCGGAACCGCCGGGATGGCCGCTGCCATAAGCCCCAGTAGATGGAGCACCGACCTCGCCGGAACCCTCCTGTGTTCTGATAGGAGGGAAATCTGGGACTGGAGGGAGGCCCCCCTGTCCGGAGGCAGGAAGGCCTTGCACATTGTCACGTCGAGGATTGCCCCGATGAACTGAAGCCTCTGTGAAGGATCCAGATGAGACTTGAAATGGTTGATGGCAATACCCAGGCCAGTGAAAACCTGCTGGGTGAGGGAGAGAAAATGCAGGAGTTCCTCCCTGGATGGGGCCGCCAGGAGCCAGTCATCCAGGTAGGGAAAAACCTGAGCTCCCAAAGCACGCAGGTGGGCCGCTACCACTGCCAGGCATTTGGTAAAGACTCGGGGAGCCAAGGAAAGACCAAAAGGGAGCGCCTGGAATTGGCAGTGGTCCCCCTGGAACGCAAACCTGAGGTACTTTCGGTGCGAAGGGTGAATGGGGATGTGCAGGTACGCATCCTGCATATCCAGTGCACAAAGCCATTGGCCCGGCCGAAGCAGGGGCAAGAGGGTTTGAAGGGAGAGCATCCTGAACCTCTTGTATTCCACATATAGGTGCAGGAAGCAGAGATCGAGAATGGGTCCGAGATCTCCCGTCTTCTCTGGTACGAGAAGAAATCGGAATAGTAACCAGTCCCGTGGAGGTGAGGGGTGACGGCCTATAACCTGCTTCGCAAGGACAGCACAGAATTTTCTCCTGACCAAAGGAAGATAGTCCCTTGAGTAAGAGGAGTTCAGAGGAGAGGACGTGGAGGTTTCTGCAGAAACTCTATGGAGTACCCTCTGCTATGATCTGAAGCACCCATAATCCTATTATCCTCTCCCAACCCGGAAGGTGGAGGGAGAACCTCCTCCTACCCGGTTCCTCCGGAGGCAGTGGGAGAGGGAAGAATCGGGTGGTGGGAGGCAGCGCTGCGGCTGGGGCACCCGTTGCTTTTGGCGGCGGGGGGCCTGGCAGCTGTGGGGACCAGACGCTTGATGGCCCGCCTTCCCGAGGTTTCGCTTGAGGTCGGCTGAGTCTGCAAAGGAAGGCGCTTGGGGGATGGGGACGGTACATTGAATCGACAGATTTAAGGACTGACCCTTCTCCTGCAAGTCAGTGATGTCCTTGACATAATCGCCGAAAGGCACAGAACCCCTGAAAGGTGCTTCTTGAATTGCTGACTGCACCTCCGGACCAGACCCGACACACAGAGCCATCTGTGACGCCAAGACTTATGCGCAACGAGAGTCTGGCCCCATGTGTCCACTGCGCCATAAGTCGCCAGAATAGACTGGCCGAACGAGCAGAACGGACCAGGTTGGCCAACTCCTGCTTGACTTGAGAGTCCGTAGGAGTCCATCTTAGATTCCGCCTGGGTAAGGACAGCCTTCTGGTAATCCCCCGTATGTGCTACATAATTCAGGGCCCTAATCCTCAGTGTGGAAAAGGCGTACATCTTCCTTCCATACTGATCCAGGAGGGCGAGAGTCCTTATCCGGGGGAGACAAGCTCAAGTGTTTCAGGTGTGCTGACCGGCCGTGAGCGGCGCTAATCACAACCGAGTCTGCACGGGGGTGAGAGTCTAAGAAGTCTACACCCTCTGGAGCCTGGTATAGCCTGTCTGACTTCCTAGGAAGTGGGGCTAAAGCCAACGGTTGCTCACAAATAGTGGAAACAAGGTGGGCGTGAGGCTCGATCCAGGGTGGCACTAGGGTAGGAGCCATAAGGGGCAAGTCCAGATGTTCGGCGAGTTTAACCCGTTGAGGATCTGGCTCTAAGGAATGCCACTGATTGATTTCCTGGATCTTCCTGAGCAACTCCGTGAAGGAAGAATCCTCCGGAGTCCTCGGCTGGGGCTTGGGCGGAGGCGTGGCTCGTAGTCTCGGAACACCGGAGTCCTCCAAGAAAGAAGAGGAGGAATTTGAAGCAGAGCAAGACTCCCTAGCTCGTCTAGGGGGAGGAACGGGTTCCTTAAGGGGAATCCCAGGACGTGTGTCCTGCCCCTCTCTGGATCCCGAGGGCAAAGCCTGGGAATCCGGAGGTGGAGAGGGAGTGTGCTGTCTGGGGCGTACGGGAGCCGGTGGAGGCACAGTCGCCGTGAGGCGGCTCTCAACTTCCTTGGTGAGCTGAGCCTTGCCTCAGCCCACCAGGAAGCAAGAGTCTCCTGGAGATCCACTGGCAGCCTAGGGGGCGGTGGAGGAGGAGGGAGATAGTTGTACGGATGAAATCCGTAGGAGTAGTATCCGTAACCTGGCTGCGAGAATACCGGAGCCGGGTACTGCGACGTCAAGAGTCGGCGCGGGTACTGTGGCACAGGATACTGTGAACCTGGGAAAATCGCGCCGGATAGGACAGCGGATACCCAGGCATTGGAGGAGCTGCGGAGCAGGCGCCCAGCTGGGATAGGGCCTGTGGGTGGAGGGCCCGGCTGGAAGAGGGAATATCTCTACCGGGGTCGGTGTCGGAACCGCATCGTGGGCTGGGCCGGTGTCTGAGCCAAGCCAGATCCGCTCTGTAGGAAGAGGATCAGACAGTAGCCCAAGATTCCGAGCCTCGTCCGGGGATGGAGGAGAAAAATTCCCGGGGTTGGGGACTCTGGCTCCTGACGGCAGCGAAGGCTGCGAGGAACCTGGCACGACAAACGAAGCAGGGTCTGCTGTAGGCTCAGAGGCCCGGCGCACGTCGCGGGAACCGACTTGTGGCTTAGGGGCCGTATCCCGGCGGACGCCAGAGAAGCTGGCGTCCGACTTCGGGGGTCCCTCCGAGACGGGCCGAGGATCAGAAGAGGCCCGGTCCGGGGGGGGGGAGAGAACTGCTGTGCGCTGCCCCGAAGGGTCCGACGTCCGGCTTATGGGAGGCGCCCACACCAGTAGGCCAGTAGGCCGCAAGCCTGCAGCAGTACTGGGGGCTGGGGCCTTGTTTTGCCTGGAGGCACCCGGCAGGCTCGAACGCGAACCAGACGGGCGGGCCGACGCCTCCTCCAAAGCCTTGCCCAAGACTCCGGCCGGAGTCTGAGGAGGCAGCCTTCTCCCGGTGCCTTTCCCTGTCCCGCTTCTTGTGCCCTTCAGGGGAGGTTGACGCCTGCCGAAGTTTCAACTCCTTCTCCATCGCGGACATCTTCTTGAGGAGATGGGCTTCGAGAGACTGCTGGCGTCGTCTGCGGGTGGCCACGTTGAAATGTAGGCAGCGCGGACACTTGACCACGTGGTCGGGCCTAAACAGAAAAGGCAGAGGGAGTGAGTCTGTGAGGCAGTTACGCACAGTGCGCACTTATTTTTGAAGGAGCGACATACTGGCGTTCACCCAACAGAAAATATAAAACACAAATACTGAAAACTTTTCGAAAACAGGACGGTTAACAGGACTGAGCGATAGTAACAACTGCTATGGATTGCACGAGCTGACGGGTGAAAGAACTGGAAGGCAGGTCCGGACCGCCTTTATACAGTCGATGACACGGTCACCTGATGTGGGGTAGGTCCTCGCCAGGGACTGCTAGCTAGAAATTTTTCCGTGGGGTCCTGCCCGCTGACATCAGTTCTATATGCAATTACATACTACAAGAACCTCGAAGTAAGATCTCCGTATCTGAGCCTGAGAGAGTATACCTCTTGTCCATTTTATTGTCCACAGAAGGTATAGAATTAGGAGTTTAAAATTTTGTCAGTTTCCCAAAAGACTTATGAAGGAATAGACAGCCTCCTGGACTCTGGGATATCCATCATTTCATGGTACAGGCTCCTCTTGGTGTCCACAACTTCTTCCATAGGAAGCGAAGTGTTTCAGCCACTTTTTGTAGAACATAAAATGGAAGGGACTCAGAAAGCCTAGGAGGAGAAACCCCATCAAGGTCTGTCTGGGGAGATGTCCGGGTCAATAGGCACATCCAGACTTTCGTAAATCACCACCACTTTCCTCATACTCTCCTTCCTCCTCCGGTTCATAAAAGTCTTCTAAATTATAATCTGGAACCGGGGGAACCGACTGAACTGAGCGACTGAACAATCCTTATTGCTTTGGCTATTTCATCAGCGGTCGGATAAAGAATTTGTGGATCTGCACCGGCTGATTTATCCCTTTTTCTTTTAACCGAAACAGACTCCTCGGAGTCTCTTCTTTTGCCCGAAGTTTCACCCTGGTCAGAGGGCACTCCTGGTTCGGCTGGAACAGAACCGGGCTGCCATCCGGGTCAGTGCACTGCTTGGCCTCCCTTTGCCTGAGCCTACCAACTCTCTTCCAGGGTAGCTGCAGGAAAATTCTTGCAAATCTGGCAGTCTGAATCGAGGTGGTCAAACCCCAGACAATAAATACAGGTGGTGTGGGGATCAGCCTTAGCAAAAGCTTCCCACACACACTACAGTGTTGAAACCCAGTGGGCCCAGTTTTTTTGGGTTTCTCAGACAGCCAGTCCCAACAAAACTTGCCTTTTGGCAATCCATGAGCAAGACACCTTATCGGTTCCTGACCGTGTTACGGGTTCGTGGAAAAAAACGGACAAAATCTTTTTTTTTTTTTTAGAACCAATAAGGACCGTACACACTCTAAAAGTATAAAACTTTTCAACAGCCTGATCGCTCAAACCGATCAAACCGAACTGATCCCAAGTTTACAAGTTCCACACAGAAAAAGAAAATAAACACATCTAGTACTCACTGATACCACAGAGACTGAACAGACAGGTTAACGATGATTAATTCGATTGAAAACCGAGAAAACAGTACTTAACCAACAAACTTGAACTGAGCAAAGGAGAAATCTCCAGAGCGACTGTTGGTGAGGCGGAGTAAAGAATCTGACAGTTTAACTTCAAACAGCAACAGACAGTCTCAATCTGAGTTGGCTAACTTTCCATGCCTGGCATGGAAAGTTAACTCTCATCTCCGGAGCAGTTCAAAGGTTGGACATCACTGCAGTATGTCAGAATACAGCAAGACTTAATGTTTGAAACTATGAAATTGCCTTTCTTGACCAGCTGAAGAACCTACCGGTCAGCGGTAATCGACTGCCACCCTGAAAAGTGGCGAGTGATGCGACCCCTGACATTCTGTGCCCGTTGATCCAGAGGAGGGGTTGGGGCCAACGAGGAGTCATGCTGTGGCAGCACTGGTCCCTGCAGGCTGGGCCGGTTTAATGTAGCGTTGGCCTCTGGGGACGACAGCCTGGGATTTGTGCTGCAAAGTGCCCCTTTGTTGCTGGCCAGAACGTGGCTGCTGCCCTTGTTGCCGGCTGCGAAAACGGCTCTGGTTCCTACGAAAGGAACCAGGCCTAGATCTATACATAGCCTATAAAGACCTGCTTTCCCAGCATCCTGCAGTTTGGTGATAACCTTCCTCAGAGGTTCGTCTGTACGTCCTGGGTGAAGCCGGAGACATGGAGCCAAGAGTGTCTCCAGAGAGAAATGCCTGAAGCCGCGGCTCTGGCAGACTAGTCTGCAGAATCGTATGCGGCTTGCAATACTTGGGTACCCACATCAGACCCCAGCGGAGAAGGTTTAGAAGCTCCTCTGATCGCCATCTGTGAGTTTATCTACCAGGTCCTGGCCTGTTCCCACAAGGCGCTCTGAAACTGTACCATGTGGGTTAGGGTAGTTCAGGGACCTGATGGCATATGTAGCAACATATCGTGCATCTCCCAGGCATCCAACCGCTTGGATTCCTGTCCGGTGGCTGCGTGCTCATATGTTGTGGGTCTTGGGACTGGTCATGCGAGGCTCAATGACTACTGAGTCTGCCAGAGGTTGTTGACCCAAGTACTGGTCCTCTCTCGGGGCCTTGTACAAGCAGTCAGCCTTCTTTGGCACAGCAGGAGTGAAGTACAGAATTCCATGCAGCCTTGGTGACGTCTGCAATGGTGTCCACCAAGGGTGGCACTATCACAAGGCTTGTGGTCTTTCTGCCGAAGATAACAGGCAAGGCGCTGTCGATCGGGGTCTAGGTCTTCAGTACCCCACCCCATGTCATCCTAGACGGGACTCATGATCTCAGCGAACGAGGGATCATCCGGAGAAGACCTGGGAACGTCAAGTGGGTCAGGTGAGGGAATGCTGAGTGGAGAAGATCCGAAATAATCGGAGGTATCTGATCTGGAGTCCTCCCCTGACTGAGTGTACAAACGACATCTGTGTCGTTTGGGGCTGGGAGACCCCAAATGAGATCTTGAAGGAGGCCTTGTCCTGTCTTTGGATCTATTTCTAGGAGGTGGGAGTCTGCTCCTGAGGGGTTGGTGGTCATCCTGGCCCCTTTGGTGGAGGAGGAGCTTTAACAGGGACCACATCCTTTCGGATAATGTCCCACCAGAAAGTAGAGTTCCTTTACTTCTATGTTCATATCCCATAGGCCTGGCGCTGGTGGTCCATCGCCGGAGTCAGGTCCGCGGGTGTCTCTGGGGTGGGTGAAGGTTCCCTCGGGAGCCCGGGATCCTCGGCGTCACCCGCCTGGTCTTCGGGCAGTGCAGTGTCCTCCGTGGAGTACCTGTGACCTGTGTCCAGTGACTGGGGGGGCAGTCTTTGGCTCCCGTGACTGCGAGGTCGATGTATGTTTTGCCAATGCCTTCAGGTCTGGCGAATGCCTGGCTGGTGTCTGGCTGCTGTCCTCTGTTCCAGAAAACGCCTGGCTGATGTGTGTTTGGCTGACATCTGGTGCTTGGCAGACGTCCGCTTTAGGGACACCAGGTCTTTGGTCTTCCTGGGGTGTTGGATCCGGACCTCTGGGAGGCCGAGAGACTGATCTGGAGTCAGGGTCCCGACATTGGGTCGATGAGGAAGACTTGTGGCGTTCAGAAGACTTAGAAGAGTGAGTTGAGGAAGCAAAGGGCCTTGAAGTCTTAATGGGCTGGAGAATTGAAGAACCACCTGATGCCCGGATTTTAACCGAAGGGGGCAGAGACCGAGTCCTGGAGGGAGGGCGGTCCAATCTGGAGGAGCTACAGGAATCAGAAGCCTGGTTCTGGGATCTAGACCTTACTTTCTCCTGGTGTTTGAGCCTCGGAAGAATAATCACCCCCTGGAAGAAGGGTTCTTAGTCCATCCTTTTCAGTTTTTCTTCAAGCAGATACGCCGAAAGTATCTTCTGACGGCAGATCCTCGTGCAGCTGTTGAACCCTTGGCAAAAGGTGCAGGCCTTCACATCGTGGTCTGGGCCTAAGCACTGTATGCAGGAGGAATGAAAATCCTTTAAAGGGATCCGTTTTCCGCAGGCACACTTGGAAAAGTGTCCCTCGAGAGAAGGAGTTGGAGAGAACATCAATTTGAGGAAATTGCATAAGTTGTAAGTGAGTACACTAGAAGAGACAGAGGCCTATGCTTGAGTCGACATTGGGAAAAGACCTCTGGC
The DNA here is from genome assembly GCA_016271365.2 of Neoceratodus forsteri. Lineage (NCBI taxonomy): Eukaryota > Metazoa > Chordata > Ceratodontiformes > Ceratodontidae > Neoceratodus > Neoceratodus forsteri. The sequence goes on from JADMNL010000026.1 coordinate 322,496,795, forward strand.
TGGGGACCGCCTTGTGCATCATGCCTGACGTCAGGGTGGGACTGATCATGGAGGCGGTCCCCGCTGTATACCAATAGCTAGAAAATTTCTGTGGTGTCTCGGCGCCTGCCGGCTTCAGTCCTAATGGTGTAACCTGCTGCAAGCGCAGTTTCTCTAAGAAAGATCAAACCAGACTCCGAAAGGGAAGCCAGGTATTCCAAAATAGGGTTAACCAGACAGACCAGGGGATCCACCTGTCTGGCTGTGGCCCATAAGCCGAAACGTTTCCATTTCTTAGCGCAAGTGGCCCTTCTGGCTGGCTTTACACACCTCCAATACCAAACCTAGACTTTGCCCGAGACCGGCTAGACGATCCAATACGCCGGCTATGAAAGTCCTTAGGCCAGATCTTAAGAGGCTGTAGAGACGCGAACGTACGTAACCCACCAGATGTTCAAATCTTGGCCGGTGGGGGGCTGAGACTTCACTCATGAAGGGGACCTGTCTGAGCAGGCCGAGCTCGAACTGGCCCAGGAGTCCAAGGTGTGGGTCCCACAGGGATCTCCCTCCATCCTTCTCCCTCTTGTTTCCCTGACCCGTGGGACAATTCCTCTCAGGAGGATGACTCCTTCTCCACTGCCTTAACTTTTTGTTCAAAAAGAAAAGTAAAGAGTGCCTTCTGGCAGCAGATCCTAGTGCAGTTAAAGTGCCAGCAGATGGTGCAGGCCTTGGTATCGTAGTCAGAGCCTAGGCACCGTATGCAGGCCATATGCTTGTGTCTGAATGGAATTTGCTTGCTGCACACACACTTGGGACAGGCATCTTTCGGCGGACGGTGTCAGACAAAGACATGCAAAGGGAGAAACTGTGGAAGGAAAGTTCTGGCTTCATTCGTTAGTCTATTGCATCCATGGAGCAGATGCTTGCAAATAAACAGTGGGAAAAGAACTAGGGGATGCTGGGAGACCACCCCTTTTGTAAGGTATCGGACATCGGGGAAGTCCCCTGCTGGGTGTCTACAACTAGAAGTTTTCAGTGGGGTCCTGCAGCCTGGAGCTCAGTCCTTATGGTGTAACCTGCTGCAAGAGCAGTTTCTCAAAGATCTGGGCACAGTCATTTTAGAGAAATGAAACATTACTAAACACTCCTATGTCAGAGGGACACCGGAAAGACTAGCGGCAAGAGCATTATTTGGTTTCATGTAATACATACCTAAATGACTGGTGTGTGGCAAAGTTCTTGCTTTTACAAAATAGGACCAGAAGGCTAGAGACCACTTCAGGGAGACTGCTCAAGCAAATCAACAGATCTGGCATTACACCAGTCAGAATGTAAACTTAGCTCAATGTTCTGAAATCTCCAGAACAGCACACTCCTGCTGACTGATGCATTCTTGTAAAGCCATCATTGATGGATTCTTGTTTGAAAATGCATTGTACAAGACTAAAATCCATTATACAAGACATTATGGGTTAATCAAAAAAACAACCTGTACACCAAACACGAACATGCACTCCTGCTTTAATAAAGTCTGCCCATAAGAGCAAAGATTTTCATAGTTAGCCCAGATCTTGAAAACCTGTACAATGACAGAGACTCTATGACACAAGCAATTTATTTTTTTTTTTTTTATTTTTTTTTAATGTATGATGGGGAATGCGTAAGGTAAAATTCAAATACAAATAATCCAGACAGTCATTTACACAATTAGCTACACAAAATAAACACTGTATAAAATAGTACAAATCATATGGTCTCCATATACACTTAATATGGTCTGTCCCTGCGATCTTGTCTGTGGTCACCCCTGGAATCCATCTTTCCTGGAAAAAAAAAAAAAAAGAAAAACATTACTCTACAGTTCTAATGCTAACAATTAGGCATGTAGTGCATATTTAAGTTCCTGTAGTTATATCTAGACAAATCCAGCAGTTTTTTCTAGCCCAAAATCACTACTTGTTAACCTTACCTGAATCCATCTTTCCTGGTCCAAATCCACCACCTCTTCCTCTAAATCCACCTCCGCGGTCACCCCCACGTCCTCCTCTGAACCCACGGTCAAATCCTCCTCCACCTCTGCCTCTGCGTTCTTCAAACCCACCTTGATAAATAAAAGGCAAATATTAAATACTGCACGTGAGCATCAGTTCTCAGACTTGAAACAACTAAACAAATACAACCTCAATTCCTTTAACAAAATAACCAGCACCTCATTTGAACTTTTTGGATGTTTATACCAGCTATAACCTGAATAGTAAAGCAAGCCTCTTCCCCCACATGCCCACAGCAATTGAAACAAGCAACTCTCCACTTTAGCTAGCAGTGTTAGGAAACACATGGGTTACATGTCGGTTTTATTATCTGTTCTGCTATAAGACGACACCAAATTCTGGAAAACTACCCGTCCAGTTGGCACTCTTCCAGACCCTTTAAAGAACCTTATGAACTGAATAAAAAGCCTTATTACCCGAAACATCCCCGAGCCACTGAAAAAGTGCTTAACGTATGTGTGTTGCCATATTGTTTTCGGTATAGTTTTCTAACCCCTACAAACCACAAAAACTGAACAGCTTCCACCACAAAAGTAATCATCATATCCCGGCTGGTAGGAGTTAGTTATGCAAGAAACTTATGATAATAAATCTTGAAGGGCATCTTAATCAGACCACACATATGGAACTTCAGTGAAGCAGAATATACACGTAAGATTTTCAGCAGTACTACTGGGGCCACTAAAAGGCTGGGAAAGTACAGTTACTCAAGAACTTACTGTAACAGTAGATCTTAGAGAACAGCTCTTGCAGCAGGTTACACCATTAGGACTGATTTTCAAGCAATAGTGGCAATCATGCGCCACTGGGAGGAGTAAAGGTAGAGATCACCGATACTACGAGCTAGGACTGAAGTCCCTGAAGGGCGGCTAGACCCGAACCACTCTTCGCCTCGCTGCAATGTCCAGACTGTAATGCCAGATAAAAGGTATGCACAGAGCTCAAGTAGCTGCAAGCGCAAAATAGGCTGAGAGGTGGAGATGTTCTTTAACGCTATAAAAGTAGCAGCCACCCCTCTTGTGGAATGACCCTTGACCGCGCCCAAGGGTTTATTGTGCTTGTCATAACAGAAAGTGATGCACTGGATGAGCCACCTCAAGAGTGACCGTTTGGAGACAGGAGACTCCTTTCATCCTGTGAGCAAAAGAGAAAAAGTTGGTCCGCTTCTGAAACTGGTTCTGGTCAGATAGTATCTGAGGCACCGATGCACATCGAGGGTGTGCACAGGGGCTCTGATTAGTGTACCTTGGGAAATACACGGTAAATCAATATCCTGGTTAAGGGTGAGGGCTGAAACCACCTTAGGCAAAAACTTTGTCCTTAGGATACCTGTCCTGATGAAAAACCAATTAAGGCCCTTTGCACATAAGAGCATGTAATTCTGAGATTCTTCTGCCAAAGTAACAGCAACTGAAAATAATGTTTTCCAAGAAAGAAAATGTAGCTTCGTAATCCGGCCAGGGTTCAAAGGTGGCAGCGTAAGCTGCCTATACTAAGGGTAAGACCCAAGAGGGAATTGGATCCCACGGGTGGCTTAAGGTGAAGGAATCCTCAAAAAGGCACAAGTAGTGTCCAGTTGGGCCACCGCCCAATGGCCTACTGGGGCATGATACATGAAATTGCACAAGGTGCACCTTGATTGAGAAGGCAAGCCAGCCCAGAATGGAAGAGAGACAGCAGGTAGTCCAGAACCAGTTTTCAGAACAATCTAACAGCAAGCTTGGGTCCACAAACAGAAACTACACCATTTCATAGGCGTGCGCTGCGTGGGTTGCAGTTTTCTGGCGGCAGATAGTACATCTGCCACTTCTCACAAGACCCCGTGTCGCATCATTGCTATGTCTCTAGGAGCCAAGCATGCAGGTTCGTCTGGATGGACCAATGAACCCTCCTCCTGAGATAATAGATGGGAGCCGATTGGCAAAGGAACTGGAGGTTCCCTGGACAGCTGGTGCAGAAGAGGGAACCAAATTTGTCTGGGCCAGAAAGGCACGATCAAAATCAGCATCGCTTGCTCTCTGCAAAGTTTTAAGAGAACTCTCTGGATCAATGGGAAAGGAGGAAGGCAGGAAATCTGCCCGCCCAGGAGAGAGGGACAACGTGTCTCGCCAGAACACACCAGGCCTGGATCTAGCGAGCAAAAACTGGGCAGTTTTGCGTCGGATGGGGACGCGAAAAGGTCCAACTCTGGAGTGCCCCATCTGTGAAACAGAGCCTCTGCCACCTCCTGCAGAAGTTCCCACTCATGGGACTCTGGTCTGAGAACTACTCACCGACTGTCTGCGAGGGTGTTGTCCACTCCGGGCGTGTACTGCAGTTAGGTTTGCGCTGCGTGCAATATCCACTCCCACACTCATGGCCTACCTGCACAGCAGGTAGGAGTGCCTCCTGTGAGAAAATACATCACCATGGTATTGTCTGTAACATGAGTGTGCCGGTGGAATCTTCAACTGGAAGGCTTGCAAGGCAGTAAAGAACTGCCCTCATTTCCAAAATGTTAATGTGGAGATGAGACTCCTGGGCTGTCCACAGGCCCCCCCCAAAGACCGAACACTGTCCAAGTGTGCTCCCCACCTGAGGCATCTGTGGAGTGTGTCACAGTCTGGGACGGTGCTGTGAAGGGAACCTCTCTGCAGGTGTTCCCTGGATGTAGCCACCATTGCCAATCCTGAATTACGGCGTTGGTGATTCGGATCGGCTGCTGCAAATGGTCTTGTCTTTGGTCCCATTGCACCCTTAGCATCCACTGGGTTACCCGCATGTGGAGACGTGCCAGCGGGACTGTTGCAATGGCCGCAGCCACGTGTCCGAGCAGGCAAAGGACCGATTTGGCCGGGACAGTCCTCTTCACTGACAGGTCCCTGATGAGGGATCTGATGTGTTCTATCTGAGGGAAGAAAAGCTTCTCGACGGTGTCCAGAACTGCTCCTATAAACTGCAGCTTCTGAGATGGTACCAGGAGTGACTTCTGTAATTGATGAGAATACCCAGTGATTGAAAAGGAACTGGGTGCAGTGAATAGCAGTCAGTGCCTCCCTGGAGGGTCTATATAAGAAACCAGTCGTTCGGTGAGGAGCCATAAAGTGGCCTTGTCTCTCTCAGAGTCAGCTGCAACAGCATACGCCCATTAAAGGCATGGTGCGATGACAGCCAAAGGGAAGAGCTCGGGAACTGATAACCGCGCACTGAAACTCAAGCGCAGGAACCTGCAGCGCTTTGAGCAATCGGGATGTGCAAGTAGGTGTCCTGTCATGTCCAAGGCGCTCAGAAAAGCGTCTTGCTTCAGCATGGGAATTAGGCCGGAAGGGTCACCATACAGAAGCATTAGTTAACGACTGACATGTTGAGGTCGCTGAGGTCCAGTATTGGACGAGGTCCCCGTGTTCTTTGGAACCTGGAAGAAGTGAGAATAGTACCCTCAGTCCTCTTCTGGTTCTCCGGGACATGCGCTAAGGTTTTTTCCAGAAGCGCCAGCACTTCCTGCTGTATGAGCAAGCCATGCTGACCGAATATCGGAAAGAGGGGAGGTCTTGTGGGTGGACTGTCTAAAAATTCTATGTAGTGGCCTTTTTTGACCAGTTGCAGAATCCACCTGTCTGTGGTGATGGACTGCCACCCTGGCAAGTGGCGTGCAATGCAACCCACGACTTTCTGTTCCCGTTGATCCTGGGGTAGGGGTGAGGGCCGGGAAGGAGTCATGCTGTGGCAGCGTTCGATCCAGCAGGCTGTGCAGACTTTGCAAATCGTTGGCCTCTGCCTGGGCCTTGCGGGTGAAAGTGCCCCTCTGCTGTTGGCCGGAGCGGCTGTCGTCTTTGTCGCTCACAAAAGCGGCTCTGGTTCCTCTGAAAAACTGGGCAGAGACCAGAACCTGTACAGATCAGACTGCCTTCCCTCGTCCTGAAGTTTGGTGATCACCTTCTCAGAAGATTCACCAAATAGGACCTCGCGATTATAAAGGGACGTCCAAGATGTTCTTCTGGACGTCCGAGAGTAATCGGAGACACGGGCCAAGAGCGTCTCCGAGACACACGCCTGAGGCTGCAGCCCGTAGAATCTTATGTGGCTGAGCACCTGGGTCCCCACATCCGAACCCGTGCAGAGGTTCAAGAGTTCCTTTGGTCACCATCGGGCATCTTCTCAACTAGATCCTGCCTGCCCCACAGTGCGTCTGGAATTGAACCATGTGGGTGAGATAATGCAGAGAATTGATGGCACAAGTGGCAGTCGCAGACGTGTGCTACACCACTATATCCAATTGCTTGGATTCCTGGTCCGGTGGCTGTGTGCTCAAATGCTGAGGTCTCAGACGGTCATGCGAAGCAGTGAAGACCAGGAGTCAGCCAGAGGATGATTTGCCAGATACTGGTCCTCCGTAGGGGCCTTGTATGAGCGGGTCAGCCTCTTCGTTACTGCCGGAGTGGAATGCAGGCGTTTAGGCAGCCTTGATGGCGTCCACAAAGGTCACCACCAAGGGTGGCACTACCACAGGCTTTGGGTCTTTCTGCGAAGGTAGCAAGCAGGCAAGGTGCTGTCTTAGGGTCGAGTCTTCAGCATCCCACCCCATATTCTGCTGATGTGCCTCATGATCTCCGCGAAACAGGGATCATCCGGAGACCACCTATGTAGGTGGGTGGTGGATCTGGAGAAGCGAATGATGGGAGGAGATCTGGAGCACCCTGAGGTGTCAGACCTAGAATCCTCCCCAGACGGAGTGTACCGGCGTCTGGGTCTCTCGGGACTGGGCGACCACGAGGTGGATCTGGAGGGAGGTCTCCTGTCTGAGGATCTGCCCCAAGGAGGTGGTGTTTGCTCCTTGGGGGTTGGCGACCGTCCTACGGGCCCCTTCGGTAGAGGGAGCGTAGGCGGTGAAGGAGTAGGAGGCGGAATCTGAGAAGGAACATGTGTGGTGACCACATCTTTTCTGATGGTGTCCCACCAGAAGGTAAAGAGCTACTTTACCTCTGCCAAGTTCGTGCCCAGCGTCAGTGGCTTGTCGCCGAGGTCGGGCGTCAGATCCCCGGGGGTCTTCTGCTCCGGGGAAGGTTCCGTGGGAGCCCAGCGTGTCTGGTGTCGCCTGCCTGGTCCTCGGGCTGCGTGGTATCCTCCTCCTCCAATGAGTCCTTCTGACAGACGTCGGCCGGCGATGGAGGTGTGGTCTTCTCTGGGGTAACTGACATTGGTCCCCTGGCAGGCAGCAGGTGTTTGTGGCCTGCTCACCGAGTGCCGGTGATGCTTGGCAGGCGGGTGGGCAGGCGTCGGGTCTGATGTCTGTTTGATGGGCGTCAGGTCCTTGGTCTTGCGAGGAACTGGGTCCGGACCCACGTGGAGACTGGAAACTGACCTGGCGTCAGAGTCCTGACGGCGGGAGGAAGATTTGTGGCACTCCCCAGACTTAGACGAGGCCTTAGATGGAGTGGACGATGCCGACAGCCTGGAAGTCTTCAGGGGCTGCAGAGAAGAGAAGCCGCTGGAGGATCTGACCTGAACAGGGAGAGGTTGTGATTGAGCCCTGGAGGGAGAGCGGTCTGACCGCGAGCCGGAGCTTCGGGAGTCCAAGGCCCTCGCAGGGAACCTGGGCCTTTCCTTCTTCCGGTGCTTGTGGTTTACCAGACCCCTCCCCCCGGAAGGTTCCTTGTCCATGGTCTTCAGTTTCTCCTCCAAGAGAAACGCTTGAAGGGCCTTCTGGCGGCAAATCCTGGTGCGACTGTTGAAGCCCCGGCAGAAGAAGCAGGCCTTGGTGTGTTCCGGGCCTAGGCAGCGCACGCAGGCTGAATGTGGATCCTTAAAGGGGATCTGTTTGCCGCAGGCACACTTCGATTGGTGACCTTCCAGAGAAGTATTTGGAGAAGACATCAGTTGAATCCAAAAACGTGAAAAAACACTAAAACGTTGTAGCTCTAAAGGTCGCACGCTAGAAAAAGGACCGGGAGGCCGATACTTGTGATGTTGACAGCAGGAAAAGAACTGGGGATTATGGAGGGACCGCCTCCTTATGCACTACGCCCGACATCGGGACGCTACTGACATCTGAGGTGGTCCCCACTGAAAACAGATAGCTAGAAACTTTCCGTGGGGTTCTGACGCCTGATGGCTTCAGTCCTAGTGGTGTAACCTGCTGCAAGAGCTGCATCTTGAAGTAAGATCAGGTTCTCTCAAACCATCCACCATTTCAAGTCTCATCATCGGCGAGGAGATCAGAACTGAGTGATCTAGGTTGTCCACTAGCTGATCCCACTGAGAGTGTAGAGTCCACTGAGATCCTCACGTGGAGTCGAGCGCGAGGTACAGTCGGAATATTTTATTTATTGAAAATTTTGGAATTACAACCTTTGAGTCAAGGACTCTTTGCAAAGGCTCCACGCCAGAATAGCAGCTGCCATGAGCCCAAGGCGAAGGACTAACTCTCAGAGACCATCCTGCGGCTGGAGACTTATTTGGGTCTGAAAGGTGGTCGCCCTGTCCGGAGGCAGGAAGGTCTTGCCCATGGTCGTATCGAGGATCACCCCAATAAACTGTAGCCTCTGGGATGGGTCCAGATGAGACTTGGAATGGTTGATGGTAATACCCAGGCAGGCAAAAACCTGCTGGGTAAGGGAAAGGAAACGCAGTTCCTCCCTGGATGAGGCCGCCAGGAGCCAGTTGTCCAGGTACAGGAAAACCTGCAATCCCTTGGCAGACAGGTGGGCCGCCACCACTTCCAGGCATTTGGTAAATACTCGGGGGGGCCGAGGACAGACCAAACGGGAGCGCCTTGAACTGGTAGTGGTCCCCCTGGAATGCAAAACGAAGGTATCTGCAATGAGATGGGCAAATGGGAATGTGCAGATAAGCATCCTGCATATCCAGAGCACAAAGCCATTGACCCGGCCGGAGGAGCAGAAGGCTCTGCATCCTGAACCTTTTGTACTCTACGTAAAGATTCAGAGGGGAACTGAGATCCAAATTGGTCTGAGATCTCCTGTCTTTGGGACCAGGAAAAATGGGAATAGTAACCGTCCCCTGTAGATGAAGGGGAACAAGCTATATCGCTTACTTCAGCGGAAGAGCAGAGATTTCCTCCTGGACCTAGATATCTTAAGATGTTCCCGTGAATATGACTACTTCAGAGGGGGGTGGCGGGGTGGTTTCTGAAGAAACTATGGAGTGTCCTTCTGCTATGAGCTGGAACACCCAAGAATCTGTGGTTATCCTCTCCCATCCCGGAAGGTGGAGGGAAACCTCCCTCCTACCAGTTCCTCCTGGGAGTCCAGAGGAAGTGGGAGAAGAAAGGAGTCAGGTGGTGTGGGGCAGCGCCGCAGCTGAAGCACCCCCTGCTTTTTTGGGAGGAGGGCTTAGCCGCTGTGAGGGCCCGGCGTTTTGTGGCCTGCCTTCACTGGGGTTTCGCCTTTGGGCAATTCCATCTGCAAAAGGGATGGCACGGTTGCCGATAGGGACAGTACATGGAATCAACTGATTTCAGAGCAGTCTCCTCTTACAAATCGGTGATGTCCTTGACATCACCCCCGAAAAGCACCAACCTCCGGAAGGGTGCTTCCTGGATAGCAGATTGCACCTCTGGAGCCAAGCATGACGCCGTAGGCCTACAGCGAAAGCCGAGCTCCGCCCAGCAGTGTCCACTGCATTTTATGTCGCACATAGCATGTGCTGACTGGCCGAATCAGCAGAGCGGACGAGATCAGCCAACTCCTGCTTGACTTGGGAGTCAGGCAAAGAGTCCAGTTTGGCTTCTGCCTGAGTCAGGATGGCCTTCTGGTAGTCCCCATGTGGAAGACATAGTTCAGGGCCCCACCCCAGTGTGGAGGAAGGCAAATCTTTCTCCCATACTGGTCCAGAAGGAGAGATTCCTTAGGAGATGACAAGCTAAGATGTTTAGAGTTCGCTGACCGCCGTGAGCGCGCTAATCGTAGGGAGTCAGCATGAGGGTAAGTATCCAGGTAATCAACACCCTCTGAAGCCTGATAGCCAGTTCGACTTCCAGAAAGCGGGCCAAGGCCGACGGCTGTCTCCATATAGTGGTAACAAGGTCAGCATGGGGCTCTATCCAGGATGGCACCAAGGTAGAGCTGTCATAGGCAGAACCAGATGTTCAGCGAAGTTTGGACGCTGAGGATCAGGTTCCAGGAGTGCCACTGATGAACTTCTTGGATTTTCCTAAGCAACTCTGTAAAACAATCCACCGGAAGAAACTTGAGTCCTTGGCCTGGTCTTCGACGGAGAGCAAGGCTCGCCTCTCGGAGCAGCAGTCAGAAAAGTCAGGAGTCATCTGAGAGTGAAGAGGAGGATGAAGAGAAAGACTCCCTCCCGACCCAGGGAGGAATGGACCCCTTGGGAAGTCCCCAGGGAGCGTGTCCTGCCTTCTCTGGATCCAGGCGGAAGAACCCTGGAATCCGGAGGTGGTGAGGGAGTGTGCCGCCTCCCGGCATACGGGAACCTGGGAAGGCACCGTCGCCGGAATGCAGCTCTACCTCTTTGGTGAGCTGAGCTTTGGCCTCAGCCCACCAGGAGGCCAGAGTCTCCTGCAGGTCCACCGGCAGGCGCGAGCAGTGGAGGAGGAGGGGGATAAGGATATGGGTTATAACTGTATGGAGCGTATCCAAAACCCGGCTGCGGGTAGCCCGGCGTCTGGTATTGTGGTGTAGAGTACTGCGGCGTGGAAAGCCTGGCGCCTGGTACTGTGGGGCATATTTGTGGTCCCAGGTACACTGGGCCAAATTGATGGGGGCTACCCAGGAGCCTGGGGGCTGCTGAAGCAGGCGGCCTGGCCAGGCCCGATAGGGAGCGGAATGTCTCCGGAGTTGGTTAAGGCAGACATCAGGGCCGACGGCAGAGACACTGGCGCCAGGAGTACTGACGCCAGAGAGGATGGTGTCTGAGCTGGCATCCAGGGAGCCGCTGGGTCCGTGCTCCAGTTTGAGGAAGGACTGAATGAGGAAAAGATCCCCAGCCGCCTGGGACGGAGGGAAAGTCCCTGGGGTCGGGCTGGGAGACTGGTTCCCAGACGGTAGAGAAGGCTGTGGGGAACCGGCACCATAGACGCTTGAGTGGGGTCGCCAATCTGTTCCTTCGCCGGGTCGAGCTGACATGAGGTTTAGTGGCTGAGCCGGAAGATGACGTCCGACCAAATCCTCAGCGGAGGCAGGCAGAGTAGCGTGATCGGCCTGGTCCAGTGGAGAGGAAGCCGCTGATCGCCCGGAGGGTCGGACGCCTTCACCGCCTCCGGCAGACATCAGAGGAGCAGACGCCTGGCTTACCGCAGTCACCCACAGTGGTAGACTGCGAGCCTGCAGCCGAACCAGGGCAGAGGCCTCCAAATGCTCGGAGGCACCCGCAAAGCCAGAGCACGAGACGACACCCCCTTTGGAAACCTCTGAGGCGGCCGTCGAAGAGCGATCCCCCAGAGAGAAGGTTACCTGTGTCCCAACGACTCCTGAGGGAGATGCGGTGGAGGAGCCTTGTCCCAGTGCCTCTCCTTCCGATGGCCTTCGGGGGAAGTGGACGCCTGCCTCAGTTTTTTGAGCTCCTTCTCCATTGAACTCTTTATTCAAAAATATGGGCTTACAGGGATTGCTGCAGCCTTTTCTGGGTAGCCACGTTGAAGCAGAGAGTGCTGGCACTTCTCAACCAGGTGATCGGGCCTAGGCAGAACAGGCACAGGGAACTGCCATCTTTGTGTGAGAAGTTGGGCACCGCACAAATCTTATTTTTGCGCTTGAGGTGTAGGGACTACAGACACGATGGTACCACACTTCAAAAACAAATTATTTTGTAAAACCAATGAAGATTGGGCTGATGAAGCACAATCTTTCCGCCGAGGATGCTAGACGAGTCAACGCTGGAAAGAACTGAAGGCGAGCATCAGAGCCGCTTTATACAACATCTCTCATCGTCGCTTGATTTGGAGGAACTCTAGGGACTGCTAGCAAGAAATTCTTCCGGGTCCTGTCACTGTCAGTCTTGTATGCATTACTCACTGCAAGAACCCCTCAAGCAGGATAATACAGTTACGTAAGAACTTACCTTAACCATAGATCTTAAAGAGAGACTCTTGCAGTAATTAATTACATACAAGACAGACGCCGGCCAGCGGCAGGACCCCACGGAAAAATTTCTAGCTAGCAGTCCCTGGCGGGGACCACCCCCACATCAGGTGACCGGCGTCAGATGACGTTGGTATGAAGGGGCAGTCCCAGACGCCCGCCTTCCAGTTCTTTCCCGCCACAGGCCCGGACGAGAGAGAAGCAGATATTTCCCTCAATAGAAAAGGAGCTGAACGCCTAGGAGGACGGAGGGCGGGAAGGTATTACCTACTGCAAGAGCCTCTCTCGAAGATCTACTGTTATGGTAAGTTCTTACGTAACTGTACTATCACTTCGAGATGGCTCTTGCAGTAGGCAATTACATCTAGGACAGAATCCCAAGCAGTCTGGAACAAATGAAAGGCACCGGGAGGAGGAACTACTCCAAGAAGTAGGAAAAAACCTTGCAAGCCTCAAGAAAGGAGGCCTTGTAAGACCGCTAACCCGAAGCCTGCTCTACAGCGAGAGGCAATGTCCAAACTGTAATGTTTAGTAAAGGTATGGACAGAAGTCCAAATGGCGGCAGCACAGATGTCTGCCGCAGACACGTTTGAAACAAGTCACGAGAGGCTGCTACTCCACGTAGTGAGTGACTTCGACTTGACCCGTAGGGTCTTGTACTTGTCATAACAGAAAGTGATGCAATGGGCCAACCATTTTGATAGGCATCGCTTAAAAACAGCATTGCCTTCTCTTTTGTGAGCAAAAGAGACAAACAACTGATCAGTCTTTGAGATCCTTCGTCCTATCGGTGTAGTATCTCAGAATCTTGTGAACATCCATGGTATAGAGCAAGTATTATTCTTGGTTGGAGTACTGTGTGAAAAAGGCAGGTAATTCAATAGACTGATTTAAGGTAGATTCCGCTACCACCTTCAGGAAGAACTTAGAATTCGTGAGAAGAGCTACTCGTTCTTTGTGAAAAATCAGATAAGGGATTTTGCACATCAGGGCCTGGAGCTCGGAAATTCTTTGAGCAGAAGTAATGGCCATCAAGACTTCAAGTCTACGGAAGCTGCAGGCTCAAAGGGAGGAAGGGTAAGTTTCTCGAGGACAAAGTTCAAGTCCCAAGGGGGAGCTGGAGTCCAGACAGGGGGCCTGAGATGAAGGACCCCTCTGAGAAAAGTTTTGGATACCTCCAGTTGGGCAAATGCCTTATCAGTGAAAGGGACATGGTAGGCTGAAATAGCCGCCATATGGACTTTCAAAGAGGAGTGACTAAGACCCAGGTCGAAAAGATGACGCAGATAATCAAGCAGAACAGTTACAGAACAGGAAAAGGGCTCCATGTTCCTGGACGCAGCCCAAATGGAAAATCTCTTCCATTTCATGGCAGAGGTGGACCTAGTGGAGGATTTTCTAGCCTTCACCAGAATCTCGGCCACCTTAGGAGAGACACCAAAGCGAGATTGGGCTAGGTCTGCAGGAGCCATGCATGAAGTTTAAGGGACTAGAGTCCTGGATGGACATGGGTCCCCTGATGCTGGGTCAGCAATCCGAGAGGAGGAACCTCTTGAGTATCGTTGTAGGAGAGAACCAGATTTGCCTGGGCCAGAAAGGAGCGATCAGTATCATTCTCGCGCCTTCCAATGCAAGTTTCTGCAACACACGAGGGATCAGAGGAATTGGGGGAAAAAATAAACAAATCTGTCCTTCCAGTTTAGAGATAAGACTGCCGCCCAGAAAGCGCCGCTTCTGGAGCGAGCGCAAAAAAAGATTGGAAGCTTTATGCTTTGGGGAGGAAGCAACAGGTCTATCTGAGGAGTCCCCAAATCTAGAAGATGCTTTTTAGAACTTTTTCGTCCAGTTCCCACTCGTGTGGCAGAGCAGACGAACGACTTAGCTTGTCTGCCAGGACATTGTCGACTCCCGGAACATGGATCGCCGTGAGGTGAAGGTTGTGAAGCATTGCCCATTCCCAAACCCTCATTGCTTCCCTGCACAGCGGGTAGGAGAGTCCCTCCCTGCTTGTTGATGTACCACACCACACACGTCTGTTTGGACAGCTAGGTGACCAGGAAGGATGTATTGGTCAAGGGCCTGGAGAACATACAGCACTGCTTGAAGCTCGGGCATGCTGATGTGGAGAACCAACTCCAATTTTGACCATAAGCCCTGGGTTCGGCGAGGACCCAGATGGGCTCCTCAACCTTCGCCTGAAGCGTCTCTGGTCAGAGTCTGATCGGGGAGGATGAAAAAAGGGGACCCCCCCTTGAATAGGTTCTCTCGAACCATCCACCATTGCAAGTCTCTTATCGGTGAGGAGATCAGTACCAGATCTAGGTAGTCTACCAGTTGATCCCACTGAGAGCGAAGAGTCCACAGAGAGATTCTCATGTGGAGGCGCGCGCGGAATCTGGATGGCAGCCGCCATAAGCCCCAGGAGACAGAGCACCGACCTCGCCGGAACCCGCCTGTATTCCGAGAGAAGGGAAATCTGGGACTGGAGGGAGGCCCCCCTGTACGGAGGCAGGAAGGCTCTACACATTGTCGTATCGAGGATTGCCCCGATGAACTGGAGTCTGAGAAGGATCCAGGTGAGACTTGGAATGGTTGATGGGTGATACCCAGGCCAGTGAAAACCTGCTGGGTGAGGAAGAGGAAATGCAGGAGTTCCTCCCTAGATGGGGTGCCAGGAGCCAGTCGTCCAGGTAGGGAAAAACTAACTCTCAAAGTATGCAGGTGGGCCGCTACCACCACCACCAGGCATTTGGTAAAGACTCGGGGAGCCGAGGAAAGACCAAAAGGGAGTGCCCGGAATTGGCAGTGGTCCCCCTGGAATGCAAACCTGAGGTACCTTCGGTGTAAAGGGTGAATGGGGATGTGAAGGTATGCATCCTGCATATCCAGTGCACAAAGCCATTGGCCCGGCCGAAGCAGGGGCAAGAGGGTCTTAAGGGAGAGCATCCTGAACCTCTTGTATTCCACATATAGGTCAGGGAGCCGAGATAGAGAATGAGTCTGAGATCTCCCGTCGTCTTTGGTACAAGGAAAAAATGGGAATAGTAACCCGTCCCGTGAAGGTGAGGGGGGGGTGGGCTCTATGGCCTGCTTCGCAAGGAGAGCAAAGATTTCTTCCTTGACCAAAGGAAGATGGTCCCGAGTAAGAGGAGTTAAGAGGGGGGTGACAGATTTTTGCAGAAACTATGGAGTGCCCTTCTGCTATGATCTGAAGCACCCATGAATCCGATGTTATCTTCTCCCAACCCAGAAGGTGGAGGGAGAATCTCCCTCCTACCAGTTCCTCCGGGGAGTCCTGAGGCAGTGGGAGAGGGAAGGAGTCGGGTGGTGTGAGGCAGCGCCACAGCTGGGGCACCTGCTGCTTTTTTGGGCGGCAGGGGCCTGGCAGCTGTGGGGACCAGACGTTTGGTGGCCCGCCTTCCCTGAGGTTTCGCTTGAGGCCGGCTGTGTCTGCGAAAGGGACGGCGCTGTGGGGGATGGGGACGGTACATTGAATCGGATTTAAGGGCCGTCCCCTTCTCCTGCAAGTCCTCGACATCACCACCGAAAAGCACAGAACCTCTGAAAGGTGCTTCTTGAATTACTGACTGCACCTCCTGGACCAGACCTGACACACGGAGCCATGCATGACGCCGAAGACTTGCGGCGAACGCAGAGCTCCGCCCTGCGGTGTCCACTGCTTCGTAGGTCGTCCTCCGAATAAGACGACTGGCCGAACGAGAAGGGACCAGGTCGGCTAACTCCTGATTGACTTAGGAGTCAGGCAAGGAGTCGATCTTTGATTCCGCCTGGGTAAGGACAAGCCTTCTGGTAATCCCCCATATGTGCTACATAATTTAGGACCCTAATCCCCAGTGTGGAAGAAGCGTAGATCTTCCTTCCATTCTGATCCAGAAGGCGAGATTCCTTATCCGGGGGGAGATTAGCTCAAATGTTTCGGGTGTGCTGACCGGCCGTGAGTGGCACTAATCACAGAGTCTGCACGGGGGCGAGAGTCTAAAGTTCCTACACCCTCCGGAGCCTGGTATAGCCTGTTGGACTTCCGAGTAAGTGGGGCTAAAGCCACCGGTTGTTTCCAAATAGTGGAAACAAGGTGGGCATGAGGCTCGATCCAGGGTGGCACTAAAGTAAGGGCCATTAAGGGGCAAGTCCAGATGTTCGGCAAGTTTAACCCGCCGACGATCTGGCTCCAAGGAACGCCACTGATGGACTTCCTGAGCAACTCTGTGAAGAAAGGATCCTCCGGAGGAGTCCTCGGCCGGGGCTTGGACGGAGAGCGCGACTCGTCTTTCTGAACCACCATCAGAGGCATCCGAGGAGTCAGAGAGAAGAAGAAGAAGAAGAAAAGAAGAAGAAGCCGAAGAATCCGAAGAAGAAGAATCCGAAGAAGAAGAAGCCAAGCAGCGCAGAAGCAGCAGAAGCAGCCAAGCAGAAGCATCCGAAGCAGACTATGACTCCTTAGCTCGTTCTAGGGGAGGAACAGGTTCTTAGGGGAGATCCCCGGACACGTGTCTTGCCCCTCTGATCCCGAAGGCAGAGCCCAGGAATCCGGAAGTGAGAGAGGAGGTGTCCTGGGGTGTACGGGAGCTGGGGTGGCACTGTCAGAAGACAGTTTCCTCACTCTTGGTGAGCGAGTTTTGGCCTCAGCTCACCAGGAGGCCAGAGTCTCCTGGAGATCCACCGCGGCCTAGGGGCGTGGAGGAGGAGGGGGATAGTTGTACAGATGAAATCTGTAAGGAGAGTATCCGTAACCCGGCTGCGGGAATACTGCAGCTGGGTACCGCGCAGGATACTGTGGACCTGAGAAAACCGGCGTCTGATACCCAGACACTGGACAAGCTGCTGGAGAAGACGGCCCAGTCAGGAACTCCACGGGCGGATCGACTGTGATAGGCCCGTGGATTGGAGGGCCTCGATGGAAGAGGAATATGCCCGCGGCGAGGGGCTGGCGCCAGAACCAAGGCCGCAGGGCCGGTGTTGAAGCAGGTGTCTGAGCCGCCATGGGAGCAGACGCTAGATCCGCTCTGTAGAAGAGGATCAGACGGCAAACCAGGATCCCGAGCCTCGCCTGGGACGGAGGGGAAAAACTTTGGGGTCAGGCAGGGAGACTGGCTCCCTGGACGGCAGTGAGGGCTGCGGGAACCTGGGGCGACAGACTGAGCAGGGTCTGTCGGGGCTCGAGGCCAGGCGCACGCCGGAGGAGCCAACGGGCGACTTGGGGTAGAGTCTCGCGGACGCCAGAGGAGCCAAGCGTCCCGACTTCGGGGTCCGAGGATGGAAGAGGCCCGTCCGAGGGGGACGCTGCCATGAAGGGTCGGAAGTCTTAGCGGCCTTCTCCCGCGGACGAGCCGGCTGTCCGCTTTGGGAAGCACCCGCACCAGTAGGCCGCAAGCCTGTGGCGGTACGAGCTAAAGCCTCTTGCCCGGGCGGCACCCGCGGGCTCCAACGCGAACTCGACGGGAGGACGACTCTCCTCCAAAGCCTTGGAGGCTGTCAGCCGGAGATCCCCAGAGGGGTCGTTACTCTGGCTGCGTCGCCAAAGTCTGAGGAGGAGGCCTTCTCCCGGTGCCTTTCTTTGTCCTGCTTGTGTCCTTCAGGGGGAGGTCGATGCCTGCCAGAGCTTCTTCAACTCCTTCTCCATCGCGGACATCATCTTCTTGAGGAGATGGGCTTCGAGAGACTGCTGGCATAGTCTGCGGGTGGCCGCGTTGAAATGAAGGCAGTGCGGACACTTGTCGACCACGTGGTCGGGGCCTAAACAGAAAACGCAGAGGGAGTGACAGTCTTGTGAGGCAGTTACGCCGCACAAGTCGACTTATTTTTTGAAGGGACGAGATACCGACGCTACTTGACGTAAGAAAATACAAAATACTGATACTTTTCGAAGAAAACGAAGCAACAGGACTGAGCGCTATGAACTTCACTGCGAGAGCTGCACGAGCTGACGGCAGGAAAGAACTGGAAGGCGGGTGCCTGGGGACCTCCCTTTATACAGATCGCCGCCTGACGCTAGTCTCCTGACGGGGACGGCTAGCTAGAAATTTTCCAGTGTGCTGCCACCGTCAAGGCCAGTCTTGTATGTAATTACCTACTGCAAGAGCCCTCTCAAGCAAGATCTACTATTACAGGTGACTAACCTGTTTTACTATGATCACGGCTATGTTCATCCACACTAGCAGTTCCTCGGGAGGAGGGAGGCAAGGCACCCCCCCCCTTTAGAAAAACTGAGGTCCCCAAACCAGCATCCCGGCACAACTCAGGATCGATGCGATAACAGATAATGAAGGTGTTTGCAGACTTCCAGGTAGCAGCCCAGACTTTCTGGATAGGGTGTCCCTGGAAGCAACCACACGATGCAGCGGATGGCAGGCAGAATGAGCTCTTTAATTTGGCGGGCATGGAGCCACCCAGAGGGTAAAATACAGACTTATGCAAGATGTAATCCACCTTGCACTAGTCTGTTTTGCTGTGGGTCCGCCAGAGGCGATTTCAGGATAGATGATAAATAGCTTGCAAACATATCCCCGAATTTCCACCGTCCTCTCCTCGTAATAGGAGAGCTCATCTCAGGTCCAAAGTATGGAGCCTGTACTCTGCCTCCGAATTGTAATCTGGGTAGTAAACTGGCAGAGTTAACACCTGGTTAAGGTGAAACTGACGTCACCTCCAGAAGGAATTTTGGGTGGGGGCGTAGAACCACCTTGTCCCTGTGGAAGATCAGGCAAGGGGAGTCCACCGAAAGCACCTGGAGCTCCCCTGTCCTCCTGGCAGACATATTAGCCACCAGGAAGGCCATCTTAAACAAGTGTGACGAGGCACACTTGTGCTTTGGTTTGAATGGCTTGCCCATGAGCTTTGCCAGCACCAGCAGTAGATCCCTTGGAGGAAGAGGTTCATGCATGGGAGGGGATGTGTGATTCAGGCCTCTGAAAAAAGCACCCGACCACTGTCTCCTACGCCAACATCAGCTGACCAGCCCGTGCCTAAGAGTCGATGACCGAAGACCGGGGCACAAAAGTAGCCACCAAACAGGACAAAGGGTAACACTTCCTGGTAGTGTCCTTTCTGGATGCCTCCACCAGTGTAGGCCTATTCGAAACACCCAAAGCCTAGCCGCTCAGGTACCAGGCTGTAGGGCAGGGATTGAAGGTCTGATGAAATACCTTCCCATAGAGTGACATCAGGTCTGGGTGTGCTGGAAGCTGCTCCAGGGGCCTACAGCGGAGGCAGAGGAGATCCAGACACCAAACTGGCACGGCCAGTCTGGGGCTACCAGAATCACTTTGTCCCTCATCTTGAGGAGCACCCTGTGGATCAAGGGAAATGGAGAGAAAGTGGTGTAGAAGAGGCCTGGTGTCAAGAAGGCTTCCCTGCAGCAAGCCCTGCTGGGGGTGAGCATGAAACAGCCTCAGCTTGGTGTTTCCCTAGAGAGACAGGTCCAGCATCGGGTCTACCCCAGTGGGAGAACAAGCTGTAAGCTACCTCTGGATGGAGAGACCACTTGAGGTAGTACATGGTTGTGGTATTGTCTGTCTGAACTTGAACCACTTGACCCCAGAGCTGAGGAGCGAAAGAAAATTACTCACCATGTTTCTTCTACGGAGTCTTGCCGTATTCAGACATAATGCAGTTAGCCCCAGCACTTGAACTGCCCCAGAAAATAAAGATTTAACTCCATGCAGAAGCATAAAACGTTGAGCTAGAGCTCGATTTTCAAACCTCTAGTCTGTGGTACTTTCCAGTACAACAGTCAGATTCTTACGCTCATACTATAGTACGGAAATTGTTCAACATATAGCCAAAGGGCAAAAGATTCTTTAGGCCCGAAAGACTGAAGCAGAGAACCAAAGAAGGAAAAGTAGAGACAATATTTAAGTATTAAACACCAGAAACAACATCCACCCCACCCAAGAGGGAGAGTACAAGGTACACCCCTGAGCTGAGACTGCCAGCCCACTTTCCAAAAACCAGGTTCTGAGAGGGGAGGTGGGGGGCACAGCAAGACTCCATTAGAAGAAATATTACTATGTTAATTTTTTTTTTCCCCTCAAACATGAAGTCTTCCTTTATTCAGACATAATGCAGACTACCAAACAGTTCCCTATGGAGGAGGGAATGCAGAACCTACTTTGGGAAGAAGCTCTGCAGTACTGCTGTACCCAACTTGTCATAAGACTTCTACAAGAAACAATCCACCTAGCAATAGTTCTTTAGTGGCAGGCTTACCTTTTCCCCACTTCACCATAAGTGAGAAACAATTGAAGACTTATTTCTATGTGCCTTAGTATGCTCAATGTAATAGCTAAGGCCCTTAACACCCAGTCTGTGTAACCTTTCACCAAGAATGATCAGTGAAACACAGGGAGAGAGACTGGTTCAGATGAAAATCCATGCCACTTTGAGCAAGAACCTATTGGCAAGGCCACTGATTTATGGTGATTAAAACAATTAAATTCCATTTTCAAGACTTAAGATTCCGAATTTCGCCAGATTTTTCCGGACTTTACCAGGATTCTCTATCATTCTTTTAATATGTGCATTAATAATCAGAATCACATACAGAGCATTAAATAAAGCAAACTGAAAATAGTACAGGAAGAAATTAAAAAAAAAAAACCCAAAAACAGATTTACAGATCCAATAGAAAATGCCAGATTCCATGAAATCTTTGTTTTTACCGGTCTTTCAGCAGCCTTAATTCCAGAATTTTACCAGATTTTCCGGTTAAAAACGAAAAACAGTGGCCTTGCCTATTGGTTCTTAGGACCACTTTGTCCCTATGGAAGGAAATGAAGTCAGGTTCAATTGACAGAGCCTGTAACTCACTAATCCGCCTGGCAGAAGTAATAGCTACTAGGAACAGTTTTCCAGGTCAAGTACTTCAATTCGCCTAAGCCAGAGGTTCAGGAGGCTGCATAAGCTGAGCTATGCAGACATTAAGATCCAAAGGCAGAGTGGGTTCCCCAATGGGAGGGTTAATGTGAACCAGGCCCTTGGGGACTTCTGAAAACAGGATGAGATGCCAGGGAAGAGCCCTTCCCGCTGAGAGGAATGCAGAGACAGCTGCTAGATGAACCTTCAAAGTGGCAGGCCTAAGGCCTAGACCATTCAGATGAACTACATAGTCTAAGGTTGTGGAAATGCCTGCAGAATCAGGCAGGATGCCTTCTGAGCGCACCAAATACTGAACCTTTTCCATTTTGAGTTGTAAGTTTTTCTAGTGAAAGGTTTCTGAGACCTTCAGAATATCCAGAACTCAGAGATGTAGTACTGCATATTCTAACTCTTCAAGAGCCAGGCCTTGAGATTGAAAGACTGGAGATTGGGGTACCAGATCCGCCTCTGGGAGGAGGACAGAGATTGTATGTCCTGGGCAGAGACAGGGATCAGACACTGACAAGGACAGCAGTAGAGGATACCAAAGATGTCTGGCCCAATCTGGAGCCACCAGTATCACTGTGCAGATTAGAGTCCTGATCTTGATCAGGACTCTGAACAGCAGAGGAAAGGGAGGGGAGGGAAGGCATAGAGAAACCTGCCCTTCCAGTCCAAAATGAGAGTATCCTGGGGAACCTTCGCCAGGACTGGAGGTCTGCAACAAAAGATAAAGTTGACGACTGTCCAGTGCTGCAAAGAGATCCATCTCTCGAGTGCCCCACCTGGAGAAGATTACCTTCAGGATGTGAGGATTCAGGACCATTCATGATGTCCCTGTGAAATTCTGCTCAGAGCATCTGCTAGTAACTTATCCTTCCCTGGAAGGTGAACTGCTACCAGAGAAGTCTGAAGAGAATAGGCCAGACACCACAGCTTCATGAGCACTGCACAAAGCAGAGGACCAAGTGCCTGTCTGTTGATGTATCACACTGTGGTGCCCTTGACTGCAAGACTAAGAAAACTACCCTGAGTTCCAGAAGATAGATATGAAGGAGAGACTCTTGGGAGACCAGACCCCTTGAGTTGTCAGGGTTCCCAGGTGGCTCCCCACCCTAGGAGAGAAGCATCTGTAGTTGGGACTTGAGGGAGAAATGGAATCTGTTGTCCTGGTCCAGCCACCACTGGAGAGCTTGGACCAGAGTCTTGAGTCACTGGAATCAGTTTGGTAAGTGAATCCTTTGAGACCAGAAAGGCCTTGGATGAAACTGAATATCCTGCATCTGGAACCGTGCTCCTGCACCATGCTGTGGAAGCTGCCATGTGGCCCAGGAGCTGGAGGAACAGTCTTGCTGGGTGGGAGACCAGAGGTCGAAAGGAGGAAGAGAGATCCATCAGGGCCTTCACCCTTGCCAGGGGTTAGGAAAGCTTTTGCTTGTACAGTGTCCAACTCTATGCCTATAAAGGTGAGAAGTTGAACTGGTTCGAGGACAGACTTTGGAAGATTAAGAAACCCCAGGGAGCAAAAGTAGGTCCTAGGTAGTTTGAAGAGCTGACGACCTGTAAAGGTGACTGACCCACCAAGAGTCAGTCGTCCAGATATGGTGATACCCTGTCTTCTGAGAAAACCACCACTACTGCAAAGCACTTTGTGAACACCCTTGGAGCTGATGTTAAGTAGACTGGCATAGCTCTGAATTGGTCATGGCCTGAAGGCAACTCGAACCAGAGGTATTTTTTGTGGGAGCACCCGATAGGAATATGAAACTAGGCATCCTTGAGGTCCAGAGATGCTAGCCAATCCACTGGTCTTGAAGAGGGAAGGATTATTACCCGAGTTACCATTTTGAATTTGGAGTTTGAAATGTGTTCAAATACCTTAGGTCGAGGATGGGTCGCCACTCCAGTTTTCTTTGGGGGTAAGGAAGTACCTGGAGTATGGTCTTTTTCCCTTGTGCCGAGTAGGAACTTTCTCCATAGCTCCAAGAGCTAGAAGGGAGGAAACCTCTGCCTCTAGGGCAATGGTTTCTGAGAGTGATGCAGGTGGAAAATACTTGGCCCTCTTTTTCGGGCATTTTTTTGAAGCGGAGGGCTAGCCCCTGGCTTATTACTTCCAGGACCCACTTGTCTGAGGTCAGACTTCCAGGTCTGGAAGTAGTTAGCCAGCCTGCCTCCTACTGGAACTGGGGAGTCGACACGGGCTGACACATCAGGGTGTCCCCTTGGCAGAAGCCTTAAGAGGACAGAGCAGCTCTGCTCATCCCTCCTGCCCATCCTCTAAAGAACCCCTCTGTGGGAAAGGAGGAGGCTTGGTAAAAACCGACCTTTGAAAGGGCCTGCCCCTAGACTGCTGCTTGTCGGAGTTACTTTCCTTTCTTTGGCCTATGCACTCCTGTACGTGATCCTGTATTCATCCATTTTCTTCATGCCAGCCTCTGTCTGCTTTCCAAACAGTTACCCAATACAGGAAAATCCACAGCCTTAGTCTGGGTATCCTGCAAAAGACCAGTACATCTAAGCCAAGCATGTCTTCTGAGAGACAGATGTAGCCATGACTAGATGCCACATCATCAAGGCCACTGATTTTCGGTTTTGGAAAGCTTGGTAAAATTCCAGAATCAGAGCTGTCTGAACACCGATAAAACAAAGATTTCATGGAATCTTGCATTTTATCAGATCAATAAATCTAGAAAAATTTGCATTTTTCTTACAATTCCCTCCTGTACAATTCAGTTTGCTTTATTTACTACTATATATATCTATATATATCTATATCTATATATCTATATATATCTATAACTTTTTATTCGATTATTTATGCATATACTAAAAATAAAGAGCTCCAGTAAAATCCAGAAATTACAGAAACAATCACCAGTGACATCCGAATCTGAAGGCTTAAAATGGAATTTCATTGACACTGTAAATCAGTGGCCTTGCACATCATTGCAGTCCACAGCAGCATGAAATTACATTTTGGATGCCTCAATTCCATCAGCAGCCACCTCCTCCAGGCTCCTGGCTAGCTGGGAAAGGCCTGTTTAGTCAGTTCCAGAACTGTATCCCATCTGGATTTCTGGTACCTGGCTGTGTAGGCCATACAAGTAGCCTGCCCGAGTCCCTAAGAGGATGCCAAACACTTTTTGGCCCCGACATCCACTTTCCTGGAGTCCTTATCCGGGTGGGGGTGGGTGTGAAGCCAAAAGTGTGTCAGCCCTGTCACACAGGGTGCAGCCTGCACTACCCCAATATGACTGCAATGACTATAAAGGAACTCCGCAACTGAGCCTAATATCTCCTGTCCATTCTCTTATCCATTAGAGGTTTGTAAACTGGGCGTCTGCTTCCCAAGGATTTATGAAGAGGGCTAGACGGCCTTTTGGACTCTGGTATGTCTCATTTCCACAAAATCAGGTTCATCCTCCTCTGCAGCTTCAACCAAGGGAAACTGCAGGGTCTCTGCTACGTTTTTGTAGAACAAAAAATGTGACGGGGACTCAGCCTGAAAGGAGACACCTGAGGACCCGTCTGGAGAGATGTCCGGTTCAATGGGCACATCCAGACCCCCCGGTCGTCGCCACCACCAGGATAGTCAGTCTCTCCCACTCCTCATAAGTGAAGAGACTGGTCCGACGATAGACTGCCTAACCAGCAGTACTGGTTCGACAGAACCGGTCCAAGCGACTGAACAAGTGCTAATCGCTTTGGCCATTTCGTCTGTGGTTGGAGTGCAATACTGGATCCAAAGCGCAACTTGAGTTTTTGAAGAAACCGACCTGGTCCGGCTCTCCTTTGCCAGAGTTGGTATCGCCTAGATCAGTAGGCACCTCCTCAGGTGCGGCCGCAACCGAACCAGGCTGGCCATCTGTATCTATGGCCTTATCGGCCTCCCTTTCCTTCAGCCTACTTAGTCTTGTCTAGAGTGGATTTAGGAAAGTTACAGATTTGGCAGTCTGACTTGAGGTGGTCATACCCCAGACAAACAGATAAGGTGGGGGTCGGCCTTAGCAAAGGCCTCCCCACACTCAGTACAGTGTTGAAACTCAGTGGGACCGGTTTTCTTCTTCGGTTTCTCAGACATGGCCAACCTAACAAGTTACCATATTGCAGCTTTCAAGACAGGTAATACAATAAATTGATTGGTTACAAACCGTGACACAGGCTCTTTGAAAGAACTGACAAAGGTCCGGTTCTTTTGAAACTGATCAGTACTGGAACACCACTCTAATCCCAGAAATAAAATTTAACAGAATGTAACGGTCTGTTCCAAACCAGATCTAACAGAAAGAAAGAAAAACAATTTCCAACTTCCACAGAAATGAAAAACAGTTACTAGCTATCTACACACTACCTGTACCGTAGACAGACTGGAAACTAAAAATATACGGTTTAAACCGAACACTTTTACCGAACTGAGAAAGTCTCTGGAGCGACTTCACTGTTAGGAAGAGTAAAGAATGACGATTACACTGGGAAGTACCACAGACAGAGGTTTGAAAACTGAGCTCGAGCTCAACATTCCATGCTTCTGCATAGAATTAATTCATTCTTCTCCAGGGCAGTTCAAGTGCTGGGGCTAACTGCATTATGTCTGAATACAGCAAGACATCATGTCATTTGAAGCAGACTGTGCCAGTCTGACTGCTCTGTATTCCAACAGGTTGATAAGTTATCGGGACCTCGGGGGTCCAGAGCCTGTGGGCCCTTTTGTCTCCCATGTGGGCTCCCCAGCCCATAAAAGAGGCATTATTCGTAAGGACAAGTCTGCTCAGGCGGACAAATTAGATCCCTTTCTGCAACTTGTCTGGGGTGGTCCACCAGTAGAAAGCGCCCATCTTCTGGGTTACAGTGAGCAGCTGATCAAAATGACTGGAGAGCAGAGTAAACTGGGCAGCCAGCTCCCACTGGAGGGCACATTTGCAACGCGGGTCCAACGGACCACTCAGGTGCAGCCACCATGCAACCCATAAGGTGCATAAAGTCGTGAAGTAGGCGCGAATTGCCCAACCAGAAATGATTGGGCAAAGGAGGAAAGAACCTCCACCCTGTCCGGCCGGAAGCAGAGCTCTGGACCGACAAGAGTCGCTCTGCCCTGATAAAGCCCATCACCTGAGAAGGCAAGAGTTCCAACTTGGCTTAGTTGATCAAGAGGCAGAGTTGGGAGCAGGTCTGGAGGACCAGGTCCCTGGACCTCTCCATTTCTGTTGGAGGAATCTGCTAGAGCCAATCGTGGAGGCAAAGATAAATCCTGAGCCCACCCCCAGATAGGCCACCACTGCAATGCATTTGATGAATACCCATGGAGCCGATGACAGGCCGAACGACATGGCTCGGAACTTGTACTGGGTCCCGTCGACCCTGAAGCAGAGGACTACCAATGTGAAGGACTGGGACGTGAAAGAACACGCCCTTCAAATCCAGTGAACAGAACCACGTTACACTCCAAACATGGTATGATCTGGGACTGCGTGACGATATATTGATTCAGATCGTGCAGATCTAGAATCTGGAGACAAAGCCTGGCTCTGCTGGAGGATCCACAACTGAGCTACAGCCTCCTTGAGGAGCTGAGCGATGTCAGAGTACCGACAGTCTGAGCAAATACCCTTTTCTCCAGAGGAGGCGGGCTTGGCTTGGAGGGTACTGCTTGAATTCCAGAGGCAGTCGCTGACCAACCACTTCAAGAACCAACCTGTGGCAGTGTCAGTGGCTCAGTAGGTAGCACACTCGCCTCTGAGGCCGGGAGATCAGAGGGCTGTGGGTTCAGTTCCCACATCTGGCACTTGGGTTAATATCCCAGTACTGACACTGTAATGCAGCATGAGAGGGATGCTGCATTTCTGAGGTGCCATCTTTCAGATGAGACGTTAAACCAAGGTCCCATCTGCCTGGATTGGTGGTAGTTCAGGTGGATGTTAAAGATCCTATGGCACTTATCGAAAAGAGTAGGGGAATTTCCCCCATTTACTAAAAATACCACCAACAGCTTAATCTGGTTCAAGGTCAGTTGGCATTCATCTGTATCCCCCTCTCCCCGGTCGTGCCTGAAAATAGGTAGGATTTGTCTAGTGCACTTACCCGGTCAACAAAAGCTAAATAAATAAACCTGTCCGAAATGACAACGGACCAGGCAGAAAGGAAGTAGCAGAGCCAGCCCCAGGAGAGCCAGAGCTGAGGTGACAGAGGAGGGTCGACAGCCCCCACCCAGTCACTAAGCAGGCTTGGAGGAGGCTCCAGGACTTCAACCTCGGCCTCCTTTACGGGCCTGTTGGGGTCTGGGCTTGAGGCCGAGCCGCTAAGCTTGAGCTCACATTGGTGCTGCTATCCACCTTGAAAGGAGGACTGCTGAGCCACAGGGGAGGAATGCTGAAAAGTTTCTTCTACTGGTTCTTGACCAAAAACCCTTGGCAGAAGTAGTGTCCAAGGTGGCACTGGACTGCTCAATGCACTGAAGGTGACTGGCCACTCTGGGTCCTAACAGATAGTCCCTAGGAAGGGCACGCCAGCTAGTTTGTGCTGGTATCCGCCGGGAAGGCGAGCCACAGCCAAGCCATGTGACAAGAGGCAACCATGGCAGCCACTGAGCAGGAGCAAACATTCCCAATATCAAGGACTGTCTGAAGCTGCTGTTTAGCAACAGCTCTGCCCTGATCTCAAACCTGCTTGACCATGGGAGATGTGGGAGGATTTCATCCAGCAACCCTAGGAGGGTGTGAGAGAAGTGTGCCATGATGGCCGAACTTGCCTGACGAAGGCCCAAGAAAGAAGCCGCATAGACTTTCCTAGCTGAATGGTCCAAAAGCTTGGACTCTTATCAGGAGGTCAGTCAGCGTCGGCAGAACCGACAGTACGCCTGAACACAGAGGCGGGTCACCAGGCTCTCAGACGAAGGGTTCCGAGAACCCCGCAAGGGATCCCATGGGCACTGCATACGTACAGGCCATGCAGGCAGACAGAGCTGGACAAGAAGCAGGGCGCTGCCAATGTTCTAGAGCTGTGCCAACAGCCTCACCCACAGGAAAGGCCTCCGTCAGGGTATCCCCTCTCTGAAGGATGTCCGTGAGAGGATACTCTGCCTTTTTCTGAATTTGCTCCAGGGGCATCCCTGTGGACTGAGGCAAAGAATGCCCTGAAAAAAAATGAGGGACCTACCTCAGTCTCAAGCCAAGGGTTGATTCATCACCACCTGGATGAGAATGCAAGCCGGTGACTTGCAAATCAGAGGAATCCAGATACAAATGGCAGACCACCCTGGTCACCTTCGACTTGCCGAGGTGACAGTGATAAACGCCAGGTAAACCTGGTGTCTGGTCTATCTTCCTTGGAAGGAGCCCCTCCCACAGGCTGTTTGGGCAGTGGTTCCTCCATGATCGTTAGAGAGTTTTGGACCGAACTGGAGATTTTACCGGCTCTGCATGCTCAGGAACAGACTTAATCTGCTCAGTCTGCTTTGGCCTAGGAGGGAAAGCCACGTAATGGCCACTGTGGAAGCCAGAGCCGGCTTATGCCCAGTTCAAAATCAGCTGTTGCCACAACATCCTCATAGCACCAATGGAGTTTCTGCTGGAGCCTCTCCTCATCTGAGGAAGACATGAAAGTTACACATACCTACCGTAATTATGATCTTTCTATCTTCACCATTCATCACAGATGGGGTATCTGGCCGGAGTTCAGGACCCCGCGGCAGCTTTATATATAGATATATAGTGTGTGTATATCCATATATCTAGATAAGTAGGTGGAGCAGACACCATCAGCGCCGCCCTTGAGGCAGACTTACTGCATGGCGCTCGCAGGTTAGCCGTTAGGCTGTGTCGACTCTGTCTGCCTGCCAGTTCCGAGTCACCAGAGAGATAAGAGGAAGGGATGGAGAATGGGACAAGAGAGTCCAAGGGACAGAAAAAATAAAGGATGTCTGAACTAAAAGGAGAAATAACTACTGAGAAGACAGCAAAGAAGAGGTTAGACTAAGGTGATTGGGAGGGGGCCCCAATCTCTGGAAGCGGAAGAAGAGAAGGGTAGGGTGGGTAAAGAATTTAGGAGAGAGGGAGGTATTAAAATATCCGAGACCCTTGTCAGTCTCCAAATTGTATTGGAACTGCAAGGAGTAGCAAAGCTGTCTGCCAGAATTCAAGGCACGGAATAACTGGCAAATACTCCAGAAAGCAGAGTCGGCTATTCTGGAAGAAGGACAGGGTGCAGGGATTCAGTACTCTCAAGGAAAGAGGTTTGGTAAAAATTTTCTTTTTTTGTTTTTACACAGATGAGAAATAGTTGGATGGAAACCAGGAAGAGGAGAGAAGGAGGGCAACTACCAACTCCCACCCCACAGGGATGGAGACAAAGTAGTAGAGGAGTGCCGCTCGAGCTGTCCACTCCTTGGAAAATACTCCCTTGTGTGTCTACTTTACACCACTCCTAAGGAGGAGAGGGGAAGTCAGAGGGAGGGGGACCCAGAGACTGAGGCCCCAGGGGATGAGTGGGTGGGGGCTGTGATGAATGGTGAAGATACATAGAAGATCATAATTACGGTGAGGTGCGTAATTTTCATATCTTATCTGTGTCAATCTTCACCATTCATCACAGATTGGCTAGTACCAGCCCCGAGAATGTTTCTTTACACCCTGCCCTCAGTGGGGAGAACCTTCAGGGCCTGGAGAGGCCGAGAGAAGAAAGAGATCCCAGAGGGGAAGGTGCTGAAGCGCTACAAGCGCCATCTCACCGCGGGGAAAAAGGTGGGTTCCCTGGTGGGCGGAGTTAATCACCCTACGCCGGCCAAAGGTGACAACCGGGAAAGACAGCCATGCCGATCACCTAGTGCAGATCGCTGTCTCTCACACCCTGGTAGCTACCTCACATGCCATAGAAGACCTCGCTTGGTGCCTTGCTAGCTCCAGGCCACATGCAGAGTGCGCGATGGCTTGTCTGGTTTGCTCAGAGTCAGGCAATGAGGCTAGGAGCTGACCTAGCCTGGACCACAAGAACCTGTTGTAGGCTGCATAGTGGGCCTGATGTGCAGAAATAGAGAGGAGTAACCGTGCCGAGTAGAAGATCCTCCTCCCCCAGAAATCAAAATCTGAAGAGTCTTGATCTGGGGGGCCGGTCATGGTGAAAGGCGCAATGTCCATCAGGAGTATCCAAGTGCGTCAAACCAGACTGTGGATGAGGCATGGAACCTGGAGACTCCGGGGGTGTGCAATACCTCCGGCTGAGATCCCTTGGGGCAGGAACTCCCGATAAGGGCCTCTGCCAGAAACTACGGCATCTCGAGAAGAACCAGCCAGGACGCACTCCACAAGGGTGGGCCTCGCCAAAAATCACCTAGAAAAGTGTACACCATGCTCAGGATTGGCAGAGCTGACAGTGAAAGGTGCAAGTCCTCCAACATCCTCACGAGGAATTGCTGATACTCAAGAGATCAGCAGCCGGAGAGATGTGGACAGAAGGTTCCTCTCCCCCTGAAGAGGGGGATGAGGAGCTGGAGGTCACCATCTGTTCAGTGGGTGGCTGCACGGGGGGAGGTTGAAAAACCTGGCTGTCCACTGCCCTAACGTAAGCAGGGAACCTGGCAGCCACCGCTCTGAACTGCTCCCAGTGAGAGGGCCGCTAGGACCAAGGATGCCTGGGAGCGCAGGAGAGTGTGGCAGAGCTGAGCAGAGATGTTGTCTGACCTCCGCCTGGGCTAGGGAGCGGACGGCGGGCACCCATGGAAGATGATGCCCCGGAAGACCCCACAGCCGAGGACGGTGGGCACCCATGGAAGAAGATGTCCCGGAAGACCCCACAGCCGACAGCTACACAACCACATTGGTACTGCCTTGGTTGCACCTGGAAGAATCCCCCAGTGAGGCGACCAGGGCTGTGAAGGTCCAGAAGGACAGTCCCCTACCTCAAAAGAACAGCACTCCCTCAAAGAAAACGAGGGAGAATAGTGGAAATCTGCACTACGGCTCCTCCCAGAGCCCGGGTGGACCCCAGAAAAAGTCCGACGTGCCAATCCCACAACCCTCGAGTCCTCCTCGAGAGGGCCAGCCTAGGTAGCTGGCATCTCTGGGCAGCCCCCAAAGGGGATACCCAGGGAGCAGTACCCTCCCCCCTGCAGGTGCCTCAATGGGCCCCAAAGTCGGGCGATCAAGGCACACCACTGGAGGGGGGTACCACAACCGAGGGAATCTGTGAAACCCCAAGACCAGGCTGCAGATCTATGGTGACATGCACCACTGCCTGCTGGTCAGCACCACTGACCCTAGTCTCGGGAGCCACAGACCTCTCCTCAGAAGGGGTCTGGTTCAGACTCGATGAGACAATCGTGCTGCCCACGTCCGCAGCCAACCCCGAGGGGTGCGACTGCAACGTCCAACTCAGAGCTCGACTCCACCTCTGAAGAGGTAGAGTCCGAGGCCCTGAGCCAAACTGTAGGAGAGCGGGCAGAAAGAACAGATTACTCACCTGTAACAGTAGTTCTAGGAGTGGTATATGTTGTTCATCCACACTGTCTGGCATTGTTTCTTCTCCTTTAAATCTTGCCAGAAGTCTTCAAGCTGGCTCCTCCACCCACCGGGTGGTAATCTCGGCTCCGCCCATGACACCAGATCTAGCCTGCTGGAAGCCAGGTTTGTGCCTAAAGCCAGGGAGGTAGGGTGGGTGCGTGTGGATGAACATACCACTTCCTAGAACTGTTACAGGTGAGTAACCTGTTCTAGGAGCATGGATATGTTGTTCATCCACACTGTCTGGCAGACTCCAAGCAGTTCTCCGGGAGGAGGGAGCCAAGGCACACCCCTACTTAGGGAACAGAGATTGAGAGAAGAGGCCCCAAACCCGCATCCCGGCGTGACTCTAGGTCGATGTGGTAATGGGTAATAAAGGTGTTTGCTAACTTCCAGGTAGCGGCCAGACAGATTTCATGGATAGGGATGTCCCTGGAAGCAGCCACCGAAGCAGCAGTATGACGGGTAGAATGAGCCCTTATCCCTTTGGGAGGTTCCTTACCCGCCAATTCATAGCACAAACCTATGCATGATGTAATCCATCTCGCAATAGTCCGCGTGGCTGCAGGTGACAAACAGCTGGCGAACCTCTCCCCAAATTTCCGCCGTCCTCTCCTTATAGTAGGAGAGAGCACGCCTGAGGTCCAGAGTATGGAGCCTGTACTCTGCATCCGAGGTGTAATTAGGGTAGTATACCAGCAGAGTCAACACCTGGTTGAGATGAAACTCTGACACCACCTTCGGAAGGAATTTCGGGTGGGGCGCAGGACAACTTTGTCCCTGTGAAAGACCAGATGGGGGAGTCCACTGAAAGCGCCTGGAGCTCCCCTGTCCTTCTGGCTGACGTAATAGCCACCAAGAAGGCCGTCTTCCACGACAAGTGCGAAGCAGACGCAAGCATAGGTTCAATGGCTTGCCCATGAGCTTTGCCAAAACCAGCAAAAGATCCCACGGAGGTGGAGGTTCATGCACCGGAGGGGATATGTGATCCAGGCCTTGAAAAAGCACCATCACCTTTTCCTGAGCCAACGCCGCTGACTAACCCGCACCCGTAAGCCCATATGGCTGCTACTGTAGGTGCACCCTAAGGGTCGATGACCAAGACCCCCTTTGGAGAGGGACCAAAGATAGTCCAGAATGTTAGCCACAGAGCAGGATAAGGGATCCAGGCTTTTGCCCCGACACCAAATGGAAAAGCTCTTCCATTTGAAGGCATAACATTTCCTGGTGGATTCTTTTCGAGATGCCTCAACCACAGTGTAGACATCTTCAGAAAGACCCAAAGCCTGGAACTCTAGCCGCCAGGAACCAGGCTGTGAGGTGCAGGGATTGAAGGCCCGGATGAAAGACCTTCCCCTGGTTCCTTGATATCAGGTCCGGGCGTGTACACAGCCGCTCCGGGGCCCTGCAGCCGAGGCTGAGGAGATCTGGATACCAGAACTGGTGTGGCCAATCTGAGGCTACCAGGATCACCCTTGCCTTGTCCCTCCTCACCTTGAGTAACACCTTGTGGATCAAGGGAAATGGAGGAAAGGCATAAGAGGCCTGGGGTCCACAGCCTCGAGAAGGCATCCCCCTGTAGCGAACCCTGCTGAGAGGGGCGGGCATGGTACAGCCTCAGCTTGGTGTTCTCCCTTGAGGCACACAGGTCCACCAACGGTTTGCCCCAACGAGAGAACAGGTCGTAAGCTACCTCTGGATGGAAAGACCACTCGTGGGATGTCTGGCCTAAGCGGCTGAGAGCATCCGCCGTAGATGGGCTGCCACCACTGCGATGCATTTGGTGAAGACCCTTGGGGCCGAAGACAGGCCAAACGGCATAGCTCTGAACTCGTACAGGGTCCCTTCAACCCTGAAGCGGAGGAACTGCTGATGGGACGGATGGATAAGAATGTGAAAAAAGGCTTCCAGAAGACCCAGTGTACAGAACCACGTTTTGCTCTAGAGATGGTATGATCTGGTTCAGAGTTACCATCCGAAAGGTGCTAGACCGGAGATACAGATTCAGGTCGTGCAGATCTAGAATGGGGCGCCAACCCCCCGGTCCGTTTGGGCACCAGAAAATACCTGGAGACAAAGCCTGGGTCTGAAGGAGGATCCGGCACTCAGGCCACCGCCTCTTTGAGGAAGAGTAGCGTAATGTCGTCCCGAAGGGCAGACTGGACAACTGAGATCCTTTCCCCTCGTGGGGCACGGGCTCGGCTGGGAGGGAACTGCTCGAATTCTAGAGGCAAACCCTGCCCGACCACTTCTAGAACCCACCTGTCCGAAGTGATGCCGGACCAGGCGGAAAGGAAATGGCGGAGCCGGCCCCCCACGAGAGGACCTATAGCTGGTGACTGGTACGGGGGAGGCTACCCCCGGCCCGTCATTGGGCAGGCTGAGAGGAGGAAGTGGCACCTGGACCAGCGCCTCGGCCTCCTTTGCAGGGCTGCTGGGGACCTTGCTTGGGCCTAGGGCGCCAAGCCTGAGCCTGCTGCTGTTGCTGACCCCCCTGGAAGGGTGGTGGCCTGACCGCAGGGGAATAATGTCGAAAGGGCTTCTTCCTGCACTTCTGCTGGTTCTTACTTGAAGAACCTTTAGCAGAGGTGGCATCAGACTGTTCGATGCGCTGCAGATGACCTGCCACTCCTGGCCCCAAGAGGTCGGTGCCAAGGAAGGGCACATCAGCTAGCTTGTGCAGAGTATCCACGGGAAAGGAGAATAACCTCAGCCAAGCCCTGCGGTGAGTGGATACCGCTGCAGCTAGTGAACGGGCACAGGAATCACCCATGTCCAGTGCAGTCTGGAGCTGTTTAGCAACAACCTTGCCCTGGTCCCTGACCTGCTTGACCGTGGTCTGCATGTCAGCTGGGAGGTGAAGAAGAACTCCGTCCAGCAACCCCAAAAGGGCGTGAGAGAAGTGTGCCATAATCACTGCTGAGCTTGCCTGACGAAGGCCCAAGGAAGATGCTGCATAGACCTTCCAGGCAGAGTGATCCATAAGTTTGGACTCCTTGTCCGGAGGGTGGTCAGTATCCACCGGGCTGCCGTCCGCCTGAACACTGAGGCAGTCACAAGGCTTTCCGCCCGGTGCTCAGTAAACCCCAAGGACCCCATGGGCACGTGTACTTGCGTGCCATGCGGGCAGATGGAGCTGGGCAGGAGGCAAGGCGCTGCCAGAGTTCAGGGCGGGCCAATTGTGGCCCGGCGACGGAAAGGCCTCCGTGGGGAGTATCCCTCTCAAGAATATCCGTAAGGATATTCAGCCTTCTGAATAGGCTGCAGAGACATCCCGTGGACTCAAATAAGCCAGAGAATGCCACGGAAGGAGGAAGGCCTTCTTCCATCCCTGACACCGATAGCTCATCGTGAGAATGAAGGCCTGTATTATCTGAATCGGAGGAGTCCAGATACAAAGGCTGTCCATCTAAATCTCCCTCGATACACCTACGGCGATCAGGGGTGACTAATCCGACAGTCTGTGAGGAAGACCGGAGACTGTCGGTCCTCCTTGGAGGGGAACCCTCCAAGGGGCAGCTTTGGTGGAGATTCCACCAATATTGGTGGGGAGCCTATAACCGGCCACGCCGGAAGGTGCACCGGAGCCCCCCAAGGAATCGGTGTCTGACTAGGCCGAAGAGGCTGAGGCCAAGTGATAGCCAGGACCGCTGAGGGAGCCGGCTTCTGGCCTGCTAGCAGGAGCTGCTGCCACATAAGATCCTCACAGCGTCGACTGATCTTCAGTCGAAGCCTCTCCTCGTCCGAGGAGGATGAGGAACAGTGGCGGTGCCTCTTCCAGGAGTGTGTGTCCTTTCTTGGGTCGACCGACCGAAGGACTTGCTCGATAGAGACAGACAGTGTCGGCTTTGTCGATCAGGAGAAACCGGACTCTGCGAAAACCAAGGTTCCGGTTCCTGTCCCTCGATAGGGAGGCCTGCAGGATGGGTCTCCTCATCAGGGAAGGAGAGAATAGGCGTTCTCTCCAAAGAATCAGACAGGTGTCTGTGACAACAGCTTGATAGGGTCAAGAGAAATCTTGGCCGGTTCAGCAGTCTCCTTGACTTCTGTGCCGGGTCCAGACGGAAGGTCTGAAAACCTGGCAGCCGAGGAGGCGATCTCGACTGTAGTAGAAACCTCGGACTGCTCCCGATCCCAGGAGCGTCTTCGACTCGAAAAAGGTTTTGGATCCTTTTTCCTAGAACAGGAGGAGTGCGAGCCTGAGGGCGCCTCACCCTTGGTTGGGAGAGACTGGCACAAATCCCGAAAGGATCCTGAAAAAGTGGAGCCCAAGTTGAGCGGCACGAAGAAGCCTCGGCTGGCCGAAGCTTGGGCGGCTTCCTCCTCGAAGGCCGCCATTTGCTCGAGCTGCTCGGCGGATCCCGCAGCAGCGGAAACCACCCACCTGGCCTTAGATTTTACTGGTGGATTGCGAAGCTCTGGTCTCCCCAGCTTCAGGCGTGCCTGATGATCCTCCGAAACGGTCGTAAGGAAGCGCAAATGGTACATTGTGAGGTATCATGAACAGTACAGAGGCAGTAAACGCACGAGAGGTGGGGATCAGTGCTACATTTTCTGTCCGCAAGGACACCGCGAAACCCTGGGACAACTTGTCATCCATGTCCAATCCGAGTCCAAGAGTTTCAAAGCAGAAGATGCGTGAAAACCGGCCGAATTGAATCCAGGGCCTCAATCGCTGCAGAAAAGCACGAGAACCTGCATCTTCCAGCGGGAAAGGAAGATTCGGCCATGGGGCGGAGCTGAGGTATTTACCACCGGGTGGGTGGGAGGAGCCAGCTTGAAGACTCCTGGCAAGATTTAAAGGAAAGGAACAATGCCAGACAGTGTGGATGAACATATCACGCTCTTAGAATAGAAACTATATACCTACCGTAATTATGATCTTTCTGTGTATCTTCACCATTCATCACAGATAGGGTACTGGCCGGAGATCAGACCTCGCTAGAGCCTTTTTAAAAAAAAAAAGGATAGGCGGAGCCGACGCAGCATCGCGCCGCCTCGAGGCCAACGTGACCACGGGCGCCCAGGATTAGCCGCTGCTGCCGACCCGCCTGCCTACCAGTTCTGAGTCACCGTGAGGTAAGAGGAAGGGATGGAGGGTGGGACAAGAGTCCAAGGGACAGAAAAAGGAAGAGAAAACTGAACTAAAAGGAAAAATAACTAAGAGGACAACATAGAAGTAGAAACTAAGGGGATTGGGCAGGGGCCCCAACCTCAGGAAAAGGAAGGGAGGGAGGGGAGAGGAGAGAGGCAACAGTCCAGGACCCTTGTCCGTCACCAGACTGTATAGGAACTGCAAGGGAATGGCAAAGCTCACCTGCCAGAATTCAAGGCACAGAATAACTGGCAAACCCAAAAGCAGAGTCAGCTATTCTGGAGAAGGACAGGGTACAGGACTTTCTGTAAAGATATTTGGTGAAAAAAGGAGTTTTTTCTTTTTAGACCAGGATAACGGAAGGAAGCAACCATTAGTTCTCACCCGTGAGGGGTGAGGATAAGTAGAGAGAAAGTGCCACTAACTGCTGTACCCCTTGGGAAGAAAGTTACCGTGTGTCCCAACTTTACCCCTCTCAAAAAGAGAGATAGGCACAGAGGGAGGAGGATCCAGAGACTGGAGCCCCAGGGGGATGGCGGACGGGATTATGATGAATGGTGAAGATACACAGAAATATAATTACGGTAAGTACGTAATTTCTATATCTTATCTGTGTCAATCTTCATCATTCATCACATATGGGCGAGTACCAAGCCCCCCGAAGGGGGTTAACTGTACCCTAAGGGACAGTGTCCCTTAGTCCTCAGTGGGTGACACACTAAGGGGAGGAACCTCTGGGCCTGAGGAGGCCCGAGACTGGGGAGAGCAGACGGGTCCCCAGAGGGGGAAGGAATTTGCCGACAAACGCAGTCTCGCCCTACGGGAAAAGAGATAGGTTCCCTGGTGAGCGGAGCAAATCACCCTACGCCGGGCCAAGGGCGAAAACCGGGAAAGGCGAAGCCACACCGATCTCCTGGTGCAGATCGCTGTTCCTACTACCCTGGTAGCTATCTCACTGGCGTCATAAGATGCCCTTCCTTGGTGCCTTGCTAGCTCCAGGCCACGTGCAGAGAGAGCGATGGCTTGCCTGGTTTGCTCAGAGTCAGGCAAAGCAGCTAGGATCTGACCCAGCGCTGACCACAAGAACCTGTTGTAGGCTGCATAGTGGGCCTGATGAGCAAAGATGGAGAGAAGCAACCGTGCAGAGTAGAAAGTCGCCTCCCCCAGAAATCAAAATCAGAGGAGTCCTGATCTGGGGGCTGGTCACGGTGGAGGGCGTGAAGCCCATCAGGAGTGTCCAGGTGCGTCAATCCGGACTGTGGATGAGGCATAGAACCTGGAGACTCTGGGGGAGCGCAATACCTCTGGCTGAGGTCCCAAGGAGCAGGAACTCCGGAGAAGGGCCTCTGCCAGAAACACATGGACACCTCCCGAAAGGGAGCAGGCCAGGGCGGCACCACAAGGGTGACCGCACTGAAAAATCGCCTAGAAAGGCGTGCGCCGCATGCTCAGGATTGCTCATAGAGAGGGGAGAGAGGTGAAGGTCCTCCAGCATCCTCACAAGGAAATGCTGATACTCAGATCAGCGGCAGGAGAGATATGGACAGATGGTTCCTCTCCCCCTGAAGAGGGGGATGAGGAGCTGAAGGTCACCATGCGCCGAGAGTGGCTGCTCGGGGTGAGGTTGAAAAACCTGGCTGTCCATGGCCCGAACGTAGGCAGGGAACCGAGCAGCCACTGCTCTGAACTGTTCCCAGGTGAAAGGACCGCTAGGGCCAAGAATACCTGGGAACGCTGGAGAAGGCGGCAGAGGAGAGGGGGCAGAGCTGAGAGAGGAAGTCGGCTGACCTCTGCCAGGGCTAGGGAGCGGACCAAGGACCCCCGCAGAGTGTGTCCTGGAAGACTCCGCAGCGGACAGCTGTACAACCACGTTGGTACTGCCTAGGCTGCACCCAGAAGAATCCCCAAGTGAGGCGACCGGGTCAGATAGATCCAGAAGGACCGTCCACTGCCTCCAAAGAATGGGACCTCTCAAGGAACCAGAAGGGAAGGGCGGAAGTCCGCACTTCGGCTTCGTCCAGGGCCCGGGTGGGTCCCAAAGAAAGGTCGACGTGCCGACCCCACATCCCTCGGAGTCAGAGAGTGTCCTAGTCCTCGAAAGGGCCAGCCTAGGAAGCTGGCAGCTCTGGGCTGCCCCC
This sequence comes from Neoceratodus forsteri, assembly GCA_016271365.2. Lineage (NCBI taxonomy): Eukaryota > Metazoa > Chordata > Ceratodontiformes > Ceratodontidae > Neoceratodus > Neoceratodus forsteri. The sequence continues at coordinate 322,535,459 of JADMNL010000026.1, forward strand.
AAAGGGGAGACCCAGGGAGCAGCACCCTCCCCTCCTGTGGGCTTCCCGATAGGCCCCAAAGTTGGGCGATCGAGACACCATGGGAGGGTGTACCACCACCGAGGGGTCAAGGAACCCCCCCCCAAGGCCAGGTTGCATGGCAATGGTGGCATGCATCACAGCCTGCTGGTCAGTACTACTGACCCTAACCTCGGAGGGGAACGGATGCACCTCAGAAGGGGGCAGAGACCCGTCATGGAGACCACCGGCTCGTCATCCTCTGCAGACAACCCCGAAGGGTGTGACTGCCCACTGGACTCTAAGCCCGACTCCAAAGAGTTAGAGTCTGAGACCCTAAGCCAGACGGTAGGAGGGCGAGAAGGGCGACCTACCTAAGGCCCAGAAGTCCAAGCGAGGCCAAGGCGACACCTGCAGACCCTCCACAGCCCCACAAGCGGGCGCCTGGCAGAAGGCGCAGAGCAGCACGGGCCAAAGGTCCCTAACTAGGGCCAGCTGCGCACCGCTGCCCACCGGCACCAGGGGTGGTACCAGTAACAGACGGGCGCTGATAGAAACTCATCGCCGACGACGCCAGGCCGGCACCGAGACCAAAGCGGCGCATGCACTTAGCGGGCAGAATTTGGCGCCGAACACTGCACCGCGAGCGCACCGAGAGCACCAACGGCGAGAGGACGGCACTGGACGGATGACCAAGGCCCCACCGCGAGACATGGCGAAAGGCAACGCCGATTCCAGGGTCACGGCGCCACGAGCAGGGTCGCACCGCCAACGGCGCTGAAAGAAGAGGACGGCGCCGACCCGGCCTTCCAGACCGTGGGAGCGACACTGTGCCTTCACCCCGAAGGGTGATTGCCATGGCGCCCCGCCCGCTCCCAGGAAGAAGCGGACGGGCCTCCCGCGCCTGGAAGGAACCCGCCAAAGCTAGGCTATGAAAGGCGGAGGCTCCTCCTCCTCGGTCCGTGATAGAACCGGAAGGGGACCCGAGGAAAGGCAGAGGCAGAGCTGGCCCGAGGCGAGGCCTACCTCGAAAGTCGGCGAGTCTCGCCTACTTTAAATGCGCACTGTTAGAGAACGAGCGGTCCATGAAGAAGCAGGCATCGCACGAATCCATGTCGTGAAGCGGGCCAAGACACGAGAGACACCAGTCATGCTGGTCGGTAACGAAGTACTTGCAGCCGCACGGGCACCGACGCATGGGGGGCCACCCTGCCTTAGACGACTTCTTGCCCTCCGACCGTGACATGACCTACGGGGGAAAAACACACCAAAACAGACTCCACGTCGCTAAACTGCAAAATAAATGGAAAGATCTTACCAACGACATCGAGTAGGGCAGACTAGAACTAGCAAGAACCGGACTGACGACGACAAAAGGCTAAAGCCTAAAACTTTGAAAATTTCTTCACAGGCTTCCCACGAGGCGACCGACGGCGGGAGATGAAGAACTGGTAGGCAGGCGGAGTCGACAGCATAACTGCTAATCCTCGAGCGCCACGTAGTACATTGGCCTCGGGGTGGCGCCGATGCGGCGTCGGCTCCGCCTATCCTTTTAAAAAGGAAAAAGAAAGGTCTCCTGTGGGGTCCTGATCTCCGCCAGTACCCCATCTGTGATGAATGGTGAAGATTGACACAGATAAGATCTATCCTACCACCAAGCCCGGGTGCCATTGCTGTGCCAGAGTCGGTGCCAGTACCCCCACAACCCCGCCGAGGATCCAAGTGAGGCATGGCCCCAGCCCGAGGTCCAATGCCAGGACCAGTCGTGGTGCCATCCGGTCCACTGGCAGCGGTGACAGGGACGGTGCCGATGACAGCCCCAACGGCACCCTCGGCGCCAGCACCGTCCAATTCCCCGGCGCCGCCCACGACCCAGACGCGCCACCGCCCGAGCAACGCCAAGTGCGTGGACGGCGCAGCGGACGGCACCAACAGATGGAACCGAAGGCCCCATGGCGCAGAGCCTAAAGGACATGGTGCCATGCTCAACCATGGCGAAGGACGACGTTGGAGTGGGTCTCATGGTGCCGTGAACAATGTCGGCAGAGACGACGCCACCACCTGCCAGGGGCCCAGCACCTGGGAGCCTAACTGGGCGATTGCCATGGCAGTGCCTTCCCGCCCGCCTCCCGGAGTGGGAGCAGCGGCCTTTCAGCCGCTGGAAGAAGCCTTGGCAATGGCTAGGGCTACAAGTAGCCAAGGCTCCTTCCTCCCTCAGTCCGTATAGAACCAGGAGGGACCGGAGGAAGGCCGAGGCGCGGCTTGGTCCGACGAAGTGGACCTGACCCTCGAAGTCGGGCGGATTTCGCCCCCACTTTCAACGCCGCATTGTTAGAGGACCCGCAGTCCACAGAGAAGCAGGCCGTGACGAGTCCATGTCGTGGAAGCGGCCAAGACACGAAAGACACCAGTCGTGCTGGTCGGTGACTGAGAATTATCGGCCGCATGGGCACAGTCGCATGGGAGCCAGGCCGTCTTGAAGACTTCTTGCCCTCCAACTGAGACATGACCTACGAACAAAAAAAAAAAAAAAACGGCTAGACGTCGCAAAAGATCTCACCGGGCGACGTAGAGTAGAGGCAGAAAACAGAATCGGCAGGAAACAGACGGACTTTAACGACGAAGGAACAGGACGAAATCAGGCCTACAATCTCTTCAAGCTTCCCTCGACGGGCGGAGACTAAGAACTGGCAGGCAGACCGAGCTCTACACAGCCCAATGGCCATCCGCATGAGCTACCACACAGTAAGTCGGGCCGAGGGCGGCGCTGACAAAGGCCGCCCGCCTTACCTTTTTAAAAGGTCCTCAGGATCCTGACCTCCGCCAGATACCCCATCTGTGATGAATGGTGAAGACTGACAGATAAATCGATGGTGTCGCCACTTTAGAACGCTTTTGGTCTTCCTCGCCTTTCAGTCGAGGAGGTCCGAGACCTCAATCAAGATCGTACAGGCCAATTTGGTCGCTTGGGAGACACCAGTGATTTCCCTGGATCAGGACATCTTTGATGGGAGTCCCTTGATCGAGAATAGTCAACCAAAGTCTGCAATACTGGATTAATGACCATCTCAACATCGCCTTCGTCGACAGTTCGCTGACTGACCAGAGGGCAAAGCAGAGAAGCCAGCAGCTAAAGCAATCTCAACCGAGGTAGAGACTGTATGTCCCTGGGACAGATCTCTCGCCTCCCAAGAATGTCTCCGCGAGACAAAGACTATCCTGATCCGCTCTCCGCCACGGGATAGAGGAGTGCAAGCCCACAGACGCCTCTCCCTTGGTCGGGAGATGGCACAACTCTTGGAAGGAACCTGAGAAGGTGGAGCCCCAGTTCAGTGGAACGAAGCAGCTCCGAAAAGTCTCTGCAGCACGAGCCACTTCCTCCTCGAATGCTCGCATGCGTTCCAATTGCTTGGCGGATCCTGCAGCCGTGGAAGCCACCCACCAAGCCTCCTTGGATTTCACCAGAGGATTCAGTTTCTCCGGCCTCCCCAGCTTCAGGCGTTTAAGACGGTTGTTGAGGACACTGGCATGAAAGGCGAGACATTGCATTTCAAGGAGTCATGGTCGACACCAAGGCAGTAAACTCACGTGGTGTGGGGATCTGTGCGCATCTTCTCGCCGCGAGGGCACAAATGAAATCCATGGGGGCTCTTGTTTAATTATCAAAGAGTAAACTTATGATATCCAACGTGAACGATGCAAATTTTCACAATAACTGAAGGTTTGAAAACCAGGGCCTACAAAATGTGTGAGCACGAGGGAGGCAACCTGAATCTTCCAGCGGAAAGGAAGATCTGGCATAATGTGGCAGAGCAGAAGTATACCACCCGGGTGGCTGGGAGAAGCCAGACTGAAGACTTCCGGTTCATCTTTAAGTGGAAGGGGACATGCCAGAGGGTGGATGAACACATCCACGCTCCTGGAATTAAAATTATGCATGTAAGGGAAGGAGAAAAAAAAGAAAATAAACTTTGGAGGTTGACTGAATGAAGCCTTCTGCTTCGTTTGTGTGGGTTAAGTAGACTGAGTAGGCTGTGATGAAGACCCTAGAAGAGAGCACACCCCCCCCAAATATAGCAGGGTGATGCAGGCATATGATGGGAGTGGGCCGCCCCTAGTAGACTGCTACAGAAAAAGCTTCCATGTGACCAGCGCCCACTGAAGTAATTCAAAGGTGTGACCGATGAGATAGACCAGGGTTCTCAAATGGTGGTAGCCTCCCAGGGGCCAGCGTACCTGTTTAAGGGGCCAGCAGGATGTTTTGAAAAAAAAAAGTGTAGTTGCATTATGCTTCCGATTCCCTTTCCTGACTGGTCACATCATCACCACACCTCCCCATCGCGCCTCCACTCGCCGCATGTGTGCAATTACCATCCTCCCCCACAATCTCCCTGCTTGCAAGAGGCTGTGCTGCAATGCCCAGCTATATACACTCCTCGCCTCAAACAGTTTAAACCTAGTGGGGCTAGGAAGGGATCCACAGCCGCCAAACAAATGCAGAAAAGGTCTGTGTCAGACCAATAGGAGTAGGTCTGTATCAGACCAATAGGGAGCAAGATTGGTTTGGCCAATCAGTAGGCAAACTTAGCTAGCCAATCATCGCTGGCTTCCGGAGCTTTCTCGCCAATCAAAGGCCATCTCAGGACAGTGTCGCCATCGCTTCCGGCAGTAAAGCATGGCGCAAAGTCGGGAGTTTCAACTTTGCAGAGATTGCCCTAACTTGGACCGCCTGCCTAAAGCTGCTGATTTGATCCACCGCCAGCTGCCGCCTTGCACCTTCACGCTTTGTCACTGCACCTGGGACCCACGCTGACTGCCGCCTAGGATCTGCATTTCCACCCACTTTAGCTGTTGCCTGGAAGCTCCTCATTGTGGCTTCCACCTCCCACCTGTAGCTGCTGCCTCGGACCTCCTGAGTTCCAAACCGGGCCATCTTCTGCCTTCCAGACTTCTCCGGACCCACTCTGTAAAGGGCTGGTAAGGACTTGTTCTGTACTGCACATATGTTTTGTTTGTATGCCCAAGGGGTTTAAAATGGTGGCAGTTGGGGGGAAGAAGGGTTGAAATAGCACACTGTTTTTGGTGGGGGGTCATATATGGTGTCTCTGTCCTGAAACAGAGAGTTGGCTCACTGTTTGTTTTTGGATGGCTGGTGTAGGTCATATATGGGTTCATTGCTCTGAAAGAAAGCTGAAATGCCCACTGATTTTGGTGGCTGGGGGGTCATATATGGTCTCTGTTTGTACTAAAAGAGAGAGTTGAAACTGCTCACTGTTTGTTTTGATAGCTGGGGGCATATATGATGTCTCTGTTTGTGCTGAGAGAGTTGAAATGACACTATTTTTGATGGCTGAAGGTAGGTCTTTTGCAGATCTTTAGGAGGACCTCCTGTGCTGGCTTCATATGTGATGGTTTCTATAGGGTGCGTTTGGGCAAAGGGCCTTCTGGTATGGCTTGAGGGTAGGTGTATTCTGCAGGTCTTAAGCCAGGGCACTCCTGGCACTTCACTTCAAAGCAGCAAAACCTGCCTGTTGGATTCAAATGAATGGAAGTTTACAAAGTGCCAATGTGTTATTCATTATTACAGGTAGCTGGCAAGTGCACAGTGGTAACCATGCAAAAGTTGACCAGAAATCTTATTTAGTGCATATACGTGCGGTGCGCTAATGGGCAGTTCTTACACAATTACCACAGTATGGAAATATGTATGTAAATGAGGTCATGACACATGGGGAGGCCTGACATTTTTTCAGGCCCAGTAGGGGAGGCTCACCATGGCAAGGTCTGAGAACCCTTGAGATAGACGATCCAAGAAACCTGCGCACTCTAGCGTCCCCTACCGATTCGTTCAAGAGAAGAAAAACTGCACTATTAATTTTTTTAAAAATTTACAGTGTTTAATATGTACTTCTGGGGCAATACGGCACTCAGCCCAAGGCCTCGTGTCCCCAGGCATGCATTTAGATTCGGTTACTGCTTACTTTGACCATATTTACACAAGTCTGCTTATGTCAGGTTTTTCTGTATTACTTTTGCAGAACTACTTGAAAATAGTATCCTTGTACCTCACATCTACTCCAGCGGCCTCTCTATGTAATGGCAATCTTCCTGGAAATGGTTACTGATTTAGTTTGTTAACCGGGTAGGTGCCATTAGCCAAAACATGACTATTTTCAGGCACGACCTGGTTATGTGCAGAGTAAGTGTGTAGAAAAAGCCTAAAGAACAAGGATCTTATTTCCATACAATTTCCTTAGCAACGAACTTGTAATCCATCTTTCACTTACCACCCATTGGTGGTGATCCCCCTCCTCCTGGCCCATCAGGTTTTGGGGCTTTGCACTGGTTGCACTCATTTCTCCAAGAAAAGTTCATATTCTCACATGTCGGATTTGAGCACTGCAAAAGATGATGGGCATTAGCAACATTCGAATCCCAGGGGGTTCCCTTAAGCATCTGTGCATAGTGTGTCCCTATTCTCAACACCCTTCACTTCCACATGTTAAGTGAAGACTGGCCCCTCAGTATTTCACATTTGGGGGATTCCCAAAGGAAAAAGTAACGAAAACCCAACCTAGAGCCATGAAAAGCAAGTAAAAAAACATACTAGGGAGAATAACTCCTGCAACAAATGCCCCATTCTTTAAATATTTTCTAGAGGAAAAAAGGACGTTCTCACATTTAGGCGAGAGAAACTACACAATTTCTGTTCTACACATTCAAAAATGTGTTGCAGAAATGCCTACAGGCAGTTTTAAATTGAAGATCATCATCATCATCATCGATGTACACAAGATTCCGATTTGAAATTATTTCATTTCTGTAATTCCGAAGTTCTTAAGTCCACAATAAAGTGGAGATGCCAATTACAGCACCATTTGACAGAACACTTACGGATTTGAGCACTTCCAGTCTCCAGCTCTCTGCTGTCCACCACCACCACTGGGGAATCCTCCTCCTCCTCCTCTGCCACTGCCACCACCAGGACTGCTGCCACCATTGCCACCACCACCAAATCCACCACGGCCCATGGGTCCTGGAATATACAAAGTACATCAAGACCAGACATAACAGCAGTACTGTAGCAGTGGTTAGAACACACAAGTGTTATCCAGGTTAAAAACTTGCCCTATCAAATCTAAGCGCACTACAACCACGTATACTCATTACATTGTCAGAAAAATTTGGGTTTACAGTTCTCATCCACGTATGCCTTATCCTCACATGAAAGGTCACCCATGTGGTTACCAACATTACTACAGAAAGTACAGTTACGCAAGAACTTACAGCAACAGTAGATCTTAGAGAACAGCTCTTGCAGCAGGTTACACCACTAGGACTGAAGCCTGCAGGTGCCAGGAACCCACGGAAATTTTCTAGCTAGCAGAATTCAGCGGGGACCACCTCAGACATCGGGCGTAGTACATCAGGAGGCGGTCCCCCCATAATCCTCAGTTCTCCCAGAGACTCCTGGCCGCTAGATGACATCAGAAAAGGAGAGAGAGAGAGAGGATCTGCCATCAGACTGCAAAAACTAGTGAATATCAATGTCCCCCATCCAATAAGATGGGTGCTTGACTACGACCTACCTCCAAAAGGGGATGGTAGGCAGAGGTACCTGCTGCAAGAGCTGTTCTAAGATCTACTGTTACGGTAGTTTCTACGTAACTGTACTGTCTTAGAAATACAGCTCCTGCAGCAGGTTACACCATTAGGACAGACTTCCAGCAGTAGTGGCAATCATGCACCATCAGGAGGAGGAAAGGTGAGACCGAGTCACCGTGAGCTCTAGGACAGAAGTCCCTGAAGGACTGCTAAACCGAACCTCGCTCTTCGCCTCAATGCAATGTCCAGACTAAGGCCTGATAGATATGCACAGAGCTCCAAGTAGCTGCAGCGCAAATAGCTGAGGTGGAGACGTTAACGCTGCAAAAGAAGTAGCCACCCCTCTTGTAATGACCCTTGACCACACCTGGTAAGGGTTTATTGCGCTTGTCATAACAGAAAGTGATGCACTGGATAAGCCAGCTCGAGAGTGACCGTTTGGAGACAAGAGCTCCTTTCATCCTGTGAGCAAAAGAGACAAAAGGTTGGTCCGCCTTACGAAACTGTTTGGTTCTGGTCAAATAGTATCTGAGACACCGATGCACGCCGAGGGTGTGCACAGGGCTTCTCCTCGATTGAGTACCTTGGAAAATACACTGGTAGACAGATATCCTGATTAAGGGCGCGCGATACCACTTTAAACACTTTCGTTTGCCCTTAGGGATACCCTGTCCTGGTGGAAAATCAAATGGGGCTCTTTGCACATAAGAGCATGCAATTCCGAAATCCTTCTAGCAGAAATAACAGCAACTAAAAATACAGGTTACTCACCTGTAACAGGAGTTCTAGGAATGGTATATGTTGTTCATCCACACTCATTGGCAGGTGTCCTTGCCGCTTTAAATCTTGCCGGAAGGTCTTCAAGCTTGCTCCTCCCACCCACCCGGGTGGTATAACTCTCGGCTCCGCCCCATGACGCCAGATCTGGCCCGCTGGAAGCTCAGGTTGTGCGTCGAAGCCGGGGAGGTCGGGTGGGTCGTGTGGATGAACAACATATACCATTCCTAGAACTCCTGTTACAGGTGAGTAACCTGTACTTCTAGGGACATGGATATGTTGTTCATCCACACATTGGCAGACTCCTAGCAGTTCTCCGGGAGGAGGGAGGCAAGACGCACACCCCCAATACTTACTTGGGAAAGAGAGACTGGAGAACCGAGGCCCCAAAACCAGCAACCCGGCGTGACTCAAGGTCGATGTGGTAGTGGGTAATGAAGGTGTTTGCTGACTTCCAGGTAGCAGCCCTGCAGATTTCCTGGATAGGGACGTCCCTGGAAGCAGCCACCGCTGCAGCAGTATGGCGGTAGAATGAGCTCTTATCCTCTGGGAGGCTCCATGCCCGCCAACTTATAGCAGAGATCTATGCAGGAGGTTACCCACCTGCTTATCGTCCGCTTGGCTGCAGGTCTGCCAGATGCGGCTTCAGCGTAGGTGACAAACAGCTAAGCGAACCTCTCCCAATTTCAGCCGTCGCTCCTTATAATAAGCGGCGCCCTTCTAGGGTCAGTATGGAGGCCTATATTAACGCCTCCAGGTGTGATTGGGGTAGAACACCGCAGAGTCAACACCTGGTTAAGGTGAAACTCCGACACCACCTTCGGAAGGAATTTCGGTGGGGAAGCGGACAACCTTGTCCCTGTGGAAGACCAGATAAGGAGACTCTATGGAAGCGCCTGACTCTCCCATCCTTCTGGCTGACGTGATAGCCACCAAGAAGGCGGCTTCCACGACAGGTGAGAGAGAGCACACCTGTGCATAGGTTCGAATGGCTTGCCCATGAGCTTTGCCAGTACCAGCAGTAGATCCCACGGAGGTGGGGTTCCCGACTGGAGGGGAAATGTGATCAAGGCCTTTGAAAAAGCCTAGACCACCTTCTCTCAGCCGACTGCTTCCCGCCCGCTGCCTCCGTAAGCAGAGAGATGGCTGCCAGGTGCACCCTTTAGGGTCGCCGACCCAAGCCCTTGACTAGAAAGGGACCATAAATAGTCCAAGATGCTTGCCAAGGAACAGGAGGAAGGGTCCAAGCCCTTGCCCTGACACCAAATGGAAAACCTTTTCCATTTGAAGGCATAGCATTTTCTGAGTCGACTCACTTACAGGACGCCTCAACTACATTGAGGACCTCGTTGGAAGAAGACCCAAGGCCTGGAACTCTAGCTCAGGAACCAGGCGTCAGGTGCAGGGATTGAAGGTCCGGATGGAACACCTTCCCCTGATTGACAGAGCAGGTCCGGCGAGCTGGAAGCTGCCGAGTCCTGAGCTGAGACTGAGGAGATCTGGTACCAGAACTGGCGAGGCCAGTCTGGGGCTATCAGAATACCTGCGCCTTGTCCTCCTCGCCTTGAGAAGCACCTTGTGGATCAAGGGAAATGGGGAAAAGGCGTAAAGAGGCCCGGGTCCACTGCCTCGAGAAGGCATCCCCTGCAGCGAGCCCTGCTGAGGGGCGGCATAGAACAGACTCAGCTTGCGCTCTCCTGAGGCAAACAGGTCCACCTGAGGTGTGCCCCAATGGGAGAACAGATGCTGTACCACCTCGGCAGGAGAGACCACTGTGGATGCAGCCCCTATCCGGCTCAGGGCATCGGCCAGGGTGTTGGAGGCTCCTGCCACGTGAATGGCTAGGAGATCCGCCTCCAGGCTGCGCACAGTGACCAAATGCGAGAGCTTCCTTGCATAGAAGCATGGAGCGCGCCCCGCCCTGGCGGTTTAGATAGTACATGGTCGTGGTATTGTCCGGCCTGGACTCGACCACTTGACCCCGAGGAACGGAGCAAAGGCGGTGAGAGCTGGTGCGGACCGCCGGAGCTCCAGCAGGTTGATGTGGCATCGACTCCAGGGACCAGAGGCCATGAGCTCGTGTTCCCCAGATGGGCACCCCAACCCATCAGAGAGGCATCGGTCGAAAGAGAGACCGCGGTTCGGGCGGACTAACGGGATGCCCTCCTGCAAATGATCTGGAACGGTCCACCACTAGAGAGCTGCCCACATCCCTGTGTCACCGGACAAGCTGGTCCAAAGGATCGCAGCGTTAGACCACTGGCTGGCAAGTCCCCACTGAAGGGGACGCATGTTCCAGCGGGCCCAACGGACCACGCTGGTGCAGGCCGCCATGAGACCCAGGAGGCGCAGGAAGTCCCGGGCAGGGCGCAATTGCCCAACCAGAAATGATCGGGCAAAGGAGGAAAGAACCTCGGCCCTGTCCGCGGGAGCCGCGCCTGGCTCAAGAGAGTCGAGCTGCGCCGATGAATAGAATCACCTGCTTCGCTCGAGTTCCACTTGGCCTCGCTGATAAGGAGGCCCAGTTGAGAGCAGACCTGGAGGGCCAGATCTCTGACCACTCCGCCTCCTTCCTGGAGGGAGCTGCTATCAGCCAGTCGTCCCAGGTAAGGGTACACCGGACCCCTCGGCGCCCGAGGGAATGCTGTCACCACTGCCATGCATTTGGTGAAGACCCTGGGAGCTGGAGACAAGCCGAGGCATGGCTTGGAACTCAAGAGGATCCTTCCCGCGAAGCGAAGGAATCTCTTGGTGAGACGGACGGATAGGGACGTGAAAAAAAAAAAAAAACACGCCCTGCAAGTCCAGAGAGCAGAACCACACGCCGCTGCTCCAAGGATGGTATTATCTGAGCCAGAGTGACCATCCTGAAGGTTTGAGACCTTAGGAACTTGTTTAGGTCGTGTAGGTCGAGAATGGGCGCCAGCCCCGTCCGCTTCGAACCAGGAAGTACCTGGACACAAACCCTGGGTCTGAAGGAGGGTCCACCACCTCTTATCACCTCCTTCTGAGGAGAGCGACGTCGGCCCGACGAGCCGCCAGTGAGGCTGGGGATCCCGGAGCCCCTGAGGGGCGACGTGCCCTGAAGGGTGGTGCCTGCTCGACTCCAGAGGCAGGCTCTTCCCACCACCTCCAGACCCACCTGTCCGTGGTAACAGCGGACCAGGCGGAACAGAAGTGCTGGAGCTGCGTTCTCACGGGGACCCAGGGTAAGGTGACGGGAATGGGGCGACACCCCCAGCCCGGCCACTGGGCAGGCTTAGAGGAGGGACCAGCCGAGGGACCTCCTGGGCCTTTTCCTCCTGCCTCCTGTTAGAGGAAGCCGGCGGCTTGGGTTTGGGATGCCAAGGCCGAGCCTGCTGGCCCTGATGTTGCTGGGCCGGGGCCGAAGGCCACAGAGGACGAAGGGCTTAGGCTGTGGCTTGCGCCTTTGTCCTTCTGAGCCGGAAGAGACCGAGTCCAAGGTAGCATTGGACTCTTGATCCTCTGCAGGTGACCTTCCACCCCAGGGTCAAGAGGTCAGTCCCAAAAGGAACATCCGCCAACTTGTGCTGGGTATCCAAGTAAAGGTGGATATCCTCAGCCAAGCCCTGCCGACGAATAGCCACTGCGCCGCCACCGATCTGGCACATGAGTCCCCTATATCCAAAGCAGTCTGGAGCTGCTGTTTGGCCACTGCCCTGCCCTGGTCCTGCACCTGCTTAACTGTCGTCTGCAGATCGGCGGGAAGATGAGGGATGACCTCATCCAGGGAGCCCAACAGGGCATGAGAAAAATGTGCCATGAGGACGGCCGAACTGGCCTGACGAAGGCAGAGAGAGGACGCAGAGTAGACTTTTCGCCCGACATAGTCCAATTTCTTGGACTCCTTGTCAGGAGGTTTGTCCACATCCCTGGCGTTGCCGGCGCGCCGGAAAACGCTGTCGGTAACCAACCCCTCAGCAGAGGGGTGTTCCGAAAAACCGGACAAGGAACCGGTAGGGACCGCATACTTCCTGGCCATCCTGGCCGAAGGCGCAGGGCAGGAAGCAGGGCGCTGCCAAAGCTCCAGTGCCAGACCCACTATGGCCTCGGCCACCGGAAAGGCCTCCGTCGGAGAATCCCCTCGGTCCAGAATCTCCGTGAGGGGATACCTGGCCCGTTTGGAAACGGGTTCGAGCTCCATCCCGGTGGACTCCGAGATGAGCCGAAGCAGTCCTAGGAAGGACGACGGGCTATCGTCCAATGACTGACCACCTGAAGACTCCAAGTCCAGTCGCTTGGAGAAAAAGGAGGAATCATCTTCGACCTGGAAGAGTCCTCGAAGAGCTGCCTCTGGCCTGAGCCACCCTTCACCTGCCGAGGTCGGTCGGGAGTGAGGGTAACTGACAGCCGATGGGGTAGACCCTTAGCCGACCGAGAATCCTTGGTCGGAGCCCCAATTGGTGGCTGTGGAGGCGAAGGTTCCACCGGAATCGGTGGAGCAGCTGGTTTTGGCCGAACAACCGGCCTGGGTATAGGCTCCTCGGATAAGTCGAGGGGTTGTGTCGGCCGTTCCGGTGACAGCCACTTAATGGCCGAAAGGCGACGGGTCGGCTTACCCTCGGCCAGGAGTAGCTGTTGCAACATAAGGTCCTCGCATCGTCGACGTACTTACGCCAAGCCTCCCTCATCCGGGAGGAGGAGACGAGCGGCGACGCTGCTTACGCTGGTGCCGAGACCGAGACCGCCTATGACTGTGGGATCGGCTGGACTCACAAGAGGTCCGGAGACCGAGAGTCCCGGAATTTCCGAGGTCGGTGCGGGGAGGTGTCGGCCGGAACCGGCACTCCCTTCGGCTCGGATGGTCCATCCGAGGGCTCCGGAACCGGAGGCACAGGCGAGCCCACGGGAACCGGGGAGAGGGGAATCTCGGCTGCTAAAGGCGACAGCCCGTCCAATGGGTCGAGAAAAATCTCGACTTCATCGGTGGGAGTCTCGGTCAACTGACCTGACGGGGACACCGTGAGGCCAGTGGCCGAAGCCGAGCGGTCGACCGAAACCGACGGTAGACGGCCCGGGGAGAGGGACCTTTCCCGCTCCCAAGAGCGTCGACGGAGGGACTTACCCCTGTCCCTCTTTTTGGACCGAGAATAAGGTCCCAGAGCGTGGGCCCTTCTCCTTTAGTGGAGAGGGACAGACAAAGCTCATCAAAAGGCCGTGCAAGAGCCCAGAGAGGCGGGATAAATGACACCGGCGGCAGGAAGATACGGCCAGCGCCGCCTCCTCTTAGAGGGCGACCATCCGCCGAAGCTGATCCGCCCGCGCAACGGACGCGACACCGCTAACCGGCCTCCTTGACTTCACCGAGGGAAACGCCGGACGCCCAGTTGCAATCGGGCAGCACGTCTTCGAGGACGGAGGCCGAGAAAGATGAGCACAGGTCGCAAGCCTGCAGGTCGTGCTCAAGGCCTAAGCAGTAGACACGAGGAGTGTGGATCCGCAGAGACATCTTTCACCGCATGGGCATCTCCGAACGGAGTCGATTTGTCCATCGCAGCCGCGAGGAATAGAAGACTGAAGTCTTTCGCAAAATTTATTTTTAAATCCGCAAACTGAGAAATAGGAACCAGTCTCAAACGCAGAGCGTTAAGGAGGGAACCTGAGCTTCCAAGCGGTAAGGAAGATCTGGCGTCATGGGGTGGAGCCGAGAGTTATACCACCCAGGTGGGTGGGAGGAGCAGGCTTGAAGACCTTCCGGCAAGATTTAAAGCGGCAAGGATACCTGCCAATGAGTGTGGATGAACAACATATCCATGTCCCTAGAAATAACGTTTTCCAAGAGAAAACGTAGCTCGCAATCCGCAGCTGGTTCAAAGAATGGCAGCGTCAGCTGCTCCAAGACAAAAGGTAAGTCCCAAGGAAGGACTGGGTCTTTGATGGGAAGCCTAAGGTGGAGGATGCCCCTTAAGAGGGCACGAGTAGTGTCCAGCCGGGCCACCGTCCGATGGCCTATGGGGGCATGGTAAGCAGAAATTGTGCAAAGGTGCACCCTGATCAAGGAGTAAGCCAGTCCTGAGTCGATGAGGGAAAGCAGGTAGTCCAAAACCAGTTTTTCTGGACAGTCCAACGGCGGAAAGCTGCGCGCTTGAGCCCTACAGAATTCTACATTTATTCCATTGTAAGTTGTGTGGGTAGCTGGTTTTCTGCTGACAGAGTATGTCTGCCACTTTCGATAGACCCCATATCAATCAAGGCTATGTCTTGAGAAGCCAAGTGTGCAGGTTCATGAGCGAGGTCCGGATGGACCAATGAACCTGCCTCCTGAGACAACAGATGGGAGCAGATTGGCAAAGGAACTGGAGGTTCCCGGAATAGCTGGTGTAAAAGAGGGAACCAAATTTGTCTGGGCCAGAAGGGTGCAATCAGAATGAGCGTCGCTTGTTCCCTGCGAAGTCTTAAAGAGAACTCTCTGGATCAACGGGAAAGGAGGAAAGGCAGAGAGGAATCTGCCCGCCCAGGAGAGGGACAACACATCTTGCCAGAGAACACGCGTTGAATAGGGACGCGAAAAGGTCCAACTCTGGAGTGCCCCATCTGTGAAACAGATCCTCTGCCACCTCCTGTAGAGGTTCTCATTCGTGGACTCTCTCCTGAGAGCGGCTCAGACTGTCTGCAATGGTGTTGTCCACTCCTGGAACGTGTACTGCAATTAAGTTTGCGCCGTGTTGCAGTACCCACTCCCACACTCATGACCTAGCTGCAAAGCGGGTAGGAGCGAGTGCCTAGTTTGTTTAAGTAGTACATAAGCAGAAGTGTAGCCGGTGGAATCTCCGACTGGAAGGCCTGCAGAGCGTAAAGGACTGCTCTCATTTCCAAGATGTTGATGTCAAGGTAAGACTCCTGTGCTGTCCACAGGCCCAGAGACCGAACACTGTCTAGATGTGCTCCCCACCCTAGCCCTGAGGCGCCCGAGAAGAGGGTCACAGTCTGGGACAGTGCTGTGAAGGGAACCCCGGAGAGGTTCCCTGGATTTAGCCACCATTGCCAATCTCAAATTACGGCTTTCGTGATCCGGATTGGATGCTGCAGATGATTCTTGCCGTTGGTCCCACTGCACCCATAGCATCCAATGGGTTACTCGCATGTGGAGACAGGCTAGTGGGACTGTCGCAATGGCCACGCCATGTGTCCCAGCAGGCTGGAGGACCAGTCTGGCTGGGACAGTCTTCATCACAGACAAGTCCCTGATTAGGATCTGATGTGTTCCGCCTGTCCGAGGGAAGAAAAGCTTCCTCTGACAGTGTCCAGAACTGCTCCTATAAACTGTAGTTTGACACTGCACCAGGAGTGACTTCTGAGTTGATGAGAATACCCAGTGAATGAAAAGGGACTGTGTGTAGTGAATAGCAGTCATCAGGGCCTCCTGGAGAGCATCATGAAAAGCCGACGTCAGGTATGGAACACGTGTGACCCTGTCTCCTCAGACGTTACACAACCGCCATGCACTTTGTGAATACGCTGAGGTGCCATGACAGCCCGAAAGAAGAGCTCGGAACTGATAATGGCGGCTCTGAAACTCAAAGCGCAGGAATCTCTGGTGCACCTGAGCAATCTGAATATGCAGGTAGGCATCCTGCATGTCCAAAGACTACATAAAGGAGTCTTACTTCAGCATGGGAATTAGGCCCAGAAGGGTCACCATGCGGAAGCGTCTGTAAACAATCGAAAGGTTGAGGTTGCTGAGGTCCAGTATTGGACGGAGGTCCCCCATTTTCTTTGGAACCAGGAAAAAGTGAGAATAGTACCCTAGTCCTCTGGGCCGCGC
This sequence comes from Neoceratodus forsteri, assembly GCA_016271365.2. Taxonomy (NCBI): domain Eukaryota; kingdom Metazoa; phylum Chordata; order Ceratodontiformes; family Ceratodontidae; genus Neoceratodus; species Neoceratodus forsteri. Next base: position 322,551,624 of record JADMNL010000026.1, read on the forward strand.
TCCAAGGCTTTCTTTTCCAGAAGCACACTTCCTGCTGTATGGAGCAGGGCATACTGACCCAAATATCGAGAGAGCAGGAGAGGCCTTGTAGGTGGACTGCCTAAAATTCTATATAATGGCCTTTTGACCAGCTGCAGAACCCACCTGTCGATCAGATAACACTGCGCCTCAGGAAGTGGCGTGCATGCAACCCCCAACTGTTTTCCCCGCTGATCCTGAGGAAGGGTAGGGGCCGGAAGGAGTCATGCTGTGGCAGTGTTTGATCGCAGGCTGGGCAGACTTTGAAAATCATTGGCCCTGCCTGGGGATGACTTGGCCTGACCCTTACGGGTGAAAGTGCCCTCTGCTGCTGGTCGGAACGTGGCTGTGCCTTTATAGCCGACCACAGAAACTGCTCTGGTTCTCACGAAGGAACTAGACCGAGACCTGAACATAGCTTGAACAGATCGGATTGCCTTCCCTCGGCCCTGAGGTTTGGCCATTACCTGAGGCTTCACCAAATAGGACCGCGCCATTATAAGGGATGTCTGATATCCAGGTAAAGCCGGAGACAGAGCCAAGAGTGTCTCGAGACACGCCTAAGGCTGCAGCTCTGGCTGAAGAGTCCACAGAATCGTATGCAGCTTTGAGCACTTGGTCCACACATCCGAACCCCTGCAGAGAGGGTTCAAGAGCTCCTTGTGGTTGCCATCGGGCATCTTCGACCAGGTCCTGTCCCTGCTCCCACAGTACGCTCTGAACTGAACCATGTGGGTGAGGCAATTCAGTGACCTGATGGCACAAGTCGCAGCTGTGTATGTGCACCTACATCCAATTGCTTGGATTCCAGGTCCGGTGGCTGTGTGCTCAAATGCTGAGGTCTGAGACCGGTCATGTGAAGCACTGATGACCAGGGAATCAGCCAGAGGATGGTTTGCCAGATACTGGTCCTCCCAAGGGGCCTTGTATAGGCGGTCAGCCTTCTTCGGCACCATGGAAGTGAAGTGTGGATGTTTTCAGGCAGCCTTGGTGACGTCTGCAAAGGTATCCACCAAGGATGGCACTACCACAGGCTTCGGGTCTTTCTGCCGAAGGTAGCGGGCAAGGCGTCTCTCGGGGTCAAGCTCTTCAGCATCCCACCCCATGTTCTCCTGGATGTGCATGATCTCCGCGAAAGAGGGATCATGCGGAGGAGACCTGGGTAGGTCATGTGGGTCCAGAGAAGGAATGCGGATAGTGATCTGGAGCACCAAGTGTCAAACGGAAACCTCCCAGACGGAGTGTGGTCTCTTGGGCTAGGTGACCTGAGGGAGTCTAGAGGAAGACTTTTTCTGAAGATCTGCCCAGAGAAGGTGGTGTCTGCCCTTTGGGGTTGGCAGTTGTCCCACGGGACTCTTAGGTGGAGAAGGGACGAGGTAGTGGACTGGGTGGAGGCAGAGTCGGAGGATGTGGTGACCACATTTTTTGATGGTGTCCCACCAGAAGGTAAAAAGTATTTACCACTGCCAGTTTCCCGTGGACTCCGAGATGAGCCGAAGCAGACCCATGAAGGACGCAGGGCTTTTGTCCATCAACTGGCCACTGGAGGACTCCAGGTCAATGGGCCTGGAGAACAGGGAGGAGTCGGACTCCGAGGAGTCCGCAAAGAGCTGCCTGGGACCTAAGTCATCCTCCACCTGCCGAGGACGGGAGGGAGGGAGGGTGACCGACAACCTGTGGGGCAGGCCCTGCCCCGACAGAGTCTTTTTGGTCGGCGCCCCCGATTTCGGTTGTGGAGGCGGAGGTTCCACCACAATCAGTGGGGAAGCTGGTTTCGGCTGAACAACTGGCCCAGGCTTGGGCACCTCAGCTACAGCGAGGGTCGCTCGCCGCTCGGTGACAGCCACTTGATGGCGGGAAGGCACGGCGTCAGCTTGTTCCCCGGACAGAAGCAACTGCTGCCACATCAGGTCCCTCGTGAAGGCCAACGCAATTTGTGCCGAAGCTTATCCTCTTCCGAGGAGGAAGACGAGGACGAGCTGCGGCACCGCTTACTGGGTGCCAAGACCGCAGATGTCGGGCGGATCAGCTGGGCAAAGAGGATGTCCGAGACAGAGAACCTCAGTGTTTCCAGGACGGTATGGAAGGCATGGACACCCGCTCTTCCCTCGGCTCAGAAGTTTTGACCGGGGACCGCGGCACCGGAGGCGCAGGCAGGTCTCGGTCCCACCGGGGAGCTGGTGAAGAAGGGTTGACTGCTTCACCAGTCAACAGCCCGTCCAACGGGTTGAGAAAAATCTCGACCGCATCGACAGGTGTCTTGGCGGCTGACCTGTCAGGGACACCGTGAAGCCAGCGGCCTTAACCCGCAACCTCGACCAGTAGGTGTCGAATGTCTGGGGAAGGGGACCTCTCTCCGCTCCCACCGAATGCCGATGGTGGGACTTACCTCTTGAGTCCTTCTTTTTAGACCGAGAGGAATGTCCCAATGGCCCCTCTCCCTTCGTGGAAAGGGACAGGCAAAGCTCCTTGAAAGAAGCTGAATATGATGTACCCAGAGAGAGAATGGGATAAATGCCGTGACCGAGGAAGACGATGATGCGGCCTGTGCAGCCGCCTCCTCGAGGGCGATCATCTGCTAGAGTTGCTCAGCCGAGCCAGCTGCCGCGGTAGCCGCCCAACGGGCCTCCTTCGACTTCACCGGTGGGTAGCGCTCCTCGGGGTGCCCAAGCTGTAACCGGGCAGCGCGGTCTTCCAGGATGCTGGCCGAAAACGAACGGCATAACTCACAGGCCTGCGGGTCATGGTTCAGGCAGAGGCAGTAGACGCGGACTGCGGATCCGTCCTGGACATTTTCTGCCCACAAGGGCACTGCCGAACCGGGAGGCATTGTCCATCGATCCATGAGAGAAACTAGACCAAGTCTTGAAAATGTTAAAATAAGTTTCAAGCAACCAAGAATTAGGATCCAGTCTACATGCACAGCGAGGCGAGGAACCTCAGCTTCCGCCAGTAAGGAAGATCTGGTGTCATGGGCAGAGCGAGAGTTTTACCACCAGAGTGGTGAGAGAAGCCAGCTTGAAGACCTTCCGCAAGATTTAAAGCGGCAAGGAACCTGCCAGTGTGGATGAACAACATATCCATGTCCCTAGAACCTGCACTCCCGATGCAACGCCCAGGCTACAATGCCTGATGAAAGTGTGCTCAGTGCTCCAAGTAGCTGCTGCACAGATGGCTGAAGTGGACACGTTTTTCATGGCCACAAAGGAGGTAGCCACCCCTTGTGGAATGACCCTAACCGAGCCCAGTAAGGGTTTGTTACGCTTCTGGTAACAGAACGTGATACAATGGATGAGCCACCTGGACAGCAGTTGTTCAGAAACAGGAGATCATCATCCTGTGAGTGAAGGAGACGAAAAGCTGGTCCGATTTTTGGTGGTGTCTGGTTCTGGTCAGGTAGTATCTAAGACACCTATGCACAGGGCCCCTACTTTTCTGCAGCACAGTGGGACCAAGTTCTGCGGCAAGACTACCATTTGCTGCAGAACTTCTGCGGCGGTGGCTTGTAATTTCTGCGGAAGTTCTGCAGCACTAACAAACTACATCACAGTGTCAGCTTGTCATCCTGACTTCACTTTCATGGCAGTGGTTATAGCAATCAGGATGGTGGAAAGCACAGTAACACTAGTTCAAAAAATAACAGACTTATAAAAATAATTTTATGCCTAAAAAAGCAAAACAAATATCTCTCCTTTAAGGTCCTAGCCTGTTGCATAAATGACATATGCAGAGGAGATTTTATGTGACAAATAAGGTATTTCTATATGCATGCTATCTATCCCACTAATGAGGTTTCCACTGTCTATCACTTATATATTTGTATGTGCTTTCTACACCACTCATGAGGTTCCCACTATCACTTATATATTTATATGCAATCTGTAACATACAAATATGCATGTGTGTGGTGAGAGAGACAGAGCTACTGTATGTGTGTGTGTGTGTGTGTGTGTGTGTGTATATATATTTTTTTTAATTTCCATGAACTTGCATCCTCATTCATACAGGTCCCATTGGAAATGGAATAGAGGAGTTATTATAAACCCATTTTCACATCACCCTGCTTTTCCTGACGCACTGCTTAACGCCATCAGGCCATGACATGCATGTGAACCAATTGTGAGATACAGCTCTCCGCCCATCACAATGTGTCCACCATGTGACAGAACACTGCACCATACCTTCCCAGGCTCCGAGCAGTGATGTGTTCCACCAATCCTTGTGCTGCCCAGCCAGCTCCCACAGCTAATCTCTGAACTGAACCGGAGTTGCCGGCACGGAAATACAGCATGCTACCCTCTGGCCCAACAGCTGTCCCTGCACACATTCTCAATAACTTTTAGGTGATTCTATCAACCAATGACAATATGTAATCAATAACCCTGCAAAAATGCGATAGTGCAATTATTTAACAGGTCACACATTATTATATTTCACTTTTCTGGGCATAATTACTTTATTTTTCTTAAAAATTTTGACAGTTAAATTCATTTGACCAGTTATTCATTTCAGATAGCTGCCTCTATACCTTAAAGGCACAAATAGGTTTGTACAAAGTGAGATATGGACTTAACAGGTCTGTGTTATTGACAAGGTTTTGTTTAAGTTGGCCCTAGTGCAACAATGTAAGAATGAAAATTGTATTAGGCTGTAGTGCAGGTTGAGCAAATATCACCATGCCTGATGTGCTGTGCCACCGTCTCTGGCAGTGGGAGCTGTGGTAGATAAGTGACTGTTCATTTCTGTTGCAGAACGCAGCCATTCTTTAGCTAATGTATGATGTTATAGCAATGATAACATCACATCCTGGACATATGGGGGGGTTTGGATAAAAAAAAAAAAAAGAGGGGAAGGGAACCAGATATTATGTATAAACAGAAATATTAATAAAAAAAATCACCAAGAAGAGTGAATTCTGCGGCACCGCAGAAGTTCTGTGTAAAATTCTGAGGTCAAGAGAATTCTAGGTTTTGCCTATGACATCTAAAGTGTGTGCAGGGCCTCTCCTCTGTTAGAATATTTAGGAAAGTACACTGGTAAATCTATATCCTGATTAAAGGTGAAAACTGAGACCACCTTAGGTAGAAACTTAGGATTTGTCTGAAAGGACACCCTGTCCTGGTGAAAAACCAATAAGGTTCTTTGCACGTCAGTGCATTAAGTTCAGAAATTCTTCTAGCCAAAGTAACGGCAACTAAAAATAACATCTTCCATGTAAGAGGACTTGGCTCACAATCTGCGGCTGGTTCACAAGGTGGCAGCGTAAGCTGCCCCAGGACAAAAGGCAAATCCCATGGAAAAATAGGATCCTTAATCGGAGGCTTAAGGTGGAGAACACCTCTCAGAAAGGCTCGTGCTCTGTCCAACTGAGTTATGGGATGTTGGCCTATCAGTGTGTGATAGGCTGAGATGGCAAAAGGTGTACTTTATCAAGCAGTAGTCCAAGCTCTCTGAGAGACAGGAGGTAGTCCAGACCAAACTTTCCGAACAATCCATCAGGGGAAAACCCTATGCCTGAGCCCAGAGGCAAAATCTGCGCCATTTCATGACGTAAGTAGCACAAGTGGCCTGTTTTCTAGCAGCCGCTAGAATATCTGCTACCTCTTGCGAGACCCCATACCGCATGATGGCTATGTCTCTAGGAGCCAGGCGTGCAGGTTCAGAGATCGAAGGTCTGGATGCACCAAAGAGCCTGCCTCCTGGGATAATAAGTGACAGCCGATTGGCAGAGGCACCGGAGGTTCCTGGGACAGCTGGTGTAGCAGAGGAACCAACTGTCAGGGCCAAAACGCACGATAAATATCAACGCTGCTTGCTCTCTGCGGAGTTTCAAAGGACCTCTGGATCAATGGAAGGAGGAACGCAGAGAAATGAGCCCATCCAGGAGAGGGACAACGCCTCTCCAGAAAACACCAGGCCCTGGATCTAGCAAGCAGAAATTGGGCGTTTTATGCTGCATGGGGACGCAAAGGTCCAACTCTGGTGTGCCCCATCTGTGAAACAAATTACCTCCTGGAGTAGTTCCCACTCATGGACTCTGACCTGAGAGCGGCTCAGGCTGTCTGCTATGACGTTGTCCACTCCTGGGACATGAACAGCACTGAGGTTTGCGCCGTGTTGTAGTACCCAATCCCACACCCTCATGGCCTCCCTGCAAAGCGGGTAGGAATGGGTGCCTCCTTGTTTGTTGATGTAATACATCACTGCGGTATTGTCTGTAACAGAAGAGTACCCGGTGGGCTCTCCGACTGGAAAGCCTGCAGGACGAAAGAACTGCTCTCATTTCCAAGATATTTATGTGAGATGAGCTCCTCTACTGTCCATGAGCCCTGAAACCTGACCCCTTAAGGTGTGCTCCCAACAGAGCCCTGAGGCATCTGGACAGTGTCACAATTGGAGATGGCGCGATGAAGAGGACCCCACCAACAGGTTGAGTCTAGCCACCATTGCCAATCCCGGATTATGGCATTCGTGATAAGGATCGGAGCTGCAAATGGTCTTGCTTCTGATCCCATTGAACCTGCAACATCCACTGGGTCACCCACATGTGAGGCGTGATAGTGACTGTTGCAATTGCCACAGCCACATGTTCAAGCAGGCAAAGGACCAGCCTGGGCTGAGACTCTTTACCAAAATGCCCCTGATGAGGGATTTGATGTCTTCTGTTCGGTCCTGGGGCAGAAAAGCTTTCCATTAAATGGTGTCCAGAACTGCGCCTATGAACTGCAGATTCTGTGACGGAACCAGGCGTGACTTCTCCTGATTCATAAAGATGCCCAACATCTCGAACAGAGACAGAGTACAATGAATGGCGGACATCAGGGCCTCCTGAGAGGGTGCCATGAGAAGCCAGTCATCCAGGAAGGGGGAACACATAGTGGCCTTGTCTCTTCAGAGCTTCCCCTACGACTGCCATGCACTTCATGAACACCAGAGGTGCCGATGACAGTCCAAAAGGGAGGGCTCTGAATTGATAATGGCGACCTAGAAATTCAAAGCGCAAGAACTTCCTGTGCACTCGAACAATAAGTATGTGCAGGTAAGCATCCTGCATGTCCAAGGACGCTAAGAATGCGCCCTGCTTGAGCATGGGTTATCAGACCGAGAAGGGTCACCATGAAGTGTTTGTAGAGGACAGAAGCGTTGAGATCGCTGAGATCCAGTATTGGACTAAGGTCCCCTGTCTTTCGGGGAACCAGAAAGAAGTGGGAACAGTAACCTACACCCCTCTGGTTCCTAGGTACGTGCGCTATAGCTTCCTTTCCTAGTAGCGTGATCACCTCCTGCTGTATGAGCACTATGTGCTGACCCGAATAACGGGAAAGCAGGGGAGGTCCTGACAGTGGGTGGTCGAGGAATTCTATAAAGTGACCTCTCTTGACCATTTGAAGTACCCACTGGTCGGCGGTAATCGACTGCCACCCTTTTCAGCCCGTTGATCCAGAGGAGGGTCGGGGACCAGTAAGGAGTCATGCTGTGGCAACGTTGGTTCCTGCAGGCTGGGCCGGTTTGGTATATCGCTGACCTCTGCCTAGGGAAGATATGGACTGGGCTTTACGATGGAAAGTGCCCTTTGTTGCTGGTTGTGAACGGGCTGCTGTCGCTGCCAGCTGCGAAACTGTTCTGGTTCCCAAGAAAGGAACAAGATTTGGACCTGTACATGGCCTGTACAGATCTTACTGCCTTCCCAGCGTACTAAAGCTTGGTGATGACCTTTTCAGAGTGTTCAGCAAACAAGACTTCAACACTGTACAGGATGTCAAGAATATTTTTCCGTAGGTCTGGGGTAAAACCGGAGACACGGAGCATCTCCGGAGAGAGACGCCCTAAGCTGTGCCTCTGGCTGAAGACTCCACAGAATCGTATGCGGCTCGTAACACTTGGGTCCCCACATCAGACCCTGTGCAGAGGAGATTTAAGAGCTCCGCCTCCTGATCGCCATCCGGTAGCTTATCAACTAGGTCCTGACCGTGTTCCCACAGGGCATTCTGAAACTGAACCATATGAGATAAGATAGTTCAGGGACCTGATGGAGCATGTAGCCGCCGCATACATGCGCCTCCCCAGGGCGTCCAACCGCTTGTATTCCTGGTCCGATGACTGTGTGCTCATATGCTGTGGTCGTTGGGACCTGTCATGGGAGGCCGTAATGACCAGGGAGTCAGCCAGAGGTTGTTGCGCCAAGTACTGGTCTTTCGGGGCCTTGTACAGGCGGTCAGCTTTCTTCAGCACAGCGGGGGGGGTGGAGTGCGGACACTTACATGCAGCCTTGATGACATCTGCAAAAGTGTCCACCAAGGGTGGCACTACCAAAGGCTTAGGATCTTTCTGCCGAACGTAACAAGCAAGGGCTGTCTCTCGGGGTCGAGATCTTCTGAATCCCATCCCATGTTCTCGTGGATGTGCTTCATAATCTTAGAAAAGGAGGGATCATTCAGAGGTGACCTGGGCAGGTCTCGTGGATCAGGTGACGGGATGCTGAGTGGAGAAGGAGACCTGGAGGTGTCCGGATATCTAGTATAGAATTCTCCCCAGGCGGAGTGTACCATCGATGTCTGGGCCTGGGGCAGGGAGACCTTGAGGAAGATCTTGAAGGAGGCCTTCTCCGTTCCTTGGATCTCCCCTAGAAGGTGGAGTGTGCTCCTTGGGAGTCGGTGGTCGTCCCGCTGGCCACTGTCATGGAGGAGGGGGGGAGCAGGAGGTTTCACTGGGATCACATCTTTCCTTATTGTGTGCCACCAGAAAGTAGAGAGATCTTTGACCTCTTGGATGTCCATACCCGACGACGGAACTGGCGCCAGTGGTCTGTCGCTGGGGTTGGGAGTCTGGTCCAAAGGCATCTGCAGGATTGGCGAAGGCTCCTGTGGAAGCCTGGCATACTCATTGTCGCCTGCCTGGTCCTCAAGCAACGTCAGGTCCTCCTCCTCTGTAGAGTCCCAGCAACTGGTGTCCACCGGTGACAGGGAGGCAGTCTTCGGCTCTGGCGAACATCTGACCAACTTCGGGGCAGTTGTCCGCTTGAGGGACGTCAGGTCCGTAGTCTTCCTAGGCGGGGAGATCTGGACCCCGGGGAGGCTGGGAGACCAATCTGGAGGCGGGGTCACAGCGCCAGTCTCAGGAAGAATTCAAAGAGGCCGGAAAGGAGTGGAGGAGCCAAGGCCTGAAAGTCTTTCTAGGGTGCAGGAAGCAAGTACTGCCTGAAGCCTTAGCCTTAACCAGAGGGGCTGAGAGCAAGCCCTGGAGGAAAGCGTTCTGAGCGTGTGGAGCCTGTGCTGGTGCATGAGACAGAGGCCCGGTTAGGGGATCTGGACCTGGCCTTCTCCCGGTGCTTTTGGGCCTTAGAGACAGATTCACCTCGGAAGGAAGGTTTTTTTTATCCATCCTGTGTAGTTTCTCTTCCAAGAGGAACCCCTGAAGTGCCCTCTGGCGGCAGATCCTGGTGTGACTGTTAAACCCCTGACAGAAGGAGCAGGCCTTGGTGTCATGGTCTGGGCCCAAGCACCACAGGCAGCACGAATGAGGATTCTTAAAGGGGATCTGTGTGCCGCAGGCACACTTGGAAGGATGTCGTCCTGAAAAGATGTGCGCATCCAGTGTTGTTAAAACTGTAAAGTACTTAGTAGTCGTGCGCTAGAGTGGGACCGTGAGGCCGATGCTGGCGAGTCGACGGTAGTAAAGAAAGTACAGTTACGTAAGAACCTACCGTAACAGTAGATCTTCGAGAACAGCTCTTGCAGCAGGTTACACCATTAGGACTGAAGCCGGCGAGGCTCGGACCCCACGTGAAAAATTCTAGCTAGCTATCTTCAGCGGGGACCGCCCCCGACGTCGGTCCCGCCTCCGACGTCAGGCGTAGTACATAAGGGGGCGGTCCCACCAGATTCCCCAGTTCTCCCGCCGGAGACTTCCGGCCGCAGGCTGACATTGAAATGGGAGACCGAGGATCCATCGTCAGAAGACAAACGGGAAAAATCCCTGTTAACAAAGGCTTAAGCCATGCCTCTTCCAAGGGGAAGGTGGGGAGATTGTTGCAAGAGCTGTTCTCAAGATCTACTGTTACGGTAAGTTCTTAGGTAACTGTACTATCTTACCTGAGACACAGCCTTGCAGCAGGTTACACCATTAGGACTAATTCCCAAGCAATGGTGCTTGCAAACACTCTGGGAGGAGGAAATAAGAAAACGCTCCAGGTCCTGAAACTAGGACAGGAGACCCTGTAAGCACTGCCAGTCAAGCCTGCTCTTCGTCGTGAGCGATGTCAAGGCTATAATGCCTGATAAAGGTATGAACAGAGCTCCAAGTGGCTGCAGCACAAATGGCAGAGGTGGAGACGTTCAGTGCGTTGCAAAGGATGTGGCCACACCCCTAGTGGAATGGCCCCGACTGCTCCTGGAGGGGCTTTCTCTTATTATAACAGTAAGAGATGCACTGAACAAGCCAGCGAGACAGGGACTGTTTGGATACTGGTTGGCCCTCATCCTTTCGGTAAAGGAGACGAAAAGTTGCTCCGAAGTACGAAGCTGCTTAGTTCTGCTCAGGTAGTACCTTAAGCTGCGGTGAACATCCAGGGTGTGAAGCAGCACCTCTCTGTTAGAGTAACTAGGGAAGTAGACCCGCAGGTCAATATCCTGATTGAGAGTGAGTGGAAACCACCTTATGCAAGAATTTAGGATTCATTCCTCAGGGATACTCTGTCCCAGTGGAAAAATTAATAAGGCTCTCTTGCACATGAGAGCCTGAAGCTCAGAAACTATTCTCGCTGATGTAACAGCAACCAAAAATAATGTTTTCCACGACAGAAAACGCAGCTCGCAATCCGCGGCAGGTTCAAAGGGGGGGGAGCGTGAGTTGCTCCAGGACAAAGAGCAAGTCCCAAGGAGGCACCGGGTCCTTAATGGGCGGCCTAAGGTGTAACACCCCTCTTAAGAATTCTCAACAGGCATCTAATTGTGCCACTGTGCGCTGTCCCACCGGGAGGTGATAAGCTGAAATTGCACAGAGGTGCACTTTAAGAGAGGAGTAGGCGAGACCCGAACGGAAAAGGGAGAGCAGGTACTCTAACACTGCTTTCACCGGACAACCTAAAGGGGAAAGGCCGCGTGCTTGCGACTATAGACAAAAACGGTGCCATTTCATGCATGACGTCGCATGTGTTGCCGGTTTTCTGGCTGCAGAAAGGACTTCCGCAAACCTCTTGGCGAGCCCCGCGGACGCAAGATGGCTATGTCTCTAGGAGCCATGCATGCAGGTTCAGTGAGCGTAAGTCCAGGTGACCAGTGAACCATTCTCCTGAGACAAGAGGTAGGAGCTGAATGGCAACGGACCGGAGGTTCCCGGACAGCTGAACTAGCAGAGGGAACCAGATCTGCTCTTGGCCAGAAAGGGCCACCAAGATCATTGCTGCATGCCCCCGCAGTTTGAGAACTCTCTGGATCAATGGGAAGGAGGGAAGCGAGAGGAATCTGTCCACCCAGGAGAGGGACAACGACTACGCCAGAAAACACCAGGCCCTGGATCTAGCGAGCAAAAATTGGGCAGTTTTATGTTGGATGGGAGGCGAACAAGTCCAATTCTGGAGTTCTCATAAGAAACAGATCCTCTGCTACCTCCTGGAGAAGTTCCCACTCATGGACTCTGGCCTGGGAGCCACTCAGGCTGCCTGCAATTGTGTTGTTCACCCTGGAACATGTACTGTGATCAGGTTCACGCCTGTCGGATTACCCAATCTCACACCTCATGGCCTCCCTGCAAAGGGGTAAGAGGCGCCTCTTGTTTGTTGAGGTAATACATCACCGTGTTGTCTGTCTGAAGCAGGAGAGTACTGCAGGATCTCTGACTGAAAAGCCTGCAGGGCGAAGGACCGCCCTCATCTCTAGGACGCTGATAGGGAGGTGGGCCTCCAGAGGGGTCCACGTACCCTGGGACTTCACCCCGTCCAAGTGTGCTCCCCACCCTAGACCTGAGGCGTCTGTGGTGAGGATTACCTCTGGGGACGGCACTATGAACGGGACGTCCATAGAGAGTGTCCCTGGGTCTAGCCACCACTGCCAGTTTCGAATCACGGTATTCGTGATTCTGACCGGATGCTGCATGTGGTCTTGCCTTTGGTCCCATTGCACCTTGAGCATCCACTGAGTTACCCGCATGTGGAGCCTTGCGAAAGGGACAGTAGGAATGGCTGCAGCCATGTGTCCGAGCAAGCGTTAACCGACCTGGCTGGGGCGGTCTTATTCAACGCAAAGCCCCTTATGAGGGATCTGATGCGCCCGCCTGTCGCCTGGAAGAAATGCTCTTCCCTGAACGGTGTCCAGTACTGCGCCTATGAACTGCAGTTTCTGCGACGGTACCAGGAGGGACTTCTCGTGGTTGATTAGGATACCCAGAGATCGAAACAGGTCCTGGGTGCTCTGGATCGCCCATAACAACGCCTCTCTGGAGGCGGCCACGAGAAGCCAAGTATGGGAACACATAATGGCCTTGTCTCCTTAGAGACGCTCCCATGACTGCCATGCATTTGGTAAAGACCCTGGGTGCCGATGACAGCCCGAATGGAAGGGCTCGGAACTGAAGATGATGGCCGAGAAACTCAAGCGCAGGAACCTCTTGTACGCTTGAGCTATAGGATGCAGGTAGTCGCCCGCATATCTAGAGACGCTAAAAGCATCCTGCTTCAGCATGGGAATAAGACTGGAAGAGTTACCATGGAATCTTTTGTAGGTGACAGACAAATTGAGGTCGCTGAGGTCCAGAATCGGACGGAGGTCCCTGTCGCCTTTGGAACCAGGAAGAAGTGGAATAGTATCCGTGTCCTCTGGTTCTCTGGGACGTACTCTATTGCTCCCTTTGTAGGAGCGCGGAGCACTTTGTCTGATCAATGACTTGTGCTGACCCGGTACCGGAGAGCAACGGAGGCCTCGAGGGTGGCTTTTCCGCGAATTTATAAAGTGGCCTCTTCCCACCAACTGTAGAACCCACCTGTCGGTGGTTATATTCTGCCATCCCGCAGGAATAATGTGCACCCCGACCATGACGCCCTGCTGATCCTGAGGGCGGGGCCGAAGGAGTCAGGCTGTGGCGTTGAGGGTCCTGCTGGCTGGACCGCTTAGGAGGCGCTGGCTCGACCTGCGTGTTGTTTTCCTGGCTCTATGAAACCGGAGCCCTCTGTTGTGGAACGGGCGGACTGTTGTCTCTGTGTCCGTCCATGAAATCGGCTTTGGTTCCTACAAAGGAACTAAGCTTGGGTCGGTACATGGCCTGAACCGACCTCACCGCCTTCCCGGCCTCTTGGAGTTTGGCAATTATCTTCTCCGAGGGTTTACCAAACAAAACTTCTCCCTTGAATGGGGCGTCCATGATGTTTTTCTGGACGTCCGGGTTAAAACCGGAGACACGGAGCCAAGAGGGCCTCCGGAGGCATATGCCTGAAGCTGCTGCTTGGGCCGAGGAGTCCACGGAGTCATATGCGGTTCGTAGCACCTGAGTTCCCACGTCCGAACCCGTACGGAGGAGCTGCAACATCTCCTCCTTCTGCTCACCTTCCGGCAATTTCTCAGCCGCATCCAGACCTTGCCTCCCACAGGGCATTTTGGAACTGCACCATGGGTCAAATAATTCAGGGATCTGATGGCGCAGGTAGCAGAAGACATCGTGCGCCTACCCATGGAGTCCAGCTGCTTGGACTCTGGGTCCGTGGCAGGTGCTCAGATGTTGCGGTCTCTGGGACCGGTCCTGAGAGGCTGTTATGACCAGAGAGTCGGCCTGAGGATGCTGGGTCAAGTACTGGTCTTCTTGGAGCCTTGTACAGCGGTCAGCTTTCTTGCATCGCCGAGCCGAATGTGGACACTTCCACGCCTGCCTTGGTGACGTCCACGAAAGTGTCTACCAAGGGTGGCACCACCACAGGCTTGGGGTCCTTCTGCCGAAGATACTTTGCAAGGCGCAGCCTTTCAGGGTCTAACTCTTCCGCATCCCATCCCATGTTCTCCTGGATGTGTCTCATGATATCCGAGAACGAAGGGTCATCCGGAGGAGACTTTGGCAGCTCACGTGGGTCCAGAGAAGGATGGAGAGGGAGATGGGGATCTGATGTAGAAAACTCTGATCCCGTATCCTCCGTCAAGGCTAACAGCGGGCGTTTCTGGGTCTCTTGGGACTGGGTGACCTAGAAGAGGATCTGGACGGAGGTCTCCTTTATCTAGTCTCCCTTGAGGGGTCCTGGGCTCCGGGAGGAGGTAACCGCCTGCAGACCCAGACGGAGATGCATGAACCGAGAAGCAACCGTGTAGGAGGAGGAGGAAGCGGAGGTGGAGTGGGGACCATGTCCTTTGATGGTATCCCACCAGTAAGTGAAAAGCCTTCACCTCTGGAAAGAAAGGCCCAACGACGTCCGGGCGCCGTGGACGGGTCATCGGGTCCCAGTGTCGGCCCACAGGGGCTCGGGTTGTGGCGGTAGGGCCCCTGGGAGTCTCAACAGGATCGGGGTCGCCTGCCTGGTCCTCGGGCTGAGTTAACCTCTCTCAGTGATGGTCTCCGATCGGCGTCGGTCGGAGGCGTCGGGGTCCTCTTCTCAATTGGAGCGGGCGCCAGTCCCCCTACCGGCGTCCGGTGATGAGTTGGCCTGACCGGCGACAGTCTTCTGACAGACGACGGCTCTGGGGACCTGTGGCGAGAGGCCGACGTCGGACGAACCGGCGTCAGGTCCTGCGTGAGGTGAGCTCCTTGGTTTTCCAGTGAAGAGGAGGAGGCAAGGAAGCAGACCTGACGTCGGGTTCAGAATGGCGGGAACCCGACTTGTGGTGATGGTGGCGATCCCCTGACTTAGCCAGGGCCTTGGAGGACGAGGAAGGCCTGGGAGTCTTGGCCTGAGAAGAGGAAGAAGATTTTCTCACCGCAGCGGGGGAGGCTGAGAGCTGGCCCGGGAAGGAGAGCGGTCGGACCTGGAGCCAGAGCTGCGCGAGTCGGAGGCCCTAGAAGGGGACCTGGAAGGGGCCCTTTCCCTGTGCTTCTCAGCATGCTTATGGGCCATCTGGCGAAGAATCCCTTGGACGCCTATGGTCTTGAGTTGTTCTTCTAGCAGGAATGCCTGTAGGGCTTCTGGCGATGGATCCGGTTCTGCTGTTGAAACCCTGGCAAAAGGAGCAGGACCGGTGTCGGAATTGGGCCTAGGCACTGGACATAGGCCGAAGCGGATCCTTGAATGGATCTGCTTCCCACAGGCACACTTCGAGAAGTGACCGGAGGTCGGGAGGACATCAGAGAAAAAACTGAACTCTGAGAACAAATTTCCCGTAGGAAAACACTTTACCACACATCGTGCGCTAGAAACCGAACCGAAGGGTCGAGACATGCAAGTCGACGCCGGGAAAGAACTGGGAAATCTGGCGGGACCACCCCCTTATGTACTACACCTGACGGAGGCGGGACCGACGTCGGGGGCGGTCCCCGCTGAAGATAGCTAGCTAGAATTTTTCCGTGGGGTCCTGACGCCTGCCGGCTTCAGTCCTAATGGTGTAACCTGCTGCAAGAGCTGTGTCTCGAAGTAAGATCTGGGGATTCTGGGGGACTGCCCCTTTTATAAGATGCCCGACGGGGGCAGGACCAACATCTGGGACGGTCCTCGTTGAGTACTGCTAGCTAGAAAATTTCCGTGGGGTCCTGGCTCCTGCTGGCTTCAGTCCTAATGGTGTAACCTGCTGCAAGAGCTGTTTCTTGAAGTAAGATCCTGCATTTCTCGGGACGTGGTTATGTTGTTCAATCCACACTGTCTGGCAGACTCCTAGCAGTTCTTCGGGAGGAGGGAGGCAAGGCACGCACCCCCGATACTTGGGGAATAAGGACTGGAGAACAGAGGTCCCAAAACCAGCATCCCAGCATGACTAAGTCAATGTGGTAATGGGAAATAAAGGTATGTGCCGACTCCAGGTAGCAGCCATGCAGATTTCCTGGATAGGGACTCCCAGAAGCAGCCACCCAAGCAGCGGTATGGCAGATAGAATGACCTCTTATCCTTTGGGAGGCTCCATGCCCGCCAACCTATAGCAGAGATCTATGCAGGAGATGACCCACCTTCTAATCCGCCTACTTGGCTGCAGGTGCGCTTCAGCGTAGGTGACAAACAGCTGGCTAACCTCTCCCATACTTCAGTCGTCCATTCTTATAATAAGAGTGTTCCCCATGGTCCAAAGTATGGAGCCTATATTCGCCTCTGAGGTGGATTGGGGCAGAACATCAGCAGACAACACCTGGTCAAGGTGAAATTCAAACCACCTTCGAAGGAATTTCAGGTGGGAGCGCAGGACAACCTTGTCCCTATGGAAGACCAGATAAGAAGACTCGATGGAAAGCACCGGAGCTCTCCCATCCTTCTGCCTGACGCCACAGCCGCCAAGAAGGCGCTCTTCCACGACAGGTGGGAGACAGGACACCTGTGCATCGGGTTCGACTGGCTTGCCCATGAGTTTAGCCAACACCAGCAGTAGATCCCACGGAGGTGGAGGTTCTCGCACTGAGGGGATATGTGATCAAGGTCTTGAAAAGCACCCCACCTTCTCCTGCGTCCAATCTCTTGCCAGCCCGCACCTGGTAAGCAGAGATGGCTGCCAGGTGCACCTTAAGGGTTGTCGACTGAAGCTCTAGCTGAGAAAGGGACCATAGGTAGTCCAGGATCCCAGCTAAGGAACAGGAAGAAGGGTACAACCCTTGTCCTGACACCAAATGGAGAATTTCTTCCATTTGAAGGCATGGCATTTTCTGGCAGACTTACGGGAACCTCAATGACGCCGAGGACCTTGTCTGAAAGACCCAAAGCCTGGAATTTAGCAGCCTCAGCAACCAGGCTGCAAGGTGCAAGGATTGAAGGTCTAGATGGAGAACCTTCCCTTGTTGACTGAGATCAGGTCTGGGCGGCTGGATGCCACCCGAGCCTGGAGCGGAGGCTGAGGAAACCTGGTACCAGAACTGGCGGGGCTAGTCTGGGGCTACCAGAAGAAAAAATTACTCATCTTAGTAATGTTGTTTCTTCTAATGGAGTCTGCTGTATTCTGACAGTAGCAGTGAGTCCCAACCTTCGAACTGCCCCGAGATGAAAGAGTTACCTTTCCATGCCAGGCATGGAACGCTGAGCTCGGCTGAGACTGTCTGTTGCTGCTTAAACTCAAACCGCCAGATATTTACAAGCTAAACTCACTAAGGTCCTGTGAAGCTGTAAACCACACTAGCCAACTGGCTACTAAAGAAAAACACATTTTTGGTCCCAAAACAAAGACTCAAGTCAGAGACCCAAAAATGAAAACATTAACACCAACTCACCCCAAGTAAAGAAGGGGTGAAAATAAAAAGGGCACCCACTGAGTGCCAACACTGCACTGCCCACATCCCAAAAACAGAGGTTCTGAGAGGGGCAAGCAGAGGGGAGGTTAGAATACAGCAAGACTCATTAGAAGAAACAACATTACTAAGGTGAGTAATTTTTCTTCAAACAACATGAAGTCTTGCTGTATTCTGACAGTAGCAGACTACAAAGCAGTACTCTCCATGGAGGAGGGACAGAACCTACTTAGGAAATAGGCTCTGGAAGCACAGCTGTGTTAAACCTGAAAGATCACCCTAGCCTGGATGTCCAGGGAGTAATGCTTGGCAAAGTGTGAACTGTTTCCAGGTAGCTGCTTGACATGTCTCAGAATAGGATGTCCCTGGCAGCCAGGAAGCAGCTGTACCTCTGGTAGAGTGAGCCCTCAGGCCTGAGGGAGGAACTCTACCCAGTTTTTAGCAAAATTGATACAGGAGACAATCCACCTAGCAATGGATCTTTTAGTGGCAGGTTTCCCTTTACCAACCTCACCATAAGTGAGGAACAGTCGGAGGGAGTCAAACCTGTGACCCTTAGTATGCTCTATGTAGTAACTAAGGGCTCTTTTGACATCTGAACTGTGCAATCTCCTCTCTCCAGAGGAGGAATGGTCAGTGAAGTACACAGGAAGAGACTGATTAAGGTGGAAGTCTGAAACCACCTTAGGCAAGAACTTCCTGTTAGCCTGAGGACCACTTTATCTCTATGAAAGGAGATAAAATCAGGCTCCACTGACAGTTTGTAATTCACTTATGCGTCTGGCAGAAGTGATGGCTACCAGAAACACAGTTTTCCAAGTCAAGTACTTAAGCGCTGCTGAAGACAAAGGCTCAAAGAGGGGTTGCATAAGTTGAGCAATGCAAACATTAAGGTCCCAAGCGGGGGCAGGGTCCCTGAATGGAGAGTTGGTATGAAGCAATCCCTTGAAAAACTTGGCAAATACAGGGTGAGCTGAAAGAGAAGAGGGCTTACCTGCTGAAATAAAAGCAGACAGCTGCCAGATGCACTTTCAGTGTAGCTGGTCTCAGCCCCAAGCTATTTAAATGGACCATATAATCAAGGACTGTGGGCAGATCAGCAGATTCTGGGGAAATATGCTTCCCAAAGCACCACATGGAAAATCTTTTCCATTTGGAATTATAAGTAGCCCTGGTGGAAGGTTTTCTAGAAGCTTTCAGGATAACCATTACACCTTGGGAGAGGTGTAAATCAGCAAACTAACTCTTCAAGAGCCAGGCCTTGAGATTGAGAGATCCGAGGTTCGGGTACCAAACCCTCCCCTGAGCACAGGTTAACAGGTTGTAATTCCTGGGAAGACACAGGGGAAGATGGACTGCTAAGGACAGTAGAAGTGGATACCAGGGCTGTCTGGCCCAGTCTGGAGCAATCGGGATCATCTTGCAGGGTTGAGATCTGATTTTGACTAGCACTTTGAACAGGAGAGGGAAGGTGGGGGAAGCATAGAGAAACTTCCCTTCCCAACTGAGAACTAAGGCATCCAGGGGGACTGAGCCCAACACTGGGGCCTGCAGCAAAAAGGAAAATTACGCATCTACCGTAATTCTTGATCTTCTGACGAGTCTCCACCACTCATTCACACTAGTGGAATGGCGCCGGAGGCACTAAGACCCATCGAGCAAACTTTTGCTGGAGGGTCGGCGAGAGACGGCGCTACAGGCATGGCGCCATGAGCAGCTCGAGCGGTAATGACCATCTCGGCGACGACCCTCCAACCGCCTCAGTACCTTTTTTACCAAGGAGGTGCAGCGCAACTAACGTAAAGAGTAAACCCAACATTAAAAAACGGACATAAGATAGTCCATATGACCTGTGTAAGAAGGGTCAGCAAAGAAGTCCTCACGGCCTAAAGATTTGAGGGAGTGAAGACCAATACAGCGGTGAGCTCGGGGGATGGAGGGTGGGCGTGTGAATGAGTGGTGGAGACTCGTCCAAGAAGATCAAGAATTACGGTAGGTACGTAATTTTCCTATCTTCCTGGACATGTCTCCACCACTCATTCACACTAGTGGGAGAGTACTGTTGATAATCCCCCAAAAGGGCGGCAGGAGAGCCAGAGCTCACGGCCTAAGATAGAAGCTCATTAAGGATAGTTCTGCCGAATGCGGAATGTCGCCTGGCATGAACATCCAGTGCATAGTGCTTAAACTAAGTATGCACTGAGCTCCAGGTGGCGGCTGCATATATCTGCAATTGGAACATTACGATCTCAGGGATGTCATGATCGCCTCTAGTAGAGTGAGCGACACTCTACCTTCTAATTTAACTTGAGCCATGGAATAGCAAATGACAAGGCATGCTACTAACCATGAAGAGATGCATCTAATAGCTACAGGTTGACCCAGCCGGTGTCGCTGAAAGAAACAAACAGTTGCTGAGTCTTATGAACATCCTTGGTTCTATCTAAATAGAACCGCAAGGCTCTCTTAACATCCAAGGAATGAAGAGCCTCGCTCCCTTCATTTTGGAAATTAGCGAGTAAGCGGAAGTACCAGAGGTTGGTTCAGATGGAATTTGACACAACCTTGGGAAGAAATTTAGGATGAGTACGGAGAACTACCTGTCCTTATGGAATACAGTATACGGAGGGTCCGTAACCAGGCATGTATCTCAGAGACCCTGATGGCTGAGGTAATGGCCACCAGGAAGGCAGTCTTCCAGGTAAGAAATTTTAGCTCACAGGTAGCTAAGGGTCTGGAAGGCTTCGAGTGAGCATGTCCAGCACCAGGTTAATGTCCCAGGCTGCAACTGGACGCTTAACAGGGGTCTGGTATGGAGAATCCTTAAGAAATCTCTTCATTATAGGTAACTGAGCCAGAGTTAAGGAAGAAACCGCTCATGGAACGCTGAGATGGCACTAAGGTGAACTTTAACTGTGGAGTACTGAAGACCAAGTTTGATAGGTCCAAAAGATACTCCAGAACCTTGCCAGAGGACAGGAAAAGGATTCCAAGAGGATTTTACGACACCAGAGAGAAAACGCTTCCATTTGAAGCGATGACGCCGGGGTGGCTGGCTTCCGAGCAGCCAGAAGGATGTCTGAGACTCACGAGAGACGCTGAACCGATCTACTTCTATCTCTTCAGGAGCTGCTATGAAGGTGAAGTGATTTCAGGTTGGATGGACCAACTAACCCTGAGTCAAAAGACTGATTTGCAAAGGAAGTGGTCTCGAGAGGCTGCCAACATACTGTTGAGTAGAGGAAACCATAGCTGCTGAGGCCAGGAAGGAGCAATGAGAATCATCTGGTCCCCTGAGACTCGAACTTGAGGAGTACTTCTGGATTAGAGGAAGTGGTGGAAAGGCGTGAAGAAAGCTGCTTGTCCATCGCAGCCTGAACGCATCCTGACAGAAAATGCCAGGCCCTGGATTTCTGGAGCAGAAGAGAGGCAGTTTTATGCTTGAGTGTGGATGCAAAAGGTTCAGGTCTGAGTCCCCACTTGAACAGGGACCGAGCCACGGCTGGATCGAGAAACCACTGTGAGGGTCTGCCTCCTTTCTGCTGAGGTGATCTGCTAGGTCGCTTTGTATACCTGGCAGATAAACCGCTTGAATCAGAGACTCTGTGCTCCAAGCACCACTCCCACACCCTCATTGCTTCCCTGCAAAGGGATAAGAATGAGCACCGCTTTTCTTGTTGATGTAATACATCACTGCTTTGTTGTCCGCTTGAAGGAGAATGTTCTTGTGACAAAGGACATCCTTCAGAGCTCGGATTGCATAGAGGACCGCCTCTATCTCCAGGACATTTATGTGGAGATGAGTTTCAACTGAGTCCATACACCTTGAGTGTGGAGGGAGAGACAGTGAGTCCCCATCCCTTTAGCGATGCATCTGTGGTGATGGAGATCTGATGATCCGGGGAGCAAAGGGGAATCCTTCCAGGAGATTGCTCTCTGAGACCACCAGGTGAGAGACCTCAAGGGCCCGCCACCTTGATGGGATAAGACTGGGGGTGAGAGGTCGGGGACCACTGAGTGGAGAGCATCCATTGGGTGGTCTCATGTGCAGTCGGGCCAGAGGGACAGTGAAGACCGAGGACGCCATGAGACCCAACATGCTGCATCGAGAGAGCTGTAACCGATTGGTTCTCCTGATGTAACGGGCCATACCAGGATGTCTAGTCTTCTGTCCTCTGAAGGAAAGCCTTCGCTGAAGAGGTGTCTAGAAGGCCCTATGAAAAGGAGCTCTGGGAGGGCTGCAGCTGAGATTTTTCAAATTCAGCAGAACTCCCATGGACGTGAGAAGACGTTAGAAGTCGCTGCACGGCTTCAAAGTCCCTTGGCCGGAAGGGCTTATAGAAGCCAATCGTCCAGGTAGGGAAACACTGGAGTCCGACTTTTCCTGAGATGCTCACGAGAACTGCACAACACTTTGTAAAACTCACTGCTCGAGGATAGCCCAAAGGGCAGGACTCTGAACTGAATGCTGACCCAAAGCTACAAACCTGAGGGATTTGCGTGGGTTGGGTGGACGGGGATATGCTGGTAAGCATCCTGCATATCCAGAGAGGCCAGCCAGTCGTGCTGATGCAGCAAGGGTAACAGGGTACCTAGGGAAATCATCTTGAATTTCTCCCTGGGGAGGAATTTGTTTAACTTTCTGAGGTCTAGAATGGGGCGCATCCCCCCAGATTTCTTTGGAACCAGAAAGTAATGGGAGTAGAACCCTGTGTTTCGCAGATGCGGGGGCACCAGTTCTATTGCCCTGTTGTTCAGAAGGCCCTGGATCTCGCTGTGAGGAGGTCTGACTGAGGCCGACAACCTGGGTTGTCGTATGGGAGGACAATTCGGGGGGGTTTCCAAGAAATTGAGAGAATAACCCTCGCGAATTATCCGAAGGACCCATTTGTCTGAGGTTATGGACTTCCACTGGTTGTAGAAGTACATCAGACGACCTCCCACCGGAGGAGAAAGTTCCACCTCGGGCAGAGTGGATGGAACTTGGGCCAACGACTCATAAGGTAGCGCTGGGAGCTTTAGGTCCCTGCGCTTTCTGCTGAGTCTTCTTTGAGGTTGGGCAGGTTGGCTTTGCGGAAGCTTCCCTGCCTCTGCCTCGAAGGACTGACGACTATGAAACTGGACGCCTGTTCACATGCCCCTGAGAGGGGCAGGCGGAGGTCTGGCCAACTTAATGGCCGATCTAGTCTTCTGAGTGGCCTCTAAGGCTTGCTCCACCTGAGGGCCAAAAAGAAAGGAGCCATCAAAAGGCAGCGCCATCACCTGCTGCTGAGCATCATTCGTGAAGCCAGAAGTACGCAGCCAGGAATGGCGCCGAGTACAAATCCCCGCGGCTGCTGAGCGAGAAGCAGTGTCGAAAGCGTCCATGGCGGCTTTGACCTGTTGGTTATTGGACTCAATACCCTTAATAACGGTCAGAAGAAGCTCTGACTTGGAATCGAATCTGAAGAGCTTCAACCATTCTTTTCATAGAGTGCCACAGGATATACTCATACTGGAGAAAAATAGCCTTGATAACTGGCAATATGCATACTTAGAGTGGAGGCAGCAAAGACTCTCTTACCTAATGTATCAATCTTACGAGACTCTGTTAATAGGTCGAGCTGTAGTAGTCTGAGGAAGAACGACCTTGTCATTCTCTGCCAGGACTACAATAGGATCCGCAAAGGCTTGGGATGCCAAAATGGGACGATCCTTGGGAGCTGAATACTTCTTATCAATGGATTTAGCCACTGAGGAAATAAGAGCAGGGTTATTCCATACCATTTGAGAAGCTGCCTCAAGGAAGGCTGGAATCGGAGGAGTCAAACTGTAGGGATCTCCGGCATGAAGATACTGGAGTCTTAATATCTTCCCAGGATCGATGTCTGTAGTCTGGAGAGAAAGAGTGATCCTAGGTTCTTCAACAGAGACTTAAAGGACAGGTCCTCACTACAGGCTCTGTAGCAAAGAAAGATCCTGTTTCTCCACTTCATCACCCAAATCAAGGTCTGGGTCAGGCTCAACATCATCTCCTGATGGTCCAGAAAGGACTGTTTGGACAGGAAAGGAGGGAAATTAGAGAGGAGGAAATGGCAGAAAACAAGGAGAGTCCCTATGGCTGCCGCGCCGATACGCAAAACGGGCTGAAGACGGCATCCGAGGAGGCGCACGGCGCTCAAGAGGCACGCTGCCGCGAACGCCCGCGGGCGCCAGGACGACGCCACAAGACGGCGCGGCCGACGCATCACGCCGACGCCGCAAACGGCACCGCAGACGCACGCCGCCCGATCAAATGGCACCACCGGCGGCGCCACAGACCACGCTGGCGCTAACGGCGCCGAGAGACCACACGGCGCCACCAACGGCGCCGCAAGCTCCGGCGGCCCCAAAAACGGCGCCGACAAGGCCACAGACCCTGCAGAAGGCGCCGGAAAAGCCCCGGGAACCTGGAAAGCAAGAGAAGGAAAAATACCAGGAGATAAGGGCATCGGTGAGGCCCCCTGCGCCGCAGCCATGTGAGGGGGGGTAACACCTAAGCACGGAGTCGCTAGCACCGAAGAAGGCGCCGCGCGACTAGGAAGGTCCAACTGCCCTACCTGATCGCCGGAGGAGCCAGAGGGCTCCGAGGTAAAGCCAGGCAGAAGAACCAACCTCCAGCCCATCGCCCAAGAGCGCCCACTGATGAAACTGCTCATCTGGAGCCCTACCTATAGGCGGGAGGGCTCGATGTCGAGGACGACGATTATCGGAAGTTGGCGACTCTGAAGAAGGAGACCGGCAACTAGCAGCGATAACCGACCGTCGGCCAGCCAGACACATACCAGAGGGCGACCGAGTGATGCCTTCTTTTTGACCTGTGGGTCAAGAAGAGCCGAGGCCGAACGGCCGAGAATGCGACATGCTTATTTTATGCCGGCAGGGGACCGCCCATCCCCGGCATCGGACTGACCGTAGTCGGAACCCCGCTGAGGAGAAGGAGGCTGACCGGACCCAGCCCGGCTGACTGAACAGCTTTCATACGAAGTCTCCCTACCGTCACCTGACCTGCTCATGGTCGATTCCGTCCAGTAGGCCGAGACTTCTTCAAGTAAGTTAAATTTAAATATTAGAAAAATTCTATGAAAAATAGAATAAAACTAAGCGATACTACTATCGTGATAATGTTACAAAAAAACAAACTGAAAACTATGCGCTAGTTTGAAGTTCGACTCTCAACAGGCGAGCGACGTCGTCACTGAAGCGCACTCGACGGCGGAAAAAAGGAACTGAGGCGGTTGGAGGGTCGTCACGAGATGGTCATTACCGCGATACCGCTGCTCATGGCGCTGTCTCACCGACCCTCCAGCAAAAAGTTTGCTCCTGATGGGTCTTAGTGCTCTTCCGCGCCATTCCCACTAGTGTGAATGAGTGGTGGAGACTTATGTCCAGGAAGATAGGGAAGTTGGTGATTGTCTGGGGCTGCAAAAGATCTATCTGGGGTGCCCCATCTGGAAAATATCACCTCAAGGGGTCCAGTGCCCATTCGTGATGGCCCTGGGAAATCCTGCTGAGAGCATCTGCCAGGACATTGTCCTTGCCTGGGAGGTGAACTGCCGTGGGGGAGGTGTTCAGGGAGTAAGCCAGAGACCATAACTTCATTGCTTCGGTGCACAAGGCCGCAGACTGAGTGCCCCTTTGCTTGTTGATGTACCACATTGTGGTGGTGTTGTCTGATCTTACTTCGAGACACAGCTCTTGCAGCAGGTTACACCATTAGGACTGAAGCCAGCAGGCGTCAGGACCCCACGGAAAAATTCTAGCTAGCTATCTTCAGCGGGGACCGCCCCCGATGTCGGTCCCGCCTCAGACGTCAGGCGTGGTACAAAAAGGGGGCGGTCCCGCCAGATTCCCCAGTTCTTTCCCGTCGACTTAGCTTGTCTCGACCCTTCGGTTACAGTCTAGCACGCGACATGTGGTTTAAGTGCTTCTCTCAGAGAAAATTCGAATTTCTTCAAGCACGACTTTTGCTGATGTCCTCTCCGACCTCTGGTCACTCCTCCAATGTGCTTGCGGGAAACAGATCCCTTTTAAGGACCCCCATACAGCCTGCGTTAGGTGCCTGGGCCCAGACCACGATACCCGGGCCTGCCTGTCCTGCCAGGGTTCAACAGTCGTACTCGGATCCGACGCCAGAAGGCTCTTCAGGCCTTTTGTTGGAGGAAAAGCTGAAAACCATGTCCTCAAGGGGAATCTGCCTCAAAAGTCCCAGAAGCACGCGGAGAAAGAAGGGAGAAGGCCCTTCCAGGGCTTTGAGTCACGCAGCTCGGCTCCAGGTCCGACCGCCTCCTTCCAGGGCCAGCTCTCAGCCTCCCCGGCTGCGGTAAGGAAACCTTCTTCCCAGGCCAAGTCCGCCAGGCTGTCCTCATCTTCATCCAAGGCCTTGGCGAAGTCCGGGGAGCGCCACCACTATCACCACAAGTCGGGTTCCCGCTCCTCGGTACCCGATGTCAGGTCTTCTGTGCCTCCTCGCAAGACGCTGGAGCCACTCCCTTAAAAGAGACCTGTGGACCCGATGCCGGCGCGACCGTCGGCCAAACCGTCACCGGCCAAACCATCACCTCAGCGGACGCCGGCAGGGGGACCGACGTCTGCTCCTCCTGAGAAGAGGGCCCTGTCGCCTCCGACCGACGTCGGTCAGGAGACTTTGACTGAGGAAGACCTAACACAGCCAGAGGACCAGATGGGCGATCCCAGTTTCGTCGAAACTCCCAGGGAACCCTCGCCATTACCTGAGCCCACTGCGGAGCCGACGCCGGGAACCGACGACCGCCCACCGGCGCCCGGGCCATCGTCGGGCCTTTCTTTAGCAGAAGTGAAGGACCTCTTCACCTCCTGGTGGGACACCATAAAGAAGGACATGGATCCCACTGTTCCTCCTCCTCCTCTGGTTCCTGCACCCCCTTCACCATCGGGGTCCACAGGCCGCTTACCTTCCCCGGAGCCTAGATCCTTCCAGGGGAGAACACAAAACGGAGACCTCCTCAAATCTTCTTCTGGATCACCCAGCCCCAAGAGATCCAGGAGACACCGATCGTCGCTTCAACGGAGGACACAGGATCAGACTACTCTGCCTCTAGATCACCATCTCCACTCTCCATCCCTTCTCCGGACCCACGGAGATGCCCAAATCTCCTCCGATGACCCTTCGTTCCTTGATATTATGAGACACATACAAGAGAACATGGGATGGGATGCAGAAGACCTAGACCCGAAAAGTGCGCCTCCAAATATCTTTGGCAGAAGGACCCAAGCCTGTGGTGGTACCACCCTTGGTGGACACTTTTGTGGACGTCACCAAGGCAGCGTGGAAGCGTCCACACTCGCTCCCGGCGATGCCGAAAAAAGCTGATCGTCTGTACAAGGCTCCTAAGGATGACCAGTACTTGACGCAGCAGCCTCAGGCTGATTCTCTGGTCATTACAGCCTCACATGGCCGGTCACAGAGGCCGCAACATTTGAGCACCCTGCCACCTGACCCAGAGTCCAAGCAGTTGGACGCGTTGGGTAGGCGCACGTATGCCTCCGCTACCTGCACCATCAGATCCTTAAACTATCTAACCCACATGGTTCAGTTCCAGAACGCTTTGTGGGAACAGGGTCTGGAAACGGCTGAAAAATTGCCTGAAGGTGAGCAGAAGGAGGAGATGCTTCAGCTCCTCCGTACGGGTTCGGACGTGGGGACCCAAGTGCTACGAGCCACGTACGACTCCACGGACTCATCGGCCCGAGCAGCAGCTTCTGGCGTATGCCTCTGGAGACACTCCTGGTTACGAGTCTCTGGTTTCACCCCGGACGTCCAGTAGAATATTATGGACGCTCCTTTTGAGGGAGATGTATTGTTTGGTAATCCTTCAGAGAAAATCATTACCAGACTTCAAGAGGCCGGGAAGGCGGTAAGGTCGGTTCAGGCCATGTACCGACCCAAGCTTGGTTCCTTTCGTAGGAACCAAAGCCGGTTTCATGGACGCAGAGGCAGCAGCCCCGCTCCGCTGCACATCAGAGAGGCTCCGGTTTCCGTAGAGCCCAGGGAAAGCAGCCCGCCAGCCGAGGTCAGCGTTCTCCTAAGCAGGCCCAGCCAGCGGGCCCATCAGCCACCACAGCCTGACTCCTTTCGGGCCCCCGCCCCTCAGGATCAATGGGAAATCATGGTTGGGGGTCGCATTACGAATTTCCTGCCGGGATGGCAGGCTATAACCACCGACAGGTGGGTTCTTCAATTGGTCAGTCTAGGCCACTTTATAGAATTCGCAGAAAAGCCACCCTCGAGGCCTCCTTTGCTCTCCCGGTATCCGGGTCAGCACAAAGCTTTGATCTGGCAAGAAGTACTCGCGCTCCTGCGAAAGGGAGTGATAGAGTATGTCCCGGAGAACCAGAGAGGACAAGAATATTATTCCCACTTCTTCCTGGTTCCAAAGAAAACAGGGGACCTCCGTCCGATTCTGGACCTCAGCGACCTCAACGTGTCGGTCGCCTACAAGAGATTCCGCATGGTGACTCTTCCGGGTCTTATTCCCATGCTGAAACAAGATGCCTTTTTAGCGTCTCTAGACATGCAGGACGCATACCTGCATATCCCTATGGCTCAGGCGCACACGAGGTTCCTGCATTTCGAGTTTCTCGACCGCCACCTTCAGTTCCGAGCCCTTCCGTTCGGACTGTCCTCCGCACCAAGGGTTTTTACCAAGTGCATGGCAGTCGTGGCAGCGTCTCTGAGGAGACAGGGCCATTATGTGTTCCCGTACCTGGACGACTGGCTTCTCATGGACGCCTCCAGAGAGGCGTTGCTACATGCGATTCAGAGCACCCAGGATCTGTTCCGGTCTCTGGGCATCCTCATAAATTACGAGAAGTCTCTCCTGGTACCGTCGCAGAAACTGCAGTTTATAGGCGCAGTACTGGACACTGTTCAGGGAAGAGCTTTTCTTCCGACCGACAGAGCGGAGCGCATCAGATCCCTCATAAGGGATTTATCGTCGAACAAGATCGTACCTGCCAGGTCGGTCCTTCGCTTGCTCGGACACATGGCTGCGGCCATTCCTACTGTCCCTTTCGCAAGGCTCCACATACGGGTAACTCAGTGGATGCTCAAAGTGCAATGGGACCAAAGGCAAGACAACTTGCAGCATCCGGTCAGAATCACGAATTCCGTGATTCGAGATTGGCAGTGGTGGCTAGTCCCAGGGTCACTCTCCTCGGGCGTCCCGTTCGTAGCACCGTCCCCGGACGTAACCCTCACCACGGACGCCTCAGGTCTTGGGTGGGGGGGCACACCTGGACGGGGTAAAGTCCCAGGGTACGTGGACCCAGATGGAAGCTCATCTTCATATCAATGTCCTAGAGATGAGAGCGGTTCTCTATGCTCTGCAGGCCTTTCAGTCTGTAATCCCTCCGTGTACTCTTCTGCTTCAGACAGACAACACAGCGGTGATGTATTACCTCAACAAATAAGGAGGCGCACAATCTTACTTTGCAGGAGGCCATGAGGGGTGGGATTGGTATGTCGAACCTGGCGCAAATCTGATCACTGTGCACGTTCCGGGGTGGACAACACAACTGCCGACAGCCTGAGTGGTTCCTAGACCAGAGTCCACTGTGGGAACTTCTTCAAGAGGTAGCAGAGGATCTGTTTCTTCGATGGGGAATTCCAGAATTAGACTTGTTCGATCCTCATCCAGAATAAAACTGCCCAATTTTTGCTCGCTAGATCCAGGGCCTGGTGTTTTCTGGCGAGCGCATTATCCCTCTCCTGGGCTAACAGATTCCTCTCGCTTCCCTCCTTCCTGTTGATCCAGAGAGTCCTTCTCAAATTGCGAAGGGAGCACGCACTCATGATCCTGGTGGCCCTGTTCTGGCCCAGACAGATCTGGTTCCCTTTGTTGGTGCAACTATCTCGGGAACCCCCGCTCCCGTTCAGCTCCCACCTACTGTCTCAGGAGAAAGGCTCACTTGTCCATCCGGACCTACATTCATTGAACCTGCATGCTTGGCTCCTAGAGACATAGCCATCTTGCGTCACGGGGTCTCGCAAGAGGTTGCACAGGTCCTTTCTGCAGCCAGAAAGCCGGCAACGCATGCGACGTACGCCATGAAATGGCGCCGTTTTTATGGTCGCGAGCACGCGATTTTTCCCCTTTAGGTTGTCCTGTGGGAGTAATTTTGGATTATCTGCTCTCCCTCTTTCATTCGGGTCTAGCCTACTCCTCTATTAAGGTGCACCTCTGTGCATTTCGGCCTATCACCTCCCGGTGGGACATCGTACAGTGGCTCAGTTGCACGCCACTCGGGAATTTCTTAGGGGAGTGTTACACCTTAGGCCTCCTATTAAGGACCCTGTGCCTCCATGGGATCTGCTCTTTGTCCTGGAACACCTTACGCTCCCCCTTTGAACCTGCCGCGGATTGCGAGCTACGTTTTCTATCGTGGAAGACGTTTTTAGTTGCTGTTACTTCGGCGAGAAGAATATCTGAACTTCACGCCTTATGTGCAAAGTGCCTTATTTAGTTTTCCACCGGGACAGAGTATCCCTGAGGACGAACCCCAAAATTTTGCCTAAGGTGGTCTCTTCACTCACTCTGAACCAGGATATTGACCTTCCTGTCTACTTCCCGAGTTACTCGAATAGAGGAGAGGCTCTGCTTCACACCCTGGATGTTCACCGCAGCCTGTTTTACCTAAACAGAACTAAATCTTTTCGTAGTTCTGAGCAGCTTTTAGTTTCCTTCTCGGAGAGAATGATGGGCCAACCCGTATCTAAACAGTCCCTTTCTCGCTGGCTTGTCCAGTGTATTTCTTATTGTTATGATATAAAACAAAAGCCCTTCCCGGGCACAGTCCGGGGTCATTCTACTAGAGGTGTGGCCACCTTTGCAGCTCTCAGAAATGTCTCCACCTCTGCTATTTGTGCTGCAGCCACTTGGAGTTCTGTGCATACCTTTATCAGGCATTATAGCCTGGACATGACCTCGTCGTAGGGCTGGTTTCGGCCGCGTGTGCTACAGGCTCTCCTGTCCTAGGTTCAGGACCTGGAATTCATTTCCTTTTTCCTCCTCCTGGAATTTCTAGCAGCGTTACTGCTTGGGAATCAGTCCTAATGGTGTAACCTGCTGCAAGAGCTGTGTCTCGAAGTAAGATAGTACAGTTACGCAAGAACTTACCCTAACAGTAGATCTTCGAGAACAGCTCTTGCAGCAGGTACCTTCCCGCCCACCTTCCCCCTTGGAGGAGGCATGGCTCAGTTTTTCTGAGCAGGGGTTTTTACCTTTCTGTCTTCTGACGGCGAATCCTCTGTCTCCCATTTTGATGTCAGCCTGCGGCCGGTGGTCTCCGGCGGGAGAACTAGGGAATCTGGCGGGACCGTCCCCTTTTGTACCACACCTGACGTCGGAGGCGGGACCGACGTCAGGGGCAGTCCACGCTGAAGATAGCTAGCTAGAATTTTTCCATGGGGTCCTGACGCCTGCCGGCTTCAGTCCTAATGGTGTAACCTGCTGCAAGAGCTGTTCTCGAAGACCTACTGTTATGGTAAGTTCTTACGTAACTGTACTTTCTGACCTGTATAACTTTGTTCTGAACAGATTTGGAAAAAGCTTGAAGTGCTAGAAATACTGCTCTGAGTTCCAACAGATTGATGTGGAGCAGAGATTCCTGAAGGGACAACCCCTGGGTGGTCAGGTCGCCCATGTGAGCCCCCCCACCCCAAGAGGGAGGCATCTTTAGTAAGGATTAAAGAGTGAGACTGAGTGACAAAGGGAACTCCTTGTCTCAGATTGTTCTGATCCTGCCACCACTATAGGACCTGGATCAGGGTTCGAGTTACTGGGACCAATTTGGTCACAGGGTCCTTCTTTTGAGACCAGAAGGCTCTCAAATGGAACTGAATGTCCCTCATCTGAAATCTTGCTCCCTGCACTACTGCTGTAGAAGCAGCCATCTACCCCAGGAGCTGTAGAAAATGCCTTGCTGGTCGAGACACCTGCAGGGTGAATGAGGAGGCCAGAGTGAGAAGGGTCCTTGCCCTGTCCAGCGGAAGGAAGGCTCTGGCCTTTTCTGTGTCTAGCTCTGCGCCTATGAAGGTGAGGAGCTGGACAGGCTCTAGAACCGACTTTGGAAGATTTAGAAGGAAACCCAAAGAAGTGAGCAGTTGCCGAGTTATCTGTAAGTGTAAACTGACTTGGTCTGGGGACTGGCCCACTATGAGCCAGTCGTCCAGGTAAGGGAAGATGGCAATCTTTTGCCTTCTTAGAGAAGCAACTACTGCTGCCAGGCATTTTGTGAATACCCTTGGAGCAGAGGTGAGGCCAAAGGGCATTGCTCTGAACTGGTAATGGCCTGAGGGCAGCTCGAACTTGAGGTACTTTCGATGGGAGCTTCTGATGAGAATATGGAAGTAGGCATCCTTGAGGTCCAGGGACACTAGCCAGTCCCCTGGCCTTAGAGAGGATAGAATAATTCCCAGAGTCACCATTTTGAATTTTGGTTTTAAAAGGTGCTTAAGTATCTGAGATCGAGGATGTGCCGCCATTCTCCTGTCTTTTTTGGGGTAAGGAAGTACCTGGAGTACAACCCTTTGCCCTAGTGTAGGAGTGGAACCCTTTCCACAGCTCTGAGAGCCAGGAGGGAAGAGACCTCTGCCTCTAAGGCAAGTGTGTCTGATGGATTTGCAGGTGGAAAGGATCTGGTTCTCATCTTTGGAAACTTTTTGAAGCGGAGAACCAGTCCCTGGCTTACTACTTCCAGGACCCATATGTCTGATGTCAGAGACTCCCAGTCCTGGACAAAGTAAGCCAGCCTGCCCCCTACAGGTAGCTGAGAATCGGCCTTGGCAACCCCATCAGGGTGCCTGTTTGGCAGGGGCTTTGGGCTGAGGGGTGGAAGCAGACCTGCTTGTACCCCGTCTGCCTCTCCCTCTGGGCATAAGCAGAAGAGGAGGCCTGGGCTTGGTAAAAAGGCCTGCCCCTGGGAAGCTGCCTTTGAGGAGTGGCCTGCCTTTCCTTGGCTTGTGCACTCCTATAGGAGGTCCTATACTCATCCATTTTCTTCAATTCTCGGTTTGCTCCCCAGAGAATTACCCACAACAGGAAAATCCATGGCCTTAGTCTGGGTATCCTGTGACAGGCTAGTACATCTGAGCCAAGCCATTCTCCTAAGTGCCACAGATGTAGTCATGACTCTAGATGCCACATCACTGGAGTCTACTGCAGCATGGAATTGCACCTTGGATGCCTCAATACCATCAGCAGCCACCTGCTCCAGCTCCTTGGCAAGCTGGCCAGGGACCTGTATTGCTAAAGTCATAACAGTGTCCCATCTGGATTTTTGATACCTAGCAGTATAGGCCATATAATTGGCCTGAGTCCCAAGGATGCTGCCATGTACTGTTTCTTTGCCATGGCATCAATCCTCCTGGAGTCCTTGTCTGGGGGGTGTGAAGCCAAGGGAATGTTTGCCTTATCACAGGCTGCAGCCTGCACTACCCAAACATGGCTGCATTGTGTAAGGAACTCCGTGTCTGAGCCTGATAATGTATACCTCTTGTCCATTCTTTTATCCACAGAAGGTATAGTGTTAGGAGTCTTTAAAATCTTAAATGTCCGTTTCCCAAAAGATTTGTGCAAGGGAATAGACAGCCTCCTAGACTCTGGGATATCCATCACTTCTACATAATCAGGCTCCTCCTGGTCATCCACAGCTTCTTCCATAGGAAGCTGGAGGGTTTCAGCCACTTTTTTATGAAACACGAAATGGGAGGGGGACTCAAAAGTCTAGGAGGAGACACTTCTGAAGGTCTGTGTGGGGAGATGTCCGGGTCAATAGGCACATCCGGACTTTCAAAACCACATTCACTTTCCTCATACTCCTCTTCCGGTTCATAAAATTCCTCTAAATCATACTCTTGAACCGGTCGAACCGAGCGTCTGCCTGATGGTGCCGGTTCGGTCGGAACTGGGGAAAGCAACTGAACAATTCTGATCGCTTTGGCTATTTCTTCAGCGGTTGGAGAGGAAGGTTTTGGCTCCACACCAGCTGATTTTCTTTCTAGTTCTTTGAGCGGAACTGACTCCTCAGAATCAGCTCTCCTTTTGCCGAAGAAGTCTCGCCCTGGTCAGAGGGCACTCCTTCTGGTTCGGTTTGAACCGAACCAAGCTATCCATCTTGGGTTCAGCGGACTTTTGGCCTCTCTTTCCCTGAGCCTACCAACTCTTTTCTAGGGTAGCTGCAGGGAAAGTTTTACAAATCTGGCAGTCTGCACTGAGGTGGTCAAACCCCAGACAATAAACACAGGTGGTGTGGGGGTCAGCCTTGGCAAAGACTTCCCCACACACACTGCAGTGTTGAAACCCAGTGGGTCCGGTTTTCCTTTTGGGTTTCTCAGACATTGTGCCAGTCCTAACCAAACTTACCCTTTTATGGAAATCCACCAGGCAAGACCCTCTTATCAGTTCCTGACCGTATCACGGGTCGTGGAAAAAAATGTAATAAAATCCGTTTTTTTTTTTTAGAACCGATAAGAACCGGTAACCACACTCTAAAGTTACAATTTAAGATGTTTTAACAACTTGATCGGTTCAAACCGAACCGATGAACCGTTTACAAGTTCCACACAGAATAAAATAAAATATAACCTATCTAGTACTCACAAATACCACAGACAGACTGAACTGACTAGGTTACAGTTTAAATTGGGTCGAAAACTGAGAAAGCGGTACTTTAACAGACAAACTAAACCGAGCAGAAGAAGAAATCTCCGGAGACTGTTCAGTGAGGCAGAGTAAAGAATCTGACGGTTTGAGTTTAAACAGCAACAGATAGAGTCTCAACCGAGCTCGAGCTCAGCTGCCATGCCTGGCATGGAAAGTTAACTCTTTCATCTCCGGGGCAGTTTGAAGGTTGGGACTCACTGCTACTGTCAGAATACAATAAGACTTCATGTTGTTTGAATCACCTGCGCCTTGTCCCTCTTTGCCATGAGAAGCACCTTGTTGATCAAGGGAAATGGAGGCCTGGGGTCCACTGCCTCGAGAAGGCATCCCCCTGCAGCGAGCCCTGCAAGGGGGGCAGGCATGAAACAGCCTCAGCTTTGCATTCTCCTGAGGCAAACAGGTCCACCTGAGGGGTGCCCCAGTGGGAGAACAGATTCTGTACTACTACCTCCGCAGGAGAGACCACTTGTGAGATGTAGCGCCTATCTGGCTGAGGGCATCGGCCAGAGTGTTGGAGGCTTCTGCCACATGGATGGCTAGGGAGATCGCCTCCAGGCGGATCACGAGAGGACCTAGTGGAGAGCCTCCTGCACAGAGGCAAGGAGTATGTCCTGCCCTGTTTAGGTAGTACATAGTCGTAGTGTCCATCTGGACCTGAACCACTTGACCCCGCACAGAGTGAAGGCAGCGAGGGCTAGTCGGACCTCAAGCTCCAGCAGGTTGATGTGGCATCCAGACTCCTGAGGGACCAGAAGCCGTGAGCTCTGTGCCCCCAGAAGGGCACCCCAACCCAGAGAGGCGTCGGTCAGAGTGACTGTCGGCTCAGGACGGACAAATGGGATGCCCTCCTGCAGATGAGCTGGAATAAGCCACCACTGGAGGCCATTCCATATCTCCTGGGTCACTGTCACTGGTTGGTCCAGAGGACCGGAGCACTGTGACCATTGGCAGGCCAGCCCCCATTGCAGAAGACGCATATGCCAGCGGGCCCAACGGACCACACTGGTGCAGGCCAGGAAGTCCCAGGCAGGGCGCAATTGCCCAACCAGAAATGATTGGGCAAAGGAGGTAAGGACCTCGGCCCTGTCCGCCGGGAACCGTGCTCTGGCTCGAAGAGAGTCTAGCTCTGCCCAGATGAACTGAATCACCTCCGATGGCACGAGTTCCGATTTGGCTTCGATGAGGAGACCAATCTGAGAGCAGACCTGGAGGGCCAGATCTCTGGACTGCTCCACCTCCAACCTGGAGGAGCAGCATTCAGCCAGTTGTCCAGGTAAGGGTACACAAGGACCCTTCAAGGCGCGCAGGAATGCTGTCACCACTGCCATGCATTTGGTGAAGACCCTGGAAGCTGGAAAAGCCGAAGGGCATGGCCTGAATTGTAGAAGGGATTCTCTGCCCTGAAGCGGAGGAATCGCCAGTGAGAGGACGGATTGGGACTTGAAAAAGGCATCCTGAAGGTCCAGAGAAAGAACTCACGCCTTTGTTCCAAGGCTGGAACTATTTGAGCCAGAGTGACCATCCTGAAGGTGCAAGACCTTAGGAACTTGTTCAGGTCGTAGAGTATGGGATGCAGCGCCTGCCCCACCCCAGTTTTGGGACTAAGAAGTACCTGGACACAAACCCTGGGTCTGGAGGAGGTTCTGCTACTTCCCTGATCACCACCTCCTGGAGGAGCAGGGCAATGCCTGCTCGACGAGCTGAAAGGCTGCAGAACCCGTAGCCTCCCCCATGGGGCGACGGCTCGATAGGGTGGGGACTTCTTGAATTCCAGAAGCAGACCCCTGCCTACCACTTCCAACACTCAACAGTCCGTGGTGATAATGGACCAGGCAGAAAGGAAGTGGCAGAGCCATCCCCCCACAGGGGGAACCCGGGGAGGAGTGACAAGGTTGGGGGCGACACCCCTCAACCAGTCACTGGGAAGGCTTGGTGGAAGGGCGGGCAGAGGAGCCGCCTGGGCCTTTCCCTCCCAGCTTCCTGCTGGAGGAAGCAGCAGGCTTGGCTTTCAGGTGCCAAGTGCAAGCCTGCTGGCCCTGATGCTGGTGTTGCTGGGCCGGATGTGCGGCATGGGCTGAAGGACTAAAGGGTTTACACTGCTGCTGGCGGCCTTTGTCCTTCTGGGCAGACGTGACTGAGTCTAAGGTGGCGCTGAGACTTCTCAATCTGTTGGACATGACCCTCCGCCCTGGGACCCAAGTCGGTACCCAGGAAGGGAAAGTCTGCCAGCTTGTGCTAGGTATCGGTCGCAAAGGTGGAGATCTGCAGCCAAGCTCTGCGTCGCATGGTCACTGCAGTCGCTACTCACAGGGCACACGAGTTGGTGATGTCCAAATAAGTTTGCAGCTGCTGTTTGGCCACTACCCTTCCCTGGTCCCGCATCTGCTTGACTGTCGTTTGAAAGTCAGCCAGGAGATAAGGCATCACCTCATCCAGGGAGCCCAAAAGGGCGTGTGAAAAGTGTGCCATCAGGACGGTCAAGCTAGCCTGACGAAGGCCTAGGGAAAAACCAGCATAGAATTTCTGCCCGGAGTAGTCCAATTTTTTGGACTCCTTGACGGGTGGCTTGTCTACAATCCGAGCTTTCCCGGTACGCCAGAAAATGCTGTCCGTCACTAACCCCTCTGCAGAGGGGTGCTCCGAGAAACCGGAGCGTGAACCAGTAAGGACAGCATACTTCAGAGTCATCCTGGCCGAAAGTGCTGGACAAGAAGCTGGCTGCTGCCACAGCTCCAGGGCCGGGCCAACAATGGCTTCGGCCAAGGGGGAGGCCTCCGTAGAAGAATCCCCTCAGTCCAGTACCTCCGTGAGGGAATACTTGTTTGAAACGGGTTCGAGCTTCATCCCAGTGGATTCTGAGATGAGTCGAAGCATCCGAGGAATGAGGATGGGCACTCATCCACCGACTGACCCCCAGTGGACTCCAAGTCAAGCGGCCTGGAGAACAAGGAATCATCATCGGACACAAGAGGAGTCTGAACAGCTGCCGAGTGCCTGAGCCACCCTCCAAATGCCAAGGTCGATCGGGAGTGAGGGTGACAACCTATGGGGCAAACCCGACCTGATCAAGAATCCTTGGTCGGGGACCCAGTCTTCAGTTGTGGAGGCGGAGGCTCCAGCACAATGGGTGGCGCAGCCCATTTCAGCCGAACCGGTGCCGGCATTGGCTCCTATACCACTACGAAGGGTTGCTTCAGCCGCTCTGGTGACAGCCACTTAATGGCCGGAGATGGTGACGGAGTCACTTATTCCTGGACAATAAGAGCTGCTGCCACATTAAATCCTCGTAGTGCCGACGCAACTTGTGCCGGAGCCTAACCTGAGAAGAGGATGAGGAGCGCTGCTGCTTTACATGGTGCCGAGACAGACTGCCGACAGCGGGACCGGCTGGACCTGGAAGAGGTCAGACCTTCGTGGATTCTGAGGGTGGGTCAGAGAGGGGGTGGAGGAAACCCACTCCTCCCTCGGTTCAAGGACCTTAAAGTAGTTATGCAAGAACTTACCGTAACAGTAGATCTTCAAGAGGAGCTCTTGCTGCAAGATCTTACAATAAGGACTACCCGCAGGCACTAGGACCCTCAGTGAAACTTCTGCCAGCAATACACAGCAGGGACCGCCCAATGCCTGCCGCCTTCCAACATCGGTCAGGGTACAAGAGGGCGGACCCAGCTCCACCTCAGTTCTCCCGCCAAGACCCAGAAGGCCTGACAACAGAAGGAGACGAAACCTACCATGAAGAGAATTGGAGAAGAAATGAAAATGGATCTGCCGACTTGAGGGGAAGGCGGGTGGGAAGAAAAAAATTACTTACCTTAGTAATGTTGTTTCTTCTAATGGAGTCTTGCTATATTATGACATATGCAGGGAGTCCCAACCTTCGAAGGTTGGGACTCACTGCATGTGTCATAATATACCAAGACTTCATGTTGCTTGAATACAGCAAGACTTCATGTTTGAATCCCCAGTTCTCCCGCCGGAGACTCCCAGGCCGCTGGATGACATCAGAAGAGGAGACTGAGGATCCGCCATCAAATTGCAATCATAATAGTACTGAACACCTGATCCTAGGAAAAGGATGTTGGAACCAAAAAAATCTACCTCCAGCGGGGATGGTGGGAGGGAAAGTACCTGCTGCAAGAGCTGTTCTCGAAGATCTACTGTTATGGCAAGTTCTTACGTAACTGTACCATCTTACTTAGAGAAACAGCTCTTGCAGCAGGTTACACCATTAGGACCGATTCTCAAGCAATAGTGGAAATCCCACACCAATCAGGAGGAGTGAAGGTAGAAATCCTTTAGTGAAACCTAAGCCTAGGACAGAAGTCCTTGAAGGACTGCTAGATCAAAACCTACTCTTCACCTCAATGCAACATCCAGGCTATAATGCCAGATAAAGGTGTGCCCAGTGCTCCAGGTCGCTGCTGCACAGATAGCTGAGGTGGACACGCTCTTTACTGCCGCAGAGGGGGTAGCCACCCCCCCTTGTGGAATGACCCTTAACCACGCACAGTAAGGTTTGTTACGCTTCTGGTAACAGAACGTGATACAATGAATAAGCCACCTGGACAGTGACTATTTGGAAACGGGAGCTCCCAGCATCCTGTAGGCGAAGGAGACAAAAAGCTGATCAGATTTTTCGTGGCGTTTGGTCCTGTTCAGGTAATATCGCAGGCACCTATGCACATCTAAAGTGTGCAATAGGGCCTCTCCTCGATTTGGATATTTAGGGAAGTACACTGGTAGATAGATATCCTGATTAAGAGTGACAGCTGAGACCACCTTTGGCAGAAGGTTCGGATTGGTCTGTAAGGATACCCTGACCTGGTGGAAAACCAAATAGGGTTCTTTGCACATCAGTGCATGAAGCTCTGAAATTCTTCTGGCCAAAGTAACAGCAACTAAAAATAGTGTCTTCCATGTAAGGAGACGCAGCTTGCAATCTATGACTAGTTCAAAAGGTAGCAGCATAAGCTGCTCCAAGACAAAGGGTAAATCCCAAGGTGGAATAGGATCCTTAATCCGAGGCCTAAGGTGGAGAACACCTCACAGGAAGGCTCTTGCTGTGTCCAACTGAGGGACAGGACGTTGGCCTATAGGAGTGTGATAGGCTGAGATGGCACAAAGGTGTACTTTTATCGAGGAGTAGGCCAAGTCTGTCTGAAAAAAAGAGACTGGAGATAGTCCAAGACAGACTTTTTTGGACAGTCTAGAGGCGAAAACCCCCGCGCTTGAGCCCATAGGCAAAAACGGCGCCATTTCATGGCACAAGTAGCATGAGTGGCTGGTTTTCTACCAGCCACTTAGAACGTCAGCTACCTCTTGCGAGACACCATATCGCATAATGGCTGTGTCTAGGAGCCAAGTGTGCAGGTTCAGCGAACAAAGGTCCGGATGGACAAGGAACCCGCCTCCTGAGACAAGTGAGAGCTGATTAGCAGAGGCACTGGAGGTTCCAGGATAGCTGATGTAGCAGAAGGAACCAGATCTGCCTGGGGTAGAACGACGCGATAAGTATCAGCGCCGCTTTTGCTCTCTCATGGTTTCAGATGGATCCTCTGGATCAACGGAAAGGCATAGAGAAATCTGCCCCCGAGAGGGACAATGCATCTCGCCAGAACACCAGGCCCTGGATCTAGCGAGCAAAAATTGGACAGTTTTGCATTGGATTGGGACACGAAAAGGTCAAATTCTGGTGTACCCCATCTGTGAAACAGATCATCTACCTCCTCCTGGAGTAGTTCCCATTCATGGACTCTGGCCTGAGAGTGACTCAGGCCGCCTGCAATGACACTGTCCACTCCTGATACATGAACAGCAATGAGGTTTGTGCCGTATTGTAAACCAAACCCCACAGCCTCATGGCCTCCCCGCAAAGCGGGTAGGAATGGGTGCCTCCTTGTTGAGGTAATACATCACCGGAGTTGTCTAACAGAAAAGTACCCGGTGGAATCTCTGACTGCAAGGCCTGCAGGGCATAAAGAACTGCTATCATTTCCAAGATATTTATGTGGAGATGACTCTTGGGCTGTCCACAGGCCCAAATACCGGACACCGTTTAGGTGTGCTCCCCATCCGAGCCCTGAGGCGTCTGGAGAGCGTCAATCTGAGACGGCGCAGTAAAGGGTACCCTCCACTGAAAGGTTCTTCAGATCCAGCCACCAATGCAAATCCCGGATTACTGTCTTCGTCATCCGAATTGAGAGCTGCAGATCTTGCTTTTGATCCCATTGGACCTGCAACATCCACTGGGTCACCCACATGTGGAGATGGGCTAGCGGCACCTTTGCCATGGTCGCGGCCACGTCTCAGAGCAGGCAAAGGACCAGTCTGGCTGGGGCGGTCTTCCTTGCCCCTTATGTCTCTGATGAGGGATCTGATGTGTTCCGCTCTGTCCTGCGGCAGAAAAGCTTTCCCCTGGACAGTGTCCAGAACTGCGCCTATGAACTGCAGAATCTGAGATGGAACCGGGTGCGACGTCTCTTGACTGATAATGATGCCCAGAATCTCTAACAGAGACCGAGTACAATGAATGGCGGACATTAGGGCCTCCCGAGAGGGCGCCAAGAGAAGCCAGTCGTCCAGGTAGGGGAACATGTACTGGCCTTAACTCCTCAGAGTCGCAGCTACTACCACCATGCACTTCGTGAATACCCAAGGTGCCGATAACAGTCCAAAGGGGAGGGCTCGGAACTGATAGTGGTGGCCCTGGAACTTTAAAGCGCAGAAACTTCCTGTGCGCCTGAGCATGAGTATATGCCAGGTGCCGTCCTGCATGTCCAAGGATGCCAAAAAGGCGTCCTGCTTGAGCATGGGAATCAGACCTGGGAGGGTCACCATGCGGAAGTGTTTGTACAGGGTCGACACTGCGAAGTCGCTGAAATACAGTATCAGACACGGCGGTCCCCCTGCTTTTGAGACCAGAAAGAAGCGAATGTATTGCAACCATCTGATTCCTTGAGCGTGCTCTATAGCTTCTTTTTCGAGAAGCATGAGCACCTCCTGCTGTAGGAGCAGGCGTGCCGACCGAATAATGGGAAAGCAGGTAGGTCTTGCTGGTGGGTGGTCAAGAAAAAAATTACTCACCTTAGTAATGTTGTTTTCTAATGGAGTCTTGCTGTGTTCTGACATATTGCAGTGATGTCCAACCTTTGAACTGCCCCGAGATGAAAGAGTTGACTTTCCATGCCAGGCATGGAACGCTGACCTCGATTGAGACTCTGTTGCTGTCTGAAGTTAAACAGTCAGATCTTTACGAGCTATACTCACTGGATGTCCTGTGTGGAAACTAAACTTATACTAGCCAACTGGCTACTAAATATAAAGAAGCGATTTGTTGGTCCCAAAACAAAGACTCAAGTCAGGAAACCCAAAAAACAAAACACCACACCCACCCAGACTAAAGGGGTGAGAGAATAAGTGGTGGGGGCACCTCCCAAGTGCCAACACTGCTACTGCCCACCCACATCCCAAGGTTCTGATAGGGGTGGCATGGGGGGGAGAGGTCAGAATACAGCAAGACTCCATTAGAAGAAACAACATTACTAAGGTGAGTAATTTTTTCTTCAAACATGAAGTCTTGCTGTATTCTGACATATTGCAGACTTGCAAGCAGTACCTCCATGAAGGAGGGACAGAACCTACTTAGGAAATAGGCTCTGAAACACTGCTGTGCCAAACCGAGCATCACTCCTAGCCTGGATATCCAGAGTAATGCTTGGTAAAAGCGTGTATTGTTTTCCAGGTGGCTGCTTGACAAATCTCTAAGATAGGAATATCCCTGGCAGCAGCTGTACCTCTGGTAGAGTGAGCCCTCAGGCCTGAGAGTGGAGTCCTACCTAGTTTTTCATAGCAAAACTGAATACAAGAAACAATCCACCTGGCAATAGATCTTAGTGGCAGGCTTTCCCTTACCAACCTCCCCATAAGTAAGGAACAGTTGGAGGGAGTCAAATCTGTGACCCTTGGTGCACTTTATGCAGTAGCTAAAAGCCCTTTTCACATCCAAACTGTGCAGCCTCCTCTCCCCAGAGGAGGAATGGTCAGTGAAGAAAACAGGAAGACAGACTGGTTAAGGTGGAAATCTGAAGCCACCTTGGGCAAAAACTTCCTATTAGTCCTGAGGACCACCTTATCTCTATGGAAAGATAAAATCAGGCTCTACTGACAGGGCCTGTAACTCACTTATGCGTCTGGCAGAAATGATGGCCACCAAGAAAACAGTTTTCCAAGTCAAGTACTTAAGCTCTGCTGAGGACAAGGGCTCAGAAGGGGGTTGAATAAGCTGAGCAATGCAAACATTAAGGTCCCAATCAGGGGCAGGGTCCCTGAATGGAGGATTGGTATGAAGCAATCCCTTGAAAAATTTTGAAAATACAGGATGGGCTGAAAGGAAGGCAGAAACAGCTGCCAGATGCACTCTTAGTGTAGCTGGTCTGAGTCCCAAGCTATCAAGATGAACCATATAGTCAAGGACTGTGGGCAGGCCAGCAGACTCTGGAGAAATATGCTTCCCAGAGCACCATATGGAAAATCTTTTCCACTTGGAGTTGTGTTTCTGGTGGAAGGCTTCCAAGAAGCCTTTAGGATATCCATAACACCATGAGAGAGGTGAAAATCAGCAAACTAACTCTTCAAGAGCCAGGCCTTGAGACTGAGAAATTTGAGATTCGGATACCAAACCGTCCCCTGAGCACATAACAGGTTGTAATTCCTGGGAAGAGACAGGGGAAGGTGGACTTGCTAAGAACAAGAAAGGGTACCAGGGTTGTCTGGCCCAATCTGGAGTAA
Source organism: Neoceratodus forsteri (assembly GCA_016271365.2). Classification (NCBI taxonomy): domain Eukaryota; kingdom Metazoa; phylum Chordata; order Ceratodontiformes; family Ceratodontidae; genus Neoceratodus; species Neoceratodus forsteri. Next base: position 322,594,475 of record JADMNL010000026.1, read on the forward strand.
TCAAGAGTCACTCTGCAGGGTTGAGACCAGATTTTGACTAGTACCTTGAGCAGGAGGGGGAAGGGGGGAAGCATACAGGAACTTCCCTTCCCAATTGAGAACTAGGGCATCCAGGGGGACTGAGCCCAACACTGGGGGCCTGCAGCAAGAGAGAGGAAGTTGGCGATTGTCTGGGGCTGCAAAAAGATCTGTGGGGTGCCCCATCTGGAGAAGATCACCTTCAAAACCAGGGGATCCAGGGACCATTCGTGATTGTCCAAGATATCCTGCTGAGAGCATCTGCCAGGACATTGTCCTTCCCTGGGAGGTGTACTGCTGTAAGAGAGGTGTTCAGGGAATAGGTCAGAGACCATAACTTCATTGCCTCTGTGCACAAGACCGTACACAGAGTGCCCCATTGCTTGTTGATATACCACATTGTGGTGGTATTGTCTGTCCTGATCTGAATTACTTTGTTCTGAACAGACTTGGAAAAAGCTTGAAGCGCTAGAATCACTGCTCTGAGTTAAGAGATTCCTGAGGAGACCACAACCCTTGGGTGGTCAGGTCTCCCAAGTGTGCTCCCCACCCCAAGAGGGAGGCATCTGTAGTAAGGATTAGAGAATGAGACTGAGTGACAAAAGGAACTCCCTGTCTTAGACTGTCCTGATCCAGCCACCACTGTAACACCTGGATCAGGGTCACCAGAATTAGTCTGGTCTCAGAAAAGGGGCCCTTTTCTGAGACCAGAAAGCTCTCACATGTAACTGAAGATCTCATTTGAAATCTTGCTCCTGCACCACTGCTATAGAGGCAGCCATGTGTCCCAGGAGCTGCAGAAAATGCCGTGCTGGTCGAGACACCTGGAGGGTGAATGAAAAGGCCAGTGAGATAGGGGTCCTTGCCCTGTCCAGGGAAGGAAGGCTTCGCTTACTGTATCCAGCTCTGCCCCTATAAAGGTGAGGAGCAGCACAGGCTCTAGAATTGACTTTGAAAGATTCAGAAGGAAACCTAGAGAAGGGAGCAGTTGCTGAGTTACCTGTAGGTGTAACTTGACTTGGTCTAGAGACTGGCCTACTATGAGCCAGTCGTCCAGGTAAGGAAAGACGGAGATCCTTTTTCTCCTTAGGAAGGCAACTACTGCCAGGCATTTTGTGAACACCCATGGAGCAGACATTAGGCCAAAGGGCATTGCTCTGAACTAGTAATGGCCAGAGGGCAGCTCGAACCTGAGGTACTTTCGGTGGGGGCTTCTGATGAGAATATGGAAATGGGCATCCTTGAGGTCCGGGAGACTAACCAGTCCCCTGTCCTTAGAGAGGTAGATTTCCAGTCACCATTTTGAACTTTGGCTTTAAAAGGTGCTTGTTTAAATATCCGAGATCCAGGATGGGCCGCCATTCTCCTGTCTTTTTGGGGGTTAGGAAGTACCTGGAGTACAATCCTTTCCCTTTGTGTAGGGGTGGGACCCTCTCTATGACTCTCAGAGCCAAGAGGGAAGTGACCTCTGCCTCTAGGGTAAGTGCCTCTGAAGGGTTTGCAGGTGGAAAGGATCTGGTTCTCATCTTGGGAAATTTTCTGAAGCCGAGAACCAGTCCCTGGCTTGCTACTTCCAGGACCCATTTGTCTGATGTTAAAGACATCCAGTCCTGGACAAAGCCAGCCTGCCCCCTACAGGTGGTGGAGAATCGGCCCTGGCAAACCCATCAGGGTGCCTGTTTGGCAGGATCTTTAGGCTGAAGAGTGGAAGCAGGCCTGCTTGTACCCAGTCTGCCTCTCCCTCTAAAGAACCCATGAGCATAAGCCAAAGAGGAGTCCTGGGCTTGGTAAAAAGGCTTATGAAAAGGCCTGCCCCTGCCCCTGGAATGCTGCCTCTGGGAGTGCAGCTTGAGCACTCCTATAAGCGGTCCTGTATTCATCCATTTTCTGCATGTAGTTCTCTGTTTGCTCCCCAGAGAATTAAACACAACAGGAAAATCCATGGCCTTAGTCTGGGTATCTTGAGACAGATTAGTACATCTGAGCCAAGTCCTCCTACGAAGGGCCACAGATTTAGCCACGACTCTAGATGAATCATTGGGAGTCCACTGCAGCATGGAATTGCACCTTGGATGCCTCAATACCATCCGCAGCCACCTGCTCCAGCTCCTTAAAGCGGCAAGGATACCTGCCAATGAGTGTGGATGAACAACATATCCATGTCCCTAGAATTAGGAGCTTTTAAAATTTTTACCGTTTGTTTTCTAAAGGATTTATGTAAAGGGATGTACAACCTCCTTGACTCTGGGATATCCATCATCTCCACCGAGTCAGGCTCCTCTTGCTCATCCAAAGCGTCCTCTAAGGGAAGCTGGAGGGTCTCAGCAACTTTTTTATAAAACAAAAAATGAGAAGGGGACTCAGAAAGGGGTCTCAAAAAGAGACTTGGGCATCATCATCACTGATTACCTAAAATCATCCAAGCAGACCTCTAAAGCAGTAGGTAAGGCTAGGGGGGTGTTAGGGTGTATTAGTAGAGGTATCACAAGTCGTAAGAGGGAGGTAGTCTCTGAAGACAGTGGTGAAGGCCCCATCTGCTGCGTGCAGTATTGGAGGCCACACCTTCACAAGGACATTAACCAAATTAAGGCAGTCCAGAGAAGGGCAACCAAAATGGTGCAGGGACTGCATCAGAAGACATCGAGGACAGATTAACGGAGCTCAATATGTATACCGTCTGAGCAAAGGAGGGAGAGAGGTGATATGATCGACATTTAAACACCTTAAGGGCATAAATAAGGTGAAAGAGTAACATGTTTAAATATAAGAAAAATAGCAGGACAAGAGGACACAGCATGAGATTAGAGGAGGCTGATTAGGGAATTGAGGAAATTATTTTTCACAGAAAGGGTGGTAGATGCATGGAATGGCTTACCACAAGAAGTGGTGGCTATGAATACAGTGCAGGGCTTCAAACAGGCATGGGATAGGCATAAGGGAGCAATACAAATGACTATGAATAGATGGGTCACTGAGAGCAAAGGCCGATGGCACATTTATAAGGTAGAAAAAGAAATGGGCAGACTGGATGGGCCTTGCGGTCCTTATCTGCCGTCAACTTCTATGTTTCTATGTTAGAAAGCCTAGGAGGAGACTCACCTGAAGGTCTGTCTGGGAGATGTCCAGTTCAATGGGCACATCAGACTTTCAAAATCACGTTCACTGATCATAATCCTCATCCCCTCCTCTGGTTCATAGAACTCTTCTATATCATAATCCTGAACCACTGGAACCGACCGAACCGACCTTTTGCCAGACAGTGGCGGTTCGGAGGGAACCGGGGACAGGGACTGGACAATCTGTATTGCCCTGGCTATCTCTGCAGCAGTTGGAGAAGGAATTTTGACTCCAAACCTGCTATTTTAGATTTCTTTGCTGGAACTGGCCTCAGAGCCAGCTTTTCGTTGCGGTTGAGGAAGTCTGTAGGAGGGCACTCCTTCGGCCTGGCCATCCGGCCAGCGGACTTTTGGCCTCCTGCTCCTGGAGCCTGCCTACCTCTTGTCCAGGGTGGCTGCAGGGAAATTTTACAAATCTGGCAGTCTGAATTGAGGTGGTCAAACCCCAGACAATAGACATGTAGTGTGTGGGTCAGCCTTGGCAAAGGCTTCCCCACAGACACTACAGTGTTGAAACCCAGTGGGCCCAGTTTTTCTTTTGGGTTTCTCAGACATGCCAGCCTAACCAACTTGCCCTTTTGATGGCAGTGCCAGGCAAGACACCCTTATCTGTTCCAAGCCGTGTCATGGGTCGTGGAAAAAACCGTAATGAAATCTTTTTTTTTTTTTTTTTATAGAACCGATAAGAACCGGGAACCACACTCTAAAAAGCCTTAAAAGGCTTTAACTTATATTTAAATACAACTCTATCGGTTCAACCGAACCGATAATACTTTTACAAGTTCCACACAGAAAAAACCTATTACTTACGATTACCATAGACAGAGCCTGAACCGATCGGTTTTGCGGTTAAAATAATGAAATCGCGGTTAAATTAAACAGAGAAATAGCGTTTTAAACCGAAAAAATGAACCGAGCAACAGGAGGAATCTCTGGAGCGACTGTTCAGTGAGGCGGAGTAAAGAATCTGACGGTTTCGGTTTGAAACCAGCCAAACAGAGCTTCAGAACCGAGCTCGCGCTCTAAGCTCCATGCTCTGCATGGAAGTTAACACTTTCACCTCCGGAGCAGTTCTAAGGCTGGGGCAAACTGCAATAGTCATACTATAGCAAGACTTCATGTTTGAAAGGAGCGATCAGAATCATTCTCGCTCCTTCCAAAGCAAGCTTCTACAGCACACGAGGGACCAGAGGAATTGGGGAAGCATGAGCCAATCTGTCCTTCCAGCAAAGATAGCATCGCTCCACAAGCGCCTCGCTCTGGAGCGGCGAGCAAAGATTGGAAGCTTTGCATTTTGGGAAGAGGCGAACAGGTCTATCTGAGGAGTCCCCAAATCTGGAAGATTCTTTTAGAACTTTTTCGTCCAATTCCCACTGTGCAGTAGAGCCCGACTTAGCAACTTAAGTCTGTCTGCCAGGACATTGTCGACTCCCGGAACATGGCTCGGCCGTGAGGTGATTGTTGTGAAGTGTTGCCCATTCCCAACCCTTATCGCTTCCCTGCACAGCGGTAGGGGCCCAGTCCCTCCCTGCTTGTTGATGTACCACACCACGCACATGTCTGTTTGGACAGCTAGGTGACCAGGAAGGATGTATTGGTGAAGGGCCTGAGAGCATACAGCACTGCTCAAGCTCGAGCACATTGATGTGGAGAACTATCTCCAAGTTTGACCATAGGCCCTGGGTTCAGTGAGGACCCAGATGGGCTCCCAGCCTTCACCTGAAGTGTCCGTGGCCAGAGTCTGATAGGGGAGGATGAAAAAGGGACCCAGAATAGGTTCTCTCAAACCATCCACCATTGCAAGTCTCTTACCATTGGCGAGATCATCAGAACGAGATGATCTAGGTTGTTCACCCGTTGATCCCACAGAGATCGGAGAGTCCACCAGAGATTCTCATGTGGAGGCACGGCGAACCGCGGGATGGCCCTGCCATAAGCCCCAGTAGATGGAGCACCGACTGCCGGAACCCTCCTGTGTTCTGATAGGAGGGAAATTGGGACTGGAGGAGGCCCCCTGTCCGGAGGCAGGAAGGCCTTGCACATTGTCACGCCGAGGATTGCCCTGATGAACTGAAGCCTCTGTGAAGGATCCAGATGAGACTTGAAATGGTTGATGGCAATACCCAGGCCAGTGAAACCTGCTGGGTGAGGGAGAGAAAATGCAGAGTTCCTCCCTGGATGGGGCCGCCAGGAGCCAGTCATCCAGGTAGGGAAAACCTGAGCTCCCAAAGCACGTAGGTGGCCGCTACCACTGCCAGGCATTTGCAAAGACTCGGGAGCCAAGGAAAGACCAAAAGGGAGCCTGGAATTGGCAGTGGTCCCCTGGAACGCAACCTGAGGTACTTTCGTGCGTAAGGGTGAATGGGGATGTGCAGGTACGCATCCTGCATATCCAGTGCACAAAGCCATTGGCCCGGCCGAAGCAGGGGCAAGAGGGTTTGAAGGGAGAGCATCCTGAACCTCTTGTATTCCACATATAGGTGCAGGGAGCAGAGATCGAGAATGGGTCTGAGATCTCCGGTCTTCTCTGGTACGAGAAGAAATCGGAATAGTAACCAGTCCCGTGGAGGTGAGGGGTGACGGGCTCTATAACCTGCTTCGCAAGGACAGCACAGAATTTCTTCCCTGACCAAAGGAAGATAGTCCCTTGAGTAAGAGGAGTTCAGAGGAGAGTGACGTGGAGGTTTCTGCAGAAACTCTATGGAGTACCCCTCTGCTATGATCTGAAGCACCCATAAATCCTATTATCCTCTCCCAACCCGGAAGGTGGAGGGAGAACCTCCCTCCTACCGGTTCCTCCGGAGGCAGTGGGAGAGGGAAGGAGTCGGGTGGTGGGAGGCAGCGCTGCGGCTGGGGCACCCGTTGCTTTTATGGGCGGCGGGGGCCTGGCAGCTGTGGGGACCAGACGTTTAGTGGCCCGCCTTCCCCGAGGTTTCGCTTGAGGTCGGCTGAGTCTGCGAAAGGGAAGGCGCTGGGGGGGGGATGGGGACGGTACATTGAATCGACAGATTTAAGGACTGACCCCTTCTCCTGCAAGTCAGTGATGTCCTTGACATAATCGCCGAAAGGCACAGAACCCCTGAAAGGTGCTTCTTGAATTGCTGACTGCACCTCCGGGACCAGACCCGACACACAGAGCCATTCGTGACGCCGAAGACTTGCGGCGAACGAGAGTCTGGCCCCATGTGTCCACTGCGCCATAAGTCGCCAGAATAGACTGGTCGAACGAAAAGAACGGAACCAGGTTGGCCAACTCCTGCTTGACTTGAGAGTCCGTAAGGAGTCCATCTTAGATTCCGCCTGGGTAAGGACAGCCTTCTGGTAATCCCACGTATGTGCTACATAATTCAGGGCCCTAATCCTCAGTGTGGAAAAGGCGTACATCTTCCTTCCATACTGATCCAGGAGGGCGAGAGTCCTTATCCGGGGGAGACAAGCTCAAGTGTTTCAGGTGTGCTGACCGGCCGTGAGCGGCGCTAATCACAACCGAGTCTGCACGGGGGTGAGAGTCTAAGAAGTCTACACCCTCTGGAGCCTGGTATAGCCTGTCTGACTTCCTAGGAAGTGGGGCTAAAGCCAACGGTTGCTCACAAATAGTGGAAACAAGGTGGGCGTGAGGCTCGATCCAGGGTGGCACTAGGGTAGGAGCCATAAGGGGCAAGTCCAGATGTTCGGCGAGTTTAACCCGTTGAGGATCTGGCTCTAAGGAATGCCACTGATTGATTTCCTGGATCTTCCTGAGCAACTCCGTGAAGGAAGAATCCTCCGGAGTCCTCGGCTGGGGCTTGGACGGAGAGCGTGGCTCGTAGTCTCTCGGAACACCCGGAGTCCTCCAAGAAAGAAGAGGAGGAATTTGAAGCAGAGCAAGACTCCCTAGCTCGTCTAGGGGGAGGAACGGGTTCCTTAGGGGGAATCCCAGGACGTGTGTCCTGCCCCTCTCTGGATCCCGAGGGCAAAGCCTGGGAATCCGGAGGTGGAGAGGGAGTGTGCTGTCTGGGGCGTACGGGAGCCGGTGGTGGCACAGTCGCCGTGAGGCGGCTCTCAACTTCCTTGGTGAGCTGAGCCTTGCCTCAGCCCACCAGGAAGCAAGAGTCTCCTGGAGATCCACTGGCAGCCTAGGGGGCGGTGGAGGAGGAGGGAGATAGTTGTACGGATGAAATCCGTAGGAAGAGTATCCGTAACCTGGCTGCGAGAATACCGGAGCCGGGTACTGCGACGTCAAGAGTCGGCGCCGGGTACTGTGGCACAGGATACTGTGAACCTGGGAAAATCGCGTCGGATAGGACAGCGGATACCCAGGCATTGGAGGAGCTGCCGGAGCAGACGGCCCAGCTGGGATAGGCCTGTGGGGTGGAGGGCCCGATGGAAGAGGAATATCCCCCGCCGGGGGTCGGTGTCGGAACCGGCATCGGTGGGGCTGGGGCCGGTGTCTGAGCCGACGCCAGATCCGGCTCTGTAGGAAGAGGATCAGACAGTAGCCCAAGATTCCGAGCCTCGTCCGGGGATGGAGGAGAAAATTCCCCGGGGTTGGGGACTCTGGCTCCCCTGACGGCAGCGAAGGCTGCGAGGAACCTGGCACGACAAACGAAGCAGGGTCTGCTGTAGGCTCAGAGGCCCGGCGCCATCGGAGCCGACTTGTGGCTTAGGGGTCAGTATCATGGCGGACGCCAGAGAAGCTGGCGTCTCACTGGGGTCCCTCCGAGACGGGCCGAGGATCAGAAGAGGCCCGTCCGGGCGGGGGGAGAGAACTGCTGTGCGCTGCTCCAAGGGTCCGACGTCCGCTTATGGGAGGCGCCCACACCAGTAGGCAGTAGGCCGCAAGCCTGCAGCAGTACTGGGGCTGGGGCCTTGTTTTGCCTGGAGGCACCCGCAGGCTCGAACCGAACCAGACGGGCGGGCCGACGCCCTCCAAAGCTTTGCCCAAGACCCGCCGGAGTCTGAGGAGGCAGCCTTCTCCCGGTGCCTTCCCTTGTCCCGCTTCTTGTGCCCTTCAGGGGAGGTTGACGCCTGCCGAAGTTTCAACTCCTTCTCCATCGCGGACATCTTCTTGAGGAGATGGGCTTCGAGAGACTGCTGGCGTCGTCTGCGGGTGGCCACGTTGAAATGTAGGCAGTGCGGACACTTGACCACGTGGTCGGGGCCTAAACAGAAAAGGCAGAGGGAGTGAGTCTGTGAGGCAGTTGGGCGCCACACGAGTCGCACTTATTTTTTTGAAGGGAACGACATACTGACGTTCACCCAACAGAAAATATAAAACACAAATACTGAAAACTTTTCGAAAACAGGACGGTTAACAGGACTGAGCGATAGTAACAACTGCTATGGATTGCACGAGCTGACGGGTGAAAGAACTGGAAGGCATGCCGGACCGCCCTTTATACAGTCGATGACACGTCACCTGATGTGGGGTAGGTCCTCGCCAGGGACTGCTAGCTAGAAATTTTTCCGTGGGGTCCTGCCGCCGGCTGACATCAGTTCTATATGCAATTACATACTACAAGAACCCCCGAAGTAAGATCTCCGTATCTGAGCCTGAGAGAGTATACCTCTTGTCCATTTTATTGTCCACAGAAGGTATAGAATTAGGAGTTTAAAATTTTTGTCAGTTTCCCAAAAGACTTATGAAGGGGAATAGACAGCCTCCTGGACTCTGGGATATCCATCATTTCAACATAGACAGGCTCCTCTTGGTCGTCCACAACTTCTTCCATAGGAAGCCGAAGTGTTTCAGCCACTTTTTTGTAGAACATAAAATGGGAAGGGGACTCAGAAAGCCTAGGAGGAGAAACCCCATCAAGGTCTGTCTGGGGAGATGTCCGGGTCAATAGGCACATCCAGACTTTCGTAAATCACCACCACTTTCCTCATACTCTCCTTCCTCCTCCGGTTCATAAAAGTCTTCTAAATTATAATCTGGAACCGGGGGAACCGACTGAACTGAGCGACTGAACAATCCTTATTGCTTTGGCTATTTCATCAGCGGTCGGATAAAGAATTTGTGGATCTGCACCGCTGATTTATCCCTTTTCTTTTAATCAAAACAGACTCCTCGGAGTCTCTTCTTTGCCCGTTTCACCCTGGTCAGAGGGCACTCCTGGTTCGGCTGGAACAGAACCGGCTGCCATCCGGTCAGTGCACTGCTTGCCTCCCTTTGCCTTGAGCCTACCAACTCTCTTCCAGGGTAGCTGCAGGAAAATTCTTGCAAATCTGGCAGTCTGAATCGAGGTGGTCAAACCCCAGACAATAAATACAGGTGGTGTGGGATCAGCCTTAGCAAAGCTTCCCCACACACACTACAGTGTTGAAACCCAGTGGGCCCAGTTTTTTTTTGGGTTTCTCAGACATGGCCAGTCCCAACCAAAACTTGCCTTTTTGGCAATCCGCCAGTCAAGACACCCTTATCGGTTCCTGACCGTGTTACTGGTGGGAAAAAAAAAAAAAAAACGTGACAAAATTTTTTTTTTTTTAGAACCAATAAGGACCGTTTACCACACTCTAAAAGTATAAAACTTTTTCAACAGCCTGATCGGTTCAAACCGATCAAACCGAACTGATCCCAAGTTTACAAGTTCCACACAGAAAAAGAAAATAAACACATCTAGTACTCACGATACCACAGAGACTGAACAGACAGGTTAACGGATTAATTCGATTGAAAACCGAGAAAAACAGTACTTTAACCAACAAACTTGAACTGAGCAAAGGAGAAATCTCCAGAGCGACTGTTCGGTGAGGCGGAGTAAAGAATCTGACAGTTTAACTTCAAACAGCAACAGACAGTCTCAACTGAGCTCGGGCTAACTTTCCATGCCTGGCATGGAAAGTTAACTCTCATCTCCGGAGCAGTTCAAAGGTTGGACATCACTGCAGTATGTCAGAATACAGCAAGACTTAATGTTTGAAACTATGAAATTGCCTTTCTTGACCAGCTGAAGAACCTACCGGTCAGCGGTAATCGACTGCCACCCTGAAAAGTGGCGAGTGATGCGACCCCTGACATTCTGTGCCCGTTGATCCAGAGGAGGGGTGGGGGCCAACGAGGAGTCATGCTGTGGCAGCACTGGTCCCTGCAGGCTGGGCCGGTTTAATGTAGCTGGCCTCTGGGGACACAGCCTGGGATTTGTGCTGCAAAGTGCCCTTTGTTGCTGGCCAGAACGTGGCTGCTGCCCTTGTTGCCGGTTGCAAACGGCTCTGGTTCCTACGAAAGGAACCAGGCCTAGATCTATACATAGCCTATAAAGACCTGCTTTCCCAGCATCCTGCAGTTTGGTGATAACCTTCCTCAGAGGTTCGTCTGTACGTCCTGGGTGAAGCCGGAGACATGGAGCCAAGAGTGTCTCCAGAGAGAAATGCCTGAAGCCGCGGCTCTGGCAGACTAGTCTGCAGAATCGTATGCGGCTTGCAATACTTGGGTACCCACATCAGACCCTATGCGGAGAAGGTTTAGAAGCTCCGCCTTCTGATCGCCATCTGTGAGTTTATCTACCAGGTCCTGGCCCTGTTCCCACAAGGCGTTCTGAAACTGTACCATGTGGGTTAGGGTAGTTCAGGGACCTGATGGCATATGTAGCAGCTACATACGTGCATCTCCCAGGGCATCCAACCGTTTGGATTCCTGGTCCGGTGGCTGCGTGCTCATATGTTGTGGTCTTTGGGACTGGTCATGCGAGGCCGTAATGACCACGGAGTCTGCCAGAGGTTGTTGACCCAAGTACTGGTCCTCTCTCGGGGCCTTGTACAAGCAGTCAGCCTTCTTTGGCACAGCAGGAGTGAAGTACAGAATTCCATGCAGCCTTGGTGACGTCTGCAATGGTGTCCACCAAGGGTGGCACTATCACAAGGCTTGTGGTCTTTCTGCCGAAGATAACAGGCAAGGCGCTGTCGATCGGGGTCTAGGTCTTCAGTACCCCACCCCATGTCATCCTAGACGGGACTCATGATCTCAGCGAACGAGGGATCATCCGGAGAAGACCTGGGAACGTCAAGTGGGTCAGGTGAGGGAATGCTGAGTGGAGAAGATCCGAAATAATCGGAGGTATCTGATCTGGAGTCCTCCCCTGACTGAGTGTACAAACGACATCTGTGTCGTTTGGGGCTGGGAGACCCCAAATGAGATCTTGAAGGAGGCCTTGTCCTGTCTTTGGATCTATTTCTAGGAGGTGGAGTCTGCCCTGAGGGGTTGGTGGTCATCCTGGCCTTTGGTGGAGGAGGAGCTTTAACAGGGACCACATCCTTTCGGATAATGTCCACCAGAAAGTAGAGTTCTTTACTTCTGTTCATATCCCATAGGCCTGGCGCTGGTGGTCCACGCGGAGTCAGGTCCGCTGGGTGTCTCTTGGGGTGGGTGAAGGTTCCTCGAGCCCGGGATCCTCGGCGGCCACCCGCTGGTCTTCGGGCAGTGCAGTGTCCTCCGTGGAGTACCTGTGACCTGTGTCCAGTGACTGGGGCAGTCTTTGGCTCCGGTGACTGCGAGGTCGATGTATGTTTTGCCAATGCCTTCAGGTCTGGCGAATGCCTGGCTGGTGTCTGGCTGCTGTCCTCTGTTCCAGAAAACGCCTGGCTGATGTGTGTTTGGCTGACATCTGGTGCTTGGCAGACGTCCGCTTTAGGGACACCAGGTCTTTGGTCTTCCTGGGGTGTTGGATCCGGACCTCTGGGAGGCCGAGAGACTGATCTGGAGTCAGGGTCCCGACATTGGGTCGATGAGGAAGACTTGTGGCGTTCAGAAGACTTAGAAGAGTGAGTTGAGGAAGCAAAGGGCCTTGAAGTCTTAATGGGCTGGAGAATTGAAGAACCACCTGATGCCCGGATTTTAACCGAAGGGGCAGGAGACCGAGTCCTGGAGGGAGGGCGGTCCAATCTGGAGGAGCTACAGGAATCAGAAGCCTGGTTCTGGGATCTAGACCTTACTTTCTCCTGGTGTTTGAGCCTCGGAAGAATAATCACCCCCTGGAAGAAGGGTTCTTAGTCCATCCTTTTCAGTTTTTCTTCAAGCAGATACGCGGAAAGTATCTTCTGACGGCAGATCCTCGTGCAGCTGTTGAACCCTTGGCAAAAGGTGCAGGCCTTCACATCGTGGTCTGGGCCTAAGCACTGTATGCAGGAGGAATGAAAATCCTTTAAAGGGATCCGTTTTCCAGAGCACACTTGGAAAAGTGTCCCCGAGAGAAGGAGTTGAGAGAACATCAATTTGAGGAAATTGCATAAGTTGTAAGTCGCAAGTAAGAAGAGACAGAGGCCTATGCTGTGAGTCGACATTGAAGGAATCAGACCTCTGGGGGGACCGCCCTTGTGCATCATGCCTGACGTCAGGGTGGGACTGATCATGAGGCGGTCCCCGCTGTATACCAATAGCTAGAAAATTCTGTGGTGTCTCGGCGCCTGCTGCCTAGTCCTAATGGTGTAACCTGCCGTGCTGCAGTTTCTAAGAAAGATCAAACTAGACCGAAAGGAAGCCAGGTATTCCAAAATAGGGTTAACCAGACAGACCAGGGATCCACCTGTCTGGCTGTGGCCCATAGCGAAACGCTTCCATTTCTTAGCGCAAGTGGCCCTTCTGGCTGGCTTTACACACCTCAATACCAAACCTAGACTTTGCCCAGACCGCCAGACGATCCAATACGCCGCGCTAGAAAGTCCTTAGGCCAGATCTTAAGAGGCTGTAGAGACGCTGAACGACACGAACTCCACCAGATGTTCAAATCTTGGCCGGTGGGGCCTGAGACTTCACTCATGAAGGGGACCTGTCTGAGCAGGCCGAGCTCGAACTGGCCCAGGAGTCCAAGGTGTGGGTCCCACAGGGATCTCCCTCCATCCTTCTCCCTCTTGTTTCCCTGACCCGTGGGACAATTCCTCTCAGGAGGATGACTCCTTCTCCACTGCCTTAACTTTTTGTTCAAAAAGAAAAGTAAAGAGTGCCTTCTGGCAGCAGATCCTAGTGCAGTTAAAGTGCCAGCAGATGGTGCAGGCCTTGGTATCGTAGTCAGAGCCTAGGCACCGTATGCAGGCCATATGCTTGTGTCTGAATGGAATTTGCTTGCTGCACACACACTTGGGACAGGCATCTTTCGGCGGACGGTGTCAGACAAAGACATGCAAAGGGAGAAACTGTGGAAGGAAAGTTCTGGCTTCATTCGTTAGTCTATTGCATCCATGGAGCAGATGCTTGCAAATAAACAGTGGGAAAAGAACTAGGGGATGCTGGGAGACCACCCCTTTTGTAAGGTATCGGACATCGGGGAAGTCCCCTGCTGGGTATACCTAACTAGAAGTTTTCCGTGGGGTCCTGCAGCCTGCGGGCTTCAGTCCTTATGGTGTAACCTGCTGCAAGAGCAGTTTCTCAAAGATCTGGGCACAGTCATTTTAGAGAAATGAAACATTACTAAACACTCCTATGTCAGAGGGACACCGGAAAGACTAGCGGCAAGAGCATTATTTGGTTTCATGTAATACATACCTAAATGACTGGTGTGTGGCAAAGTTCTTGCTTTTACAAAATAGGACCAGAAGGCTAGAGACCACTTCAGGGAGACTGCTCAAGCAAATCAACAGATCTGGCATTACACCAGTCAGAATGTAAACTTAGCTCAATGTTCTGAAATCTCCAGAACAGCACACTCCTGCTGACTGATGCATTTTGTAAAGCCATCATTGATGGATTCTGTTTGAAATGCATTGTACAAGACTAAAATCCATTATACAAGACATTATGGGTTAATCAAAAACAACCTGTACACCAAACACGAACATGCACTCCTGCTTTAATAAAGTCTGCCCATAAGAGCAAAGATTTTCATAGTTAGCCCAGATCTTGAAAACCTGTACAATGACAGAGACTCTATGACACAAGCAATTTATTTTTTTTTTTTTTTTTTTTAATGTATGATGGGGAATGCTAAGTAAAATTCAAATACAAATAATCCAGACAGTCATTTACACAATTAGCTACACAAAATAAACACTGTATAAAATAGTACAAATCATATGGTCTCCATATACACTTAATATGGTCTGTCCCTGCGATCTTGTCTGTGGTCACCCCTGGAAGGAAAAAAAAAAAAAAAGAAAAACATTACTCTACAGTTCTAATGCTAACAATTAGGCATGTAGTGCATATTTAAGTTCCTGTAGTTATATCTAGACAAATCCAGCAGTTTTTTCTAGCCCAAAAATCACTACTTGTTAACCTTACCTGGAATCCATCTTTCCTGGTCCAAATCCACCACCTCTTCCTCTAAATCCACCTCCGCGGTCACCCCCACGTCCTCCTCTGAACCCACGGTCAAATCCTCCTCCACCTCTGCCTCTGCGTTCTTCAAACCCACCTTGATAAATAAAAGGCAAATATTAAATACTGCACGTGAGCATCAGTTCTCAGACTTGAAACAACTAAACAAATACAACCTCAATTCCTTTAACAAAATAACCAGCACCTCATTTGAACTTTTTGGATGTTTATACCAGCTATAACCTGAATAGTAAAGCAAGCCTCTTCCCCCACATGCCCACAGCAATTGAAACAAGCAACTCTCCACTTTAGCTAGCAGTGTTAGGAAACACATGGGTTACATGTCGGTTTTATTATCTGTTCTGCTATAAGACGACACCAAATTCTGGAAAACTACCATGCAGTTGGCACTCTTCCAGACCCTTTAAAGAACCTTATGAACTGAATAAAAAGCCTTATTACCCGAAACATCCCGAGCCACTGAAAAGTGCTTAACGATGTGTGTTGCCATATTGTTTTCGGTATAGTTTTCTAACCCCTACAAACCACAAAAACTGAACAGCTTCCACCACAAAAGTAATCATCATATCCCGGCTGGTAGGAGTTAGTTATGCAAGAAACTTATGATAATAAATCTTGAAGGGCATCTTAATCAGACCACACATATGGAACTTCAGTGAAGCAGAATATACACGCAAGATTTTCAGCAGTACTACTGGGGCCACTAAAAGGCTGGGAAAGTACAGTTACTCAAGAACTTACTGTAACAGTAGATCTTAGAGAACAGCTCTTGCAGCAGGTTACACCATTAGGACTGAAGCAGTCAGGTGTCAGGACCCCACGGAAATTTTCTAGCTAGCAGTCTTCAGCAGGGACTGCCCCGTCAGGCATAGTACACAAGGAGGCTGTCCCCCCATAATCCTCAGTTCTCCCAACAGACTCCCGGCCTGGATGACATCAGAAGAGGAGACAGAGGATCCCACCAGATGACCAAGACTATAAATCGGAACGTCCCATCCCGTAAGATGGGTGTTTGGCTACAACTTACCTCCAAAAGAAGGGGGATGGTGGGCAGGAAGGTACCTGCTGCAAGAGCTGTTCTTGAAGTTCTACTGTTATGGTAAGTTCTTACATAACTGTACTATCCTACTTAGAGATACAGCTCTTGCAGCAGGTTACACCATTAGGACTGATTTTCAAGCAATAGTGGCAATCATGCGCCACTGGGAGGAGTAAAGGTAGAGATCTCGATACTACGAGCCTAGGACTGAAGTCCCTGAAGGACGGCTAGACCGAACCCCGCTCTTCGCCTCGCTGCAATGTCCAGACTGTAATGCCAGATAAAAGGTATGCACAGAGCTCCAAG
The DNA here is from genome assembly GCA_016271365.2 of Neoceratodus forsteri. Lineage (NCBI taxonomy): Eukaryota > Metazoa > Chordata > Ceratodontiformes > Ceratodontidae > Neoceratodus > Neoceratodus forsteri. The sequence continues at coordinate 322,610,202 of JADMNL010000026.1, forward strand.
TAGCTGCAGCGCAAATAGCTGAGGTGGAGATGTTCTTTAACGCCTCAAAAGTAGCAGCCACCCCTCTTGTGGAATGACCCTTGACCGCGCCCAGTAAGGGTTTATTGTGCTTGTCATAAGAAAGTGATGCACTGGATGAGCCACCTCAAGAGTGACCGTTTGGAGACAGGAGCTCCTTTCATCCTGTGAGCAAAAGAGAAAAAGTTGGTCCGCTTTACGAAACTGGTTCTGGTCAGATAGTATCTGAGGCACCGATGCACATCGAGGGTGTGCACAGGGGCTTCTCGATTAGTGTACCTTGGGAAATACACCGGTAAATCAATATCCTGGTTAAGGGCGAGGGCTGAAACCACCTTAGGCAAAAACTTTGTCCTTAGGGATACCCTGTCCTGATGAAAAACCAATTAAGGCCCTTTGCACATAAGAGCATGTAATTCTGAGATTCTTCTCGCCAAAGTAACAGCAACTGAAAATAATGTTTTCCAAGAAAGAAAATGTAGCTCGCAATCCGCTGCGGGTTCAAAGGGTGGCAGCGTAAGCTGCTCCAGGACGAAGGGTAAGACCCAAGAGGGAATTGGATCCTTAATGGGTGGCTTAAGGTGAAGGAATCCCCTTAAAAAGGCACAAGTAGTGTCCAGTTGGGCCACCGTCCAATGGCCTACTGGGGCATGATACGCAGAAATTGCACAAAGGTGCACCTTGATTGAGAAGTAAGCCAGCCCAGAATGGAAGAGAGACAGCAGGTAGTCCAGAACCAGTTTTTCAGAACAATCTAACAGCACGCTTGGGTCCACAAACAGAAACTACACCATTTCATGGCGTACGCTGCGTGGGTTGCCGGTTTTCTGGCGGCAGATAGTACATCTGCCACTTCTCGCAAGACCCTGTGTCGCATCATTGCTATGTCTCTAGGAGCCAAGCATGCAGGTTCGTCTGGATGGACCAATGAACCCTCCTCCTGAGATAATAGATGGGAGCCGATTGGCAAAGGAACTGGAGGTTCCCTGGACAGCTGGTGCAGAAGAGGGAACCAAATTTGTCTGGGCCAGAAAGGCACGATCAAAATCAGCATCGCTTGCTCTCTGCAAAGTTTTAAGAGAACTCTCTGGATCAATGGGAAAGGAGGGAAGGCAGGGAAATCTGCCCGCCCAGGAGAGGGACAACGTGTCTCGCCAGAACACACCAGGCCCTGGATCTAGCGAGCAAAAACTGGGCAGTTTTGCGTCGGATGGGGACGCGAAAAGGTCCAACTCTGGAGTGCCCCATCTGTGAAACAGAGCCTCTGCCACCTCCTGCAGAAGTTCCCACTCATGGACTCTGGTCTGAGAACTACTCACCGACTGTCTGCGAGGGTGTTGTCCACTCCCGGAACGTGTACTGCAGTTAGGTTTGCGCCGTGCTGCAATATCCACTCCCACACTCATGGCCTACCTGCACAGCAGGTAGGAGTGCCTCCTTGTTGAGAAAATACATCACCATGGTATTGTCTGTAACATGAGTGTGCCGGTGGAATCTTCAACTGGAAGGCTTGCAAAGAGTGTAAAGAACTGCCCTCATTTCCAAAATGTTAATGTGGAGATGAGACTCCTGGCTGTCCACAGGCCCCCCAAAGACCGAACACTGTCCAAGTGTGCTCCCCACCTGAGGCATCTGTGGAGTGTCACAGTCTGGGACGGTGCTGTGAAGGAACTCTCTGCAGGTGTTCCCTGGATGTAGCCACCATTGCCAATCCTGAATTACGGGCGTTGGTGATTCGGATCGGCTGCTGCAAATGGTCTTGTCTTTGGTCCCATTGCACCTTAGCATCCACTGGGTTACCCGCATGTGGAGCGTGCCAGCGGGACTGTTGCAATGGCGCAGCCACGTGTCCGAGCAGGCAAAGGACCGATTTGGCGGACAGTCCTCTTCACTGACAGGTCCCTGATGAGGGATCTGATGTGTTCTATCTGAGGAAGAAAAGCTCTCGACGGTGTCCAGAACTGCTCCTATAAACTGCAGCTTCTGAGATGGTACCAGGAGTGACTTCTGGTAATTGATGAGAATACCCAGTGATTGAAAAAGGAACTGGGTGCAGTGAATAGCAGTCAGTGCCTCCCTGGAGGACGCCATAAGAAACCAGTCGTTCCGGTAAGGGAACACATAGTGGCCTTGTCTCCTCAGAGACGCGGCTACAACACCATGCACTTCGTAAAAACGCATGGTGCCGATGACAGCCCAAAGGGAAGAGCTCGGAACTGATAACTGCGGCTCTGAAACTCGAAGCGCAGGAACCTCCAGTGCGCTTGAGCAATCGGGATGTGCAAGTAGGTGTCCTGCATGTCCAAGGACGCCAGAAAAGCGTCTTGCTTCAGCATGGGAATTAGGCCCGGAAGGGTCACCATACAGAAGCATTCGTTAACGACTGACATGTTGAGGTCGCTGAGGTCCAGTATTGGACGGAGGTCCCCCGTGTTCTTTGGAACCTGGAAGAAGTGAGAATAGTACCCTAGTCCTCTCTGGTTCTCCGGGACATGCGCCAAGGCTTTTTTTCAGAAGCGCGAGCACTTCCTGCTGTATGAGCAAGCCATGCTGACCCGAATATCGGGAAAGAGGGGAGGTCTTGTGGGTGGACTGTCTAAAAATTCTATGTAGTGGCCTTTTTTGACCAGTTGCAGAATCCACCTGTCTGTGGTGATGGACTGCCACCCTGGCAAGTGGCGTGCAATGCAACCCACGACTTTCTGTTCCCGTTGATCCTGGGGTAGGGGTGAGGGCCGGGAAGGAGTCATGCTGTGGCAGCGTTCGATCCAGCAGGCTGTGCAGACTTTGCAAATCGTTGGCCTCTGCCTGGGCCTTGCGGGTGAAAGTGCCCCTCTGCTGTTGGCTGGAACGTGGCTGTCGTCTTTGTAGCCGGCCACAAAAACGGCTCTGGTTCCTACGAAAGAAACTGGGCAGAGACCTGGAGACCTGTACAGATCAGACTGCCTTCCCTGCGTCCTGAAGTTTGGTGATCACCTTCTCAGAAGATTCACCAAATAGGACCTCGCCATTATAAGGGACGTCCAAGATGTTCTTCTGGACGTCCGGGTTAAAACCGGAGACACGGAGCCAAGAGCGTCTCCGGAGACACACGCCTGAGGCTGCAGCCCGCAGAATCTTATGTGGCTGAGCACCTGGGTCCCCACATCCGAACCCGTGCAGAGGAGGTTCAAGAGCTCCTTTTGGTCACCATCGGGCATCTTCTCAACTAGATCCTGCCCGTTCCCACAGTGCGTTCTGGAATTGAACCATGTGGGTGAGATAATGCAGAGAATTGATGGCACAAGTGGCAGCCGCGTACGTGTGCCTACCCACGACATCCAATTGCTTGGATTCCTGGTCCGGTGGCTGTGTGCTCAAATGCTGAGGTCTCAGACCGGTCATGTGAAGCAGTGAAGACCAGGGAGTCAGCCAGAGGATGATTTGCCAGATACTGGTCCTCCGTAGGGGCCTTGTATAGGCGGTCAGCCTTCTTCGTTACTGCCGGAGTGGAATGCAGACGTTTTTAGGCAGCCTTGATGACGTCCACAAAGGTCACCACCAAGGGTGGCACTACCACAGGCTTTGGGTCTTTCTGCCGAAGGTAGCAAGCAGGCAAGGTGCTGTCTTAGGGTCGAGCTCTTCAGCATCCCACCCCATATTCTCCTGGATGTGCCTCATGATCTCCGCGAAACAGGGATCATCCGGAGACCACCTAGGTAGGTCGTGTGGATCTGGAGAGCGAATGATGGGAGGAGATCTGGAGCACCCTGAGGTGTCAGACCTAGAATCCTCCCCAGACGGAGTGTACCGGCGTCTGGGTCTCTCGGGACTGGGCGACCACGAGGTGGATCTGGAGGGAGGTCTCCTGTCTGAGGATCTGCCCCAAGGAGGTGGTGTTTGCTCCTTGGGGGTTGGCGACCGTCCTACGGGCCCCTTCGGTAGAGGGAGCGTAGGCGGTGAAGGAGTAGGAGGCGGAATCTGAGAAGGAACATGTGTGGTGACCACATCTTTTCTGATGGTGTCCCACCAGAAGGTAAAGAGCTACTTTACCTCTGCCAAGTTCGTGCCCAGCGTCAGTGGCTTGTCGCCGAGGTCGGGCGTCAGATCCCCGGGGGTCTTCTGCTCCGGGGAAGGTTCCGTGGGAGCCCAGCGTGTCTGGTGTCGCCTGCCTGGTCCTCGGGCTGCGTGGTATCCTCCTCCTCCAATGAGTCCTTCTGACAGACGTCGGCCGACGATGGAGGTGTGGTCTTCTCTGGGGTAACTGACATTGGTCCCCTGGCAGGCAACAGGTGTTTGTGTCGCCTGCTCCTGGGAGTGCCGGTGATGCTTGGCAGACGGGTGGGCAGACGTCGGGTCTGATGTCTGTTTGATGGACGTCAGGTCCTTGGTCTTGCGAGGAACTGGGTCCGACCCACGTGGAGACTGGGAAACTGACCTGGCGTCAGAGTCCTGACGGCGGGAGGAAGATTTGTGGCACTCCCCAGACTTAGACGAGGCCTTAGATGGAGTGGACGATGCCGACAGCCTGGAAGTCTTCAGGGGCTGCAGAGAAGAGAAGCCGCTGGAGGATCTGACCTGAACCGGGAGAGGTTGTGATTGAGCCCTGGAGGGAGAGCGGTCTGACCGCGAGCCGGAGCTTCGGAGTCCAAGGCCTCGTAGGGAACCTGGGCCTTCTCCGGTGCTTGTGGGTTTTACCAGACCCCTCCCCCCGGAAGGTTCCTTGTCCATGGTCTTCAGTTTCTCCTCCAAGAGAAACGCTTGAAGGGCCTTCTGGCGGCAAATCCTGGTGCGACTGTTGAAGCCCCGGCAGAAGAAGCAGGCCTTGGTGTGTTCCGGGCCTAGGCAGCGCACGCAGGCTGAATGTGGATCCTTAAAGGGGATCTGTTTGCCGCAGGCACACTTCGATTGGTGACCTTCCAGAGAAGTATTTGGAGAAGACATCAGTTGAATCCAAAAACGTGAAAAAACACTAAAACGTTGTAGCTCTAAAGGTCGCACGCTAGAAAAAGGACCGGGAGGCCGATACTTGTGATGTTGACAGCAGGAAAAGAACTGGGGATTATGGAGGGACCGCCTCCTTATGCACTACGCCCGACATCGGGGACGCAACTGACATCTGAGGTGGTCCCCACTGAAAACAGATAGCTAGAAACTTTCCGTGGGGTTCTGACGCCTGATGGCTTCAGTCCTAGTGGTGTAACCTGCTGCAAGAGCTGCATCTTGAAGTAAGATCAGGTTCTCTCAAACCATCCACCATTTCAAGTCTCATCATCGGCGAGGAGATCAGAACTGAGTGATCTAGGTTGTCCACTAGCTGATCCCACTGAGAGTGTAGAGTCCACTGAGATCCTCACGCGGAGTCGAGCGCGAGGTACAGTCGGAATATTTTATTTATTGAAAATTTTGGAATTACAACCTTTGAGTCAAGGACTTCTTTGCAAAGGCTCCACGTCAGGAATAGCAGCTGCCATGAGCCCAAGGCGAAGGACTAACCTTGCAGAGACCATCCTGCGGCTGGAGACTTATTTGGGTCTGAAAGGTGGTCGCCCTGTCCGGAGGCAGGAAGGTCTTGCCCATGGTCGTATCGAGGATCACCCCAATAAACTGTAGCCTCTGGGATGGGTCCAGATGAGACTTGGAATGGTTGATGGTAATACCCAGGCAGGCAAAAACCTGCTGGGTAAGGGAAAGGAAACGCAGTTCCTCCCTGGATGAGGCCGCCAGGAGCCAGTTGTCCAGGTACAGGAAAACCTGCAATCCCTTGGCAGACAGGTGGGCCGCCACCACTTCCAGGCATTTGGTAAATACTCGGGGGGGCCGAGGACAGACCAAACGGGAGCGCCTTGAACTGGTAGTGGTCCCCCTGGAATGCAAAACGAAGGTATCTGCAATGAGATGGGCAAATGGGAATGTGCAGATAAGCATCCTGCATATCCAGAGCACAAAGCCATTGACCCGGCCGGAGGAGCAGAAGGCTCTGCATCCTGAACCTTTTGTACTCTACGTAAAGATTCAGGGAACTGAGATCCAAAATTGGTCTGAGATCTCCTGTCTTTGGGACCAGGAAAAAATGGGAATAGTAACCGTCCCCTGTAGATGAAGGGGAACAAGCTATATCGCTTACTTCAGCGGAAGAGCAGAGATTTCCTCCTGGACCTAGATATCTTAAGATGTTCCCGTGAATATGACTACTTCAGAGGGGGGTGGCGGGGTGGTTTCTGAAGAAACTATCGAGTGTCCTTCTGCTATGAGCTGGAACACCCAAGAATCTGTGGTTATCCTCTCCCAGCCCGGAAGGTGGAGGGAAAACCTCCCTCCTACCGGTTCCTCCGGGGAGTCCAGAGGCTGTGGGAGAGGAAAGGAGTCAGGTGGTGTGGGCAGCCGCGCAGCTGAAGCACCCCTGCTTTTGGGAGGAGGCTTAGCCGTGAGGGGCCCGGGCGTTTTGTGGCCTGCCTTCACTGGGTTTCGCTTTGGGCAATTCCATCTGCAAAAGGATGGCACGGTTGCTTAGGACAGTACATGGAATCAACTGATTTCAGAGCAGTCTCCTCTTACAAATCGGTGATGTCCTTGACATCACCCCGAGCAACCATCCTCCGGAAGGGTGCTTCCTGGATAGCAGATTGCACCTCTGGAGCCAAGCATGACGCCGTAGGCCTACAGCGAAAGCCGAGCTCCGCCCAGCAGTGTCCACTGCATTTTATGTCGCACATAGCATGTGTTGACTGGCCGAATCAGCAGAGCGGACGAGATCAGCCAACTCCTGCTTGACTTGGGAGTCAGGCAAAGAGTCCAGTTTGGCTTCTGCCTGAGTCAGGATGGCCTTCTGGTAGTCCCCATGTGGAAGACATAGTTCAGGGCCCCAATTCCCAGTGTGGAGGAAGCGTAAATCTTTCTCCCATACTGGTCCAGAAGGAGAGATTCCTTAGGAGATGACAAGCTAAGATGTTTAGAGTTCGCCGACCGGCCGTGAGCGCCGCTAATCGTAGGAGTCAGCATGAGGGTAAGTATCCAGGTAATCAACACCCTCTGAAGCCTGATATAGCCAGTTCGACTTCCTAGAAAGCGGGGCCAAGGCCGACGGCTGTCTCCATATAGTGGTAACAAGGTCAGCATGGGGCTCTATCCAGGATGGCACCAAGGTAGGAGCTGTCATAGGCAGAACCAGATGTTCAGCGAGTTTCGGACGCTGAGGATCAGGTTCCAGGGAGTGCCACTGATGAACTTCTTGGATTTTCCTAAGCAACTCTGTAAAACAATCCACCGGAAGAAACTTCGGAGTCCTTGGCCTGGTCTTCGACGGAGAGCAAGGCTCGTCTCTCGGAGCAGCAGTCAGAAAAGTCAGGAGTCATCTGAGAGTGAAGAGGAGGATGAAGAGAAAGACTCCCTCCCCCGACCCAGGGAGGAATGGACCCCTTGGGAAGTCCCCAGGGAAGCGTGTCCTGCCCTTCTCTGGATCCAGACGGAAGAACCCTGGAATCCGGAGGTGGTGAGGGAGTGTGCCGCCTCGGGCATACGGGAACCTGGGAAGGCACCGTCGCCGGAATGCAGCTCTACCTCTTTGGTGAGCTGAGCTTTGGCCTCAGCCCACCAGGAGGCCAGAGTCTCCTGCAGGTCCACCGGCAGCCGCGAGAGCAGTGGAGGAGGAGGGGGATAAGGATATGGGTTATAACTGTATGGAGCGTATCCAAAACCCGGCTGCGGGTAGCCCGGCGTCTGGTATTGTGGTGTAGAGTACTGCGGCGTTGGAAAGCCTGGCGTCTGGTACTGTGGGGCGAATATTGTGGTCCCAGGTACACTGGCGTCAAATTAGATGGGGGCTACCCAGGAGCCTGGGGGCTGCTGAAGCAGGCGGCCTGGCCTGAGGCCCCGATGGGAGCGGAATGTCTCCCGGAGTTGGTTAAGGCAGACATCAGGGCCGACGGCAGAGACACTGGCGCCAGGAGTACTGACGTCAGAGAGGATGGTGTCTGAGCTGGCATCCAGGGAGCCGTTGGGTCCGGTGCTCCAGTTTGAGGAAGGACTGAATGAGGCAAAAGATCCCCAGCTTGGCCCGGGGACGGAGGAAAAGTCCCTGGGGTCGGGCTGGGAGACTGGTTCCCAGACGGTAGAGAAGGCTGGGGAACCGGCACCATAGACGCTTAGTGGGGTCGCCAATCTGTTCCTTCGACGGGTCGAGCTGACATGAGGTTTAGTGGCTAGCGCCGGAAGAGCAGACGTCCGACTCAGATCCCTCAGCGGAGGCAGGCAGAGTAGCGTGATCGGCCTGGTCCAGTGGAGAGGAAGCCGCGCATCGCCCCGGAGGGTCGGACGCCCTACCGGCCCTCTCCGGGCAGACATCAGAGGAGCAGACGCCTGGCTTACCGCAGTCACCCACAGTGGTAGACTGCGAGCCTGCAGCCGAACCAGGGGCAGAGGCCTCCAAATGCTCGGAGGCACCCGCAAAGCCAGAGCACGAGACGACACCCCCTTTGGAAACCTCTGAGGCGGCCGTCGAAGAGCGATCCCCCAGAGAGAAGGTTACCTGTGTCCCAACGACTCCTGAGGGAGATGCGGTGGAGGAGCCTTGTCCCAGTGCCTCTCTCCTCCGTGGCCTTCGGGGGAAGTGGACGCCTGCCTCAGTTTTTTGAGCTCCTTCTCCATTGAACTCTTTATTCAAAAATATGGGCTTACAGGGATTGCTGCAGCCTTTTCTGGGTAGCCACGTTGAAGCAGAGAGTGCTGGCACTTCTCGACCAGGTGATCGGGGCCTAGGCAGAACAGGCACAGGGAACTGCCATCTTTGTGTGGTAGTTGGGCACCGCACAAATCTTATTTTTGTGCGCTTGAGGTGTAGGGACTACAGACACGATGGTACCATACTCAAAAACAAATTATTTTGGTAAACCAATGAAGATTGGGCTGATGAGCTTCAATCTTTTCCTTGGCTACCTGACCAGCGACGGAAAGAACTGGAAGGGAGCCAGCATCAGAGCCCTTTATATCAACATCTCTCCACACACAGTCGCTTGATGGGAGGTCCTCGCTAGGGACTGCTAGCAAGAAATTTCTGTGGGGTCCTGGCCTCGTCAGTCTTGTATGCAATTACTACTGCAAGAACCCTCTCAAGCAGGATAATACAGTTACGTAAGAACTTACCTTACAATAGATCTTAAAGAGAGACTCTTGCACTAATTAAACATATAAGACAGACGCCGCCAGCGCAGGACCCCACGGAAAATTTCTAGCTAGCAGTCCTGGCGGGACCACCCCACATCAGGTGACCGGCGTCAGATGACGTTGGTATGAAGGGCAGTCCCAGACGCCCCTTCCAGTTCTTTCCCGCCACAGGTCCGGACGAGAGAAGCAGATATTTCCTCAATAGAAAAGGAGCTGAACGCCTAGGAGGACGGAGGGCGGATAGAGTTATTTACTGCAAGAGCCTCTCTAAGATCTACTGTTATGGTAAGTTCTACGTAACTGTACTATCACTGAGATGGCTCTTCAGTAGGCAATTACATCTAGGACAGAATCCCAAGCAGTCTGGAACAAATGAAAGGCACCGGAGGAGGAACTACCCAAGAAGTAGGAAAACCTTGCAAGCCTCAAGAAAGGAGGCCTTGTAAGACTGCATAACTCAAGCCTGTTTCTACAGCGAGAGGCAATGTCCAAACTGTAATGTTTAGTAAAGGTATGGACAGAAGTCCAAATGGGGCAGCACAGATGTCTGCCGCAGACACGTTTGAAACAAGTCAAGAGAGGCTGCTACTCCACGAGTGGAGTGACCTCTGACTTGACCCGGTAGGGTCTTGTACTTGTCATAACAGAAAGTGATGCAATGGGCCAACCATTTTGATAGGCATCGCTTAAAAACAGCATTGCCTTCTCTTTTGTGAGCAAAAGAGACAAACAACTGATCAGTCTTTGAGATCCTTCGTCCTATCGGTGTAGTATCTCAGAATCTTGTGAACATCCATGGTATAGAGCAAGTATTATTCTTGGTTGGAGTACTGTGTGAAAAAGGCAGGTAATTCAATAGACTGATTTAAGGTAGATTCCGCTACCACCTTCAGGAAGAACTTAGAATTCGTGCGAAGAGCTACTCGTTCTTTGTGAAAAATCAGATAAGGGATTTTGCACATCAGGGCCTGGAGCTCGGAAATTCTTTGAGCAGAAGTAATGGCCATCAAGACTTCAAGTCTGCGGAAGCTGCAGGCTCAAAGGGAGGAAGGGTAAGTTTCTAGGACAAAGTTCAAGTCCCAAGGGGAGCTGAGTCCAGACAGGGGCCTGAGATGAAGGACCCTCTGAGAAAAGTTTTGATACCTCCAGTTGGGCAAATGCCTTATCAGTGAAAGGGACATGGTAGGCTGAAATAGCCATATGGACTTTCAAAGAGGAGTGACTAAGACCCAGGCCTAAAGATGACGTAGATAATCAAGCAGAACAGTTACAGAACAGGAAAAGGGCTCCATGTTCCTGGACGAGCCCAAATGGAAAATCTCTTCCATTTCATGGCGAGGTGGACCTAGTGGAGGATTTTCTAGCCTCACCAGAATCTCGGCCACCTTAGGAGAGACACCAAAGCGAGATTGGGCTAGGTCTCAGGAGCCATGCATGAAGTTTAAGGACTAGAGTCCTGGATGGACATGGGTCCCCTGATGCTGGGTCAGCAACCGAGAGGAGGAACCTCTTGAGTATCGAGTAGGAGAGAACCAGATTTGCTTGGGCCAGAAAGGAGCGATCAGTATCATTCTCGCGCTTTCCAATGCAAGTTTCTGCAACACACGAGGGATCAGAGGAATTGGGGAAAAATAAACAAATCTGTCCTTCCAGTTTAGAGAAAGAGCTGCCGCCCAGAAAGCGCCGCTTCTGGAGCGAGGTAGCAAAAAGATTGGAAGCTTTATGCTTTGGGAGGAAGCAACAGGTCTATCTGAGGAGTCCCCAAATCTAGAAGATGCTTTTAGAACTTTTTCGTTCAGTTCCCATCAGGTGGCAGAGCAGACTTAACGACTTAGCTTGTCTGCCAGGACATTGTCGACTCCTGAACATGGATCGCCGTGAGGTGAAGGTTGTGAAGCATTGCCCATTCCCAAACCCTCATTGCTTCCTGCACAGCGGTAGGAGAGTCCCTCCTGCTTGTTGATGTACCACACACACACGCCTGTTTGGACAGCTAGGTGACCAGGAAGGATGTATTGGTCAAGGGCCTGGAGAACATACAGCACTGCTTGAAGCTCGGGCATGCTGATGTGGAGAACCAACTCCAATTTTGACCATAAGCCCTGGGTTCGGCGAGGACCCAGATGGGCTCCTCAACCTTCGCCTGAAGCGTCTCTGGTCAGAGTCTGATCGGGGAGGATGAAAAAAGGGGACCCCCCCTGGAATAGGTTCTCTCGAACCATCCACCATTGCAAGTCTCTTATCGGTGAGGAGATCAGTACCAGATCTAGGTAGTCTACCAGTTGATCCCACTGAGAGCGAAGAGTCCACAGAGAGATTCTCATGTGGAGGCGCGCGCGGAATCTGGATGGCAGCCGCCATAAGCCCCAGGAGACGGAGCACCGACCTCACCGGAACCCGCCTGTATTCCGAGAGAAGGGAAATCTGGGACTGGAGGAGGCCCCTGTACGGAGGCAGGAAGGTTTCACACATTGTCGACGAGGATTGCCCCATGAACTGGAGTCTGAGAAGGATCCAGGTGAGACTTGGAATGGTTGATGGGTGATACCCAGGCCAGTGAAAACCTGCTGGGTGAGGAAGAGGAAATGCAGGAGTTCCTCCCTAGATGGGGTGCCAGGAGCCAGTCGTCCAGGTAGGGAAAAACTAACTCTCAAAGTATGCAGGTGGGCCGCTACCACCACCACCAGGCATTTGGTAAAGACTCGGGGAGCCGAGGAAAGACCAAAAGGGAGTGCCCGGAATTGGCAGTGGTCCCCCTGGAATGCAAACCTGAGGTACCTTCGGTGTAAAGGGTGAATGGGGATGTGAAGGTATGCATCCTGCATATCCAGTGCACAAAGCCATTGGCCCGGCCGAAGCAGGGGCAAGAGGGTCTTAAGGGAGAGCATCCTGAACCTCTTGTATTCCACATATAGGTCAGGGAGCCGAGATAGAGAATGAGTTGAGATCTCCCGTCGTCTTTGGTACAAGGAAAAAATGGGAATAGTAACCGGTCCCGTGAAGGTGAGGGGGGGGTGGGCTCTATGGCCTGCTTCGCAAGGAGAGCAAAGATTTCTTCCTTGACCAAAGGAAGATGGTCCCGAGTAAGAGGAGTTAAGAGGGGGGTGACAGATTTTTGCAGAAACTATGGAGTGCCCTTCTGCTATGATCTGAAGCACCCATGAATCCGATGTTATCTTCTCCCAACCCAGAAGGTGGAGGGAGAATCTCCCTCCTACCAGTTCCTCCGGGGAGTCCTGAGGCAGTGGGAGAGGGAAGGAGTCGGGTGGTGTGAGGCAGCGCCACAGCTGGGGCACCTGCTGCTTTTTTGGGCGGCAGGGGCCTGGCAGCTGTGGGGACCAGACGCTTGGTGGCCCGCCTTCCTGAGGTTTCGCTTGAGGCCGCCGTGTCTGAAAGGACGGCGCTGTGGGGATGGGACGTACATTGAATCGGATTTAAGGGCCCCTTCTCCTGCAAGTCCTCGACATCACCACCAAAAGCACAGAACCTCTGAAAGGTGCTTCTTGAATTACTGACTGCACCTCCTGGACCAGACCTGACACACGGAGCCATGCATGAGCCGAAGACTGCGGCCGTGCGGAGAGCTCCGCCCCTCTGTGTCCACTGCTCCGTAGGGTCGCCTCGAATAGGCGACTGGCGAACGAGAAGGGACCAGGTCGGCTAACTCCTGATTGACTTAGGAGTCAGGCAAGGAGTCGATCTTTGATTCCGCCTGGGTAAGGACAAGCCTTCTGGTAATCCCCCATATGTGCTACATAATTTAGGACCCTAATCCCCAGTGTGGAAGAAGCGTAGATCTTCCTTCCATTCTGATCCAGAAGGCGAGATTCCTTATCCGGGGAGATTAGCTCAAATGTTCGGGTGCTGACCGCCGTGAGTGGCACTAATCACAGAGTCTGCACGGGGCGAGAGTCTAAAGTTCATAATTCTCCGGAGCCTGGTATAGCCTGTTGGACTTCCGAGTAAGTGGGGCTAGTCAGCTTGTTGTTTCCAAATAGTGGAAACAAGGTGGGCATGAGGCTCGATCCAGGGTGGCACTAAAGTAAGGGCCATTAAGGGGCAGTCCAGATGTTCGCAAGTTTAACCCGCGACGATCTGGCTCCAAGGAACGCCACTGATGGACTTCCTGAGCAACTCTGTGAAGAAAGGATCCTCCGGAGGAGTCCTCGGCCGGGGCTTGGACGGAGAGCGCGACTCGTCTTTCTGAACCACCATCAGAGGCATCCGAGGAGTCAGAGAGAAGAAGAAGAAGAAGAAAAGAAGAAGAAGCCGAAGAATCCGAAGAAGAAGAATCCGAAGAAGAAGAAGCCGAAGCAGCCGAAGCAGAAGAAGCAGCCGAAGCAGAAGAATCCGAAGCAGACTATGACTCCTTAGCTCGTTTAGGGGAGGAACAGGTTCTTAGGGGAGATCCCGACACGTGTCTTGCCCCTCTGATCCCGAAGGCAGAGCCCAGGAATCCGGAAGTGAGAGAGGAGGTGTCCTGGGGTGTACGGGAGCTGGGGTGGCACTGTCAGAAGACAGTTTCTCACTCCTTGGTGAGCGAGTTTTGGCCTCAGCTCACCAGGAGGCCAGAGTCTCCTGGAGATCCACGCAGGCCTAGGGGGCGGTGGAGGAGGAGGGATAGTTGTACAGATGAAATCTGTAAGGAGAGTATCCGTAACCCGGCTGCGGGAATACTGCAGCTGGGTACTGCGGCGCAGGATACTGTGGACCTGAGAAAACCGGCGTCTGATACCCAGACACTGGACAAGCTGCTGGAGAAGACGGCCCAGTCAGGAACTCCACGGGCGGATCGACTGTGATAGGCCCGTGGATTGGAGGGCCTCGATGGAAGAGGAATATGCCCCGCCGGAGGGGCTGGCGTCAGAACCAGCGTCGGCAGGGCCGGTGTTGAAGCAGGTGTCTGAGCCGGCGCTGTGGGAGCAGACGTCAGATCCGGCTCTGTAGGAAGAGGATCAGACGGCAAACCAGGATCCCGAGCCTCGCCCGGGGACGGAGGGGAAAAATCCTTGGGGTCAGGCAGGGGAGACTGGCTCCCTGGACGGCAGTGAGGGCTGCGGGGAACCTGGGGCGACAGACTGAGCAGGGTCTGTCGTAGGCTCCGAGGCCCGGCGCACGTCGGAGGAGCCAACGTGCGACTTGGGGCAGAGTCCCGGCGGACGCCAGAGGAGCCGGCGTCCGACTTCGGGGGTCCGAGGATGTGAAGAGGCCCGGTCCGAGGGGGACGCTGCCATGAAGGGTCGGAAGTCTTAGCGGCCTTCTCCCGGCGGACGAGCCGATGTCCGGCTTCTGGGAAGCACCCGCACCAGTAGGCCGCAAGCCTGTGGCGGTACTGGGGGCTAAAGCCTCCTTTTGCCCGGGCGGCACCCGCGGGCTCCAACGCGAACTCGACGGGGGATCGACCTCCTCCAAAGCCTTGGAGGCTGTCAGCTGCGAGATCCCCAGAGGGTCGTTACTTGGCGCGCCGCCAAAGTCTGAGGAGGAGGCCTTCTCCGGTGCCTTTCTTTGTCCTGCTTGTGTCCTTCAGGGGGAGGTCGATGCCTGCCAGAGCTTCTTCAACTCCTTCTCCATCGCGGACATCATCTTCTTGAGGAGATGGGCTTTGAGAGACTGCTGGCATAGTCTGCGGGTGGCCGCGTTGAAATGAAGGCAGTGCGGACACTTGTCGACCACGTGTCGGGGCCTAAACAGAAAACGCAGAGGGAGTGACAGTCTTTGTGAGGCAGTTGGGCGCCGCACAAGTCGCACTTATTTTTTGAAGGGGACGACATACCGACGTTTACCTGACGAAGAAAATACAAAATACTGATACTTTTCGGAAAAAACGAAGCAACAGGACTGAGCGTTATGAACTTCACTGCGAGACGCTGCACGAGCTGACGGCAGGAAAGAACTGGAAGGCGGGCGTCTGGGACCTCCCCTTTATACAGACGTCGTCTGACGCTAGTCTCCTGACGTGGGGACGGCTAGCTAGAAATTTTTCCGTGGGGTGCTGCCACCGGCCGGCGTCAGTCTTGTATGTAATTACCTACTGCAAGAGCCCTCTCGAAGCAAGATCTACTATTACAGGTGACTAACCTGTTTTACTATGATCACGGCTATGTTCATCCACACTAGCAGTTCCTCGGGAGGAGGGAGGCAAGGCACCCCCCCCCTTTAGAAAAACTGAGGTCCCCAAACCAGCATCCCGGCACAACTCAGGATCGATGCGATAACAGATAATGAAGGTGTTTGCAGACTTCCAGGTAGCAGCCCAGACTTTCTGGATAGGGTGTCCCTGGAAGCAACCACACGATGCAGCGGATGGCAGGCAGAATGAGCTCTTTAAGTTGGCGGGCATGGAGCCACCCAGAGGTTAAAATACAGACTTATGCAAGATGTAATCCACCTTGCACTAGTCTGTTTTGCTGTGGGTCTGCCAGAGGCGATTTCAGGATAGATGATAAATAGCTTGCAAACATATCCCCGAATTTCCACCGTCCTCTCCTCGTAATAGGAGAGCTCATCTCAGGTCCAAAGTATGGAGCCTGTACTCTGCCTCCGAATTGTAATCTGGGTAGTAAACTGGCAGAGTTAACACCTGGTTAAGGTGAAACTGACGTCACCTCCAGAAGGAATTTTGGGTGGGGGCGTAGAACCACCTTGTCCCTGTGGAAGATCAGGCAAGGGGAGTCCACCGAAAGCACCTGGAGCTCCCCTGTCCTCCTGGCAGACATATTAGCCACCAGGAAGGCCATCTTAAACAAGTGTGACGAGGCACACTTGTGCTTTGGTTTGAATGGCTTGCCCATGAGCTTTGCCAGCACCAGCAGTAGATCCCTTGGAGGAAGAGGTTCATGCATGGGAGGGGATGTGTGATTCAGGCCTCTGAAAAAAGCACCCGACCACTGTCTCCTGCGCCAACATCAGCTGACCAGCCCGTGCCTAAGAGTCGATGACCGAAGACCGGGGGCACCAAAAGTAGCCACCAAACAGGACAAAGGGTAACACTTCCTGGTAGTGTCCTTTCTGGATGCCTCCACCAGTGTAGGCCTATTCGGAAACACCCAAAGCCTAGCCGCTCAGGTACCAGGCTGTAAGGTGCAGGGATTGAAGGTCTTGATGAAATACCTTCCCCATAGAGTGATATCAGGTCTGGGTGTGCTGGAAGCTGCTCCAGGGGCCTACAGCGGAGGCAGAGGAGATCCAGACACCAAACTGGCACGGCCAGTCTGGGGCTACCAGAATCACTTTGTCCCTCATCTTGAGGAGCACCCTGTGGATCAAGGGAAATGGAGAGAAAGTGGTGTAGAAGAGGCCTGGTGTCAAGAAGGCTTCCCCCTGCAGCAAGCCCTGCTGAGGGGGTGAGCATGAAACAGCCTCAGCTTGGTGTTTCCCCCTAGAGAGACAGGTCCAGCATCGGTCTACCCCAGTGGGAGAACAAGCTGTAAGCTACCTCTGGATGGAGAGACCACTTGAGGTAGTACATGGTTGTGGTATTGTCTGTCTGAACTTGAACCACTTGACCCCAGAGCTGAGGAGCGAAAGAAAATTACTCACCATGTTTCTTCTACGGAGTCTTGCCGTATTCAGACATAATGCAGTTAGCCCCAGCACTTGAACTGCCCCAGAAAATAAAGATTTAACTCCATGCAGAAGCATAAAACGTTGAGCTAGAGCTCGATTTTCAAACCTCTAGTCTGTGGTACTTTCCAGTACAACAGTCAGATTCTTACGCTCATACTATAGTACGGAAATTGTTCAACATATAGCCAAAGGGCAAAAGATTCTTTAGGCCCGAAAGACTGAAGCAGAGAACCAAAGAAGGAAAAGTAGAGACAATATTTAAGTATTAAACACCAGAAACAACATCCACCCCACCCAAGAGGGAGAGTACAAGGTACACCCCTGAGCTGAGACTGCCAGCCCACTTTCCAAAAACCAGGTTCTGAGAGGGAGGTGGGGGGACAGCAAGACTCCATTAGAAGAAATATTACTATGTTAATTTTTTTTTTCCCTCAAACATGAAGTCTTCCTTTATTCAGACATAATGCAGACTACCAAACAGTTCCCTATGGAGGAGGGAATGCAGAACCTACTTTGGGAAGAAGCTCTGCAGTACTGCTGTACCCAACTTGTCATAAGACTTCTACAAGAAACAATCCACCTAGCAATAGTTCTTTTAGTGGCAGGCTTACCTTTCCCCACTTCACCATAAGTGAGAAACAATTGAAGACTTATTTCTATGTGCCTTAGTATGCTCAATGTAATAGCTAAGGGCCCTCTTAACACCCAGTCTGTGTAACCTTTCACCCGAAGAATGATCAGTGAAACACAGGGAGAGAGACTGGTTCAGATGAAAATCCGATGCCACTTTGAGCAAGAACCTATTGGCAAGGCCACTGATTTATGGTGATTAAAACAATTAAATTCCATTTTCAAGACTTAAGATTCCGGAATTTCGCCGGTGATTTTTCCGGACTTTACCAGGATTCTGCTATCATTCTTTTAATATGTGCATTAATAATCAGAATCACATACAGAGCATTAAATAAAGCAAACTGAAAATAGTACAGGAAGAAATTAAAAAAAAAAAAAAAACAGATTTACAGATCCAATAGAAAATGCCAGATTCCATGAAATCTTTGTTTTTACCGGTCTTTCAGCAGCCTTAATTCCAGAATTTTACCAGATTTTCCGGTAAAAAACGAAAAACAGTGGCCTTGCCTATTGGTTCTTAGGACCACTTTGTCCCTATGGAAGGAAATGAAGTCAGGTTCAATTGACAGAGCCTGTAACTCACTAATCCGCCTGGCAGAAGTAATAGCTACTAGGAACAGTTTTCCAGGTCAAGTACTTCAATTCGGCCTAAGCCAGAGGTTCAAAGGGTGGCTGCATAAGCTGAGCTATGCAGACATTAAGATCCAAAGGCAGAGTGGGTTCCCCAATGGGAGGGTTAATGTGAACCAGGCCCTTGGGGGGACTTTCTGAAAACAGGATGAGATGCCAGGGGAAGAGCCCTTCCCCGCTGAGAGGAATGCAGAGACAGCTGCTAGATGAACCTTCAAAGTGGCAGGCCTAAGGCCTAGACCATTCAGATGAACTACATAGTCTAAGGTTGTGGAAATGCCTGCAGAATCAGGCAGGATGCCTTTCTGAGCGCACCAAATACTGAACCTTTTCCATTTTGAGTTGTAAGTTTTTCTAGTGAAAGGTTTCCTGGAGACCTTCAGAATATCCAGAACTCAGAGATGTAGTACTGCATATTCTAACTCTTCAAGAGCCAGGCCTTGAGATTGAAAGACTGGAGATTGGGGTACCAGATCCGCCTCTGGGAGGAGGACAGGAGATTGTATGTCCTGGGCAGAGACAGGGGACGAGACACTGACAAGGACAGCAGTAGAGGATACCAAAGATGTCTGGCCCAATCTGGAGCCACCAGTATCACTGTGCAGATTAGAGTCCTGATCTTGATCAGGACTCTGAACAGCAGAGGAAAGGGAGGGGAGGGAAGGCATAGAGAAACCTGCCCTTCCAGTCCAAAATGAGAGTATCCTGGGGAACCTTCGCCAGGACTGAGGTCTGCAACAAAAAGATAAAGTTGACGACTGTCCAGTGCTGCAAAGAGATCCATCTCTCGAGTGCCCCACCTGGAGAAGATTACCTTCAGGATGTGAGGATTCAGGACCATTCATGATGTCCTGAGAAATTCTGCTCAGAGCATCTGCTAGTAACTTATCCTTCCTGGAAGGTGAACTGCTACCAGAGAAGTCTGAAGAGAATAGGCCAGACACCACAGCTTCATGAGCACTGCACAAAGCAGAGGACCAAGTGCCTGTCTGTTGATGTATCACACTGTGGTGCCCTTGACTGCAAGACTAAGAAAACTACCCTGAGTTCCAGAAGATAGATATGAAGGAGAGACTCTTGGGAGACCAGACCCCTTGAGTTGTCAGGGTTCCCAGGTGGGCTCCCCACCCTAGGAGAGAAGCATCTGTAGTTGGGACTTGAGGGAGAAATGGAACCTGTTGTCCTGGTCCAGCCACCACTGGAGAGCTTGGACCAGAGTCTTGAGTCACTGGAATCAGTTTGGTAAGTGAATCCTTTTGAGACCAGAAAGGCCTTGGATGAAACTGAATATCCTGCATCTGGAACCGTGCTCCCTGCACCATGCTGTGGAAGCTGCCATGTGGCCCAGGAGCTGGAGGAACAGTCTTGCTGGGTGGGAGACCAGAGGTCGAAAGGAGGAAGAGAGATCCATCAGGGCCTTCACCCTTGCCAGGGGTTAGGAAAGCTTTTGCTTGTACAGTGTCCAACTCTATGCCTATAAAGGTGAGAAGTTGAACTGGTTCGAGGACAGACTTTGGAAGATTAAGAAACCCCAGGGAGCAAAGTAGGTCCTAGGTAGTTTGAAGAGCTGACGACCTGTAAAGGTGACTGACCCACCAAGAGTCAGTCGTCCAGATATGGTGATACCCTGTCTTCTGAGAAAAACCACCACTACTGCAAAGCACTTTGTGAACACCCTTGGAGCTGATGTTAAGTAGACTGGCATAGCTCTGAATTGGTCATGGCCTGAAGGCAACTCGAACCAGAGGTATTTTTTGTGGGAGCACCCGATAGGAATATGAAACTAGGCATCCTTGAGGTCCAGAGATGCTAGCCAATCCACTGGTCTTGAAGAGGGAAGGATTATTACCAGAGTTACCATTTTGAATTTGGAGTTGAAATGTGTTCAAATACCTTAGGTCGAGGATGGGTCGCCACTCCAGTTTTCTTTGGGGTAAGGAAGTACCTGGAGTATGGTCTTTTTCCCTTGTGCCGAGTAGGAACTTTCTCCATAGCTCCAAGAGCTAGAAGGGAGGAAACCTCTGCCTCTAGGGCAATGGTTTCTGAGAGTGATGCAGGTGGAAAATACTTGGCCCTCTTTTTCGGGCATTTTTTTGAAGCGGAGGGCTAGCCCCTGGCTTATTACTTCCAGGACCCACTTGTCTGAGGTCAGACTTCCAGGTCTGGAAGTAGTTAGCCAGCCTGCCTCCTACTGGAACTGGGGAGTCGACACGGGCTGACACATCAGGGTGTCCCCTTGGCAGAAGCCTTAAGAGGACAGAGCAGCTCTGCTCATCCCCCTCCTGCCCATCCCTCTAAAGAACCCCCTCTGTGGGAAAGGAGGAGGCCTGGTAAAAAGCCGACCTTTGAAAGGGCCTGCCCCTAGACTGCTGCTTGTGCGGAGTTACTTTCCTTTCTTTGGCCTATGCACTCCTGTACGTGATCCTGTATTCATCCATTTTCTTCATGCCAGCCTCTGTCTGCTTTCCAAACAGTTACCCAATACAGGAAAATCCACAGCCTTAGTCTGGGTATCCTGCAAAAGACCAGTACATCTAAGCCAAGCATGTCTTCTGAGAGACAGATGTAGCCATGACTAGATGCCACATCATCAAGGCCACTGATTTTCGGTTTTGGAAAGCTTGGTAAAATTCCAGAATCAGAGCTGTCTGAACACCGATAAAACAAAGATTTCATGGAATCTTGCATTTTATCAGATCAATAAATCTAGAAAAATTTGCATTTTTCTTACAATTCCCTCCTGTACAATTCAGTTTGCTTTATTTACTACTATATATATCTATATATATCTATATATATCTATATACATATATAACTTTTTATTCCGATTATTTATGCATATACTAAAAATAAAGAGCTCCAGTAAAATCCAGAAATTACAGAAACAATCACCAGTGCACATCCGGAATCTGAAGGCTTAAAAATGGAATTTCATTGACACTGTAAATCAGTGGCCTTGCACATCATTGCAGTCCACAGCAGCATGAAATTACATTTTGGATGCCTCAATTCCATCAGCAGCCACCTCCTCCAGGCTCCCTGGCTAGCTGGGGAAAGGCCTGTTTAGTCAGTTCCAGAACTGTATCCCATCTGGATTTCTGGTACCTGGCTGTGTAGGCCATACAAGTAGCCTGCCCGAGTCCCTAAGAGGATGCCAAACACTTTTTTGGCCTCGACATCCACTTTCCTGGAGTCCTTATCCGGGGTGGGGGTGGGGTGTGAAGCCAAAAAGTGTGTCAGCCCTGTCACACAGGGTGCAGCCTGCACTACCCCAATATGACTGCAATGACTATAAAGGAACTCCGCAACTGAGCCGAATATCTCCTGTCCATTCTCTTATCCATTAGAGGTTTGTAAAACTGGGCGTCCGTTTCCCCAAGGATTTATGAAGAGGGCTAGACGGCCTTTTGGACTCTGGTATGTCTCATTTCCACAAAATCAGGTTCATCCTCCTCTGCAGCTTCAACCAAGGGAAACTGCAGGGTCTCTGCTACGTTTTTGTAGAACAAAAAATGTGACGGGGACTCAGCCTGAAAGGAGACACCTGAGGACCCGTCTGGAGAGATGTCCGGTTCAATGGGCACATCCAGACCCCCCGGTCGTCGCCACCACCAGGATAGTCAGTCTCCCTCCCACTCCTCATAAGTGAAGAGACTGGTCCGACCGAACAGACTGCCTAACCAGCAGTACTGGTTCGGACAGAACCGGTCTAAGCGCCTGAACAAGTGCTAATCGCTTTGGCCATTTCGTCCGTGGTTGGAGTGCAATACTGGATCCAAAGCGGCAGACTTGAGCTTCTTTTTTGAAGAAACCAACCCCTCGGGGTCGGCTCTCCTTTTGCCAGAGTTGGTATCGCCTAGATCAGTAGGCACCTCCTCAGGTGCGGCCGCAAACCGAACCAGGCTGGCCATCTGTATCTATGGCCTTATCGGCCTCCCTTTCCTTCAGCCTACTTAGTCTTGTCTAGAGTGGATTTAGGAAAGTTACAGATTTGGCAGTCTGACTTGAGGTGGTCATACCCCAGACAAACAGATAAGGTGGGGGTCGGCCTTAGCAAAGGCCTCCCCACACTCAGTACAGTGTTGAAACTCAGTGGGACCGGTTTTCTTCTTCGGTTTCTCAGACATGGCCAACCTAACAAGTTACCATATTGCAGCTTTCAAGACAGGTAATACAATAAATTGATTGGTTACAAACCGTGCCACAGGCTCTTTGAAAGAACTGACAAAGGTCCGGTTCTTTTGAAACTGATCAGTACTGGAACACCACTCTAATCCCAGAAATAAAATTTAACAGAATGTAACGGTCTGTTCCAAACCAGATCTAACAGAAAGAAAGAAAAACAATTTCCAACTTCCACAGAAATGAAAAAACAGTTACTAGCTATCTACACACTACCTGTACCGTAGACAGACTGGAAATCCAAAAATATACGGTTTAAACCGAACACTTTTACCGAACTGAGAAAGTCTCTGGAGCGACTTCACTGTTAGGAAGAGTAAAGAATGACGATTACACTGGGAAGTACCACAGACAGAGGTTTGAAAACTGAGCTCGAGCTCAACATTCCATGCTTCTGCATAGAATTAATTCATTCTTCTCCAGGGCAGTTCAAGTGCTGGGGCTAACTGCATTATGTCTGAATACAGCAAGACATCATGTCATTTGAAGCAGACTGTGCCAGTCTGACTGCTCTGTATTCCAACAGGTTGATAAGTTATCGGGACCTCGGGGGTCCAGAGCCTGTGGGCCCTTTTGTCTCCCATGTGGGCTCCCCAGCCCATAAAAGAGGCATTATTCGTAAGGACAAGTCTGCTCAGGCGGACAAATTAGATCCCTTTCTGCAACTTGTCTGGGGTGGTCCACCAGTAGAAAGCGCCCATCTTCTGGGTTACAGTGAGCAGCTGATCAAAATGACTGGAGAGCAGAGTAAACTGGGCAGCCAGCTCCCACTGGAGGGGGCACATTTGCAACCGGGTCCAACGGACCACTCAGGTGCACGCCACCATGCAACCCATAAGGTGCATAAAGTCGTGAGTAGGGCGCAATTGCCCAACCAGAAATGATTGGGCAAAGGAGG
Source organism: Neoceratodus forsteri (assembly GCA_016271365.2). NCBI lineage: Eukaryota > Metazoa > Chordata > Ceratodontiformes > Ceratodontidae > Neoceratodus > Neoceratodus forsteri. The sequence continues at coordinate 322,633,270 of JADMNL010000026.1, forward strand.
AAAGAACCTCCACCCTGTCCGCCGGAAGCAGAGCTCTGGACCGACAAGAGTCAAGCTCTGCCCTGATAAAGCCCATCACCTGAGAAGGCAAGAGTTCCAACTTGGCTTAGTTGATCAAGAGGCAGAGTTGGGAGCAGGTCTGGAGGACCAGGTCCCTGGACCTCTCCATTTCCTGTTGGAGGGAATCTGCTAGGAGCCAATCGTGGAGGCAAAGATAAATCCTGACGACCCCCCCAGATAGGCCACCACTGCAATGCATTTGATGAATACCCATGGAGCCGATGACAGGCCGAACGACATGGCTCGGAACTTGTACTGGGTCCCGTCGACCCTGAAGCAGAGGAACTACCAATGTGAAGGACTGGGACGTGAAAGAACACGTCCTTCAAATCCAGTGAACAGAACCACGTTACACTCCAAACATGGTATGATCTGGGACTGCGTGACCCGATATATTGATTCAGATCGTGCAGATCTAGAATCTGGAGACAAAGCCTGGCTCTGCTGGAGGATCCACAACTGGAGCTACAGCCTCCTTGAGGAGCTGAGCGATGTCAGAGTACCGACAGTCTGAGCAAATACCCTTTTCTCCAGAGGAGTGCGGGCTTGGCTTGGAGGGTACTGCTTGAATTCCAGAGGCAGTCGCTGACCAACCACTTCAAGAACCAACCTGTGGCAGTGTCAGTGGCTCAGTAGGTAGCACACTCGCCTCTGAGGCCGGGAGATCAGAGGGCTGTGGGTTCAGTTCCACATCTGGCACTTGGGTTAATATCCCAGTACTGACACTGTAATGCAGCATGAGAGGGATGCTGCATTTCTGAGGTGCCATCTTCAGATGAGACGTAAACCAAGGTCCCATCTGCCTGGATTGGTGGTAGTTCAGGTGGATGTTAAAGATCCTATGGCACTTATCGAAAAGAGTAGGGGAATTTCCCCCATTTACTAAAAATACCACCAACAGCTTAATCTGGTTCAAGGTCAGTTGGCATTCATCTGTATCCCCCTCCCCCGGGTCGTGGCGCCTGAAAATAGGTAGGATTTGTCTAGTGCACTTACCCGGTCAACAAAAGCTAAATAAATAAACCTGTCCGAAATGACAACGGACCAGGCAGAAAGGAAGTAGCAGAGCCGGCCCCCCAGGGGAGGAGCCAGAGCTGAGGTGACAGAGGAGGGTCGACAGCCCCCACCCAGTCACTAAGCAGGCTTGGAGGAGGCTCCAGGACTTCAACCTCGGCCTCCTTTACGGGCCTGTTGGGGGTCTGGGCTTGGGCCGGGAGCGCTAAGCTTGAGCCTGCTACTGGTGCTGCTATCCACCTTGAAAGGAGGACTGCTGAGCCACAGGGGAGGAATGCTGAAAAAGTTTCTTCTACTGGTTCTTGACCGAAAAACCCTTGGCAGAAGTAGTGTCCAAGGTGGCACTGGACTGCTCAATGCACTGAAGGTGACTGGCCACTTCTGGGTCGAACAGATAGTCCCTAGGAAGGGCACGTCAGCTAGTTTGTGCTGGGTATCCGCCGGGAAGGCGAGCCACAGCCAAGCCATGTGACAAGAGGCAACCATGGCAGCCACTGAGCAGGAGCAAACATTCCCAATATCAAGGACTGTCTGAAGCTGCTGTTTAGCAACAGCTCTGCCCTGATCTCAAACCTGCTTGACCATGGGAGATGTGGGAGGATTTCATCCAGCAACCCTAGGAGGGTGGAGAGAAGTGTGCCATGATGGCGAACTTGCCTGATGAGGCCCAAGAAAGAAGCCGCATAGACTTTCCTAGCTGAATGGTCCAAAAGCTGGACTCTTATCAGGAGGTCAGTCAGCGTCGGCAGAACAGACAGTACGCCTGAACACAGAGGCGGGTCACCAGGCTCTCAGACGAAGGGTTCCGAGAACCCCGCAAGGGATCCCATGGGCACTGCATACGTACAGGCCATGCAGGCAGACAGAGCTGGACAAGAAGCAGGGCGCTGCCAATGTTCTAGAGCTGTGCCAACAGCCTCACCCACAGGAAAGGCCTCCGTCAGGGTATCCCCTCTCTGAAGGATGTCCGTGAGAGGATACTCTGCCTTTTTCTGAATTTGCTCCAGGGGCATCCCTGTGGACTGAGGCAAAGAATGCCCTGAAAAAAAATGAGGGACCTACCTCAGTCTCAAGCCAAGGGTTGATTCATCACCACCTGGATGAGAATGCAAGCCGGTGACTTGCAAATCAGAGGAATCCAGATACAAATGGCAGACCACCCTGGTCACCTTCGACTTGCCGAGGTGACCGTGACAAACGCCAGGTAAACCTGGTGTCTGGTCTATCTTCCTTGGAAGGAGCCCCTCCCACAGGCTGTTTGGGCAGTGGTTCCTCCATGATCGTTAGAGAGTTTTGGACCGAACTGGAGATTTTACCGGCTCTGCATGCTCAGGAACAGACTTAATCTGCTCAGTCTGCTTTGGCCTAGGAGGGAAAGCCACGTAATGGCCACTGTGGAAGCCAGAGCCGGCTTATGCCCAGTTCAAAATCAGCTGTTGCCACAACATCCTCATAGCACCAATGGAGTTTCTGCTGGAGCCTCTCCTCATCTGAGGAAGACATGAAAGTTACACATACCTACCGTAATTATGATCTTTCTATCTTCACCATTCATCACAGATGGGGTATCTGGCCGGAGTTCAGGACCCCTGCAGCTTATATATAGATATATAGTGTGTATATCCATATATCTAGATAAGTAGGTGGAGCAGACACCACCAGGCCACCGAGGCAGACTTACTGCATGGCGCCAGAGGTTGGGCCGTTAGGCTGTGTCGACTGTCTGCCTGCCAGTTCCGAGTCACCAGAGATAAGAGGAAGGGATGGAGAATGGGACAAGAGAGTCCAAGGACAGAAAAATAAAGGATGTCTGAACTAAAAGGAGAAATAACTACTGAGAAGACAGCAAAGAAGAGTTAGACTAAGGTGATTGGGAGGGGCCCCAATCTCTGGAAGCGGAAGAAGAGAAGGGTAGGTGGGTAAAGAATTTAGGAGAGAGGGAGGTATTAAAATATCCGAGACCCTTGTCAGTCTCCAAATTGTATTGGAACTGCAAGGAGTAGCAAAGCTGTCTGCCAGAATTCAAGGCACGGAATAACTGGCAAATACTCCAGAAAGCAAGTGGCTATTCTGGAAGAAGGACAGGGTGCAGGGATTCAGTACTCTCAAGGAAAGAGGTTTGGTAAAAATTTTCTTTTTTTGTTTTTACACAGATGAGAAATAGTTGGATGGAAACCAGGAAGAGGAGAGAAGGAGGGCAACTACCAACTCCCACCCCACAGGGATGGAGACAAAGTAGTAGAGGAGTGCCGCTCGAGCTGTCCACTCCTTGGAAAATACTCCCTTGTGTGTCTACTTTACACCACTCCTAAGGAGGAGAGGGGAAGTCAGAGGGAGGGGGACCCAGAGACTGAGGCCCCAGGGGATGAGTGGGTGGGGGCTGTGATGAATGGTGAAGATACATAGAAGATCATAATTACGGTAGAGTCGTAATTTTCATATCTTATCGTGTCAATCTTCACCATTCATCCAGATTGGCAAGTACTCAGCCCCTCAAGGAGCTGTTTCTTACACCCTGCCCTCAGTGGGGAACCTTCAGGGCCTGGAGAGGCCGAGAGAGAAAGAGATCCCGAGGAGAAGGAAGTTGCCCCGACAAGCGCCATCTCACTGCGGGGGAAAAAAGGTGGGTTCCCTGGTGGGCGGAGTTAATCACCCTACGCCGGGCCAAAGGTGACAACAGGGGAAAGACAGCCATGCCGATCACCTAGTGCAGATCGCTGTCTCTACGACCCTGGTAGCTACCTCGTTGGCGTCATAGAAGACCTCGCTTGGTGCCTTGCTAGCTCCAGGCCACATGCAGAGTGCGCGATGGCTTGTCTGGTTTGCTCAGAGTCAGGCAATGAGGCTAGGAGCTGACCTAGCCTGGACCACAAGAACCTGTTGTAGGCTGCATAGTGGGCCTGATGTGCAGAAATAGAGAGGAGTAACCGTGCCGAGTAGAAGATCCTCCTCCCCCAGAAATCAAAATCTGAAGAGTCTTGATCTGGGGCGGTCATGGTGAAAGGCGCAATGTCCATCAGGAGTATCCAAGTGCGTCAAACCAGACTGTGGATGAGGCATGGAACCTGGAGACTCCGGGGGTGTGCAATACCTCCGGCTGAGATCCCTTGGGGCAGGAACTCCCGATAAGGGCCTCTGCCAGAAACTCGACGCCTCCCGAAAGGGAGCCAGCCAGGGCAGCACCACAAGGGTGGCCTCGCCAAAAATCACCTAGAAAAGTGTACACCACATGCTCAGGATTGCTGACAGTGAAAGGTGCAAGTCCTCCAACATCCTCACGAGGAATTGCTGATACTCAAGAGATCAGCAGCCGGAGAGATGTGGACAGAAGGTTCCTCTCCCCCTGAAGAGGGGGATGAGGAGCTGGAGGTCACCATCTGTTCAGTGGGTGGCTGCACGGGGGGAGGTTGAAAAACCTGGCTGTCCACTGCCCTAACGTAAGCAGGGAACCTGGCAGCCACCGCTCTGAACTGCTCCCAGTGAGAGGGCCGCTAGGACCAAGGATGCCTGGGAGCGCGGGAAAGGTGTGGCAGAGCTGAGCAGAGATGTCTTGACCTCCGCCTGGGCTAGAGGCTGGACGGGCGGCACCCATGGAAGATGATGCCCGGAAGACCCCACAGCCAGGACGGTGGGCACCCATGGAAGAAGATGTCCCGGAAGACCCCACAGCCGACAGCTACACAACCACATTGGTACTGCCTTGGTTGCACCTGGAAGAATCCCCCAGTGAGGCGACCAGGGCTGTGAAGGTCCAGAAGGACAGTCCCCTACCTCAAAAGAACAGCACTCCCTCAAAGAAAGCGAGGGAGAATAGTGGAAATCTGCACTACGGCTCCTCCCAGAGCCCGGGTGGACCCCAGAAAAAGTCCGACGTGCCAATCCCACAACCCTCGACCCCTTGAGTCCGAAAGAGTCCTCCTCGAGAGGGCCAGCCTAGGTAGCTGGCATCTCTGGGCAGCCCCCAAAGGGGATACCCAGGGAGCAGTACCTTCCCCCCTGCAGGTGCCTCAATGGGCCCCAAAGTCGGGCGATCAAGGCACACCACTGGAGGGGGTACCACAACCGAGGGAATCTGTGAAACCCCAAGACCAGGCTGCAGATCTATGGTGACATGCACCACTGCCTGCTGGTCAGCACCACTGACCCTAGTCTCGGGAGCCACAGACCTCTCCTCAGAAGGGGTCTGGTTCAGACTCGATGAGACAATCGTGCTGCCCACGTCCGCAGCCAACCCCGAGGGGTGCGACTGCACGTCCAACTCAGAGCTCGACTCCACCTCTGAAGAGGTAGAGTCCGAGGCCCTGAGCCAAACTGTAGGAGAGCGGGCAGAAAGAACAGATTACTCACCTGTAACAGTAGTTCTAGGAGTGGTATATGTTGTTCATCCACACTGTCTGGCATTGTTTCTTCTCCTTTAAATCTTGCCAGAAGTCTTCAAGCTGGCTCCTCCCACCCACCCGGGTGGTAAATACCTCGGCTCCGCCCCATGACACCAGATCTAGCCTGCTGGAAGCCAGGTTGTGTGCCTAAAGCCAGGGAGGTAGGGTGGGTGCGTGTGGATGAACATACCACTTCCTAGAACTGTTACAGGTGAGTAACCTGTTCTAGGAGCATGGATATGTTGTTCATCCACACTGTCTGGCAGACTCCAAGCAGTTCTCCGGGAGGAGGGAGCCAAGGCGCACACCCCCTACTTAGGGAACAGAGATTGGAGAGAAGAGGCCCCAAAACCCGCATCCCGGCGTGACTCTAGGTCGATGTGGTAATGGGTAATAAAGGTGTTTGCTAACTTCCAGGTAGCGGCCAGACAGATTTCATGGATAGGGATGTCCCTGGAAGCAGCCACCGAAGCAGCAGTATGACGGGTAGAATGAGCCCTTATCCCTTTGGGAGGTTCCTTACCCGCCAATTCATAGCACAAACCTATGCATGATGTAATCCATCTCGCAATAGTCCGCGTGGCTGCAGGTGACAAACAGCTGGCGAACCTCTCCCCAAATTTCCGCCGTCCTCTCCTTATAGTAGGAGAGAGCACGCCTGAGGTCCAGAGTATGGAGCCTGTACTCTGCATCCGAGGTGTAATTAGGGTAGTATACCAGCAGAGTCAACACCTGGTTGAGATGAAACTCTGACACCACCTTCGGAAGGAATTTCGGTTGGGGGCGCAGGACAACTTTGTCCCTGTGAAAGACCAGATGGGGAGTCCACTGAAAGCGCCTGGAGCTCCCCTGTCCTTCTGGCTGACGTAATAGCCACCAAGAAGGCCGTCTTCCACGACAAGTGCGAAAGTGCAGACGCACGCATAGGTTCGAATGGCTTGCCCATGAGCTTTGCCAAAACCAGCAAAAGATCCCACGGAGGTGGAGGTTCATGCACCGGAGGGGATATGTGATCCAGGCCTTTGAAAAAGCACCCGATCACCTTTTCCTGAGCCAACGTCGGCTGACTAACCCGCACCCGGTAAGCCCATATGGCTGCTACTGTAGGTGCACCCTAAGGGTCGATGACCGAAGACCCCCTTTGGAGAGGGACCAAAGATAGTCCAGAATGTTAGCCACAGAGCAGGATAAGGGATCCAGGCTTTTGCCCCGACACCAAATGGAAAAGCTCTTCCATTTGAAGGCATAACATTTCCTGGTGGATTCTTTTCGAGATGCCTCAACCACAGTGTAGACATCTTCAGAAAGACCCAAAGCCTGGAACTCTAGCCGCTCAGGAACCAGGCTGTGAGGTGCAGGGATTGAAGGCCCGGATGAAAGACCTTCCCCTGGTTCCTTGATATCAGGTCCGGGCGTGTACACAGCCGCTCCGGGGCCCTGCAGCCGAGGCTGAGGAGATCTGGATACCAGAACTGGTGTGGCCAATCTGAGGCTACCAGGATCACCCTTGCCTTGTCCCTCCTCACCTTGAGTAACACCTTGTGGATCAAGGGAAATGGAGGAAAGGCATAAGAGGCCTGGGGTCCACAGCCTCGAGAAGGCATCCCCCTGTAGCGAACCCTGCTGAGAGGGGCGGGCATGGTACAGCCTCAGCTTGGTGTTCTCCCTGGAGGCACACAGGTCCACCAACGGTTTGCCCCAACGAGAGAACAGGTCGTAAGCTACCTCTGGATGGAAAGACCACTCGTGGGATGTCTGGCCTAAGCGGCTGAGAGCATCCGCCGTAGATGGGCTGCCACCACTGCGATGCATTTGGTGAAGACCCTTGGGGCCGAAGACAGGCCAAGCGGCATAGCTCTGAACTCGTACAGGGTCCCTTCAACCCTGAAGCGGAGGAACTGCTGATGGGACGGATGGATAAGAATGTGAAAAAGGCTTCCAGAAGACCCAGTGTACAGAACCACGTTTTGCTCTAGAGATGGTATGATCTGGTTCAGAGTTACCATCCGAAAGGTGCGAGACCGGAGATACAGATTCAGGTCGTGCAGATCTAGAATGGGGCGCCAACCCCCCCCCCCGGTCCGTTTGGGCACCAGAAAATACCTGGAGACAAAGCCTGGGTCTGAAGGAGGATCCGGCACTCAGGCCACCGCCTCTTTGAGGAAGAGTAGCGTAATGTCGTCCCGAAGGGCAGACTGGACAACTGAGATCCTTTCCCTCGTGGGGCACGGGCTCGGCTGGGAGGGAACTGCTCAATTCTAGAGGCAAACCCTGCCCGACCACTTCTAGAACCCACCTGTCAAGTGATGCGGACCAGGCGGAAAGGAAATGGCGAGCCGGCCCCAGGAGGACCTATGGCTGGTGACTGAGTCAGGGAGGCTACCCCGGCCCGTCCATTGGGCAGGCTGAGAGGAGGTAGCACCTGGACCAGCGCCCGGCCTCCTTTGCAGGGCTGCTGGGGACCTTGCTTGGGCCTAGGCGCCAAGCCTGAGCCTGCTGCTGTTGCTGACCCCCTGGAAGAGTGGTGGCCTGACCGCAGGGAATAATGTCGAAAGGGCTTCTTCCTGCACTTCTGCTGGTTCTTACTTGAAGAACCTTTAGCAGAGGTGGCATCAGACTGTTCGATGCGCTGCAGATGACCTGCCACTCCTGGCCCCAAGAGGTCGGTGCCAAGGAAGGGCACATCAGCTAGCTTGTGCAGAGTATCCACGGGAAAGGAGAATAACCTCAGCCAAGCCCTGCGGTGAGTGGATACCGCTGCAGCTAGTGAACGGGCACAGGAATCACCCATGTCCAGTGCAGTCTGGAGCTGTTTAGCAACAACCTTGCCCTGGTCCCTGACCTGCTTGACCGTGGTCTGCATGTCAGCTGGGAGGTGAAGAAGAACTCCGTCCAGCAACCCCAAAAGGGCGTGAGAGAAGTGTGCCATAATCACTGCTGAGCTTGCCTGACGAAGGCCCAAGGAAGATGCTGCATAGACCTTCCAGGCAGAGTGATCCATAAGTTTGGACTCCTTGTCCGGAGGGTGGTCAGTATCCACCGAGCTGCCCGTCCGCCTGAACACTGAGGCAGTCACAAGGCTTTCCGCCGAGGGGTGCTCAGTAAACCCCAAGGACCCCATGGGCACCGTGTACTTGCGTGCCATGCGGGCAGATGGAGCTGGGCAGGAGGCAAGACGCTGCCAGAGTTCCAGGGCCGGGCCAATTATGGCTTCGGCGACGGGAAAGGCCTCCGTAGGAGTATCCCCTCTCAAGAATATCCGTAAGGGGATATTCAGCCTTCTGAATAGGCTGCAGAGACATCCCCGTGGACTCAAATAAGCCAGAGAATGCCACGGAAGGAGGAAGGCCCTTCTTCCATCCCTGACACCGATAGCTCATCGTGAGAATGAAGGCCTGTATTATCTGAATCGGAGGAGTCCAGATACAAAGGCTGTCCATCTAAATCTCCCTCGATACACCTACGGCGATCAGGGGTGACTAATCCGACAGTCTGTGAGGAAGACCGGAGACTGTCGGTCCTCCTTGGAGGGGACCCCTCCAAGGGCAGCTTTGGTGGAGATTCCACCAATATTGGTGGGAGCCTATAACCGCCACGCCCGAAGGTCACAGAGCCCCGAAGGAATCGGTGTCTGACTAGGTCAAGAGGCTGAGGCCAAGTGACAGCCAGACCGCTGAGGGAGCCGGCTTGGCCTGCTAGCAGGAGCCTGCTGCCACATAAGATCCTCACAGCCGACTGATCTTCAGTCGGGTTTCCTCCCGTCCGAGGAGGATGAGGAACAGTGGCGTGCCTCTTCCAGGAGTGTGTGTCCTTTCTTGGGTCGACCGACGAGCAAGGACTTGCTCGATAGAGACAGACAGTGTCGGCTTTGTCATTCAGGAGAAACCGGACTCACAAACCAAGGTTCGGTTCCTGTCCTCGATAGGGAGGCCTGCAGGATGGGTCTCTCATCAGGAAGGAGAGAATAGCGTTCTCCAAAGAATCAGACAGGTGTCTGTGACAACAGCTTGATAGGGTCAAGAGAAATCTTGGCGGTTCAGCAGTCTCCTTGACTTCTGTGCCGGGTCCAGACGGAAGGTCTGAAAACCTGGCAGCCGAGGAGGCGATCTCGACTGTAGTAGAAACCTCGGACTGCTCCGATCCCAGGAGCGTCTTCGACTCGAAAAGGTTTTGGATCCTTTTTCCTAGAACAGAGGTACGAGCCTGGGTGGGCGCCTCACCCTTGGTTGGGAGAGACTGGCACAAATCCCGAAAGGATCCTGAAAAGTGGAGCCCAAGTTGAGCGGCACGAAGAAGCCTCGGCTGGCCGAAGCTTGGGCGGCTTCCTCCTCGAAGGCCGCCATTTGCTCGAGCTGCTCGGCGGATCCCGCAGCAGCGGAAACCACCCACCTGGCCTTAGATTTTACTGGTGGATTGGGAAGCTCTGGTCTCCCCAGCTTCAGGCGTGCCTGATGATCCTCCGAAACGGTCGTAAGGAAGCGCAAATGGTACATTGTGAGGTATCATGAACAGTACAGAGGCAGTAAACGCACGAGAGGTGGGGATCAGTGCGCGACATTTTCTGTCCGCAAGGACACCGGCGAAACCCGGGGGACAACTTGTCATCCATGTCCGAATCCGAGTCCAAGAGTTTCAAAGCGAGAAGATGCGGTGAAAACCGTCGAATTGAATCCAGGGCCTCAATCGCTGCAGAAAAGCACGAGAGAACCTGCATCTTCCAGCGGAAAGGAAGATCTGGCGTCATGGGGCGGAGCTGAGGTATTTACCACCCGGGTGGGTGGGAGGAGCCAGCTTGAAGACTCCTGGCAAGATTTAAAGGGAAAGGAACAATGCCAGACAGTGTGGATGAACATATCCACGCTCTTAGAATAGAAACTATATACCTACCGTAATTATGATCTTTCTGTGTATCTTCACCATTCATCACAGATAGGGCACTGGCCGGAGACCAGGACCCGCTAGAACACAAAAAAAAAAAAAAGGATAGGCGGAGCCGACGCAGCATCGCGCCGCCCTCGAGGCCAACGTACCACGTGGGCGCCCAGGATTAGCCGCAGCTGCCACCCGCCTGCCTACCAGTTCTGAGTCACCGTGAGGTAAGAGGAAGGGATGGAGGGTGGGACAAGAGTCCAAGGGACAGAAAAAGGAAGAGAAAACTGAACTAAAAGGAAAAATAACTAAGAGGACAACATAGAAGTAGAAACTAAGGGGATTGGGCAGGGGCCCCAACCTCAGGAAAAGGAAGGGAGGAGGGGAGAGGTGAGAGGCAACAGTCCAGGACCCTTGTCCGTCACCAGACTGTATAGGAACTGCAAGGAATGGCAAAGCTCACCTGCCAGAATTCAAGGCACAGAATAACTGGCAAACCCCAAAAGCAGAGTCAGCTATTCTGGAGAAGGACAGGGTACAGGGACTCTCTCTGTAAAGATATTTGGTGAAAAAAAAAAAGGAGTTTTTTCTTTTTTAGACCAGGATAACGGAAGGAGAGCAACCACTAGTTCTCACCCCGTAGGGGTGAGGATAAGTAGTAGAGAGAAAGTGCCACTCTAACTGTACCCCTTGGGGAAGAAAGTTACCGTGTGTCCCAACTTTACCCCTCTCAAAAAGAGAGATAGGCACAGAGGGAGGAGGATCCAGAGACTGGAGCCCCAGGGGGATGGCGGGCGGGATTATGATGAATGGTGAAGATACACAGAAATATAATTACGGTAAGTACGTAATTTCTATATCTTATCTGTGTCAATCTTCATCATTCATCACATATGGGCGAGTACCAAGCCCCCCGAAGGGGGTTAACTGTACCCTAAGGGACAGTGTCCCTTAGTCCTCAGTGGGTGACACACTAAGGGGGGGGGAGGAACCTTCTGGGCCTGAGGAGGCCCGAGACTGGGGAGAGCGAGACGGGGTCCCCCCCAGAGGGGGAAGGAATTTGCCGACAAACGCAGTCTCGCCCTACGGGAAAAGAGATAGGTTCCCTGGTGAGCGGAGCAAATCACCCTACGCCGGGCCAAGGGCGAAAACCGGGAAAGGCGAAGCCACACCGATCTCCTGGTGCAGATCGCTGTTCCTACTACCCTGGTAGCTATCTCACTGGCGTCATAAGATGCCCTTCCTTGGTGCCTTGCTAGCTCCAGGCCACGTGCAGAGAGAGCGATGGCTTGCCTGGTTTGCTCAGAGTCAGGCAAAGCAGCTAGGATCTGACCCAGCGCTGACCACAAGAACCTGTTGTAGGCTGCATAGTGGGCCTGATGAGCAAAGATGGAGAGAAGCAACCGTGCAGAGTAGAAAGTCGTCCTCCCCCAGAAATCAAAATCAGAGGAGTCCTGATCTGGGGGCTGGTCACGGTGGAGGGCGTGAAGCCCATCAGGAGTGTCCAGGTGCGTCAATCCGGACTGTGGATGAGGCATAGAACCTGGAGACTCTGGGGGAGCGCAATACCTCTGGCTGAGGTCCCAAGGAGCAGGAACTCCGGAGAAGGGCCTCTGCCAGAAACACATGGACACCTCCCGAAAGGGAGCAGGCCAGGGCGGCACCACAAGGGTGGCCGCACTGAAAAATCGCCTAGAAAGGCGTGCGCCGCATGCTCAGGATTGCTCATAGAGAGGGGAGAGAGGTGAAGGTCCTCCAGCATCCTCACAAGGAAATGCTGATACTCAGATCAGCGGCAGGAGAGATATGGACAGATGGTTCCTCTCCCCCTGAAGAGGGGGATGAGGAGCTGAAGGTCACCATGCGCCGAGAGTGGCTGCTCGGGGTGAGGTTGAAAACCTGGCTGTCCATGGCCCGAACGTGGGCAGGGAACCGAGCAGCCACTGCTCTGAACTGTTCCCAGGTGAAAGGACCGCTAGGGCCAAGAATACCTGGGGACGCTGGAGAAGGCGGCAGAGGAGAGGGGGCAGAGCTGAGAGAGGAAGTCGGCTGACCTCTGCCAGGGCTAGGGAGCGGACCAAGGACCCCCGCAGAGTGTGTCCTGGAAGACTCCGCAGCGGACAGCTGTACAACCACGTTGGTACTGCCTAGGCTGCACCCAGAAGAATCCCCCAAGTGAGGCGACCGGGCCGTATAGATCCAGAAGGACGGTCCACTGCCTCCAAAGAATGGGACCCCCTCAAGGAACCAGAAGGGGAAGGGCGGAAGTCCGCACTTCGGCTTCGTCCAGGGCCCGGGTGGGTCCCAAAGAAAGGTCGACGTGCCGACCCCACACCCCTCGGAGTCAGAGAGTGTCCTAGTCCTCGAAAGGGCCAGCCTAGGAAGCTGGCAGCTCTGGGCTGCCCCCAAAGGGGAGACCCAGGGAGCAGCACCCTCCCCTCCTGTGGGCTTCCCGATAGGCCCCAAAGTTGGGCGATCGAGACACCATGGGAGGGTGTACCACCACCGAGGGGTCAAGGAACCCCCCCCCAAGGCCAGGTTGCATGGCAATGGTGGCATGCATCACAGCCTGCTGGTCAGTACTACTGACCCTAACCTCGGAGGGGAACGGATGCACCTCAGAAGGGGGCAGAGACCCGTCATGGAGACCACCGGCTCGTCATCCTCTGCAGACAACCCCGAAGGGTGTGACTGCCCACTGGACTCTAAGCCCGACTCCAAAGAGTTAGAGTCTGAGACCCTAAGCCAGACGGTAGGAGGGCGAGGAAGGGCGACCTTACCCAAGGGCCCAGAAGTCCAAGCAGTGGCCAAGGCGACACCTGCACCCTCCACAGCCCCACAAGCGGCGCTGGCAGAAGGCGGCAGAGCAGCACGGGCCAAAGGTCCCGAACTAGGGCCAGCTGCGGCACCGTTAAGCCCACCGGCACCAGGGGTGGTACCAGTAACAGACGGCGCTGATAGAAACCCACGCCGACGACGCCAGGCCGGCACCGAGGACCAAAGCGGCGCAGACGACCTCAAGGGCAGACTCTGCGCCGAACACTGCACCGCGAGCGGCACCGAGAGCACCAACGGCGCAGAGGACGGCACTGACGGATGACCAAGGCCCCACCGCGAGACATGGCGAAAGGCAACGCCGATTCCAGGGTCACGGCGCTGCGAGCAGGGTCGACCGCGAACGGCGCTGAAAGAAGAGGACGGCGTCGACCCGGGCCTTCCAGACCGTGGGAGCGACACCGGTGCCTTCACCCCCGAAAGGGTGATTGCCATAGCGGCGCCTCCCGCCCGCTCCCAGGAAGAAGCGGGACGGGCCTCCTGCGCCGTGGAAGGAACCTCGGCCAAAGCTAGGCTATGAAAGGCGGAGGCTCCCTCCTCCTCGGTCCGTATAGAACCGGAAGGGGACCGGAGGAAAGGCAGAGAGCGCGCGAGGCCGGTGCAGGCCTACCTCGAAAGTCGCGGAGTCACCCCACTTTAAATGCGCACTGTTAGAGAACCAGCGGTCCATGAAGAAGCAGGCATCGCATCGAATCCATGTCGGAAGCGGGCCAAGACACAGAGACACCAGTCATGCTGGTCGGTAACGGCACTTGCAGCCGACGGGCACCGACGCATGGGGGCCACCTGCCTTAGACGACTTCTTGCCCTCCGACCGTGATACATGACCTACGGGGAAAACACACCAAAACAGACTCCACGCCGCTAAACTGCAAAATAAATGGAAAGATCTTACCAACGACATCGAGTAGGGCAGACTAGAACTAGCAAGAACCGGACTGACGACGACAAAAGGCTAAAGCCTAAAACTTTGAAAATTTCTTCACAGGCTTCCCACGAGGCGACCGACGGCGGGAGATGAAGAACTGGTAGGCAGGCGGAGTCGACAGCATAACTGCTAATCCTCGAGCGCCACGTAGTACATTGGCCTCGAGGGTGGCGCCGATGCGGCGTCGGCTCCGCCTATCCTTTTTAAAAAAGGAAAAAAAGAAAGGCTCCTGTGGGGTCCTGATCTCCGGCCAGTACCCCATCTGTGATGAATGGTGAAGATTGACACAGATAAGATCTATCCCTACCACCAAGCCCGGGTGCCATTGCTGTGCCAGAGTCGGTGCCAGTACCCCCCACAACCCCGCGAGTGGGATCCAAGTGAGGCATGGCCCCAGCCCGAGGTCCAATGCCAGGACCAGTCGTGGTGCCATCCGGTCCACTGGCAGCGGTGACAGGGACGGTGCCGATGACAGCCCCAACGGCACCCTCGGCGCCAGCACCGTCCAATTCCCCGGCGCCGCCCACGACCCAGACGCGCCACCGCCCGAGCAACGCCAAGTGCGTGGACGGGCGAGCGGACGGCACCAACAGATGGAACCAAGGCCCCATGGCGCAGAGCCTAAGGACATGGTGCCATGCTCAACCATAGCGAAGAGACGGCGTTGGAGTGGGTCTCATGGTGCCGTGAACAATATCGGCGAGCCAGGCTCACCACCCCTGCCAGGGGCCCAGCACCTGGGAGCCTAACTGGGCGATTGCCATGGCAGTGCCTTCCCGCCCGCCTCCCGGAGTGGGAGCAGCGGCCTTTCTGCCGCTGGAAGAAGCCTTGGCAATGGCTGGGCTACAAGTAGCCAAGGCTCCTTCCTCCCTCAGTCCGTATAGAACCAGGAGGGACCGGAGGAAGGCCGAGTCTTGACTTGGTCAGGCAGTCTTGAACCTGACCCCGAAGTCGGGAGGCTTTCGCCCCCACTTTCAACGCCGCATTGTTAGAGGACCCGCAGTCCACAGAGAAGCAGGCGCGTGACGAGTCCATGTCGTGGAAGCGGCCAAGACACGAAAGACACCAGTCGTGCTGGTCGGTGACTGAGAATTATCGGCCGCATGGGCACAGTCGCATGGGGAGCCAGGCCGTCTTGAAGACTTCTTGCCCTCCAACTGAGACATGACCTCACGAAAAAAAAAAAAAAAAAAGCATTAGACGTCGCAAAAGATCCACCGAAGCGACGAGAGCAGAGGCAGAAAACAGAATCGGCAGGAAACAGACGGACTTTTAACGCCGAAGGAACAGGACGAAATCAGGCCTACAATCTCTTCAAGCTTCCTCGACGGCGGGAGACTAAGAACTGGCAGGCAGACCGAGTCTACACAGCCCAATGGCCAACCCATGAGCGCCACACAGTAAGTCGGCCGAGGGCGGCGCCGATGGTGCGTCGGCCCGCCTACCTTTTTTTAAAAAAGGTCCCGCGGGATCCTGACCTCCGGCCAGATACCCCATCTGTGATGAATGGTGAAGACTGACAGATAAATCGATGGTGTCGCCACTTTAGAACGTTTTTGGCTCTTCCTCGGCCTTTCAGTCGAGGAGGTCCGAGACCTCAATCAAGATCGTACAGGCCAATTTGGTCGCTTGGGAGACACCAGTGATTTCCCTGGATCAGGGACATCTTTGATGGGAGTCCCTTGATCGAGAGAATAGTCAACCAAAGTCTGCAATACTGGATTAATGACCATCTCAACATCGCCTGTCGACAGTTCGGTTGACTGACCAGAGGGCAAAGCAGAGAAGCCAGCAGCTAAAGCAATCTCAACCGAGGTAGAGACTGTATGTCCCTGGGACAGATCTCTCGCTCCCAAGAATGTCTCCGTCGAGACAAAGACTATCCCTGATCCGTCTCCCGCTCACGGGATAGAGGAGTGCAAGCCCGCAGACGCCTCTCCCTTGGTCGGGAGATGGCACAACTCTTGGAAGGAACCTGAGAAGGTGGAGCCCCAGTTCAGTGGAACGAAGCAGCTCCGAAAAGTCTCTGCAGCACGAGCCACTTCCTCCTCGAATGCTCGCATGCGTTCCAATTGCTTGGCGGATCCTGCAGCCGTGGAAGCCACCCACCAAGCCTCCTTGGATTTCACCAGAGGATTCAGTTTCTCCGGCCTCCCCAGCTTCAGGCGTTTAAGACGGTTGTTGAGGACACTGGCATGAAAGGCGAGACATTGCATTTCAAGGAGTCATGGTCGACACCAAGGCAGTAAACTCACGTGGTGTGGGGATCTGTGCGCATCTTCTCGCCGCGAGGGCACAAATGAAATCCATGGGGGGGGGCTCTTGTTTAATTATCAAAGAGTAAACTTATGATATCCAACGTGAACGATGCAAATTTTCACAATAACTGAAGGTTTGAAAACCAGGGCCTACAAAATGTGTGAGCACGAGGAGGCAACCTTGAATCTTCAGCGGAAAGGAAGATCTGGCATAATGTGGCAGAGCAGAGTATACCACCGGTGGCTGGGAGAAGCCAGACTGAAGACTTCGGTTCATCTTTAAGTGGAAGGGGACATGCCAGAGGGTGGATGAACACATCCACGCTCCTGGAATTAAAATTATGCATGTAAGGGAAGGAGAAAAAAAAGAAAATAAACTTTGGAGGTTGACTGAATGAAGCCTTCTGCTTCGTTTGTGTGGGTTAAGTAGACTGAGTAGGCTGTGATGAAGACCCTAGAAGAGAGCACACCCCCCCCCAAATATAGCAGGGTGATGCAGGCATATGATGGGAGTATGCCCTAGTAGACTGCTACAGAAAAGCTTCCATGTGACCCAGGAGTCACTGAAGTAATTCCAAAGTGTGACCTGATGAGATAGACGATCCAAGAAACCATGCACTGAAAGGCCCCTACCGATTGCTCAAGAGAAGAAAAACTGCACTATTAATTTTTAAAATTTACAGTGTTTAATATGTACTTCTGGGAACATCGGCACTCAGCCCAAGGCCTCGTGTCCCCAGGCATGCATTTAGATTCGGTTACTGCTTACTTTGACCATATTTACACAAGTCTGCTTATGTCAGGTTTTTCTGTATTACTTTTGCAGAACTACTTGAAAATAGTATCCTTGTACCTCACATCTACTCCAGCGGCCTCTCTATGTAATGGCAATCTTCCTGGAAATGGTTACTGATTTAGTTTGTTAACCGGGTAGGTGCCATTAGCCAAAACATGACTATTTTCAGGCACGACCTGGTTATGTGCAGAGTAAGTGTGTAGAAAAAGCCTAAAGAACAAGGATCTTATTTCCATACAATTTCCTTAGCAACGAACTTGTAATCCATCTTTCACTTACCACCCATTGGTGGTGATCCCCCTCCTCCTGGCCCATCAGGTTTTGGGGCTTTGCACTGGTTGCACTCATTTCTCCAAGAAAAGTTCATATTCTCACATGTCCTGCAAAAGATGATGGGCATTAGCAACATTCGAATCCCAGGGGGTCCCCTTAAGCATCTGTGCATAGTGTGTCCCTATTCTCAACACCCTTCACTTCCACATGTTAAGTGAAGACTTCGTCCTCAGTACTTCACATTTTGGGGGATTCCCCCCAAAGGAAAAAAGTAACGAAAACCCAACCTAGAGCCATGAAAAGCAAGTAAAAAAACATACTAGGGAGAATAACTCCTGCAACAAATGCCCCATTCTTTAAATATTTTCTAGAGGAAAAAAGGACGTTCTCACATTTAGGCGAGAGAAACTACACAATTTCTGTTCTACACATTCAAAAATGTGTTGCAGAAATGCCTACAGGCAGTTTTAAATTGAAGATCATCATCATCATCGATGTACACAAGATTCCGATTTGAAATTATTTCATTTCTGTAATTCCGAAGTTCTTAAGTCCACAATAAAGTGGAGATGCCAATTACAGCACCATTTGACAGAACACTTACGGATTTGAGCACTTCCAGTCTCCAGCTCTCTGCTGTCCACCACCACCACTGGGGAATCCTCCTCCTCCTCCTCTGCCACTGCCACCACCAGGACTGCTGCCACCATTGCCACCACCACCAAATCCACCACGGCCCATGGGTCCTGGAATATACAAAGTACATCAAGACCAGACATAACAGCAGTACTGTAGCAGTGGTTAGAACACACAAGTGTTATCCAGGTTAAAAACTTGCCCCATCAAATCTAAGCGCACTACAACTACGTGCTACTCATTACATTGTCAGAAAAATTTGGGTTTACAGTTCTCATCCACGTATGCCTTATCCTCACATGAAAGGTCACCCATGTGGTTACCAACATTACTACAGAAAGTACAGTTACGCAAGAACTTACAGCAACAGTAGATCTTAGAGAACAGCTCTTGCAGCAGGTTACACCACTAGGACTGAAGCCTGCAGGTGCCAGGAACCCACGGAAATTTTCTAGCTAGCAGAATTCAGCGGGGACCACCTCAGACATCGGGCGTAGTACATCAGGAGGCGGTCCCCCCATAATCCTCAGTTCTCCCAGAGACTCCTGGCCGCTAGATGACATCAGAAAAGGAGAGAAAGAGAGGATCTGCCATCAGACTGCAAAAACTAGTGAATATCAATGTCCCCCCATCCAATAAGATGGGTGCTTGACTACGACCTACCTCCAAAAGGGGGGATGGTAGGCAGGAAGGTACCTGCTGCAAGAGCTGTTCTAAGATCTACTGTTACGGTAGTTTCTTACGTAACTGTACTGTCTTAGAAATACAGCTCCTGCAGCAGGTTACACCATTAGGACAGACTTCCAAGCAGTAGTGGCAATCATGCACCATCAGGAGGAGGAAAGGTGGAGACCGAGGTCACTCGAGCCTAGGACAGAAGTCCCTGAAGGACTGCTAAACCGAACCTCGCTCTTCGCCTCAATGCAATGTCCAGACTAAGGCCTGATAGATATGCACAGAGCTCCAAGTAGCTGCAGCGCAAATAGCTGAGGTGGAGACGTTAACGCTGCAAAGGAAGTAGCCACCCCTCTTGTAATGACCCTTGACCACACCTGGTAAGGGTTTATTGCGCTTGTCATAACAGAAAGTGATGCACTGGATAAGCCAGCTCGAGAGTGACCGTTTGGAGACAAGAGCTCCTTTCATCCTGTGAGCAAAAGAGACAAAAGGTTGGTCCGCCTTACGAAACTGTTTGGTTCTGGTCAAATAGTATCTGAGACACCGATGCACGTCGAGGGTGTGCACAGGGGCTTCTCCTCGATTAGAGTACCTTGGAAAATACACTGGTAGACAGATATCCTGATTAAGGGCGAGCGCCGATACCACTTTAAACACTTTCGGTTTGCCCTTAGGGATACCCTGTCCTGGTGGAAAATCAAATGGGGCTCTTTGCACATAAGAGCATGCAATTCCGAAATCCTTCTAGCAGAAATAACAGCAACTAAAAATACAGGTTACTCACCTGTAACAGGAGTTCTAGGAATGGTATATGTTGTTCATCCACACTCATTGGCAGGTGTCCTTGCCGCTTTAAATCTTGCCGGAAGGTCTTCAAGCTTGCTCCTCCCACCCACCCGGGTGGTATAACTCTCGGCTCCGCCCCATGACGCCAGATCTGGCCCGCTGGAAGCTCAGGTTGTGCGTCGAAGCCGGGGAGGTCGGGTGGGTCATGTGGATGAACAACATATACCATTCCTAGAACTCCTGTTACAGGTGAGTAACCTGTATTTCTAGGGACATGGATATGTTGTTCATCCACACATTGGCAGACTCCTAGCAGTTCTCCGGGAGGAGGGAGGCAAGACGCACACCCCAATACTTACTTGGGAAAGAGAGACTGGAGAGCCGAGGCCCCAAAACCAGCATCCCGGCGTGACTCAAGGTCGATGTGGTAGTGGGTAATGAAGGTGTTGCTGACTTCAGGTAGCAGCCTGCAGATTTCCTGGATAGGGCGTCCCTGGAAGCAGCCACGCTGCAGCAGTATGGCGGGTAGAATGAGCTCTTATCCCTCTGGGAGGCTCCATGCCCGCCAACTTATAGCAGAGATCTATGCAGGAGGTTACCCACCTGCTTATCGTCCGCTTGGCTGCAGGTCTGCCAGATGCGGCTTCAGCGTAGGTGACAAACAGCTAGCGAACCTCTCCCCGAATTTCAGCCGTGCGCTCCTTATAATAAGCGAGCGCCCTTCTAGGGTCCAGAGTATGGAGCCTATATTCGGCCTCCGAGGTGTGATTGGGGTAGAACACCGGCAGAGTCAACACCTGGTTAAGGTGAAACTCCGACACCACCTTCGGAAGGAATTTCGGTGGGGGAGAGGACAACCTTGTCCCTGTGGAAGACCAGGTAAGGAGACTCGATGGAAAGCGCCTGGAGCTCTCCCATCCTTCTGGCTGACGTGATAGCCACCAAGAAGGCGGTCTTCCACGACAGGTGAGAGAGAGCACACCTGTGCATAGGTTCGAATGGCTTGCCCATGAGCTTTGCCAGTACCAGCAGTAGATCCCACGGAGGTGGGGGTTCCCGCACTGGAGGGGAAATGTGATCAAGGCCTTTGAAAAAGCGCCAGACCACCTTCTCCTGCGCCGACTGCTTCCCGGCCCGCGCCCGGTAAGCAGAGATGGCTGCCAGGTGCACCCTTAGGGTCGTCGACCTAAGCCCTTGACTAGAAAGGGACCATAAATAGTCCAAGATGCTTGCCAAGGAACAGGAGGAAGGGTCCAAGCCCTTGCCCTGACACCAAATGGAAAACCTTTTCCATTTGAAGGCATAGCATTTTCTGGTCGACTCCTTACGGGACGCCTCAACTACATTGAGGACCTCGTCGGAAAGACCCAAGGCCTGGAACTCTAGCCGCTCAGGAACCAGGCCGTCAGGTGCAGGGATTGAAGGTCCGGATGGAACACCTTCCCCTGATTGACAGAGCAGGTCCGGGCGAGCTGGAAGCTGCCGCGGAGTCCTGGAGCTGAGACTGAGGAGATCTGGGTACCAGAACTGGCGAGGCCAGTCTGGGGCTATCAGAATCACCTGCGCCTTGTCCCTCCTCGCCTTGAGAAGCACCTTGTGGATCAAGGGAAATGGGGGAAAGGCGTAAAAGAGGCCGGGTCCACTGCCTCAGAAGGCATCCCCTGCAGCGAGCCCTGCTGAGGCGGGCATAGAACAGACTCCACCTGCGTTCTCCCTGGAGGCAAACAGGTCCACCTGAGGTGTGCCCCAATGGGAGAACAGATGCTGTACCACCTCGGCAGGAGAGACCACTGTGGGATGCAGCCCCTATCCGGCTCAGGGCATCGGCCAGGGTGTTGGAGGCTCCTGCCACGTGAATGGCTAGGAGATCCGCCTCCAGGCTGCGACAGTGACCAAATGCGGAGAGCTTCCTTGCATAGAAGCATGGGCGCGCCCCGCCTCTGGCGGTTTAGATAGTACATGGTCGTGGTATTGTCCGGCCTGGACTCGACCACTTGACCCCGGAGGAACGGAGCAAAGGCGGTGAGAGCTAGGCGGACCGCCGGAGCTCCAGCAGGTTGATGTGGCATCGACTCCGAGGACCAGAGGCCATGAGCTCGTGTTCCCCAGATGGGCACCCCAACCCATCAGAGAGGCATCGGTCGAAAGAGAGACCGTCGGTTCGGGGCGGACGAACGGGATGCCCTCCTGCAAATGATCTGGAACGGTCCACCACTAGAGAGCGTTCCACATCCCCTGTGTCACCGACACAAGCTGGTCCAAAGGATCGCAGCGTGTTGACCACTGGCTGGCAAGTCCCCACTGAAGGGGACGCATGTTCCAGCGGGCCCAACGGACCACGCTGGTGCAGGCCGCCATGAGACCCAGGAGGCGCAGGAAGTCCCGGGCAGGGCGCAATTGCCCAACCAGAAATGATCGGGCAAGGAGGAAGAACCTCGGCCCTGTCCGCGGGAGCAGCGCTCTGGCTCGAAGAGGTCGGCTGCGCCCGATGAATAGAATCACCTGCTCGCTGAGTTCCGACTTGGCCTCGTTGATAAGGAGGCCCAGTTGAGAGCAGACCTGGAGGCCAGATCTCTGGACCACTCCGCCTCCTTCCTGGAGGAGCTGCTATCAGCCAGTCGTCCAGGTAAGGGTACACCGGACCCCTCGGCGCCGCGAGGAATGCTGTCACCACTGCCATGCATTTGGTGAAGACCCTGGGAGCTGGAGACAAGCCAAGGGCATGGCTTGGAACTCAAGAGGATCCTTCCGCCGAAGCGAAGGAATCTCTGGTGAGACGGACGGATAGGGACGTGAAAAAAAAAAAAAAACACGTCCTGCAAGTCCAGAGAGCAGAACCACACGCCGCGTTCCAAGGATGGTATTATCTGAGCCAGAGTGACCATCCTGAAGGTTTGAGACCTTAGGAACTTGTTTAGGTCGTGTAGGTCGAGAATGGGGCGCCAGCCCCCCGTCCGCTTCGGAACCAGGAAGTACCTGGACACAAACCCTGGGTCTGAAGGAGGGTCCACCACCTCTCTTATCACCTCCTTCTGAGGAGAGCGACGTCGGCTCCAGCGAGCCGCCAGTGAGGCTGGGGATCCCGAGCCCCTGAGGCGGCGGCTCTGAAGGGTGGTGCCTGCTCGATTCCAGAGGCAGGCCTCTTCCCACCACCTCCAAGACCCACCTGTCCGTGGTAACAGCGGACCAGGCGGAACAAGTGCAGCGCGTCCCCCACGGGGGACCCAGGGTAAGGTGACGGGAATGGGGCGACACCCTCAGCCCGGTCACTGGGCAGGCTTAGAGGAGGGACCAGCCGAGGGACCTCCTGGGCCTTTTCCTCCTGCCTCCTGTTAGAGGAAGCGGCGGCTTGGGTTTGGGATGCCAAGGCCGAGCCTGCTGGCCCTGATGTTGCTGGGCCGGGCCGGAGGCACAGAGGACGAAGGGCTTAGGCTGTGGCTTGCGCTTTGTCCTTCTGAGCCGGAAGAGACCGAGTCCAAGGTAGCATTGGACCTTGATCCTCTGCAGGTGACCTTCCACCCCAGGGTCAAGAGGTCAGTCCCCAAAAAGGAACATCCGCCAACTTGTGCTGGGTATCCGAGTAAAGGTGGATATCCTCAGCCAAGCCCACCGACGATAGCCACTCTGGCCGCCACCGATCTGGCACATGAGTCCCTATATCCAAAGCAGTCTGGAGCTGCTGTTTGGCCACTGCCCTGCCCTGGTCCTGCACCCGCTTAACTGTCGTCTGCAGATCGGCGGGAAGATGAGGGATGACCTCATCCAGGGAGCCCAACAGGGCATGAGAAAAATGTGCCATGAGGACGGCCGAACTGGCCTGACGAAGGCAGAGAGAGGACGCAGAGTAGACTTTTCGCCCGACATAGTCCAATTTCTTGGACTCCTTGTCAGGAGGTTTGTCCACATCCCTGGCGTTGCCGGTGCGCCGGAAAACGCTGTCGGTAACCAACCCCTCAGCAGAGGGGTGTTCCGAAAAACCGGACAGGGAACCGGTAGGGACCGCATACTTCCTGGCCATCCTGGCCGAAGGCGCAGGGCAGGAAGCAGGGCGCTGCCAAAGCTCCAGTGCCAGACCCACTATGGCCTCGGCCACCGGAAAGGCCTCCGTCGGAGAATCCCCTCGGTCCAGAATCTCCGTGAGGGGATACCTGGCCCGTTTGGAAACGGGTTCGAGCTCCATCCCGGTGGACTCCGAGATGAGCCGAAGCAGTCCTAGGAAGGACGGGCTATCGTCCAATGACTGACCACCTGAAGACTCCAAGTCCAGTCGCTGGAGAAAGGAGGAATCATCTTCGACCGGAAGAGTCCTCGAAGAGCTGCCTCTGGCCTGAGCCACCCTTCACCTGCCGAGGTCGGTCGGGAGTGAGGGTAACTGACAGCCGATGGGGTAGACCCTTGCCGACCGAGAATCCTTGGTCGGAGCCCCAATTGGTGGCTGTGGGCGGAAGTTCCACCAGAATCGGTGGAGCAGCTGGTTTGGCGAACAACGGCCTGGGTATAGCTCCTCGGATAAGTCGAGGGGTTGTGTCGGCCGCTCCGGTGACAGCCACTTAATGGCCGGGGAAGGCGACGGGGTCGGCTTACTCCTGGCCAGGAGTAGCTGTTGCAACATAAGGTCCTCGTACCGTCGACGTAATTTACGCCGAAGCCTCCCCTCATCCGAGGAGGAGGACGAGCGGCGACGCTGCTTACCGCGGTGCCGAGACCGAGACCGCCTATGACTGTGGGATCGGCTGGACCCCGAAGAGGTCCGAGACCGAGAGTCCCGGAATTTCCGAGGTCGGTGCGGGGAGGTGTCGGCCGGAACCGGCACTCCCTTCGGCTCGGATGGTCCATCCGAGGGCTCCGGAACCGGAGGCACAGGCGAGCCCAGGGAACCGGGAGAGGGGAATCTCGCCGCTAAAGGCGACAGCCCGTCCAATGGGTCGAGAAAAATCTCGACTTCATCGGTGGGAGTCTCGGTCAACTGACCTGACGGGGACACCGTGAGGCCAGTGGCCGAAGCCGAGCGGTCGACCGAAACCGACGGTAGACGGCCCGGGGAGAGGGACCTTTCCCGCTCCCAAGAGCGTCGACGGAGGGACTTACCCTGTCCCTCTTTTTGGACCGAGAATAAGGTCCAGCAGGCGTAGGCCCTTCTCCTTTAGTGGAGAGGGACAGACAAAGCTCCTTAAAGGACGTGCAAAGAGCCCAGAAGGCGGGATAAGTGATACCGGCGGCAGGAAGATACGGCCCGCGCCGCCTCCTCTTAGAGGGCGACCATCCGCCGAAGCTGATTCACAGCCCGGCCACCGCGCGACACCGCTAACCGGCCTCCTTGACTTCACCGAGGGAAACGCCTCGGACGCCCAGTTGCAATCGGGCAGCACGTCTTCGAGGACGAGGCCGAGAAAGATGAGCACAGGTCGCAAGCCTGCAGGTCGTCTCAAGGCCTAAGCAGTAGACACACGAGGTGTGGATCCGCAGAGACATCTTCTGACCGCATGGGCATCTCCGAAACTGAGTCGATTTGTCCATCGCAGTCCGAGGAATAGAAGACTGAAGTCTTTCGCAAAATTTATTTTTAAACCAAACTGAGAAATAGGAACCAGTCTCAAACGCAGAGCGTTAAGGAGGGAACCTGAGCTTCCAAGCGGTAAGGAAGATCTGGCGTCATGGGGTGGAGCCGAGAGTTATACCACCCGGGTGGGTGGGAGGAGCAAGCTTGAAGACCTTCCGGCAAGATTTAAAGCGGCAAGGATACCTGCCAATGAGTGTGGATGAACAACATATCCATGTCCCTAGAAATAACGTTTTCCAAGAGAAAACGTAGCTCGCAATCCGCAGCTGGTTCAAAGAATGGCAGCGTCAGCTGCTCCAAGACAAAAGGTAAGTCCCAAGGAAGGACTGGGTCTTTGATGGGAAGCCTAAGGTGGAGGATGCCCCTTAAGAGGGCACGAGTAGTGTCCAGCCGGGCCACCGTCCGATGGCCTATGGGGGCATGGTAAGCAGAAATTGTGCAAAGGTGCACCCTGATCAAGGAGTAAGCCAGTCCTGAGTCGATGAGGGAAAGCAGGTAGTCCAAAACCAGTTTTTCTGGACAGTCCAACGGCGGAAAGCTGCGCGCTTGAGCCCCCAAGCAGAATCTACACTATTCCATTGTGTAAGTTGTGTGGGTAGCTGGTTTTCTGCTGACAGAGTATGTCTGCCACTTCTTGCGAGACCCCATATCGAATCAAGGCTATGTCTTGAGAAGCCAAGTGTGCAGGTTCAATGAGCGTAGGTCCGGATGGACCAATGAACCTGCCTCCTGAGACAACAGATGGGAGCAGATTGGCAAAGGAACTGGAGGTTCCCGGAATAGCTGGTGTAAAAGAGGGAACCAAATTTGTCTGGGCCAGAAGGGTGCAATCAGAATGAGCGTCGCTTGTTCCCTGCGAAGTCTTAAAGAGAACTCTCTGGATCAACGGGAAAGGAGGAAAGGCAGAGAGGAATCTGCCCGCCCAGGAGAGGGACAACACATCTTGCCAGAGAACACGCGTTGATAGGGACGCGAAAAGGTCCAACTCTGGAGTGCCCCATCTGTGAAACAGATCCTCTGCCACCTCCTGTAGAGGTTCTCATTCGTGGACTCTCCCCTGAGAGCGGCTCAGACTGTCTGCAATGGTGTTGTCCACTCCTGGAACGTGTACTGCAATTAAGTTTGCGCCGTGTTGCAGTACCCACTCCCACACTCATGACCTAGCTGCAAAGCGGGTAGGAGCGAGTGCCTAGTTTGTTTATAGTACATAAGCAGAAGTGTAGCGGTGGAATCTCCGACTGGAAGGCCTGCAGAGCGTAAAGGACTGCTCTATTTCCAAGATGTTGATGTCAAGGTAAGACTCCTGTGCTGTCCACAGGCCCAGAGACCGAACACTGTCTAGATGTGCTCCCCACCCTAGCCCTGAGGCGCCCGAGAAGAGGGTCACAGTCTGGGACAGTGCTGTGAAGGGAACCCCGCAGAGGTTCCCTGGATTTAGCCACCATTGCCAATCTCAAATTACGGCTTTCGTGATCCGGATTGGATGCTGCAGATGATTCTTGCCGTTGGTCCCACTGCACCCATAGCATCCAATGGGTTACTCGCATGTGGAGACAGGCTAGTGGGACTGTCGCAATGGCCACGGCCATGTGTCCCAGCAGGCGAAGGACCAGTCTGGCTGGGACAGTCTTCATCACAGACAAGTCCCTGATTAGGGATCTGATGTGTTCCCGCTCTGTCCGAGGGAAGAAAAGCTTTCCCTCTGACAGTGTCCAGAACTGCTCCTATAAACTGTAGTTTGACACTGCACCAGGAGTGACTTCTCGTAGTTGATGAGAATACCCAGTGAATGAAAAAGGGACTGTGTGTAGTGAATAGCAGTCATCAGGGCCTCCCTGGAGAGCATCATGAAAAGCCGGGCGTCCAGGTATGGGAACACGTAGTGACCCTGTCTCCTCAGAGACGTCACTACAACCGCCATGCACTTTGTGAATACGCGAGGTGCCGATGACAGCCCGAAAGGAAGAGCTCGGAACTGATAATGGCGGCTCTGAAACTCAAAGCGCAGGAATCTCTGGTGCACCTGAGCAATCTGAATATGCAGGTAGGCATCCTGCATGTCCAAAGACGACATAAAGGAGTCTTACTTCAGCATGGGAATTAGGCCCAGAAGGGTCACCATGCGGAAGCGTTTGTAAACAATCGAAAGGTTGAGGTTGCTGAGGTCCAGTATTGGACGGAGGTCCCCCATTTTCTTTGGAACCAGGAAAAAGTGAGAATAGTACCCTAGTCCTCTGGGCCGCGCTCCAAGGCTTTCTTTTCCAGAAGCACACTTCCTGCTGTATGAGCAGGGCATACTGACCCAAATATCGAGAGAGCAGGAGAGGCCTTGTAGGTGGACTGCCTAAAAATTCTATATAATGGCCTTTTTTGACCAGCTGCAGAACCCACCTGTCGATTGTGATAACACTGCCGCCCTAGGAAGTGGCGTGCGATGCAACCCCCAACTGTTTTCCCCGTTGATCCTGAGGAAGGGTAGGGGGCCGGGAAGGAGTCATGCTGTGGCAGTGTTTGATCCAGCAGGCTGGGCAGACTTTGAAAATCATTGGCCTCTGCCTGGGGATGACTTGGCCTGACCCTTACGGGTGAAAGTGCCCCTCTGCTGCTGGCCGGAACGTGGCTGTTGCCTTTATAGCCGACCACAGAAACTGCTCTGGTTCCTACGAAAGGAACTAGACCGAGACCTGAACATAGCTTGAACAGATCGGATTGCCTTCCCTGCGTCCTGAGGTTTGGCCATTACTCTGAGGCTTCACCAAATAGGACCACGCCATTATAAGGGATGTCTGGATATCCAGGGTAAAGCCGGAGACAGAGCCAAGAGTGTCTCCGGAGACACGCCTAAGGCTGCAGCTCTGGCTGAAGAGTCCACAGAATCGTATGCAGCTTTGAGCACTTGGGTCCACACATCCGAACCCCTGCAGAGGAGGTTCAAGAGCTCCTCCTTGTGGTTGCCATCGGGCATCTTCGACCAGGTCCTGTCCCTGCTCCCACAGTACGTTCTGGAACTGAACCATGTGGGTGAGGCAATTCAGTGACCTGATGGCACAAGTCGCAGCTGTGTATGTGCACCTACATCCAATTGCTTGGATTCCAGGTCCGGTGGCTGTGTGCTCAAATGCTGAGGTCTGAGACCGGTCATGTGAAGCACTGATGACCAGGGAATCAGCCAGAGGATGGTTTGCCAGATACTGGTCCTCCCAAGGGGCCTTGTATAGGCGGTCAGCCTTCTTCGGCACCATGGAAGTGAAGTGTGGATGTTTTCAGGCAGCCTTGGTGACGCTCTGCAAAGGTATCCACCAAGGATGGCACTACCACAGGCTTCGGGTCTTTCTGCCGAAGGTAGCGGGCAAGGCGTCTCTCGGGGTCAAGCTCTTCAGCATCCCACCCCATGTTCTCCTGGATGTGCATGATCTCCGCGAAAGAGGGATCATGCGGAGGAGACCTGGGTAGGTCATGTGGGTCCAGAGAAGGAATGCGGATAGGTGATCTGGAGCACTCCGAAGTGTCAAATCTGGAAACCTCCCCAGACGGAGTGTGGGTCTCTTGGGGCTAGGTGACCCGGAGGGGAGTCTAGAGGGAAGACTTCTTTCTGAAGATCTGCCCAGAGAAGGTGGTGTCTGCTCCTTTGGGGTTGGCAGTTGTCCTACGGGACTCTTAGGTGGAGAAGGGGACGTAGGTAGTGGACTGGGTGGAGGCAGAGTCGGAGGATGTGTGGTGACCACATTTTTTGATGGTGTCCCACCAGAAGGTAAAAAAAGTATTTACCACTGCCAGTTTCATACCAGACAGGCCTGTTGCCAGGGCCGGGTCCCCGGGGGTCTCCCCCTCCGGGTAAGGTTCCTGAGGGAGCCCAGCATCTCTGGTATCGCCCACCTGGTCCTCAGGCGGTGTGGAGTCCTCAGATGAATCCTAACCGGCATCCACTGGTGACAGTGGTGCGGTCCTCTTCTCAGGAGTAGCCAGCGTCTGTCCCCTGGCCGACATCTTCCAAGGTGAACGCCTGGCCGGTGACAGGTGTTTAGGTGTCGCTGGCTCCTGGGAACGTCGGTGTTTGGCAGACAGGTGGGCAGACATCAGGTCAGATGTCCGTGTAAGGGACATCAGAACTTTGGTTTTACGGGGAATCAGATCCGAACCATGCGGAGGCTGGAAAAACTTGACCTGGCGCCTGTGTCCCGCTGGCGGGAAGATTTATGCCACTCCCCGGACTTCGACAAGGCCTTAGAAAAAGTGGAAGAGCCCGATGGCCTGGAAGTCTTCAGAGGCTGAAGCGAAGAGGAGCCGCTGGATGACCTGACCTGAACCAGGGGAGGTTGCAACAGAGCCCTGGAGGGAGAGCAGTCAGATTTCGAGCCGTAGCTCCGGGAGTCCAAGACCCTTGTAGGAGACCTGGATCTTTCCTTTCCCTGGTGCTTGTGGGTTTTACCCGAAGACCCCCCCCCCGGGAGGAAGGTTCCTAATCCATAATTTTCGGTTTCTTCTCCAAGAGAAACACTTGAAGGGCCTTCTGGCGGCGGATCCTGGCGCGACTGTTGAAGCCCTGGCAGAAAGAGCAGGCCTTAGTGTCGTGTTCCGGGCCTAGGCAGCGCACGCAGGCCAAATGTGGTTCCGTCAAGGGAATATGTTTGCTGCAGGTACACTTCGTATGGTGATCTTCTAAAGAAATTGTTGGAGAGAACATCAGTTGATCAAACGTCGAAAGGCAGACAAAAATCGTTGTAGTTATAATGGTAGTCGCACACTAGAAAAGAGACCGATCGGCAGATACTGGCCATGTCGATGGTGGGAAAAAACTGGGGATTATGGGGGGAGACCACCTCCTTATGTACTACGCCCGACGTCAGGGGCGGGACCCGCTGAAGACTACTACCTAGAAAATTTTCATGGGGTCCTGGCGCCTGCCGGTTTCAGTCCTAATGGTGTAACCTGCTGCAAGAGCTGTATCTCAAAGTAAGATCACCTGATCCTAGGCGGAGGATATTGGGATTAGAATTTACCTCCAGTGAAGATGGTGGAAGGGAAAGTACCTGCTGCAAGAGCGGTTCTCGAAGATCTCCTGTTACAGTAAGTTTACATAACTGTACCATCTTACTTCAGGAAACAGCTTTTGCATCAGGTTACACCATTAGGACAGATTCTAAAGCAATAATGGAAATTCTACACCATTGGGAGGAGAGAAGGTAAAGATCCTTAACTAAACGTAACCTAGAACAGAAGTCCTTGAAGGACTGCTAGACCAAAACCTGCTCTTCGCCTCGATGCAATATCCAGGCTATAATGCCCAATAAAGTGTGCATGGAGCTCTAAGCAGCTGCAGCACAGATGGCAGAGTTGGACACATTCTTTAGGGCCACAAAGGAGGTAGCCACCCTCCTTGTGGAATGACCCTTAGCCATGCCCGGCAAGGGTTTGTTGCTTCTGTGTGATACAGAGTAAGCCACCTGGACAACGACTGTTTGGAAACAGGAGCTCCCATCATCCTGTGTGCGAAAGAGACAAAAAGCTGGTCCAGTTTTTTGATGGTGTATGGTTCTGGTCAGGAAATATCGGAGACACCTATGCACACCTAAAGTGTGCAACAGGGCCTCTCCTTGATTAGAGTACTTTGAGAAATACACTGGTAGATCGATGTCCTGATTAAGGGTGAAAGCTGAAGCCATCTTTGACAGAAACTTGGGATTAGTCCGTAACGATACCCTGTCTTGGTGAAAAACCAAATAAGGTTCTTTGCACGCAAGTGCATGAAGTTCAGAAATTTTTCTGGCCGAGGTGACTGCAACTAAAGGCAATGTCTTCCAAGTGAGGAGACAGCTCGTAATCCATGGCTGGTTCAAAAGGTAGCAGTGTAAGCTGCTCCAGGACAAAGGGTAGATCCCATGGGGGAATCAGAGGCCCTGGAGAACACCTCTCAGGAAGGCTCATGTCACGTCCAACTGAGATATGGTGCGTTGGCCTGTAGGAATGAGAAGCTGAGATGGTACGGGTGTGTACCTTAATCGAGAAGTAGGCCAAGCCTGTCTATAAAAAGGGACAAGAGATAGTCCAAGACCAACCTTTCTGGACAATCCATAGGCGAAAAACCACATGCTTGAACCCATAAACAAAATCTACGCTAATTCATGGTTTAAGTAGCATGGGTAGCCGGTTTCCTAGCAGCAGCAAGAATGTCTGCTACCTCTTGCAAGACCCCCGTATCACATCGTGGCCATGTCTCCAAGAGCCAAGCGTGCAGGTTCAGCGAACGAAGGTCTGGATGAACCAAGGAACCCGCCTCCTGAGACAGCAAGTGGGAGCTGATTGTCAGAGGCACTAGAGGTTCCCAGGACAGCTGATGTAGTAGAGGGAACCAGATCTGCCTGGGCCGAAACGGCACAGTAAGTACCAGCGTCGCTTGCTCTTTGCGAAGTTTCAGAAGAAACTTCTGGATCAACGGAAGGGGGAAGAGAGGCATAGAGGAATCTGCCCGCTCAGGAAAGGGACAATGCGTCTCGCCAGAAAACACCAGGCCCTGGATCTAGCGAGCAGAAATTGGGCAGTTTTGCGTT
This sequence comes from Neoceratodus forsteri, assembly GCA_016271365.2. NCBI lineage: Eukaryota > Metazoa > Chordata > Ceratodontiformes > Ceratodontidae > Neoceratodus > Neoceratodus forsteri. The sequence goes on from JADMNL010000026.1 coordinate 322,664,890, forward strand.
GGATGGGGACGCGAAAAAGTCTAACTCTGGTGTACCCCATCTGCGAAACAGATCCTCTGCTACTTCCTGAAGTAGTTCCCACTTATGGACTCTGGCCTGAGAGAGTCTCAGTCTGCTATGATGTTGTCCACTCCTGGAACATGAACAGCAATGAGGTTTGCGCAGTGTTGCAACACCCAATCCCACACCCTCATAGCCTCCCTGTCATGCGGGTAGAAATGGGTGCTTGTTTGTTAAGGTAATACATCACCGCTGATGTGTCTGACAGGAGTACCCAGTGGAATCTCCGACTGGAAGGCCTGCAGGGCGTAAAGAACTGCCCTCACTTCCAGGATATTTATGAGGAGAGGAGTCTCTTGGTCTGTCCACAGGCCCAGAGACCGGACACCATTGAGGTGTGGCGCCCCCCCCGAGCCATGAGGAGAGCACCGCAATCTGAGACGGTGCAATGAAGGGGACTCCCGACAATAAATTCTTTGGATCTAGCCACCATTGCCAATCCCGGATTATGGCCTTTGTGCTCCGGACTGGAAGCTGCAAATGGTCTTGCCTTTGATCCCATTGGATCTGTAACATCCACTGGGTCACCCGCATGTAGAGACGGGCTAGGGGAACTGTAGCAATAACTGCAGCCATGTGTCCAAGAAGGCAAAGTACCAATCTGGCAGGAACAGTCTTCACCAGAATGTCCCTGATGAGGGATCCGATGTGTTCCGCTGTGTCCTGGGGAGACTTTCCGGTGTCCAGAACTGCGCCTATGAACTGCAGAGTCTGATGGAACCAGGCGTGACTTCTCTTGATCGATAATGATCCCAACATCTCGAACAGAAACTGAGTATAATGAATGGCGGACGTTAGGGCCTCCCGAGGGAGGCCATGAAACTCGTCGTCAGGTAGGGGAACACGTAGTGGGGCCTGCTGCTACGACCGCCATGCACTTCGTGAATACCTGAGGTGCCGATAATGGTCCGAAGGAGAGACCTTGGAACTGGCAGTGGTGGCTCAAACTCGAAGCGCAGAATACACAGGTTACTCACCTGTAACAGGAGTTCTAGGATTGGTATGTTTGTTCATGCACACTGGCAGACTCCTAGCAGTTCTCCGGGGAGGAGGGAGGCAAGGCGCACACCCCCTACTTAGGAAATAAAGACTGGAGAACCGAGGCCCCAAAACCAGCATCCCGGCGTGACTCAAGGTCGATGTGGTAGTCGGTGATGAAGATGTGTGCCGACTTCCAACTAGAAGCCCTGCAGATTTCCTGGATAGGGACATCCCTGGATGCAGCCACCGGTGTAGCGGTATAGAGGGTAGAATGAGCTTTTATCCCTCTGGGAGGCTCCATGCCCACCAACCTACAGCAGAGACCTGTGCAGGAGATGACCCACCTGCCTATCGTCCGCTTGGCTGCAGGTCTGCCAAGTGCGGCCTCAGTGTAGGTGACAAACAGCTGGCGAACCTCTCCCTGAACTTCAGCCGTCCGCTCCTTATAGTAAGCAAGCAATCTTCTAGGGTCCAAAATATGGAGCCTATATTCGGCCTCCGAGATGCGATTCGAGTAGAACACAGGTAGAGTTAACACCTAGTTAAGGTGAAACTGACACATTTGGAAAAAATTTCGGGTGGATGCACAGGACAACCTTGTCCCTATGGAAGACCAAATAAGGAGACTATGGAAAACGCCTGGAGCTCTCCCAACCTTCTGGCTGACATGATAGCCACCACGAAGGCAGTCTTTCACAACAGGTGAGAGATGTCACACCTGTGCATCGATTCAAATGGCTTGCGCATGAGCTTAGCCAATACCAGTAGATCCCATGGAGATGGAGGTTCACACCAGAGGGGATATGTGATCAAGTCCTTTGAAAAAGCGCCAGACCAGCTTCTCCTGTGCAGACTGCTTCCCGGCCCGCACTCGGTAAGCAGAGACGGCTGCCAGGTGCACCTTAAGGGTAGTCGACTGAAGCCCTTGCTGGGAAAGGAACCAAAGGTAGTCCAGAATGCTTGCCAAGGGACAGGAGAAAGGGTCCAGGCCCTGGCCCCCGACACCAAATGGAGAATCTCTTCCATTTGAAGACACAGCATTTTCTGGTCGACTCCTTATGGGATACCTCAACGATATGGAGGACCTTGTCGGAAAGACCCAAGGCCTGGAATTCTAGCCGCTCAGGAACTAGGCCGTCAGGTGCAGGGATTGAATGTCCTGATGGAATACCTTCCCCTGACTGAGATAAAGTCCGGGCAAGCTAGAAGCCACCTCGGAAGCTTGGAGCCGAGACTGAGGAGATCTGGATACCAGAACTGGCAAGGCCAGTCTAGGGCTACCAAAATCACCTGCGCCTTGTCCCTCCTCGCCTTGACAAGCACCTTGTGAATCAAGGGAAATGGAGGAAGGCGTAGAAGAGGCCCGGGGTCCATGGCCTCGAGAAGGCATCCCCTGCAGCGAGCCCTGCTGAGGAGGGCGGGCATGAAACAGTCTCAGCTTTGCATTCTCCCTGGAGGCAAACAGGTCCACCTGAGGCGTGCCCCAGTGGGAGAACAGATCTTGTACTACCTCCAGCAGGAAAGACCACTCGTGGGATGCAGCCCCTATCTGGCTTACATCGGCCTGAGTGTTGGGAGGTTCCCGCCACATGGATGGCAAGGAGATCCACCTCCAGGCTGTGCACAAGTGACCAAATGTGGAGAGCTTCCCTGCAAAGAGGCATGGCGCGCGTCCTGCCCTGGCAGTTTAGGCAGTACATGGTCGTGGTATTGTCCGTCTGGACCTGAACCACTTGACCCCGTAGAAACGGAGCGAAGGCGCTGAGGGCTAGATGAACCACTCGAAGCTCCAGCAGGTTGATACAGCATCGGGACTCCCGAGAGGACCAGAGGCCGTGCACTCTGTGCTCCCCCAAATGGGTACCCCAACCCAGAGAGACATCGGTCGATAGAGCCAGTCTGCTCAGGGTGGACGAACGGGATGCCCTCCTGCAGACGTGCTGGGACGGTCCACCACTGAAGGGCATTCCATATCCCCTGGGTCACTGTCACTAGCTGATCCAGTGGATCGAAGTGCTGTGACCATTGGCTGGCAACCCCCATATAAGGGAATGCATGTACCAACAGGCCCAATGGATCATGCTGGTGCAGGCCGCCATGAGGCCCAAGAGGCGCAGAAGTCCCGGGCAGGGCGCAACTGCCCAACCTGAAATGATTGGGCAAAGGAGAAAAGAACCTCTGCCCTGTCCGGTAGAAAGTCGAGCTCTGCCCCGATGAATTGTATCACCTGCTTTGGCACGAGTTCCAACTTTGCCTCATTGAGGATGCCAACCTGAGAGCAAACCTGGAGAGCCAGATCTCTGGACCGCTCCACCTCCATTCTGGAGAGGGCTGCAATCAGTCAATCGTCCAGGTAAGGGTACACGCAGACCCTTCAGCGCTGCAGGAATGCTGTCACCACTGCCATGCATTTGGTGAAGACCCTGGGAGCTAGAGAAAGGCCAAAGGGCATGGCCTGGAACTCTTAGAGGGATCCCTCTGCCCTGAAGCAGAGGAATCTTGTGGGACGGACGGATTGGGACGTGAAAACACGTCCTGGAGGTCCAGAGAACAGAAACATACGCCTCATTCCAAGGATGGGATTATTTGAGCCAGAGTGATCATCCTGAAGGTCCGAGACCTTAGGAACCTGTTCAGGTCATGCAGGTAGAGAATGGGGCGCCAGCCCCCTGTCCGTTTTGGGACCAGGAAGTACCTGGACAGAACACCCCCCCCCCAAAGTCTGGAGGAGGATCCGCCACCTTCCTCATCCTCTTGAGGAGCAGCACGGTATCTGCTCGGCAAGCCAACAGAGGCTGCGGACCCTGGATGGGCGGGGCCTGCTCTAACTCCAGGGGCAGGCCCTTTCCTACCACCTCCAACACCCAGCAGTCCGTGGTGATAGCGGATCAGGTGGAACAGAAGTGGCGGAGCCGTCCCCCGGGGGGGGGGTGACGAGGCTGGGGGCGACACCCCTCAACCAGTCACTGGGCATTGGAGAAGGAACCGGCGGAGGGACCTCCTGGGCCTTTTCCTCCCTGTTTCCTATAAGAGGAAGCTGCAGGCTTGGCTTTCGGGTGCCAAGCACAAGCCTGCTAGCCCTGGTGTTGGTGCTGTTGGGCTGGACGTGCCGCAGGCGCAAAAGGGCGAACGGTCTTATGTTGATTGCCCTTGTCCATCTGGGCAGAGGTGGCGAGTCCAGAGTGGCACTGAACTTTTCAATCCACTGGAGGTATCCTTCCACTCCAAGGACGAAGAAGTCTGTCCCCAGGAAGGGGACATCCGCCAGTTTGTGCTGGGTATCCGCTGTGAAGGTGGATATCCTCAGCCATGCTCTGCGGCACATGGCCACTGCAGCCGCAACTGATCTGGCACAGGAATCTCCAATGTACAAAGCCATTTGTAATTACTGTTTTACCACTGCCCTTCCCTGGTCCTGTACCTGCTTGACCGTGGTCTGCGGATCGGCTGGGAAATGAGGGATCACCTCATCAAGGGAGCCCATGAGGCTGTGGAAGAAGTGTGCCATCAGCACGGCCGAGCGGGCCTGGCGAAGGCCAAGGGAGAATGCAGTGTACTTTTTGCGCCCGGCATAGTCCAGCTTTTTGGACTCCTTGTTGGGGGGCTTATTCACATCCCTAGCATTCCCAGAACGTTGGAAAACACCATCTGTGACCAACCCCTCGGCGGACGCGTGTTCTGAAAATCCAGGTAGAGACCGCATACATCCTGGCCGAAGGCACAGGGCAGGAAGCAGGCCACTGTCAGAGCTCCAAGGTTGGGCCAACAATAGCTTCAGCCACCATAAAGGCCTCCGTGGGTGAATCCCCTCGGTCCAGTATCTCCGTTAGAGAATACTTGGCCCGCTTGGATACGGGCTCAAGCTGCATACCGGTGGACTCCCAGATGAGCCGAAGCAGACCCATAAAGGACGATGGGCTTTCGTCCATTGACTGGCCCCTGGACTCCAGACCAAGGGGCCTGGAGAACAGAGGAGTTGGACTCAGGAGTCCGTGAAGAGCTGCCTGGGGCCTGAGCCACCCTCCACCTGCCGAGGACTGTCAGGTGTGAGGGTGACAGACAACCTGTGGGGCAGACCCTGAGCCAGCCAGAGTCCTTGGTCGGCACCCCTGATTTCGGTTGTGGATGCAGAGGTTCCACCACAATCAGTGGGGCAGCTGGTTTCGGCCGAACTGGCCCAGACCTAGGCACCTCGACTACAGCAAGAGGTTGTTTTAGCAGTTCGGGTGACAGTCACTTGATGGCTGGGGAAGGAAATGGCGTCGGCTTGTTCCCGAACAGAAGTAACTGCTGCCACATCAGGTCCTTGTAGCGTCGACGCAATCTGTGCTGAAGCCTCTCCTCTTCAGAGGAGGAAGACTAGGACGAGCGGCGGTGCTGCTTACTTTGGTGCCCAGACTGCCGCTGTCGGTGGGATTGACTGGACCGAGACGATGTCCGAGACAGATCCTCTGTGATTGAGGACAGGTCTGGGAAGGGGTAGGGGACACACGCTCTTCCCTCGCTTGAAAGCCTTGACCGGGGACTCTGGCACAGGAGGCGCAGGCTAGTCCTCGGTCTCCACCATGGGATCTGGTGAAGGGTTGTCTGCTTCAGTCGACAGCCCGTCCAACGGGTCAAGAAAAATCTCGACCGGTGTCTTGGCCGACTGACCTGATGGGGACACAGTGATGCCAGCGGCCTTAGCCACAACCTCAACCGAAGTAGAGTGTCGACTGTCTGGGGAAGGAGACCTCTCCCATTCCCACGAACGCCGACGATGGGACTTACCTTTCAAGTCCTTTTTGGACTGAGAAGAATGTCCCAATGGCCCCTCTCCCTTCGTAGAAAGGGATTGGCAAAGCTCCTCAAAAGAAGAGAAACCCAAAGAGAGTGGGGTAAATGCCGCAGCCGAGGAAGAGGATGTGGCCTGTGCCGCCTCCTCATCAAGGGCGATCTGCTAGAGTTGCTCAGCCAAGCCAGTCGCCATCACCGCCCAACGGGACTCCTTTGACTTCACCAGCAGGTAGCGCTTCTCAGGGCGCCCAAGCTGCAACTGGGCAGCGCAGTCTTCCAGGACGTTGGCCGAAAACTAACGGCATAACTCGCAAGCCTGTGGGTCATGGTCTAGGCAGAGGCAGTAGACTCGCATGGAGTGCGGATTCAGCCCTAGACATTTTCTGCCCACATGGGCACTGCCGAACCGGAATCACTTGTCCATTCCAAGTCACAGGAGCACTTGGACCGAAGTCTTGGAAAATTTGAGGATAAATTTCAGGCGAACCGAAGAATTAGGATCCAGTCTATACGCAGAGCGTTAAGGAGGAAACCTAAGCTTCCAAGCTGTAAGAAGATCTGGCGTCATGGGGCGGAGCAACAGAGAGTTTTACCACCCAGGTGGGTGGGAGAAGCCAGCTTGAAGACCTTCCGTCAAGATTTAAAGCGGCAAGGCACCTGCCAGACAGTGTGCATGAACATATCCATATCCCTAGAACCTCCTGTGCGCTTCAGCAATAGGTATATGCAAGTAAGCGTTCTGCATGTCCAGGGATGCTAGAAAGGCATCTTACTTGGTAATCAGACCTGGGAGGGTCACCATGCGGAAGCGTTTGTACAGGACCGACTCGTCGAGATCGCCGAGGTCCAGTAATGGACTGAGGTCCTCCATTTTCTTTGGAACCAAAAAGAAAGAACATTCTGCACTCCTCTGGTTCCTTGGAAAGTGCCCTTTAGCTTCTTTTTCAAGAAGCGTGAGCACCTCCTGCTGTATGAGCAGGGCATGCAGACCCAAGTAACAGGAAAGCAGTGGAGGTCTTACCGGTGGGTGGTCGAGAAATTCTAAGAAATTGTCTTTCTTGACCAGTTGGAGAATCCACCAGTTGACAGTAATTGACTGCCACCCTAAAGAGTGGCAAGCGATGCAACCAGACCTTTTGTGCCTGTTGATCCAGAGAGGGGGGGGGGGGCGGGAAGGAGTCATGCTGTGGCAGCACTGGTCCCTGCAGGCTGGGCCGGTTTAGTGTAGCATTGGCCTCTGCCTGGGGACAACTTAGCCTGGGCTTTACGCTGAAAAGTGCCCCTTTGTTGCTGGCTGGAATGTGGCTGCTGCCTTTCTTGCCGGCTGCGCAAATGGCTCTGGTTCCTACAAAAGGAACCAGGCCTAGATCTATACATGGCCTATACAGACCTGACTGCCTTCCCAGCGTCCTGGAGTTTGGCGATAACCTTCTCCCAAGGTTCACCACAGAGTACTTTGCCGTTGTAAGGGACATCAAGAATGTTCTTCTGTACGTCTGGAGCCAAGAGCGTCAACACCTGAAGCTACAGCTCTGGCAGATGAGTTCGCAAAGTCGTATGCAGCTCGTAGTACATGGGTACCCACATCAGACCCTGTGCGGAGAAGATTTAGGAGCTCCACCTTCTGATTGCCATCTGTGCGTTTATCAACCAGGTACTGGCCCTGTTCCCACAGGGCATTCTGAAACTGTACCATGTGGGTTAGATAGTTCAGGGACCCGATGGCGCATGAAGCAGCCGCATACGTGCGCCACACCAGGGCATCCAATTGTTTGGATTCCTGGTCCGGTGACTGCGTGCTCATATGTTGTGGTCTTAGGGACTGGTCATGCGAGACCAGGGAGTCTGCCAGAGGTTGTTGAGCCAAGTACTGGTCCTCTCTTGGGGCCTTGTACAGGCGGTCAGCCTTCATCGGCACAGCAGGAGTGGAGTGCAGACGCTTCCACACAGCCTTGGTGACATCTGCAAAGGTGTCCACCAAGGGTGGCACTACCACAGGCTTTGGGTCTTTCTGCCAAAGATAATGGGCAAGGCACTGTCATTTGGGGTTTAGGTCTTCAGCATCCCACCCCATGTTGTCCTGGATGTGCCTCATGATCTCAGCGAACCAGGGGTCAGCCGGAGGAGACCTGGGAAGGTCATATGGGTCAGGTGATGGAATGCTGAGTGGAGGAGATCTGGAATAATCAGAGATATCCGATCTGGAGTCCTCCCCTGACAGTGTACCAACAACGTCTGGGTCACTTGGGGACCCTGATGGAGATCTTGAGGGATGCTTTCTGTCCTTGGATCTACCCCTAGGAGGTGGAGTCTGCTCCTTAGGAGTTGGTGGTCATCCGGAAAAGGAGGAGGTGGTTTTACGGGGACATCCTTTCGGATGATGTCACACCAGAAAGTAAGATCCTTTACTTCTTGAAGATTCATGCCAGACAGGCCTGGCACTGGTGGTCTGTCGCCAGGGTCAGGAGTCAGGTCCGCAGGCGTCTCCAAGGTGGGTGAAGGTTCCCTTGGGAGCCCAGCATCCTCAGTGCCACCCGCCTGGTCTTCGGGCAGCACAGTGTCCTCCATGGACTCCCTGTGACTGGTGTCCACCGGTGACTGGGGGGGCGGTCTTCAGCTCTGGTGATTGTGAGGCTGACGGTCGCTTTGCCAACACCTTCGGGTCCGGGGAATGCCTGGCCGGCGTCTGGTGCCTGGCTGGTGTCCTCTGTTCCGGCGAATGCCTGGCCGACGTCGGGTCTGTCGTCCGCTTTAGGGACGTCAGATCTTTGGTCTTCCTTGGTGGTGGATCTGGACCTCTGGGAGACCAATCTGGAGTCAGGTCAATGAGGAAGACTTATGGCGTTCGTAAGACTTTGAAGAGGCCCGAGAGGGAGTGGAGGAAGCAAAGGGTCTTGGAAGACTTGATGGGCTGGAGGCGAAGAACCACCTGATGCCCGGATTTTGATCCGAGGGGGCTGAGACAGAGCCCTGGGGAGAGAGAGAGAGAGAGATCCGATCTGGTGAAGTATGAGCTATGGGAGTCAGAGGCCTGGTTCGGGTATCTGGACATTACTTTCTCACGTTGTTTGTCCGGTGTTTATGGGCCTTGGAAGAAGAATCGCCCCTGGAGGAAGGTTCTTGGTCCGTGCTTTTCAGTTTTTCCTTCCAGCAGATAAGCTGGCAGTGCCTTCTGACAGTGGAACCTGGTGCAGCTGTTGAACCCTTGACAAAAGGTGCAGGCCTCGGTATCGTGGTCTGGGCCTACGCACTGCACGCAGGAAGAACGAGGATCCTTAAAAGGAATCAGTTTTCCACAGGCACACTTGGAAAGGTCTCTCAACAGAAGGAGTTGGAGAAGACATAAGTTTGAAGAAACTTTCGAAGTTCTAAGTCGTCGTGTGCTAGGTGGAGACAAAGAGGCTGATGCTGGCGAGTCTACAGCGGGAAAAAGAACTGGGGATTCTGGGGAACCGCCTCCTTATGTACTATGCCCAATGTCGGGGGCGGGACTGATGGAGGCGGTCCCTGCTGAATACTGCTAGCTAGGAAATTTCTGTGGGGTCCTGGCGCCTGCCAGCTTCAGTCCTAGTGGTGTAACCTGCTGCAAGAGCAGTTTCTCGAAGTAAGATCTGGATAACCTATCCTTACAGATACCATCTTGAACAGTCATGGACCAATGCAGTGATTTTTCCATCATGCCTCTTCAGTGCTTGTGACCCCCCGATCGAGTTTTTCCCTCTGCGCAATCTGTGCAAAACTCATTTTTTTGAAGTACATCACATAGCTGCCCCGTGGCAACTTTCAGATAATGTTTTATATCTCAGTAGTAGGGTATCCTCACATTCTTTAGGTATCTGAACTCCTCGCTTGGTTCTGAGTTCTCATAACCCCTCCCCCCCCCAAACGAAGATATGTGCAAGAATGGTCTTACAACCAAAAAGTGGACCGAGGTATTAATACCATCAGAACACATTAAGATCTATTTATGCCTGTGTCATGCGAGAATACTCCGGTATAAGTACGCAATGAGCCACAAGATGTGCATTAAAGGATTTTACTACACATCGCAAAGAAGCACATGGCTGAAAACAGAAACTATCACCAGCTAAGCAAGTGTAGACAATGCCCACAGCAGCAGGCACAAAGGATTTTAATTCACACACAAGAATACGGCACGGGAAAGCAGAGTGTGCACTGCCCATTGAACTGTATTCATAAAGGGAACAAAAAATTTGGTCCAACTGGCAGCTAGGGATGTTCCTACCAACATTATGAAACTCCTACCTCCAAATAACCGAAATAAACACAGGCGTGAAAAACTTTCAATGGTTCTCTTATGAACAAGGTTCTGTCCAGTTCTTTGTGGAACCAGTAATTTTTACTATGCCATGGTTGCAGTAAAATGCCAAGCATGAGCTGTTGACCTGCCAGAACCATGTTGTGTTCTATACACGAACAGTTGTGTAGTTAAAACTTCACTGATTCCATGTAGAGCTGTTGACAACGCTGCGGTGTATGAACCACATTTCTGTAATACCAACGTTATAAACTGCAACCAATTAATTTCCCAGTTTTCTAATGCACACACCACAGAATGTCTTACTGTGCTTATAAAATGGCTTGCAGCACCTGTGCTATATGCAAAATTTATATAATTTTAAAATAAAACCATACATACCTCCACCACCACCTCGTCCCCGGCCTCTCATGCCACCGCCACCACCTCTGCCAAACTCTGCTCTTCGGGTGGCAAAAGAAACTTTAATTTGATTGCCTTCAAACTCTTTTCCTAAAGCACAAAAATGAAATTTAGAAAATTAACACTTCATAGTGTCAGGTTTGCCCCCACTTTTGCCCTGAAGCAGAAGACAGTAGTACTTGAAATGCTTACTCCTGCCTCCTGTTAACCTTACATGGTCCTGTCTCATCCCTATTCACCCCGCCCAATAATCTAGGGCAAGAGAGGTCAAGAAAGGGGGCTTGTTTTCCAAGCAGGACTACCAAACTAAAATTAGTCAATGGACACACTAGTAAGCAACATGTTAAAAGTACAACAAAAAAAACCTGGAAAATGTCTTGTGGGGGCTGGCTGAGGTCACAGCTTTGGAACAGTACCACTACCCCAGAGGGGGAGCACATTACCCATATGTATTAAACTACCTCACCAATGGACACAGTGAACTGGTAATTCATTCGAAGCACAAGAAACAAGCTCTTGGGTAGTATCCCTGCCTCTGCCTCCCCTTCTTGATCTGTAGGAAGCAGACTTTTCCTGCTTAGTCACTTCTGAAAGTGGTTTTGTATCAATCTACTTTTCAGGCAGGCTCGTCCGAAATAAAAAGCTTAATATCCCCATTAAATATTTTGTACACATTAATCTGATCTATGACATTCTTATGCTGAAGTAAACTGCAAAAAATGAAAATCCCTATTTTGGAATGATGGGGTCCCTAGAAATGTCTTCTCATGGTCAGCGAGTTAAGTGTCTGAGAGCCTCTACTTTGAGGCTTTTCCAACCAATGGTCCAATGAATCCTCTGAAGAAACAAGCTATAGAGCAAAGTATTATTACAGTAGATAGAGAAGAGCTCTTGTAGCAAGTAAAGTACCAAGTCCGCCAGACGTTAGGACCCCCACGGAAACATTTTCTAGCCAGTACTCTGTGGCAGGGGACCACCCCCCCCCGACGTCTGCTCCGCCTGACAGACTTCGTATAAAGGGGCAGTCCCCTGGTGCCACCTCAGTTCTGCCGCTGGAGAGTGGCTGAAAATACAGATGGAGAACCAAGGAGGATCTCCCATCCCCAAAGAGAAGAGGCAATGTGGTGTCCCTGGGGACAGGTGGGTGGGAAAGCCACCTGCTGCAAGAGCTCCTCTCAAACATCTACTGCTCCGAAGTACTTGGATAACTACTGTCACTTGAGGGGCTCTTGCAGCATGCAAGACCTGCAGGTAAGATCGGGGTCAGTGTCGGCTGAACTCCCAGCACACCTTAACAGAGGCGGTCACCAAGCTCTTGGCTGGGGTGCTAGCCAGACCCATAAAGGGACCCCATAGGCACCGTGTACCGGGCCATGCAGGCAGATGGTGCTGGGCAGGAGGCAGGGCGTTGCCAAAGTTAGAGGGCCGGGCCCACGATAGCCTCGGCTACTAGAAAGGCCTCCATCGTGGTATCCCCTCTTGATAATGTCAGTTAGCAGGTACACCGCCTTTTTTCTGTATGGACTCCAGGGGCATTCCAGTGGATTCGGAGATGAGGCGGAGGATGCCCTGGAAGGAGGAAGGGCCTTCCTCCAACCCTGCCATGGATGACTCAATCCCCGGGATGTAAGTGCAATCCTGTGACGTCAGAGTCCGAAGAGTCGTGATAAAGCGGTTTACTGCCCATGTCATCCTCGATATGCTGAGGGCAATGCGGGGTGGCGGTGACAAGACAGGTGCTGGGAAGCCCGGTGTATGGCCGATCCTCTTTAGAGCCCTCCATAAGGCTGCTTAGGCAGTGGTTCCACCCAGATAGGTGGGGAGACCTGTTTTGGTGGGCGGGACCGAGGAATCTGTTCCAAAGGGTCAGCTTGGTCTAGGAGGCAAAAGCCAAGTGATGGCTGGGGTGGATGGCGGAGCCGGCTTTGTCTGGTCAAAATTAGCTGTTGCCATTGAGGTCCTCCTAGCGTTCCACGGAGTTTCCACGAAGTCTCTCCTCGTCCAAAGAGGATGAGGACAATCTATGGCATTGCCTCTTTAGAGCATTTATGGCTCTTTCTTGGTAGTTTGCCAGAGGGTTCTAGACCTTGATCGAGATCGGGAGGTAGACCGTCAATTGGGAGACACTGAAATCTGTGACACCAGAGGGTCTGGAACCAAATTCTGGATAGGGACACGGCAGGCTGGGTCTCAAGAAACACGAGGACCGGAGTCCTCGCCAAAGAATTGTTGGGCGGAGCCCACGATAAAGGGTTGACAGGATAGAGGACGATTTCTGCCTTGACCACTTCCTCGGTACCCGGGCCAGACGGAAGGTCTGTAAAGCTGGCAGCCGAGGATGCGATCTCGACCGAAGTAAGAGCGCGGTTTCCCAGGACTGACCTTTCTCAGTCCCAGGAATGTCGTCGGGACGAAGATGTTGAGTCCTTGTCTCTTCCGAAAGCAGAAGGAGTGCGAGCCCAAGGGCACCTCACCCCCAGTGGGGAAGAGACAGGCACAACTTCTTGGAAGGAGCCCGAAAAAGGTGGAGCCAAGGTTCAACGGAACGAAGAAGCTTTGACTGGCCAAAGCTTTAGCTGCTTCCTCCTCGAATGCCTTAATTTGTTCCAGCTGTTCAGGGATCCCACGGCCACCGCCCACCTTGCCTCCTTCATTTCACCGGCATGGTCCTGTTCTCCGTCTCCCAGCTTCAAACGTGCCATGCGGTCATCCAGGATGTTGGGATGGGAGGCCAAACAATAAGTACATGTCGAGGTGTCATGTCTGGTACCTAGGCAGTGAGCGCATGTTGGGTGGGCATCTGTGTGCGATCTTCTGAATCAGAAGCAGAATAGGACTCCCGACACGTCTAGGGGAGGAGCAGATTCCTTGGGGGGGGAGAGAAGATCCCTGGACGTGTGTCCTGCCCCTATCGGGATCCAGAGGGAAGAGCTCTGGAATCCGGAGGCGGTGAGGGGAATGCGCAGTCTTGGGCGCGACACAGTTGCCGTGAGGCAGCTCTCTACTTCCTTGGTGAGCTGAGCCTTGGCCTCAGCCCACCAGGAAGCCAGAGTCTCCTGCAAATCCACCGGCGGCCTGGGGGGGCGGTGGAGGAGGAGGGGGATAATTATATGGATTGTATCCGTAAGGAGAGTATCCGAAACCCGGCTGCAGGAAAACTGGAGCCAGGTATGGCGGTGTCTGGTACTGCGGCGCTGGATACTGCATCGGATAGGACGGCGGGTACCGGAGGAGCTGCCGGAGCAGACAGCCCAGAAGGAGGCCCCCACGGGCAGCTTAACATTGAGAGGCCGGGGGGGCAGGCCTGACGGAAGGGGAATATCCCCCGCTGGCGGTGGGGCAGCGTCGGAACCGGTTCTCTAGGGAGGTCTGGCGGTGGTAGAATATCCAGCGTCGCCCAGGGAATGATGGAAAAGTCCCTGGGGTCAGGCTGCGGAGACTCTGGCTCCCGGATGGCAGCGAGGCTGCGGGGAACAGAGTACCACGGGGTTGGGGGGTCAGTCGTAGGGTTCCGACGCCCGGGCGACGTTGGGGGAGCCGACGCCACTTAGGGCTGGTTCTCGCAGGCGCCGGAGGAGCTGGCATCCAGGTTCGCTGAGGCGGGCCGAGGTGGGAAGTTGCCCAGTCTGAGGAGACATCTTATCAACCTTCTCCGGCGGATGTCAGAAGCGCAGACATCCGGCTTATGGGAATGCCCGGCGCCGATGAGCCGCAAGCCTGCAACAGTACCAGTGGCAGAGGCCTCCTTTTTGCCGAGAAGTGCCAGCAAGGCCCGGCGCGAGCCCAACAGGCGAGCCGATGCCTCCTCCAAAACCTTGGAGGCTGCCGGACGATCCCCCGGAGGAGACATTACCTGGGCCGCGACTCCGGCGGGTCGCGGGCAAGGAGGCCTTCTACCGGTGCCTTTCTTTGTCCTGCTTCTTACAGTGTCCTTCAGGAGAAGTAGACGCCTGCCTGAGCTTCTTCAATTCCTTTTCCATTGAAGACATCTTCTTGAGCAAATGGGCTTCCAAGGACTGTTGGCGTCATCTGCGGGTAGCCGCGTTGAAGTGCAGGCAATGCGGGCACTTGTCGACCAGGTGGTAGGGGCCTAAACAAAAAGGCAGAGAGAATGGCTGTCCTTGTGTGGCAGTTAGGCGCTGCACGAGTCGCACTTGTTTTGGAAGGTGTGGGGACGACATACACCGACACTGACCTGAGGAAGAAAATACTCAAAACTTGATATACAGGACAAAAAAAAAAAAAACTATGGGCTGCTAAGCCTGAACTTTGCAACAGTACTTGCGAGCCAGCGGCGGGAAATAACTGGAAGGCAGGCATCCAGGACCGCCTTTATACCCAATGTGTAGTCTGACCAGTCACCTGACATGGGTGGTCCTCGCCAGGGACTGCTAGCTAGAAATTTTTCTGGGGTCCTGCCCGTGGGGTCCTGCCGCCGGCCGGCGTCAGTCCTATATGTAATTACCTACTGCAAGAGCCCTCTCGAAGTAAGATCTACAGGTCACAGAGCCGAGCTGAATTGTATTCATGAAAATGCTTCAATTGCAGCAATTCACAAGCAGGCTACTGTGTATAAGTGCATATCAATACAATAGTCGTGGGGAACAGTAATGGTTCATTAGACACGAAGGTCCGGATTTTTGGGGGTCGGATAAACAGGGTTCAACTGTAATGAGAATAGAAAAGTACTCCTGCACCACATCGCTTGGGTCAACCGGTGTCCAAGCAAACTCTAAATGGATAAGTCCGCTGTGTCTCATTTTGCTACGAGCATCACAATAAACCCCTGCTGGGCCCGGTTAGGGGTCACTCCACCAGAAGAGTGTCAGCTTATTTCGCCGCTATGTGAAATGTCGCTATCCAGGACATTTGTGCAGCCGCAACCTGGAACTCTGTGCATACTTTTATCAAGCATTACAGCTTTAATATAGTCTCCAGACACCATGCTGGCTTCGACCTAGCGGTTTTACAAGAGCTTTTGTCCTAGGGCCTCTGGAGTCAGCATATTCCACCTCCTGGGGTCGGCTACCTCCTTGCTGTGGGACTGGTTGGGACTCTGTCCTAAATGTAATAGCCTGCTGCAAGAGCTCCCACTCGAAGTAAGATAGTAGTTACGTAAGAACTTACCGTAACAGTAGATCTTCGAAGGGAGCTCTTGCAGCAGGCGCTGCTTCCCTCCCGCTTTCCCCCTCGAGGTGTGCAGATCTATTTTCTTTTCTTTCCTTTCTAGATGGTGGGCTTCGCCTCCTTCTCTTGTAAGGCCTTCTGCTGGGTACTGGTGGGAGAACTAAGGTGGAGCTGGGTCCGCCCCCTCTTGTACCCTGACAAGACATCGGGGCGAGGCCAGCGTCGGTCCCCACTGGTATTGCTGGCAGAAGCTTTTCACCGGGTGGTCCCAGTGCCTGCGGCATAGTCCTAAATGTAATAGCCTGCTGCAAGAGCTCCCACTTGTAAGATCCTGTGGAACCATTTCTACTGCCCAGTTGTTCAGAAGGTCTTTAATGTTGGAAGCAAGGAGGTCTGAGACAGCCTGGGCTGTCGTTTGGGAGAAGATTCGGGGGGTTCTGAGTAATTGAGTAGCCCTCGCAAATTATTCGGAGGACCCATTTGTCCAATGTGACCAACTTCCACTGGTTGTAAAACTGAGTCAGACACCCTCCTACTGCCAAAGAAAGTCCTCCTCTGACAGCAGAGGTGGGACTTTGATCTGAATCTCAGAGTGTGGCACTAGGCGCCTTTGGGCCCTGTGCCTTCGGCAGAGTTCTCTTCTGCGGCTCAGGGACTCTATTCTTGTCGAAACCGCCTCTGTCTTTGCCACAAAAGGACTGGCGGTTATGAAACTTCTCAGCAGTTCCCACCCCATTTAAGGGGCAGGTCTGCAGTCTTAATGGCAGTCCTAGCTTTCTGTGTGGCCCTAGAGCCTTCACCTGTGGGGCCAAAGAGAAAACTCCATCAAATGGTAAATTCATGACTGAGCATCATTTGTGAACCCTGATGTCCGTAACCATGGGTGGAGTCTGGTGCAAATTCCTGCTACTGCTGCTCTAGACGCAGTGTCAAAAGCATCCACAGCAGCCTTAAATCTGCCGGTTATTGGACTCTATGCCTCTAGTGATGGTTTGAAGAAGCTCTGAAATAGCATCAGACTCTGGCATTCGCTAGAAACCTTAGTTGAAGCATTTCCAGAGGGTATACAAATATTGTGAGGAGTAGCCCTGGTAGCTAGCAATATGCATTCCTAGTGTAGCAGAGGCAAAGACTCATTTCCCTAGGGTGTCAGCCTTACAGTATTCCTTATTTACCGGATGAGCTGTAGATTCCTGAAAGTACAGCTTTGTCATTTTATAGACATAGCAGCATCCACGAAAGGCTTGGGAGGCCAGGATTGGTCGATCCTTGGGGAAGTGTACTTCCTATCTATGGACTTAGCCACAGTAGGAATAAGTGCCATATTATCCCACACCATCCGAGAGTCTCAAAAAGGGCTGTACGGAAGACAGTTCCACAGGATCTCTAGAACATGCAGATATTGAAGGAGCAATAGCATTCCTGGATCCATCTCAGATATCTGGACAGAGAAGGTGGAATTCATGTTCTTCAGCAGAGATTAAAGGACAGGTCCTCGATCAAAGACTCTGCAAGTAGAAGGCTTACTTTCCACTTCAAAGAATACTCACAAAGTCTTCCCCAATCATAGATTTAGCTCAATATTATCCTCTACTAGCCCAGGAAGGATACTGTATAGGTTTGAATTCGCACCCAATCTACTTAGCAGATGCTCTATCGCACTTACTCACTCCCCACAGTATTCGCGCTGTGGTCACTAGCAAATACTGTAATAGTGCAGCAGAACTAATTACAAAGTACATAGCAGGTAATCAAGATCTGGATCCCCAACTGATCATAGCAGGCTTGTTCCAGACACTTATCTGGCAGAGCTCTGGTGTGCAGCTCGGAATAGCAGTTGTGAAGGCGCTTGCAGCCGCTTCCCCACCACCACCAAAAAAGAGTAGACCCTCGGCCTATGTGAATTACACCCGAGACTAGATTTCAGGTGGGGAAGTATGAGGCTGAGCAGGCAGTGATGGCTGCTGTGCGCCACTACATGAGCACCACAGGCAGCAGGATAAACTAGTACAGTCCGCAGTTTCAAATCCCACTAAATGGCAGAGCTCCACAAGACCCCTGATCCCACAACCATGTCTCCTCTCCTCCCTTGCAAACTGCGATGATGACCAACACATCTAGAGAAGCATCTTGAAGAACAGTTGACAAACTGTTAAAATCCCTCCATGCCAAGGGAGCAGTAGTAAATGCAGTGGTCATACATGCAGTAGCAGCTGGCATAGTCAAAGCCAACTTTCCTCAGTTGCTGAGAATGGGAGGTATATATCTATCTATATATCTTTCAAGTAGACATGGGTTATCTTCATAAAATTAGATATCGTAAAAGAAAAGGGACCAAAGCAGGGCATAAAATGCCCAGTGACTTTCCAACTTAAAATCTGCTTTTTTGACAAGAATCGCAAATACTTGTGCACAGGAGCAGATCAGACCTCAACTGGTGATTAACATGGATGAATTGGGTCAATATGATCCCTGTACCAGAGTGGACGATGCAAATCACAGGTGCGAGGCAAGTCCCAGTCACTGCACTGGGAGACAAGACATAACTGTGGTGCTTGCCTGCACTCTACAAGGCGTAATGACCCCCCCCCCCCAATTGACTTATAAGGGCCGCAGCTCAGCATCACACCCTCAGCACCAGCTCCCCATCGAGTGGAACGTAACCCACAATAAGAACCACTGGGCAAATGCCAAAACAACCGCAGATTTTGAGAAAGTACTGGTGCCATATGTAACGATTCAAAAAGAAAAACTTTCCCTGCCTGATGAGCAAAAGGCTCTCCTAGTCTTGGATTTGTATAGAGCCCATACCACAGATGCAGTCCTGAAGCAGCTGGAAGTCAACGGCATCATACTGGTATATGTTGCACCCTGGTGCACACTGTTGTGCCCCCCATGGCTGCAGCGCAGGGTCCAGCACAGGCACCTACTTCTCAGGCACCCTGAACCACTGCACTCCAGCCCCTTGATGTTTCGGTCAACAAAATCTTTAAAGACTGCCTAAAGCAGCAGTTCACAGCATGGTATGCAGGCTTAGTTTCTGACTGGTAGCAGGCAATGGAGAAAAATATGGCAGCAGACCTCAGACTAACAAACCTAAAAGAGCACCATGCTCGCTGGCTCCAGAACAGCTCTGACCAACTTGCTGCCAGACACGACACTGTCCGCAGATCAACAATCTGGTATTCAGAAAGCACACACAAACTGCCTTACTAAGATAAGCTTATTTTAGACTATTTTAAATAGACCAGGCACAGTGCAGTTAGTAAAGTGTACCTCTTTCAAGGGTTTGCAGGCAGATGTGGCACAGAAGTAGAAGTACATGAAACGGAACGCTGATGCTGGATGCAGTCTTGATTAATGGCCCACTATCTTCTCCCCCTCCCCTTTTTTTGTTAAACTACCTTAATATTACAGTAATTTACTGTTCAATAAAGCGCTTCATTTTAAACGCATAGTTTTCAGTGCACAACTTAAAACTTGAAATACATGGATGGTACCCTATTCAATTACATTCACGTTCAAATTATTTTAGCTGATATTTTTATTAAACTAATATAGCTTAAATATTAAGACCCCGAATATAACCAACTATAAAGTAATATTTGAAAGTAAGAGGAAAGCGCAGAAGGGGGTGATGCTCGAATTAAGATTAGAGAAAACCTGTATCCAGGGTGGTGGGGAAGAGCCAAATTGAATACCACATACTGCTCCTCGATTGGAGTCAAAGGCAGCACCACAGCTGGCGCCACATAGGCACTTGGGGGGGGGCACGTGACAAACTCTGGGACACCCAAGGAAAAGAGATCTGAAAACCTGAGAAGTAGGTGCCTGTGCTGGACCCTGCGCAGCAGCCATGGGGGGCACAACAGTGTGGCACCAAAAGTGTCGCGGGGGGGGCACGTGACAAGGCTGGCCCCCAACTGTCCCGCCCACGGGTTCGAAGGACCTAGGACTGATCCTGCCAGCTCAGGAAGTTGGGACAACTGCCGAACCTACTGCTCCATGAAAGTGGCCAAATGAGCAAACTGCTCACTGGAGGACCCCGAGGGGACAGGGAGGGACTACGGAGTCAAAGAGCCGGTCGCCAGGGAGAGAGGCTGTAGGTAACAGACAGTCAATCTGCCCCCTGCACCAGACTACAGAGCGTGCAGACCTATCGAGGAGACCAAGCGGTACCATTTCTTTGGTGGGATAAAGAACTCTGGGCTGGCGGTGCGGGTTGGAGGTGGGCCTGCTCGTTGTGCTTTTGGGAGGACCACCTCCACCCCCATTAGCACTGGACTGCCCATGCTAGACAGACATCATGAGAGGTAGCGGACAGAACCCCATCCCCGTTGGAAAGCTTTCATGTGAAGTCTCTACCATCACTGGCCCCTTTCATGATCAACTGAAGGCAGGCAGAGGAAAACTAAATAAACTAAGAATATACTAAAACTAAAAAACTGAACTACTTGGCTGCTGTCATACAGATGAAGATTTGACTAAGCAGGTGAGCAACGTAGTCACTGAAGGGGGGGACAGAAACTGAGGTGGTTGGAGGGTCGATGCAGAGGTAGCCTATACGGCACGAGCCAGGCTCACAGCGCCGTTTCCTCACAGCCCTACCTAGGCACTGGCCCTCCTGAAGATTTTTGGCTCCTGCTCTGTCCTAGTGCCTCCAGCATGGTCCCAGTGTGACTGAGTGGTGGAAACTTATGTCCAGGAAGATCTCTTGTATGCCGCTGCTGCCAAATACCAAAGCAGAGAGAGACTGAGCAAAGACTCAGGCTCAGAGTCACTTGCATTACTTATATACAAGAATGACAATCAACATTCCACAGGTGTGTGTCTACTGGAGTGAGAAGAGAGATTAGTGGTTCATGTTATACTGTGGTTCAGACCTTCATGTAAATTTGGGGAAGGGGTCTTTAAGTGCCACCATCCTGTGCCAACTCCAAACACTAAGCTAGTGGAACCAAAAATAGATACGAGAATGCGCAGTGTCATGGTACCAGTGGCCACTTCTCATGGCTCTGCCGCAAACTGCAAGTCCAAAGCTTTTATGCTGTCCATCACACCCCATAGCACGCATTACCTACCTAAGATAGTAAGAAAGGAGGAAACCCCAGAGCAGCAGGATAGTCCACCACTCAAAGGCTGCGCCCACCTCTGGCACCCACTCACCTGCAGCAGTAAGTAGCTGAAGCAAGCGGACTAAATGGACAAAATGCAACACTGATTTTACAGACAAAGAAATGCTACTACAAAATTTACTTTCACAAGACTGGGGCATTACACATTAAATTGCACGTAAACAAATACATCCTTACTTGGTATATGAACCATATTCCAGCAGACTTACCAGACTTACCATCAAACCAGTCAATTGCTGCCTTTGCTGAAGGAGGATCATCAAAAGACACTGTGGCCTCTCCCTTCAGTTTTCCGGTCTCACGATCTGTGTATAAGTTAATCATGGGTAGTCCAGTCTTCTTGTTTGTCTGTAATAAAGGGTGTGAAGCGATTTAATAAAACTTTGCATTACTGTACAAAATGCCCATAGCTCATCTTAACCTTTACAAGTTAACTTGACAAGCAAAGTCACAAAATGTTTCCAGACTTTCCTAGAATAAAACAAATTCTCTCCTTAAATATTAATTTAAACATATGCAAACATGAGGAACAGGTAAAGGCCGTGTTTCAGAAGGAATTCTGTGACTAGTAGTTTGAGAGATAGATGTCCTAGAATAAGATGTAGGCGGCCCTGCCTTTATTGTCGAGTAGCGACCGCTGCTGAGAACATTTGACTATTCTGGAGTTAAAGCGTTACTCAGCAGATGGCAAAAAACTCACTGGTGGCCACAAGCATTTTCCCAGCATTTAACAGCTATGTTTTACAGATAGTCTCCCGCAGCAATGAAGGCTGCCCTATCACTAATAAGTTAGAAAATATGGGAGCAGCCACTAACAAGCTAGTGAGGAACTGTTGGCGCCAGGAGCTCAGAAAGTCTGATCAAGTGAACAGTTTAGGTGCATATTCAGTACAGCGCTCCAGCTATAGAACGAAAAACTGTAGTAAAATAGTAAAATCACTACTATACCACAACTTTTAACCTTTGAACTGTACAACTGGTTTTCTGGCTTCATCGAAATTTGACACAAAGGCTCTTTATACTACAAGGTAATCTATTTGTAAAACAATTATCTTTATTTCAAATCGTAAAACAACTATTTCAATCCACAAGACTGATACAGTACCTTGATTATTCCAATCTGCTTGAAAAAGTCAGCCACTGAATCAATCGTTACATTTTCACCAAGTCCCGAAACAAAGATGGTGTTATTGTCAGAATTGTCTTGTTCCATAACTGCAAAAAAAAAAAATTAACATTCAGAGAATACAGACCTACTTACCACACACACACACACACACACACACACACACACACACACACACACACTAAACGCACTCCGTAAGCAAATTGTTCCTAGTTCATATTTTTGGATTGCTCTTTTTCTGTGAAGTTTAATGAAGTTGCTACTTTCGCACATCTAGCCATATGATTTGCTCAACCCAGCAGGAAGAAGCGACCCCAAAGATTGCCCACTTAGGCAGATAGACAAATGCTCTGGGGATAGTGGAAAGGCACAACATCTCTTGCACAAGCATAGCGTACAGCCTATCTATTTATAAAATAAAGCTTGTCTAAGGTTATTCAATAATTCTGCTTCCACCTTGCCATGGTCACTGTAGGAAGAGGTTCTTGGTGCAGTTTCACTTTTAACCTTTCTAGCACTAGCCACAGCTTAATGGTACTGTCCAACGTTTGAGCTTCAATAGTCGAGCAGCTGCTGGCAGGTGCAAAGCCCCAGTTCCACTGACAGTGGTGGCATCTGGCAGCTGAGGCCAAATCAGTGAAGTTTTACTTGTTCATTTTAAAGTTTAATGATGCTTGCCTCCCTTCAACTGTGAAGTGGAATGCTCTATTGAGCGAGCAATAATGACCGAACAGCCAGTAATTTCCTTGAGATTAACGACCGGCTGGGCAGGTGGACCCAAGGCACAGCAGAGGGTCACCCCACCCAGTCAAAGAGGAAATGACCGACTCTTCAGTAATTGCGATTGTAAGTCCAATCACAATAACTTGTGATTAGAAATCTAATCAAAATAATGACTTGTTTGGGCTTTTAAAACAGTTTGTGGCAGTACAAACTGAGCAGCTATCATGCCAGTAACTTAAGAGGTTTCAGTCCGGCATGGCAGCCAATCAGCAGACTACCCAACTTCATGAATAATTAAACATAGTATTTACAACCCCTCCCCATCCCACAGTTCATCCTTTGGAATGGTTTTAATCTTGTCCTCTTTGCTACTGTGCCAAAGCGTTTTTCTTCATGAGCAGAGGCAGCAACAGGTATTCTCGTTAACGTGTAAATTTGAAAGTGTTCTACAGTATTACATTAGTGGAATCTTCATGCAGGAACATTAAAAAAATGCAGCGCTGTACATTCCTGGTGTTTCTTGTCCTACACTTGCCATCTAGTTCCCTCTTGTTGTGGTTGTCAACATGTATTGGCCAATCTTTACCCATTTCCAAGCATCTTTCTACTAAACGCCTGGAAAGAAGGTTCAACATGAAGGGGCGTCTTAACCAGCAGGGAAGGATCGTTATGATGAGTAGATAGCAAGAGATCATGACTGCCTCTATAGCAGCAAACTGCAAAGTCCCTTAGTAAGATGGCAGTATAGCACAGGAGCAAACATTTTTTAAATCTTATAATCACCATCAGAATTCTACCAGCTAGCTTAAACACTGCCACCACACACTTAAACAAGTTTATAAACTTACGAGTTTCATGCCTTGGTGGTCCTTGGTCACGTGGTCCTTTAAAGATAGGAGACAAAAAAACAAAATATAAATAAGTCAGATATTGGGTAACAGTTATCCAACCCCACCCCCACACTTAAGTAATATTAAGCTACAAGAACTGCAAGCCAGTGTTGGTGCATGTGCTCAGATAAGTTTAATATCAAACTGTACCACCGCAAGAAAACAGGCCATGTGGCCACCTTGCTCTTGTATAAATCAACTGAAAAAGCAGTCCAAATGATGTTTATTAACCAAATACCTCGAAACTAGCTATCTTGAACTTGTGCATAACCAATCTTGAACTTCTATAATAACCAAGTGAGGAAGCAGCTGAAAGTGATCTTTAACTAGTAGGTGTAAAGTGAGTCCAACACTACATTCTGAACAGAACTACAAAAAAGTGTAGTACTTATGGGCTGTGACTGAACAGATAAGCTACATACCCCTCAGCATTGAATCAGTGTGGACAAGGTATTGAACAATAACCCGTTTATTGGCTCTCCTTGTATCCAGAGTCAATAATTACCAATTCAAAACCTTGGTTCAGGTTCCACCAAGTCAAAACCTTGTTCCAGGTTCCTTTAGTGTTGGCCACCCTTCTGATGGATTGGACTGATAGAACAGTCCAGGATCTGAATATGGTCTACATCTGCTGGCAGTTCAAGAGCTAAAACATATGCAACTGGGCCCCTCATGTAGTTCAGGTGTCCTGGCACCTATTCTCCACAAGTTGCCAAGACTCATTTTAAGCACTGTTGAGCCTTTCTGCCACGTGCAGATGGTAAACCTTTTTACACACCAGTGAACAGCGTTTTACATTCTGATGTTACCTGTGTTGTCAGTCTCCTGTTTATCTACCAAGCACATGCCCAACACCAGATAACATATCAGTTCATTCACAGAATAGTTCATGCCAGACCCTTTTCAGTAACCCATGGGAAGCCTCCTAGTTATCACATTAACCCTTCTGGGTATTTTTTGTTGCTAAAAACCCCTTTTTTTGTTTGTTTGTTTTACAGGACACCACCTTGAACACGCAAGATTATAAACCCTTTTCTTGTGTATTCCTTTAATGCATAAGGTTTTCATCTTCTCATTTAGAACATGTAACCTGTCATACTTTATAAACCCAGTACCTGTGGTACTTTTTATTTTAAACCCAGTACCAATTCAGATGCACCAAATATACATGCATTTCATCACCACGTCACCCAAGGACCAGCATGTTTTTTTCTCTCTCGTTTTCCGTGTGTTTAAAACCACACTTGAAACACCATGCTTTTATCTTTCCAAAAAGAAGTTTTGCCCGAAGAATCTGAATTACCTTTACCAAAGGTAATCAACCAATACCATTTTTCATGTCATAATGACAAAATTCCCTTTTAAAATGTTCTGGCAAAGGAAACCTGAAATACCCTTTTTGAACTAGACCATTGAAAATGCTCCCATAGGTTATAGCTGATAATGGTGGCTTTTCCTATCGCAGGCTGCATATGAAACACTGAGTTTCTGAAAAAGTTTGTCAACTCTTGACTTACCACCAAATTTATTGAAGCCACCACGTTCACCACCTCTGAGGAGACAAATTAGGAGACATTGAAGCTTTTCCACGTCTAATGGCTCTATACGCTACCAGATCCTTTTCCTCAAGATACTGGCAAAAACCAACTCTTCAGACCTATAGAACTCCATTTCACTTTTCCCCTCAGCGTTAACACACGACCATGTTATGTACACTGCTAATTGTACTTGGCCCAGATTATCATGTCTGAACACATCACGACTTAGGCTTCCTCCCACCTCCCACCATCATCTTGTCGACTGTCTTCAGATTTGTATTAAGTTGACAGTGAATGTTAGTGTGCTATCTCTTACCCTGCATTACTATTACCAGTAATATTTATGTCTCGACCACCGTAACTAATGTACTGGCGTGTTGGTATTTAGTGCTTTATATTAACAGCTGATTGCTACCCTCTGTTACCATGAGTTGTATTTCAACTGTGTAAGTATATTTACATCCAAGTGTGATGCAACTTGGAAACCCTATAACCATGTGATTTGTGTGCAACTTTGAACCCCTATAACCATGCAATTTGTGCGCTAATGTGGAAGGTGGAGAATTTGATCCCTCATTTTTCACACCTGTGGCACACAAAAACGTAGAATATATTAACACAGTATAAAGCAAGTTAACAAATGTCAAATGCAATTTCAGAACTGCCACCCACCCCCAATACTTACCAAAATCATTTTATATGAATAAAAACTGACACCCACATTATGGCTTTACAAAATTGGCTTTTTTTTTTTTTTCTAAGACCGCTTTAACAATGTCTCCATACCAGAAAACACAACCAGTGCAGATTCTGGCCTGAATTAGTTTTATACTGTACCAAACCAACAGTTTTCTCAAGTCAGATTTTCCCCTTTTTATAATTCACCCTGAGAGGTTTTACCCAAGACCACTGGTGGCAACAAGGAAAGCCGCACCAAATGCTGCAAGGCCCTTTGGCCAATACTGTCTTAACCACACATTTTTACAACCCCTAAGTCACCCGTAGAAGGTGGCACAATGCCCCAAATTTCATCAGGTTATCAACTACTTAACACTGTGAACCATTTGACACACTTTGGAATTAGGAGATCAAGGCCTACTATCAAGATTCGAGGATTCCCATCATACCCTGCCTATATAGATAACAGTAGACACCATTTACCACACTAGCATAGTGTACATGTTCAACCAACCTAGTTCAGCTGCAGACATCCAGAACTGGGATACGGTAATCTGCTGTGTATGCATTGCAAGACAAATTTCCCCACACAATATTTTTTCATTACAATGAACAGCCAAGCTTTGTTGTTAACCATTACATAATGCAATGAAGGGCACTATAGTAAATGCGCACATGCATTCTAAGTATGCAGTTAATTGCATCCATTTGTCCTGCCAGAACATTACTGTAGTGTCAAGATGTTAAAACTTACCCACCCCACCAACTTAATATTAGGATTTAGACTCATGTTTTAGATACCTACCCCATACCACCTCGTCCTCCACGGCCTCCTCGTCCACCTCTGTCAAATCCCAACGCCGCCACCACCACCACCACCACGCCCAAATCCTCCTCCTCCTCCTCCTCTACCTCTGCCACGGTTATCATGCTGTCCTCCAAAACCACCTGAATCCTGTCCACCATATCCTCCACTCATAGGAGACTGTTCCTGGCCATACCCAGCTGAAAAAGAAAAAGAAAACGGTTTAATTTGTTTTATATTTAGTCCTCAACTGAATGACAGTACTTATACACGAAAAGCAAAACCACCAAGGATGTCCAGAAACCTGAGATTGGACACAATCACCGATCTAAACATGTCCCATTCTTTAAGCATCAGATGACAATTTGCTCCCTACCAGTACATGCTGGCCTGTGCAAGGAAGCACGGGAGGCAGCCCTACCAGTACATGAGGCAGTCACTAAAGTATTAAAGTTAAAACTTCATTCTATTCATTTCTTGGGACACAAAAAATATTACCGCTAATCTTTCCTCCAAGGGCCCTTTGGCATCAGTAACTAGCAGTTAGCTGGCTAGGTGCAACTGCCCCAGAGCTATACCTTTGAGAATTTAAATGAGTTTTGGGCACAACCAATCATAAGCAGGCAAGGGAGTGATCAGAGTAGAGCAGCCTGAAGGCTACAAAATTCTCAAGGAAAACTAGGGCACATGCCCAAAATGAAACTGGATTCAAAAACATGCAATGTCCACAAAAGCAGAAATGGAAAACAGGAGTTAGAAACTCATCAACAGAAAGTCCAAATCTGGCAAGAGGATATAACAGAGCCCTTTCTCCTGACAGGTGAACTGAGAGGAAGGGTGGAAGCTTACTGATGCTAAAGGACCCCTTCAAGTTTATTAGGAAAACTCCATTGAGCAAGCTCATTCACAAGGAGGTCCTGATTACAGGTTTACAGACAAGTACACAACACACATATGGACTGACAACAGTAACTAACATAAAGATTCAATGTAGTACGTTATGTTCAGGTCATAAAGTAACACTCTTAAAAACAATCAGCACGAGACTATGGAGAGGCGCAAGGAGCAGGAGGGATAGGGAGTGCATGGCAAATAAAAGAAAAAGGGGAGGGTAGGTGATGACTAAATGAGGAATACAAGGATGGAGGAGATTAGGAACAGTTGCATATTTTTTTATTTGTCAATCGCCATCCTTTTGAAGAAGTTAACAGGAACAGTACTGGATAATTTCAGCAAGGATTGTATGCAATTCCAAACGGTTGGAAGGAAACATGAAATAGCACATTTACCAAAAGTGGTCAGAGTTCTGGGTACATCTAGAAGGATAAAGTCTGACTTTCTAAATGAGTAGACACTGTGGGAAATATGGACAAGAAGTCACGTAGCTCAAGAGTTTATTCAGAAGGTGCCAGCATGGAGTGCACGCCTAATGGTTAGCGAGGTCCACCCAACTGCTAGGTACAAATCTGTGATGAGTTTGGTACGGAGAATTGGAGATAAAACACAGGGCACAGTGGTAGAGAGTGTCTAATTTATGGAGGTTGGTAATTGCTGAAGTGTTATAAATTATGTCGACATAGTCCAGTAGGGGGAGGAAAGTGGCTTGTACAAGTCTTGAGTCTGGTCTCCAAAGACAAGAAAACCCTACTGCGAAAAAAAAAAAAACCTAGCCTGACTTGATCTCCTGGACAGGTCTTGGAGGTGATCATTAAAGGAGAGTTTGTTATCAAGCCAGATGCCAAGATATTTGAATTTAGAAATAATTTCTAGTGGTTCTCCTAAAGGTGACAATAAGATCTTTAGATGTGTCAGGTGTAGTAGTGCGGAAGGTATATGGAAAGAAAAACATGGCTTTAGTTTTCTTGGCATTGATTAGGTTAGTTTCTAGCCGAGTAAAGTCAGCTTGGAGGAGGTATCAGACGCCAGATAATGTGGGGCACTGTTGTCATCTGCAAAGAAATGCAGGTTTGACTTATATCTGGTGGTCAAGATTGTTGATATATAAAGAGAAAAGAATGGGACCTAGGATGGAGCCTTGTGGAACTCCCCTGGTGATAGGCAGGGAGGATGAGAACAAACCACCTGCTTTAACTTTCTGGCTCCTTCTGGATAAGAAACTATTGAACCACTGGGTAGTGGAAGGGGTGGAAGAGATTTTAATAAGGCTATTCACTACTAAGTTATAATCTACTGTATCTAAGCTTTACTGAGGTCTAAATACTGCTGTTATTTTCTTAGAATTCATTGCAGCGATCCAATCATTAGTAACTTTGGCCAGAGCTATGGAAGAAGATTACTGCAGTAATGTTTTTTCTTACCTCAGGAATCCTTTAGCATCAGCAATTTTAGACTACCAAGCAGTACCCAGTAGATGGTAGGCAGAGAACCTACTTAGAAAAGAAGCTGTGCACAACCGCCCTGCCAAATTTGGCATGCAATCTGGTCTGCATATCCAAAACTGTAGTGTTTCACAAAGGTGTGCACAGATTTCCAGGTAGCTGCTTTGCAGACATCCAGAAGGGGAATGTCCCATGCTGCTGCCAGCAAAGCTGCAGTGCCCCTGGTGGAGTGGGTCCTGAGCACCACTGGAAGTTGACGACCAGATTTTTCACAACAATCTGATACAAGAGACCAACCAGCAGGAAATGGTTCTCTTGGTAGCAGGTCCTCCTCTGGCTACATCCACGTAGTGAGGAACAACCGAGTAAGAGCCTCTAGATTGTCTAGTATGCTCTAGGTAGTGAAAGACTGCTCTTCTGACATTTGAGCTGCAGAGTATTTGCTCGCCAGGAGTGAACTACTCAGTAGACACAGGCAAGAGTAATACTGGTTTAAGTTGAACTCTGAAACCACCTTTGGCAGAGATTTCCCATTTGTCCTAAACAACTTTATCATTATGAAGGATGATGTAATTTGGCTCAGTGCCTAGGGCCTGTAGCTCTGAAATCCTCCAGGCAGAAGTAATGGCCACCAGGAAGACAGTCTTCCAAGTTACAAACTTGATATGAGCAGTTGACATAGGCTCAAAGGGTGGATTCATGAGCCTGTCTATGCAGAGGTTCAGGCTCCAAGGAGGGGATGGCTCCTTGACTGGAAGCTGAAGGTGCAAGAGGCCTTTGAAAAGCTGTTTAAATATGGCGTGGGAAAGTAAATGACCTTTCCTATCAAAAGGTAGGCACAAATTGCTGCCAGGTGTAGCTTAAGATTGTTTCAAGGCAGATGCCTTCAAGTGTACCAGGTAATCCAGCAGCTGAGCGTCTGAAGCTGGAAGGGTCGACCTTTTGCACCTGCATCAGGGAAAACCTTTTCCATTTGACTGCCCAAGTCTTCTTAGTGTTAAATTTTTAGCCATCTTCAGCATCTTAAAGGGAATCTGTACCATGCAGGCTCACTAAATCGCCAGCCTTACCGGTCATCTGTTAACCCGTTAAAAACTAGGTGCTAGAGCCCTAAATACAGGTTTTACTACCATGAACACCCCAAAGCACAGCGCACCATTTTCACTTGGTTTGGGCATTCTGTGCAGCAAATGTGGCTCCCGTGATGATGTCCATGCCTCACACGCTAGTGAGAGCATGGACGTCTATAATGACAGTCCTTACACGAAGCACACATTAAGCTCTTTGTTCAAGTACCCAGTACCAGTATACGCGCGATGCTAGTGCCCTGGGTCTCTCTATTAGACAGTGTGGAAACTGGTGAGAGCGTCCTGTGTAAAACTGGGTGCAGAGTCCGCATCTCCGTTGATATCGCTTCTTCCTGTGATGTACATCCCAGCACTCGGCAGTGAGCATGCATGTCTATGCCTGCTGTATAGTTAATGGGAAGAATCAAAAAATGTAAACAGTACCTGAATATGAACTGTGGTGCAGGACAGCTATCTGAGCCCTCTATAATGGTGTGTCTCTGTTAAACCGAGTGCTGGAATTCACAATATAATTGTTTCTCAGTGCGTGAGCACCTTGGGCTGCTCACTCAACTCTCCCCTCTCCTGCTTTTGATTGGCTATTGCTAGCTTTTTTTTTTTTTTACACAACACACACACACACACTCACTCCCCCTCTTCGGGAGAAAATTATTTTAAAGGCACATCCCCAGGACAGTTGCACATAGCCAGCTAACTGCTAAAGTTACCAATACTGAATAATGTATGCCTGTATTTAAACCATAAGAAATTCTTTGTGTCGTACTACCTACTGAATAAACGTTTACGGTCAACCCTTTAAGCATGGAGTTTTCAGGTAAGATGCAAACCAGCAGTTTTGCACCACCCCAAATATAATAGGCCCTCTTATCAGAGGTGCAAGCAGTCCCACTGGGTGACAAGTATACTCTAGTACAACAGTCTAGTCTTTCAGCAACACTAACAGTTAAGGTCAGAAGAACTCTGAATAAGGTACATCTGCCCCCCTACTGCAAATGTACCAATGAAATACAGTATGCTGTGCAACAGTGCACATGATTTCCAACCCATTCTTCTGTTCAGATACCCAGCAAGTCTAAGCAGAAGTACCTAAAGGGTGGGCCACTGGGTCCTCTTTTCAGTTTACCATGTAGTCTGCAGGCTTGCACCTCCTAATTTCATCAGGATTAAAATGCAAATGAAGTTAGTCTGGTGTGAAAACCTACTCCACTCTATCAGAAGGACATTACCCAACTCATGCAAGGCATCCTGGGATTCCATGATTTAGAAGCAAAGCCTACAGTACTTCTGCATCAGTTAAGTGTTTCCAGGTCCTCTGCAGTCCCATGGTCTTGTGCTGTCCATCTAACTTCACCATGCAGGCCAGAATCAGACACCCCGAGCCACATCCTACCTAAACATCATCCTCAGATAGGCGCCAAGGGATCCAGGCATGATCTGTTTAGCCAAAGAAGACAATCTACTTCAGCTGGGCTTTCCTCATTCCCCTCAGAGATGCAGTGCACAAGAAATCCAAGGGCGCATGCATGCTGCCCACTCCAGACCTTGGCCTCCCCCCAGTGTCCTCTAATGCACTGCCACCTGTGATCAACCCAAGTAGCAGTATTGCAAAGGACAGTAGCCCACACCAGAAGAGATTGTCCACTGGGATGCCCAATTCCCCTCACCCAATTGACAAGAGTTCATTGATGAAGTCTGGTCAGAGTTACAAGTGGTACTGCACCAACAAGGGTGATTGCTAGCATGAGAAAAAAGTACCTGCTGAGAAAAATTAGTACAGTGCAACTGCAGACTGTTGCCCAAAAGCATCAAATTCCACAATGCCTGGCGTGAATGGGCCGCTTTTAACCTTTGCTGTGCCATGGACAGTTCAGTTCAAAATTCCCTATATGTTCCTAATTCTGTTGGCAGTCTAAGGGTTAATAAGTCCTTCAGGTTCTCACACCAGATGTGGACTTCATTTACATTTGAAAATAGTTTTGCCTCTTTCTTCAAAATTGTTTAAAAAATCCTGATGCAATTAAGAGTGCAACAGAAGTACTATTCATGCCTGCAAATTACACAGGTAAAACAGAAAGCCTGAGGAACCTTTTCTTTAAAGAAGCGCAAGACACTGGAATTGTACACTGCAGCAATCGCAGCAGATTATTAAACCCAAGTCCTGATCTTATGTTTGCTGGTCTTGCAGTCTCTTCCCAGTGGCAAGTACATTCAGAGGAAAGGGCGAAAATGCACTTGACCCTAGAACAGCAGAACTAAACCTCACCAGAGCTTCTAGAACTCCAGCAGGCACTGCAGGGCTGATCAAAATGTGGGGCATTCTGGGATTTGTAGTTAGAAAGTCTTCCTGACGCAAGTAAACGGTTTCTGCACTTGAAGTGCAAACTGGGACCAGTCCCCAACTTGAGTTGGGGGCTGAGCTCAGAGGATTGGCTCTGGAAAAAGCACCCCAAATTAAAAAAAATAAAAATCGGGTGCCATGGCAGAATGTGAGGGCATGTCCTAAAGCTCTGAAAGTAAACGAACGTTAAGTCGCACTTACAGCATCACACCCACCTCCGGATTTCCTTGGAGCAGCGCTCCACCCATGCCTGCCCTTCTAGGCAGGGCTGTCTGCACAGCCCTCACAGAAGCCTGTACAAGGTTCCCATTGGAAGAACCACTGGGAGGCCTCCTTGGCTTATCCAAGGGCCAGGCTGCATTGACAGACTCTTGCCATTTACCAGCCAGGAGTCCCAGAGGGTGGCGTGGGTCAGAGATTGGGCACCATGAACAAGGCTGGTAGCAGTTTTCCCACAGTAATGGGCTCCCTGGGTGGCACGTTATGCAATGACGTAGTGCACAATGCGTTAAATGTTTAACTCTCCTCTCCCTTCCCCTGGCCACTGCCATGGGTCAGTCTCCCCTGAAGAGCAGTCCCCAGGATGCCAAATCCTGCTCCACCGGCTGATCCTCAGATGTCACAAGTACAGTCTCTAAACTGGGTCACCGGCATTCACAGGCAGAAATCCAACCTTTGCACTAGCAGGCTGGCCAGCTCCTTTTGTTCTGAATGGCTAACACCCTCGAGTATCCCAACACTGAGCATTTTCCCTCTGCCTGCTACTTTCCATGTTATGGGCCTCCCAGTCTGCCCCCAGTTTCTGGTATCCATATTGCTCAATAGTAAGTAACAGAAGCGACAAAAATTAAGTCCTTTGAGTTTGTAGAAGACAAAGATCCTTACATCCACCACCACCACCACCACCTCCTCCTCCTCCTCCGTACTGCCCTTGAGATCCATATCCCTGCTGGGGGTTGTAACTGGGCTGCTGACCATATGATCCCTGCTGCTGACCACCGTAGCTTTGCTGCTGCTGTTGCTGTCCATAGCCTCCACTTGGGGGTTGACCATAGCTGCTAGTTTGCGAGTTGCCCCCATAGCTGTTAAAAGATAAAGAGTGAAAAAAAATTAAAAGTTCTACAGAACAAATTCCAACACATCTACAAAACAAATTTCATATTAAAGATTAACTCAGTTTCAAATTTAAATCCTGCTTAACACCATCTTTTAAATGTTGCCAATAACGGATCTGCTTAGTTGCCCTGCACTGCCAGACTAGACAGCAGTTTCCTGGATTTACACAGCCGTTATCTTAATATGCAAGCAACCCCAACCTTACACCATAACAGCACAGTTCCAGGTTCCTTCTGGAACCTTCTTTAGCTGCTGGAGACTCAAAATCGAACAAAAAGAAAATTACTCACCTTAGTAAGTGTTTTTTTTTTCTAACGGAGTCTTGCTGTATTCCGACAATCTGCAGTTGGCTCCAGCCTTTAAACTGCCACGGAGAGTATAGGGTTAATTTTCTATGCAGTGCCTAGAACTTTGAGCTCGACTGAGGTCTGTCTGCAGCCCTTTGAAACCTGTCAGATTCTTATGAGCAAAACTAACTACACCATACTATGTAGAAATTGTAACATTTTTAATAGCCAACTGGCAACAGGAAGTTTGGATTCCCAAAGGAAGACTCAAGTCAGAAACCCAAAACCAATCTAAATAAGGATATACAACACCCAAAATAAAGAAGGTGTGCAAAACACCCCGAGAGTGCAGCACTGCACCTCCCACACACTTCCCAAAACCAGGTTCTGAGAGGGAAGGCAGGGAGGTCAGAATACAACAAGACTCCATTAGAAGAAATTATTAAGTGAGTAATTTTCTCTTCAAATATGAAGTCTTGCTGTATTCGACTAATCTACAAACTACAAACAGCACCTCCATGGGGGAACAGAACCTACTTTGGGAATAGGCTCTGAAGTACTGCTGTGCCAAACAGAGCATCACTCCTAGCCTGGATATCAAGAGAGTAATGCTTGGTAAAGTACGTACTGTTTTCCAGGTGGCTGCTAACAAATTTCTGAGAGGGATATCCTGGCAGCAGCCAGGGAAGCAGTTGTACCCTCTTGTAGAGTGAGCCCTCAGGCCTGAGGGTGGAATCTTTCCCAGTTTCTCATAGCAGAACTGTATACAAGACACAATCCACCTGGTAACAGTTCTCTTGGTGGCAGGTTTGCCCTTCCCACTCCTCTAAGTGAGGAACAGCTAGAGGAGTCAAACCTGTGACCCTTGGTACACTATGTAGTAGCTAAGGACTCAACATCTAAACTATGAAGCCTCCTCTCTCTGAGGAACGATCAGTGAAGACAGGAAGAGAGTGATTCAAGTGGAAGTCAAACCACTTTGGGAAAGAATCTCCTATTGGTTCTAAAGACCACTTTATCTCTATAAGAGTGGAGATCGGGTTCCATTGGCCAGACTTGCAATTCTGAATCGTCTGGCAACAGTAATAGCTACCAAAAGTTTTCTCCAAGTCAAGTACTTAAGCTCTGCTGAGACACAGGCTCAAAGGAGGTTGCATCAGTTAAGCAATGCTAACGATGCAATGGAAAAGGATGAGAAAGGACTTGGCTAGGTTGGAGGAATGGTCAGAAGTATGTCAGCTGGGATTCAATGCAAAGAAGTGCAAAATAATGCACCTGGGAAACGAACCCAGGGAAAGAATACACAATTTGGGGGGGGGGGGGGGGGAAGAGATAGTAACAAAGGAAAGGGAGCTGGGGGTAATATCAGATGACCTTAAGGTTAGCAAGCAATGCGAGAAGGCAGTAGGGAGGGCTAGGGGTATACTGGGATGCACAGGGAGAGGCATCACCAGCAGAAAAAGTTGGCGAGACCCCATCTGGAGTATTGCATCCAGTTCTGGACACCCCATCTCCGCAAGGACACAGGATAGAGACAGTCCACAGGAGGCAACTAAAATGGTGCAGGGTCTGCAAGAGAAGTTGTACGAGGAGAGTTAAGGAGCTTAATATGTATACCCCGAAGAAAGAGAAAGGGGACATGATAGAAACTTAAGTACCTCAGTGGAATCAACAAAGTCCAAGAGGGAAGCATCTTTCAGAAAAAGACGTGCAAGAACAAGGGAACACAATTTAAAGATGGGGGGGGTGCGGTTCAGGGGCAATGTGAGAAGTATTTCACAGAGAGGGTAGTGGGTGCATGGAACAGCCTTCCTGTGGAGGTTATGGAGTCAAACTGTGGAAGAATTCAAGAATGCATGGGACAGACATAAGGCAATTCTTGTGTGGGGGTAGGAAGAAATAGGCTGTTGGTCAACTAGGATCTGCAGCCTATTATCCTGTAGGTAGCGAAATGGGCAGAGTAGTTGGGCCAAGCAGTCCTTATCTGCCGTCAAAGTCTATGTTTCTAATGCAAACATTTAAGTCCCAGGCAGGGCAGGATCCCTAAAGGGAGAATTGGAATGAAGCAATCCTTGGAAAATTTACAGAACACAGGATGAGATGACAGTAAGAAAGACTTCCCACTGACAAAAGCAGAAACAGCTGACAAGTGTACCTTGAGTAGCTGGTCTGTGGCCTAGAGCCATTAATATGGACCATATAATCCAGAACTGTAGGCAATTCAGCAGTGTCTGGGGAAATGTTTCTTGGAACACCAAATGCTGAATCTTTTCCACTTGGAGTTACAAGTTTTTCTGGTGGAGGGCTTTCAAGAAGCTTTGAGAATATCCAGAACCCCGAGAAAAATGCAAGTCCACATATTCTAACTCTTCAAGAGCCATGCCTTGAGATCGAGACCCCGAAGATTGGGGTACCAAATCTTCCCGAAAGGAGGTTAACAGGTTGTGCTTCCTGGGAAGAGACAGGGAAAGATGGACTGCTAGAAACAGCAATGGGGGTACCAAGGTTGTCTGACCCAGTCTGGAGCAATCAGAATCACTTTGTAAGGTTGTGACCTTATCTTGACAAACTTTGAACAGGAAAGGGAGGGAGGGCACACAGAAATTTCCTTTCCCAGTTCAAAATCAGAGCATCCAGAGGGACTGAACCCAAGACTGGGGGTCTGCAACAAAAGAGGAAGTTGAATATCTGGGGCTGCAATGAGATCTCTGGAGTGCCCCGCCTTGAAAAAAAAATCACTTTCAACACTAGGGGGTCCAGCGTCCATTCGTGATGGCACTGGGAGATCCTGCTCAGTGCATCTGCTAGCACGTTGTCCTTCCCTGGAAGGTGGACTGCCAGAGAGGTCTGCAGGGAATAAGCCAGGGACCACAATTTCATGGCCTCTGTGCACAAGGCCGTGAACAGTGCGCCTCCTGCTTGATGTACCACATGGTGGTGGTGTCTGTTCTGGCCTGAGCCACCTTGTTCTGCACAGACAGAGAAAGCTTGCAGGGCCAGAAAAACTGCCCCAGTTCCAGGAGACTGATATGAAGGACTCCTGAGGGAGCACAGTCCTGGGCTATGACAGCCCCAGATGAGCTCCTCACCCTAGAAGGAAGCATCCGTGGTAAGGACCACTAAATGAGAGTGACAAATGGGACCCCTTGCCTTAAGTTGTCCTGATCCTGCCACCACTGAAGAGCTTGGATCAGTGTCAAGAGTCACTGGAATCAGTTTAGAGGGTCCTTTTGGGACCAGTGGCCCTCAGATGGAACTGAATGTCTCATCTGGAATCTTGCCCCTTGGGCCACTGCTGTAGAAGTTGCCATGTGGCCCAAGAGCTGAAGGAAGTGCCTTGCTGGTCAGGACACCTACAGACTGAAGGAAGAAGCCAGTTCTACAAGAACTCTTGCCTTTTCTAGAGAAAGGCAGGCTCTTGCTGTGACAGTATCTAGCTCTGCCCCTATAAAGGTAAGAAGCTGCACTGGTTCAAGGTCTGACTTGGGAGAGGTTGAGAAGAAACCCCAGGGGAGAGAGTACCCGCAGGTCGGACTTGACTTGGTCTGGAGACTAACCCACTATGAGCCAGTCGTCCAGATATGGAAAAATGGAAATCTTCTGCCTTCTTTAAAAGGCCACTACTACTGCCAGGCACTTTGTAAAAACCCTAGCAGCTGAAGTTAGGCCAAATGGCATTGCTTTGAACTGGTAATGGCCTGAGGGCAACTTGAACCTGAGGTACTTTCTGTGGGAACACCTGATGGGAATGTGAAAGTAGGTATCCGAGGTCCAGGGAAGCTAGCCAGTCCCCTGGCCTTAGAAAAATTATTCCCAGTCACAAATCTTGAACCTTGGTTTTAAACGATGTTCGTTCAGGTATCTTAGATCTAGGATGGATCGCCACTCCCTTGTCTTTTGAGGTAAGAAGTACTGGAGTACAGACCTTTGCCTCAGTGTAGGTTAGGAACTCTATGACCTCTAAGGCCAGAAGAGATGAAACCTGCCTGTAGGGCAAGGGTTTCGGAGAGACTTGCAGGTGGAAAAGATCTGGCTCATCTCCGGAAATTTTTTGAAGCAGAGAACCAGTTGCTGGTTTACTACTTCCAGGACCCACTTGTCTGACGCAACAGACCAGTCCTGGATGAAGTAAGCCAGCCTGCTACTGGAATAGGAGTCGCCCAGGCAGACCCATCAGGGTGTCTGCTGGGCAGGAGCCTCAGGCTGAGGAGTGGATGCAGCCTGCTCATCCCCCTTCTGCCTCTCCTCTGAAGAACCCCCTCTGAAAGGGAAGAGGCCTGTGCTTGGTAGAAAAGCCTATGAAAAGGCCTGCCCCTAGAATGCTGCCTTTGAGGGGTTGCCCGCCTCTCTGGCCTGTGCACTCCTGTTAAGTGGTCTTATATTCCTCCATCTTCTTCATGCAATTCTCTGTCTGCTCTCCAAACAGAATTACCTTCCACAGGGAAATCCATGGCCTTAGCCTGGGTGTCCTGTGATAGGACAGTACATCTGAGCCAAGCCATTTTCCGAAGAGCCACAGATGTAGCCATGACTCTTGACACATCACTTGATATCACTGGAGTCCACTGCAGCATGGAACTGTACTTTGGATGCCTCAATCCCATCTGCAGCCACCTCTTCCAGCTCCTTGGCCAGCTGGGGGGGGAGGCCTGTTTAGCCAGTACCAGTACAGTGGCCCACCAGGACTTTTAGTACATGGCTGTATAGGCCATATAAGTAGCCTCTGAGTCCCAGAGAGGACGCCATGTATTGTTGCTTTGCCAAGGTATCCATCCTCCTGGAGTCTTTATCTGGGGTGTGTGAAGCCAAGGGAACATTAGCCCTGTCACAGGCTGCAGCCTGCAGAACCCCAACATGGCTGCATTGCTGGTAGAAAAACTGACCCTGATAAAGTGTACCTCATCCATTATTCTATAAACAGGAGGTACAGAATTAGAAGACAGATTTTTTTGTGTCAGTTTCCCAAATGATTTGTGCAAGCGAATGGACAGTTTCCTAGACTCTGGGATGTCCATCTTCTCTACAACAGGCACATCGACTTTCTGCTCCATCATAGTCATCTTCATAATCCCCATCCTCCTCAAATTCCAGTTCATAAAAATCTTCAGGGCATATTCCTGAACCGGTGGAACTGACCGAACCGAGCCCCAATCCAGCGGAGCCAGATCAGATGGAACCAGGCGAAGCAATTCAACAATCCGAATCGCTCGGGCAATCTCATCAGCGGTCGGAACATAAACCCCTGGATCCGAACCAGCTGACTTGTCTTTTTCCTTTTCGTAGTAACCGATCCCTCAGGATCGGCTCTCTTGCCCGAAGTATCGCCCTGGTCAGGGGGCACTCTTGGTTTGCTCAGAACTGAACTGGGCTGGCCATCCAGGTCAGCAGACTTATCGGCATTCCCCCCCCCCAAGTCTACCTATTCTCTTTTCCAGGGTAGACTTAGGAAAGTTTATACAAATTTGGCAGTCTATCGAGATGTTCAAACCCTAGACAAACACAGGTGGTGTGGGGATCAGCCTTAGCAAAGACTTCCCCACACTCACTGCAGTGTTTAAACCCAGTGTGTCCAGTTTTTTTTCCTTGGGTTTCTCAGACATAGCCAACCTAACCAAAATTACCCTTTTCTCAGCAACACTGAGGCAAGACTCCTTATCGGTTCCTAAATGTCACGGATACTGGAAAAAACGCTAATTTTTTTTTCTTTTTTAAACCAACAAGGACCGGTAATCACACACTAAAGCAAAGAAAGAAATTCAAATGTATAGATTGATTCAGCCGAACCAATCAATAAACATAAGATTTCCACAAAGTAAATCAGAAAACTAGTACTCACGGTACCGCAGACAAGAGCCTGAAACGACAGTGCGGAATAATTTCGGCTTAAAACAGACACTTTAACAGATTTTTGAACCGAGCTGAAGGAGAAATCTCCGGAGCTACTGTTCAGTGAGGCACAGTAAAGAATCAGACGGTTGGGTTTCAAAAGGCTGCAGACAGAGACCTCAATGTTCCATGTACTGCATAGAAAATTAACCCTATACTCTCCAGGGCAGTTTAAAGGCTGGAGCCAACTGCAGATCGTCAGAATACAGCAAGACTTGATGTTGTTTGAAAGCCTGAGGGTGTCTAGATAACGAGGTGTGCCTTTACACTAGACTTTTAATCTGTCCCAGCTGAAAGGAAAAGACCTCCCATACCAACAACTGCCAGTCCACAGATCAGACAATGCAGCACACTCTTCCCCCCAAAAAGATACACTCCCTCTC
This sequence comes from Neoceratodus forsteri, assembly GCA_016271365.2. Classification (NCBI taxonomy): domain Eukaryota; kingdom Metazoa; phylum Chordata; order Ceratodontiformes; family Ceratodontidae; genus Neoceratodus; species Neoceratodus forsteri. The sequence goes on from JADMNL010000026.1 coordinate 322,704,847, forward strand.
TGCCAGCCTGCTTGTACAGGGCTCTGGGCACAAACTTGTATGCTAAAGCCAGGCTGTTAGATGTTTTCAATGGAATCAAGCTTACAAAAACAGTAATGCCAAACAGCCAGTGGCATGTGGTAGCTTCGTCACGCTATTGAGCTACACAGTACATAATACTGAGGTCGATCTTTTCCAAGCTGCAGGTAACACCTGTAGCAAAATGCACATAGACAGGACCAAGTCTGTCAAAATGTCAGAAAGTCCATTGATTTTCCCAATCACTAGACCTGCAGGCTAGTGGCTGCGAATACAGACCCATTCATTGGCGAAGCAGTAGTGCCCCACACCCGCTTTGATTCATTCCACAGACAAGGATGCATCACGAACTACTGTGGTGTTGATAAAGTTAACATATGTATGCACAAATTATTCCACCTTCCTTCTTACCTTGGAGCAGAAGGAGCAGCCGATGCCTGTTGACCATAGCCAGGATAGGAGGACTGCTGTCCATAAGGAGACGGAGAGGCTTGACTGCTTCCATAGGAAGAAGATCCATAAGACGGAGGGGTAGACTGGGCACCATATCCAGCTGAAATGCAAAAAGCCTCATTTAAAAAAACAAGTCAAAATGTACAAGAAACAAATACTGATGTTGATTTGTAGGCGTACCCCTATGAAGTTCACTTGATGGAGACCTTCAAGTGTACCTTAAGAGCAGGAACAGGGTAGGATCTAAGGGCATCTTTAACTTAAAGCAGCAGTGCCCCGAAAATGGGCTAAAATGTGTCACGTTTTTCTTCCCAAAAAGATGCTAGATGGCTTCCAGTATATTGGTGGTGAAATTCTGTTACATTTCAGAATTTTATGAAAGTTTTTAAATAGTTTCTAAAGAAAAAACATGCCCGCCTCATTTCTGCATTTAAATATTGAGGACTGAGGATAAGAATCAAGGCAAAAATGCAAATGTACTGTACACAGCATAGGAAGCATCCAAAAAAAGTTCTGCCAATATTCTTCATAACCACAGCAGAAAATGAACTTTCTGGAATAACTTTTCACTGCATTGCTGCTTTAAGGAAGGAGAATACAACAAGGGGCACAGCCTGAAACTAGTGGGGGCAGAGTTAAGGAAAGGAGTCACTTTCATTGAAAGGTGGTGTCTGGGTGGATCTAGTTGCCAGAGACAGTTGCAGTAAATACAGCGGCTAGTTTCAAAACGGGGGAGGAGGTGAGAAAATTAGGGCAGGAAGAGCTACTGGGATGTGAAAGAGGGAAGGGTAGAGGGGCAGCTCCAAGGAACCAACAGTTGCACACTCAAGCAGACTTGATAAGACCATTATGGCCGTGACAGGTGTTTTTTTTGCTTATGTTCGTATGTTGAAATTACTTAATTGGCTGCTGTTAATGGCCCCTGAGAGTTCCATTTCAGCATTTTTATGGCTCTTGCCATTTCTACAATGCCTCCTATCCCATGTGACTGATGCATCCAGTATCATTAATTCAACAAGATCTTCTGTCAAGTTTAAAATACAGCTGTGATGTTACCCCCATCCAAAGATCTCTGAAGGCGGCTACATTTATAAATGGCAAACAAAAGATAACTGAGTGGGCTACTGTTAGGAAACCACTGGCATTTTCACTAATAGCATCTGTGACCTCAGGTGAGATGGTCTGAAGGTTGTGTGTAGTTGTGATGAGACCAAAAAGGGTCCTGGACTCACTGTCACAGGACAGGCTGAAAGGCTTTGCATGAACCATGAGATCCCCAGGGGCTACAAAACCAGCAAAGCAAATTAAGAACAAAACTCCAAACAAAAGAACTCCCTAGAAATCTACCAATCACAACACTCTGCATGTTTTTGTAAATGGACTCGTTTCTCCTTAACATTGTGCCCTTGACCACCATTATGGTGCCATCCCATCTTTACAACTAAAGTACAGACACAGGCAAAGGGCAGGTCACATTAGGACTGGCGCAGTGTCTCATGTACTGTTCAGAGGAGAGAAAAGAAAGAAGTTACTCACCATCGTGCATCAGTCCATGGCACAGCAAGAGTTAAGGGATCATTCGTTATGTTTACACTCATCTCTGCCAAACACCCCAGAGATAAAACTTGGGCAAAGTTTAGAATCTGGAATGTAGGTTCAAACTCTTGCATCTGCGCTCTACTCTTGGCCACTGCTCAGGATCAGTTTCCAACCCTGAAGTGGACCAGCAGCTAGTGAAACTACCTAAAACAAGGTGTATTTTTCTATCACCGGGTTCAGGGTTTACCTTTCAACACCCTGATGTTTGAACCAGCCATTACCAGAGTTCACTACGGGATGACTTGCTTTTTTCAGGCAGAGAAGCCGATCTGAGCAACATCCAGAGCAGATAGAGTTTGAACCTATATTCAAGATTTATAGGTGTGAAGTTAGTCGGCTACATGGCAACAGGGGTTTCACCTGGCACACTGGCGACTGTGCCAAGCCTGGGACGGCAGGAGTGGAAGCCAAGCTGGCAGAAGGGTTCAGAGCATCCCTCCGACTATCCGGGAAGGGGGGTGGTGCAAGCTGCACTACTCAAAGTGGCCCCTGGCAGCCCAAAGGGGCTGAGCTCAATTGCAGGTGGGGTGACCCATGCTCGAGGGGGGATGGGGGGTTCAACCAGGACACTACCAGTGTGCAGCAGACTAAAGAGCGGGCCATACAACAGAAAAATGACTGCCCGGCCATCTGGATGACAACCTGCTCCTGCGCCACTGTGAAGCTGAAAGGTGTCCATTCTACACCCAGTGAGCATTGAAGGAATGCCTTTGGCACTAGTCTCCCAATTGTGACCATGGTAAAGGGCCCTGGACATGGATAACTGGCTACAGCGTGCTACGGGGCAGTGACAGCAATGGGGGAAAAACTGAGCAGGCTAGTCACCCAAAGGCGTGGATGACCAGGAGTGGGGCACAGGGACAAAAATATATAATCTACACAAACGCTTAGGTTTACGAACATACGAGATCTGCCAGCAGATAAAGGCCTAGCAATCTATCAAGTCTGCTCGAATGTGCAGCTAGCGCCTACAGGTTTCATCTCCTTGGCGTCTCTCAGCCAAGAGAAATGTATAAAGTGTAAACTATTGAGATTCCTGAGTTACAGCCAGGGGAGGGCGACTGGAAGAAATCCCAGATCAGTGAACAACGATAGAGCTCCTGACTAAGCCCTTTAAGGTTGTCAAGTCACCCCCAAAAAAAAAAAAAATCTACTTGTGCTCCAGAAGGGCCTTGCCCAAGGGGGTAACTAGTGGGGTGCTTAACAGGGCCAAGTCCTGGAAGGTGGTGACTGGGCTTGGGGGCCATGGCAAATGAGGGTCAACTGCCAACCAGAGGATGAATAAAAAACTGGGTGCTATAACAGAAGCTGCATCGAGCTAACAAACTTGGGTGGATTCTCCTTAACCACCACCCCCAAAACGACTGAATATGCAGATGAGATATCACCTCTATTACAGTGCAACAGAAAATTCCAATTACTTTCCAGAAACACAAAATTTCAGTTTATACCAATTTCATTCCCAAGCAGAAATTTAAGTTACATGCGATTCAGATCACATTACAATACATGACACAGTAACTGAAAGATGGAAGGGATCTAGAACCGTTAGGACTGCACCATAGCTTCATAAGCAGGGACCAACAAGAGTGATGTGTACCCTACAAGACAATAGCAGGGATTGTTGAGACAACAGAACATCAGGGCACTGTGGGTGACAAGATGGGACATATTTCCAATAACCTTCAGGCTTAAATCTGATCTTACTGTGGCAAAACTGCAGATTTAGACTTACAAAGCAAGAGTACTAAGTGCGTGCAACATCGACACCTTTCAAATGGGGCCAAAAAATGCAACAGGCGCAAGGGCTGGATTCATACTTTCCTCCAGGAGCAAGTGCATCAGAGGCAAAGTTGGCAGGCCACCTAATTCTCAGCCACACCAAGTTTTCCCCAAATTCTGCCCATACCTCACCAATCTGCAAGTGACTTGAGATGAAACAAAGAAGACTTGCTTCCTTGGAGCAGAAACTTACCAACCTCTATACCAAGATTACTGAAAACAAACCCATGATCTCACACCTCACTGCAGCCTCGAATGTCAATCTGAAGTCAGTCAGTGCTGGCCGTATGGTATATGGGTTCATGCAGGCCAAAATTGAAACACTGGAGAATGGACTGAAGACAGTGCAATGTGCATGTTGGGTCCCCCAAGCTGGGCAGGCCACTCAGAGCTAGTAGCCTCACTGGACCAAATTATCTTTAAGGACTTAGCCCTCCTACCAAGATATGGAATTCATGTGGTTCAGGCCTTCATTAGCCAACTCCAGCCCTGACGAAGCAGCTCTGGGAACAACCACCTACAGCAATCACCACCCTTTCCACTCCAAAGGCCAGGACCCCATTATTGTCAGCCCATCGCAAGGGAGAGATCCTGTGGGAAGAAGCAGGTTGGGCCCCCCTCCACAGATTCATAGACCCAAACTCAAGGAAGAAAAAGCTGCAGTTAGTCAGTAAGACTATTGGGGAAGGAGGACTGCACAGTTACTCCTCCCAGCCAAACTGAAGTAACCCACAACCAAAAGGCTCATATTTACAGAACCGAGGCAGCATCCTGCTTTTCTGATGACTTGCTTTCTGCAATTAGAATCTAAGGAACATGGGGCTGACCCAAAACACAGTGTGATATTGGCAGCTAAAGTACTGTACCGTGCTTATTTGCTAAACTGGGCCACTGGGGTTCTTAGTCTGCTTGCATCATGCCAATGGCATTCCACATTGCATCTTGTCTACAGACATGTAGATTTAAATACTACCTTAATAGCTATGTACTACCATTTTATCTAACTACAAGCTATGTCTTTCTGTAATGCAAGGGGTTCGATTAAAAGTTAAGGTGTATGCTGGTGCACCACTCAGTTTGTGGACTTCTGCATTTCCTTATAGGCCCATCTGTCCACCAGCATGGTATCCGTTTTAGATACAGATGTGCCAAGTTTGATATCAACTTAACGGAGCTCACATGTTCTTTAGCTGGACCAGTGTCCTGCTCCCAAAGTTCAACACCCCACCCACCCAAATGCCTGCAAGTAGTTTTTCTTTCAGGGTGAGAGCACCATATTCACGGACTTACTTTTGAATAATTTAAATCCTTAATCTGAGGTGGGCAATTTAATCTGAGTACGCTTTTGGTTATGAATATTACTATCAAGTATTCTGAACAGATATTGTTTGAAACCCATTTACAGTTTGTGTACATGTGGCTTTTTACGTATGTGAAAACTTAAAAAATTAAGATGACAGAACTGCGGGGCTATGCTGAAATAACACGGGCAGCAGAAATGTTGAGATAACATGGACAGATGAGCTGGATTGTCAGTCACTGCCTATTTAACGTGTACCTGGGTTATTTCCAAAGGCACTTTCAAAATGGGATGAGCACCAAAATACAAAGGCGCGGGGGAGAGAATGCGTTAGTTTTTCTGCACTGATGGGTGACAAGACTTCTGGAACAGACTGCCAGAGGAAGTTGTGGGGGCAAAACAAATAAGGTGGGGAGCTTCAAGCATACTTGAGGATATACAAAGGAAGTATATTAGAAAACGGAGGGTTGCATGAGGCCATATAGGGTCAAAGGGTTTGCAGAGGAAGCAGTGCAGACTAGGTGAGCCAACTTGTCCTTACAACTGTATCTCTGCTTACAATCCAGATTACCCTATGCTTAGCTGCGGGGGGAGGGGGTCATTAATAGCCATCAGAATACCTGTACCTGTTTGTGCCAGCCCATCAGCACATAGGTAGCACTATTGACCAGTCTGTTTCAGCAGCGAGCCAAAGTTGTTGGAGGCTGGCCAAGACAACGACTGGGTGTCCCAGGACGCTCTCCAAGGAGAAACTGCTGTGTGATCACCTCCCAAGGATAACAGGTGGGAAGTAGGCCTGAATACGCCTACAGGGTGGGGGAGCACAGACTGACTGGGGGCTCCACACCAAGTGTGCACACTTACCCAGATGCTTCCAGGGAGAAACCAGAAAAAGGCACCCTCAGCAAAGGGAAGCTCACCAAAATGGTCTGCTCCTGGTGATGCCAGCAGAAGCTTTTGAGGGACCTGGACATGCCAGGAGAATCCCATTGAAGAGGGAAAGCCACAGGAGAGTTACTCTCCAGGAGATGGGGCAGTGAGATGCAGGATCCTGAAGGTGGGGCCAGATTCAAAGAGAAGCATAAACAGAAAATTAGAAGGAATACCTGTCTGTGTTCCCTGTCCGTAAGTAGTTGATCCATAGCCACTCTGTCCATATGCTGAAGTATCGGTAGACTGGCCGTAGGAACTGTAGTTCTGCTGCCCATAACCCTGGGTGGCTTGCTGTGTGTAACCCTGCCCAGCTGGAGCACCATAGGCACCATAACTGTGAAAAGAAAGTTAGCAGAAGCACAAGAGCAACAGGGCAAAGATCACAAGGAACTGAAAGTCACCAGAATCCATCTTACCTCTGAGCAGCAGCCGCTTCAGAGTAATCTGCAAAATAAACAAATAAATGAAGTGCACTTCATCAACAAATGCTTAAATCCTTAATCTACAAAACAGAACACCAAAACCAATCTCCAAAATCACTGCTGGGTTTTTGAACACATCCAGTGTGTCCCTTCTGAACTTTCCCATAGAAAATGTGACTAGTAAAGAACCGAGTAACAGCATCTTGTGCTTCCCTACATTCGCATGTTGCTTGGCCAAGGTCTTATGTTGGGGGCAGGCTGCACCTCACATGTTTAGAAGCAAAGGGGATCTCTGGCCCCACACAATCAACTGCCCCATCTCCGACGTTAACAAGGTAAAAGTGACTAAACTTACTAAATCTGTTACATCCAGGCCTAGGATTCTCCACTTATATCCACCATCCAGATACAAATTTGGAACTAATGCTGATCACATCAAGCTGGTGGTGATAGAGACTTTTCCAGTGAGACCATTCTGTCAGGAAAGGAATTGAACATGAAACCCCACCAGTCAGCTGACAGAATCCAAAATTAGCCAGTGATAATGGCATCACGTGCATGACTATTGCTTCAATCATTTCTGCACATTTACCATTAACTTTTTAGGCAAAAGTGGAGATCTCCAAACCCACTCAAGTAGCCTAGTGGTACATCATGGAATTTGCATGTTACATTACCACTACGCTACAGTACTTGCATGACTTGGAACCAAGCACCCCACTGACCACTACCATTGTCAGCCCAGGAGATGCTGTCACTGACAAAATAAAGGGGTGGGTGAGCAAACCACCTCCCCAAGCAACTAAGCATAAAAGCTTTTTAAGAACAGGACAATTCAATTTGCACCAAGCCCACATTCATGTTTATGGAAAGCGGTACACTATAAAAAAATGCCCAGGCCTCCGTGATCTATAGGGATTTCTGTAATCTACAAGAGAATAGGAATCATATTATCCCTCTGCAGACACAGTTGGCGAAACCCCATCTGAGTACTGCAAGCAGTTCTGGAGACCCCATCTCTGCGAGGACATAGGATGGAGGCAGTCCAGAGGAGGGCAACTACAATGGTGCAGGGTCTGCAACAGAAGCCATACATAGAGACTAAGAGCTAAATATGTATACCCCCGAGGAAAAGAGTGGGGCATGAAAGAAACTTTCAAGTACCTCAAGGAAATCAAAGTTCAAGAGGGTAGCATCTTTCATAAAGATGTGCAAGAACAAGGGACAGTTTGAAGATTGAGAGATGGCTCAAGGGCAATGTGAGGAAGTTGCCCCGAGAGGGTGGTGGACACATGGAAGCACCTTCCTGAGGTCATGGGGTCAAAACCAGTGGGGAATTCAAGAATGCATGGGACAGACATAAGGAAATTCTTGTGGGAGTAAGAAGCAGGCTGTTGGTTAGCTAGGATCTGCAGCTTATCCAACAGGTAGGGAAATGGGGCAGACTAGGTGGGCCAAGAGGTATCTGCCATCAAAGTCTATGTTTCATATTTATTTTGCTTTTGTTTACCAAGTAAGCACACTAGACAGCCAAGTGCCTTTTCAGGAGCTACCCGTGAGGTTACAAACGTAACACACAAACATTCATTACAGTGAACAATACCAACAGCATTTAGACAGACATGGTAACATACAACATCATCAAGTATTAACAAATTCAATTAATAAATAACATACAGGTATGGTCATTACCATTCAATCAGGGACTCTGCCATAAACCCTAGGAATGCAAAAAGGGATAGGGAGATTAGGAGTGGGGAGGAGAGAGACTGGGAAAAATGGGAAGGGATTTTGCTAGGTAAACCCTCAGAGCAGTCAGGGCAGGGAGTGGACCCCGTGCTTTGGGATAGTTAACACAATTAACTGAAGAAACAAACTTCAGCAGAGGAAGTGCAACTTGATAAAATAGGATTCATACTGGGGAAACTTCTCTAAGCTACCACCTCAGAGGAAAGTAAAGTTAATGCAGCAGTGCAAAACAAACAAATCTGCTTTTTCAAGTTTATTCCCTGTACTCTGTAGAGTATGCAGGGACAGAGGATAAGAGGGCAGTAAGCACCAATCTGCGCCTTTGTTTAGGTAATTAGCACCTGCCCCTTTAAGAAATGGCAAGTCAGCAGCACAAGCAGCTCCTGTCTCTGTGTAGTGCATTTGTTGCTGTGCAGCACAGGGAGAGTTGGGAGTGTGAGCTCCACAGTTAGGGAAGCCCAATTTTGAAATCTGAGCCAATCCAGACAGCAGAAGAGAACGGGGCGTGAACTAAACAGAAAAGGAGCAATGTTGACTGGAGAAAAAGGAGCACTGAAATGTGAACCTGCGAGTGTGCAATTAGGAAAGTGTGCCATCTGGAGAAAGGAAGCAGTACCAGTATGAGCAAGGCATATCACAGAAAACTGCGGAACACACTAAACTTTATGCTTGAAGCTGCTAGTGTCTTAATCCCTAATGTATGTGACATAACAGAATGTTGCTGGAACTGGTGGTGTAGAGTTTTTTTTTTTTTTTTTTTTAAACAGTTTGCAAGAGTGAATATTTACAAAATAATTGACAGAATTCAAGATGAGCAGCTGATGTAGTTAATTAACAGCCAACTACCTATGCAGCAGCTGAAATACTGTAGTTTATTTAAAAAACAGTTAGGACTTTTATGAAAGAGACATTTAGCTTTTATGCAGTTTTGCAAGTGCAAACATTTATTCTGATGCCACAAAATGCTACAGTAATTTGTTGCACAAAAGTAAAGCTTGCACATACAAAAAATGGCATAAAAGCTGTGTCCCGAACTCCTAACACCCCCACCCCCCACAAAACCAGAGGAAGCATATACAGAATTCTTGAGTATTACAGCCAACATCCCGTGGCAGTCATTATCAGGAATATTATTCCTTCTGAAATGCCACAACTTGTTTTCAGTAGGGTCCCTAGTTTCTACTTATTTCCATAGCCGGGTGGACTGGAGGATGGGGTGGATGAGTGTCTTGGGTCACAGCGAGTATCTGGATCTAGTATGGTTTACACTTGCAACTTATCTTCCTGAGCCAGTGCTCCAACCACTAGACCAGTTCCTCCTAGTAGCTGCACTGCCTCCTTACTGAGCAGATCTTACCATGTTTTTAATACATTTTACCTTTAGCTCCAGGTCAGCTGGAAAATGCCAACACCCAAGAGCTATTCCTGGCTCTTGTCCACAAAATCATTTTCTACCCCAGAGCATGTACTTGATCTTTATCACCAGCATTGTACCATCACCCCCTAATGTTCTCATTTTCCTTGGTTTACATTTCTGCCACCTGCTGTGTTGAAAGCAGCAATACCAGATAGCAGCCGCCATATCTGCTGTAGTGTTACAAAAACTGATTACTTCCTGGTTCAGTACTGTTGCTTTAAAGGGAAACTACCATGTCCCCATTGTGCCCTGCCTCTGTATTAAGTGGGGGATTAGCAGTTTAATCAATACGAACTTTTTTATACTTGCTCGAGATTTAAAATTGTCTGGTTGATCCTGCGCCCTCCCCACCGGCATTTTAAGTTTTGCAAATCCTCCTGGCACACCCACAATCACCTGCTCTTGTCCCCAGTATGATGCGTCCTGCGGGATCAGCCAGGGTGCTTGCATAGCATTACTGTAGCTACTTTCAACGGCTCGTTTGGAGCAAACATGCGAGGCCAGGTGCAGACTGACAAGGCACCCTAGCAGTCTGCACACGGTCTCGATAAAACATGGGACACATGCAGGATCCAAACCAAAGCTATGGCAATACAGATCGCATTCGCTCCTAATAGCTATGGTTTGAATCTTGCGTGTGTCCGTGTTATACCGAGACCATGTACAGACTAGTAAGGTGCTTGTCAGTCTGCACCTGGTCTGTTTACCACGGAGACATGTCTGCTCCAAACTGGAGCCATCTGGAAGCAATGACATTACAGCAATAATATGCAAGCACCCTGGCGAACCCTGCAAGACACATTATACTGGGAGACAACTGCGGGTGCTTGTGGGCTCGCAGGTAGGATTTTCAAACTTAAAATGACAAGGGTGCAGGAACAAAACAGCTGTAAATTACTACAAGTCCAAAAAAGTTTGTATTTATGAAACTGCTAATGGGGCCCCACTTACAGGTGGGAGCCGGATGGGACGCCGTTTGCCTTTCAGCAGTGTAATCTACAACACCACCAAAGGAAATTGTCCTAGAGTTCTGGAGAAAAAGACCAAATCGACGTGGGTGCACAAAGGATACTGCAAGCCAGCCGCAACAGCGCCCACTGTCCGCGACATTCTAGACTGCGAAGAGTGATGGTAAGCGGAAGCCTCAGACTGCGAGTAGCATGAAGCACTACCAGATTGGCAGACGCAGCGCCGCATCATGTCGTCATTCTGCCGCAATGCGGAGGAAAATGGGATAATTGCAGCTTCGTCCGTAACGCTATACCACCCGGTAGCACGCAATAACCGATTCGGCTCGTATGCAGTACGTGGGTCTCAAAATGGCGGACGAGATCTCAGCTGCTGAGATTTCAAATAGTGACGTTCCTACACAGTTAGTCGGGATGCCTACAGTATACTGTTCTTAGAGGGAGAGGGCTTGGCCCCCAAAATATGGGTGGGCACTGCGCCCGATCTGTGGAACTCTCGTCCGCCATTTTGATAGGACACTGCTCCCGCTGCGCACGGCGATCCGTTCGAACTGAAACGACGCACCGCGAATTTATCGCCAAATACAACCCCTTCACAGAGTATAGTACGACCCCGAAATTCCGACGCAATTGACGGTTTCGGGCTGCACCGATAGCCAACTGCAGGATACACTGGAAGCCGTGTGTCAATACAGCGGCCTCTACGCTCTACACCCGAAAGAAATATTGCAGTTTTGCTGTTAGCCCTCAACAAACTCGGTATAGGACCGCCACCTCTCATTTTACCGTTGCTCGCCATGACACGACCCGCTGCTCACGGCAATCCTTTCCGACTGGGGCGATGCACGGCCAAGTTACTTGTCGCCACCCTAATTATACCACCCCAACCCCCTTCGCACAATGGTACGATCCCAAACATTGATGCAGTGACGTGCACAATCACGGCATGAATTAACCGGTTGGAGTGTGCGCCAAGGAATGGCGTGCGTCTCGAGCAGTTATGCGTTAGTCCACCCCACCCCACTGTTCAGGGTTTTTCTTCATTACGGCGCCCCTACACGCTTAGCCCCTCCCTATCCCGCTGCCAAGGACGCTGCGGACACAATGGCGGCTCAGCCGACTGACGCAGTTTATAAAAGGTACCGATACGTGGGAAATGGCCGAATGATCAAACCCCGCCGTTCATCCCGACGGACGCAAAAAGCAATTTACCCGTGACACGTTCTCCGGCGGGCGAATTATCACGCATACAGTTATTCCAAACGAACAAAAAAGCTCTAAATTAAAATAAGGCCGCGAATACCAGAAACAGCAATACAAAGACCGAAACAATTCAAACGAAGTACTTGCGATACTACCGCGTTTCAACCTACGCCACCCCAAAAAACTCCATTTGCCGGTGACACCACTTAGCGGACGGAGAATCGGATCATACAGTAATACATTATTAACGGAATTATGTTTAAATAGAAACTCGGAACCCCAGCAGACCCATCTCCCTTCAGTTTTTATATTCCCAGTATCAGCCCTACAGTTTTTACTTTCATAGAATCCCATCTCCACAAAAAATCTACAATATTTATAGCCCTCTCCTGCCAAATCCCCTTGTTCTATTATTTCAAGGTGACGAATTTATTTTTTAGTTACCGCTATGCCTTACCGTTGCTCGCCATAAACTAAGTACTTCTCACCACGACGACCGAAACCGATAAAACTGTAGCACTCATGGGTAAGAAGGTATCGTTCTTAGGACGCTCCCACTCGTGCAGGGCACAGGGTGTCGTAAGGAAAACGAGTCTGATGTGCTTGGGATGGATATGCTCTTTGTATCTTCGGTTGAAGGAAGTTATGTTTGAGTGAGACGAATAGGACCACATATATGCCAGGAAAAGGCTGGAACCCTTTAAGTATAAATTTGACAATTGTCAAACGATCAAGTCCCCCTCTTTTCTAAGAGGAATGGTATATTTCAATGGCATTCGGAGACATGATCAGTGACGTCACAAAGGGGCCGCGACTTGCCACAAAGGCCCGGCACAGGGGGGTCTAAGAAATCAGAAATTATTTTTGTAATAGTGAAAGCCATTGCTATGTACTCAAAGTACACGTTATACTGAGGAGCACAAAACACTGATCTTAAGTGGGGAAAACCCAGGCTACCTGATCCAGGGCTACCACCAGCCCAATCTGACATTGCTCTAACACCAGGAGAATTTTCCTGTACGTTGTAATAAACGTAGAGAACAGCAAAAAGGCCCAAGGGCAATCCAGTCTTCCTTCTCCTACCTATTGAGCCCAAAACACCAACTGGCTACTCTTTGCCAGATTTCCCTGAACCACCCAACACCACCACAAAGCTATCCCATAGAAACTTAGAATCTGTCAGCGGAAAGAGACCACTGGTCCATCTAGGTCTGTCCTATCCGTAGCAAGCAATGTGAGAAGGCAGTAGGGAGGGCCGGGGTATACTGGGATGTATAGGAGAGGCATCAGCAACAGAAAACAGGAAGTTGTTATCCCTCTGTACAGACAGTTGGTGAGACCCCATCTGGAATACTGTGTCCAGTTCTGGAGACCCCATCTCCATAAGGACATAGACAGGATAGAGGCAGTCCAGAGGAGGGCAACTAAAATGGTGCAGGGTCTGCAAGAGAAGCCGTATGAGGAGAGACTAAAGGAGCTTAATATGTATACCCTTGAGGAAAGAAGGAGAGGGGACATGATAGAAACTTTCAAGTACCTCAAGGAATCAACAAAGTCCAAGAGGTAGCATCTTTCAGAAAAAGAGACTTGCAAGAACAAGGGACACAATTTAAAGATAGGAGAGGCGGTTCAGGGGCAATGTGAGGAAGTATTATTTCACGAGAGGGTAGTGGATGCATGGAACAGCCTTCCTGAGGAAGTTGTGGGGTCTAAAACTGTGGGAGAATTCAAGAATGCATGGGACAGACATAAGGCAATTCTTGTGGGGGGGCAGGAAGATAAAGGCTGTTGGTTAACTAGGATCTGCGGCCTATCCTGTAGATAGGGAAATGGGCAGACTAGATGGGCCTAGCGGTCCTTATCTGCCGTCAAAGTCTATGTTTCTATGTTTCTATATTATATTACCCCCAACCTAGTGTCCGGAGAGAGGGGTTCTTCCTCACAAACAACCTCCCGTGGGACTACAAACCACCTTGCTCTTCCTAGCAATGTCTGAAGCCATCCAGAGTGCCTGTCCCCACCACTTCTGCCATCAGTCTGTTCCTCTGCTCCACCACCCTCTCTGTAAAGTAGAACTTCTTCACAGCCCTCCTGAGCTTACTCGCCACCAATCTCCAATCATGCCCTCGTGTAACTGCTTCCCAATTTCTAATAAACAGATCTTCATTATTCATTCTCTTTATACCCCTCACAAACCTACATTCAGTTTTAATTCATTAGGAATAACCCTTGAGCAAGTCTTAATTTACAGTGGTGTCCATCAGCAGTTCATGTCCCCCTTCTTGCATCTGGCCTCCAGGGAGTACACCTTCAGGATTACCAGCAGTTCCTCATAGGATCTGACTTGCTGGCCCTGGATTATTTTGGTCCCTAGTGACCCACTCAAAAAACAGTATCATGTTGATCTGGCATGAACTCTGTGATACAAACACAAGCCACTTGCTGTCTAGCAGCATGTTGTCTTCTTAGTAGGTCACCATTTCCTCAACTATGGTATCCCTCAGATTACCAATGAGCGGTAATACTAGCCTGTAGTTGCCTGGGTCCCCCCTGCACCCCCCCCAATGAAGTGGGATGTCATCCGTAGACCTCCAATCCCCTGACACTACTCCAGACTCCAGTGAGTCATTGAACAGCTGGGTCAAGGGATGTACCAGTCCCCTACATACCCTCAGGATCAGACCACCTGGACCCAACGCTTTATCCACCCTGATGATTTTCAGCCCTTACATAGAAACATAGACTTTGATGGCAGATAAGGACCCTTGGCCCACCTAGTCTGCCCATTTCCCTACCTAGAGGATAAGCTGCAGATCCTATTTAACCAACAGCCTATTTCTTCCTAGCCCCCCCACAAAAATTGCCTTATGTCTGTCCCATGCATTCTTGAATTCTCCCACAGTTTTAGACCCCACAACCTCATCAGGAAGGCTGTTCCATGCATCCACCACCCTCTATGTGAAAAAATACTTCCTCACATTGCCCCTGAGCCATCCCCCATCTTCAAATTGTGTCCCCTTGTTCTTGCACATCTCTTTTTCTGAAAGATGCTACCCTCTTGGACTTTGTTGATTCCACTGAGGTACTTAAACGCTTTATCATGTCCCCCCTCTTCCTCCTTTCCTCAATGGTATATATTAAGCTCTTCTAGTCACTCCTCAAATACGCCATCTCTTTTGACCCCTGCAGCATTAGTTGCCCTGCATCCCTGTCTGTGTCCTTCTTGAAATGGGCTCAGGCTGGGCCAGGTCTCAGATGGGGTCTCACCAAGCCTGAAGGAATGGCTGTTTCTGCTCTCCCAATCACCCAGCCTCCCCACCGCTCTTCCCATGCTACCAACCTTAAGGTCATCTGATGGATTACCCCAGGTCCTCCATTTCTATTGGTGTTATCTACCCCCATGTGTACTCTTCCCTGGGTTTTGTTTCCCAGGTGCATTATTCTGCACTTCTTTGCGTTGAATCAAAGCTGCCATACATTTGACCATTCCTCCAACTTGCCAAGTCCCTTCTCATCCTTTCCGCCTCCTTGTGCTATCAACCCTGTTGCAGATCTTTGTGTCATCTGCAAAGAGATACTTTTTCCTTCCAGTCCCTCTGCAATGTCCTTATAAAGACATTAAAAGGACTGGACCCCAGTACTGAACCCTGCAGGTACCCCACTAGTAACCCTCCTTTCTTCACTGTGGACTCCATTTACTATTACCTTGCTGTGTCCTGTTGTCCAGCCAGTGTTTCCAGGCTACCACCCTGGGACCCACTCCCAGGCTGGCTAATTTGATTTATTAATCTTTTGTGTGGGACTGTGTCAAATGCCTTGCTAAAGTCTAGGTAGGCCATGTCCACAGCCCCTCCCTGGTCTACTACTTTGGTCACCCAGTCAAAGAAATCAATTAGATTTGTCTGACATCACCTTCCCGCTGTGAATCCATGCTGCCTTGGGTCCTGTGCCCCACTGGCCTCTAGGTACTCAACAATTCTTTCCTTCAGAAGTGATTCCATCACTTTCCCTACCACTGAGGTCAAACTGACAGGTCTGTAGTTTCCTGCCTCTGTCTTGCTCCCACTTTTGTGAAGGGGAATCACATCTGCCTTCTCCAGTCCTCAGGTACCACACCATCCTCCCATGATTTATTAAAAGGGTAGTCAGTGGTGTCACTAGTTCTCTCTTACACAAACATACAAAATTTGCCAGCAGATAAAGGCCTAGAGGTCTATCAAGTCTGCTCGAATGTGCAGCTAGCACCCCTTATTCTGCAGCTGCCTCTCCCTTCCCTCCCCTTCATTAACCCTCCCCCTTGTCCTGTCCCATCCCCTTTTGAAGCAGTCCACTGTTCTACTGGGTACCACTTCTGCAGGTAATGCATTCCACCCAGCCACCACCCTCTCTGTAAAAAAGTGTCTCCTCATCTCCCTCCTGAACCTTCCTCCCTCCAGTCTCATATCATGGCCCCTGGTGTCCCTCCCCTCCCTTACTTTGAACAGCCCCTCTGTACCTGTCTTGTTTATTCCTTTCATGTATTTAAAGGTTTCAATCATGTTCCCCCATCCCTCCTCTCCTCCAGTGAGTACATGTTCAACTCCCTCAACCTCCTCTCGTATGATAAGTCCCCAGCCCTTGATCATCTTTGTCGCCCTCGCCTGCACCCCCTCCAGTAACTTAATGTCCCTCTTCAGATAAGGGCGCCAGTACTGCACACAGTACTCCAGGTGCGGTCTAACTAATGACCTATACAGTGGCAGAATCACCTCCTCCCTCCTCGAGGATATACCCCTTGCAATACAACCCAGCATTTTGTTGGCCTTTGCAGCTGCCTTCCTACATTGTGCAGAGTTGTTCATTGACCCTGTAATGAGCACACCCAGATCCTTCTCCTCCTCTGTCTGGGCTAGCTGCACTCCCCTAGCTGGTAACTCCTCCTTGGGTTCTTCATCCCAAAATACAGCACCTTGCACTTTTGGCATTAAAGCCCAGTTGCCAGGTGTCTGACCAGGTTTCAAGCTTTGCCAGATCATCCTGCAACCCCTGCCATCCCCTAGGTCATCCACCACCGCTCCTACCTTGGTATCATCAGCAAACAGACTGATCTTGCTCTTGATGTCCCATGATATGTCTGCAATGAATAACCCAAACAACACTGGTCCCAACACGAGCCACAGCAGAACAGAAAGCATTACCAACATCCACCACGGCCTTTGGGAATAGTAATAGGAAAAAAAGTCTTAGCCCAAAACTGGCTTAAGAGGTCCCCTCCAGCTATAGCCCAGTGGAGCAATACCGTACTAGAATCGATGCAAATAGAGAAGACTCAATACACAGTCTCAGATCAGCAGGCCAAATACAATTAGATATAAGCCCTTTACAGCAATCATTGGGTACTCTATGGTTTCCACTGTAACCCAGTATCTTCTTTTCCTTAGAAGGTAACCCTGAAATGTCTCTCTTGATGGAGCATGTGTGCACTGAATTATGACAACTAACATGAGGTATATTTCTTGGGGTAACCTAAATTTAAATATAGATTAAACTCACTTAAGAATCAAGCTGGAGGAAAAGAGAAGACATAAATACTAGGAATTACCTGTACACACAGACTCTCCCGTTATACCAGATGCTGATATGTACATGTATAATCTAAAAGATATCTGTATGTAATAGTGTCCTGAAGAGGCCTGTGAGCCTACCGTGCTCTCTAATGTAACCAAATTGTACTTGACAACAATTACTATATAAGTCTGTGACCTGCTCTATGTTTAAAAAGCTAAAATAAAGCTTAAAAAAAGGAGTCTTACTTGTAGCTACCGTGGAAATGGGCATGTTCAAGCAAGGTCTTTTAAGTATTTCATAAGATTCATAGGCTAGATACAAGTCCATAGCTTGTGCCAATGAGACTCACCATTTTCAATGGACAGAAAACTCCTCATGCAGTTATCGAGTTACTTTTTAAAAGTAGCCATGTTAACACTGTTTATCACCCAGTCTGGTAAACCATTCTAGTGGATTACCACCCTCTGATTATCCACCCTCCCTTCTGTTAGTTTTATAGTTCTCACCTCTGAGTTGCTAACCGTGTGCTCTGTTTGTTTTATTACATATCCTTTTTTCCCATTGTAGACATTCCCATAGGTTCAAATTATTGAACACCAAGTATATTAGGCACAAATCACCTCTTAACCTTCTATACTCCAAGGTGAACATTCCAAGTTCCTGTAATCTATGTTCATAACATTAAAGTTTAAGTTTATATATATTTATGGTTGTCTTTCTCTGCACACCCTCTAGTTGCCCAATATCTCTTTTGTGATACGGGTTCCAAAACTGAATGCAATACCCTGTCTAAGGCCAAACCATTGACCCATACAGTGGCATCAAACTTGAACTACTTCTACTACGAATATTCCTAAGTATGTAATTTAACATTATATTTGATCTCTTAGTAACATCAATAACATGATGGTGAAATGTCAAAGCATTTTTAATGAGTATGCCTAGATCTTTTTCACTCTCTGCACTTTTTAATTCTTTAGCATGTAAGTAATATTTATGGCAACCATTTCTTTTTCCAAAGTGCATGACACTACATTTATCGATATTAAAAGCCATCCTGTGCTCAAGTTCCTATGTTCCGATGATATGTAGATCTCTTTGGAGGTCTTCCATAGCTTTTGTGTTGTTTACTATTGCCCCACTTTTACAGTCATCTGCAAAATTTGCACATCCATAACCTGTCTGATGATACTTCAAGCAATGATATAAAAATATTGAAAAGTATCGGTCCCAAAACAGATCCCTGATGGACTCTGCTCATAACATCACCCCAGTCATATGTAAATTCTCTAATGCATACATGCTGTTTCCTGTCTTTTAACCATGCTGCAATCCATCTGACAATTTTTGGGTCAATTCTCAGTTCCATTAGTTTATCAATTAATTCTTTGTGTGGGACAAGGTCAAAGGCTTTGGAAAAATATAAATAAACCTCTTCAACTGATAGTCCCTCATCCAGAGCCTTACTTACATGGTCAAAAAAATTATAAGATTGTTCTGGCAACATCTTCTGGGAACAAAACCATGTTTGTTATATCAGTCTGACCAGTTTCACTTAAATGTCTGTCAAGCAGTCCCTATTTATATTCATCCAATATTTTACTGACTACGCAAGTTAAGCTAATTGGTCTGCAATTTTTGGCATCACTTCTAACTCCCTTTTTAAATAAGGGGGTCACAGTTGCAGTTCTCCAGTCATTCGGAATGTCCCCATCATCCAAGGATCTATAGTGGGCTTCACACAGGTTATTTCCTCCTCTACCCATATATATGGTCATTCATTGGATTTGGTATTCCTCCTGGGGATGGAGATCTCCAATTTGGTGGTGGAGCCAGTTGGATGGTCTGACCATCACACCATCGGGTTCAGTTTCTGACCCCGGTAGGTCGGTCTCTACAGAGATGGTCCGGTACCGCCCTTTGAGGGGTGTCATCCCAGAAGACCTGATGGCGGTGCTGGATCTACAGAGTTTGCCAAGTGAATGCATGGATCCTGGGGACCTGGTTCTTGCCTATAATAAGGCGGTAGCAGGGGTCCTGGATTCCATTGCTCCTGAATGTGTTCGACCCCTCACCCTTCGCCCAAAGTCTCCTTGGTTCGATGAGACTTTAAGGGAGTTGAGGAGAGTGGGAAGAAGGCTTGAGAGATGTTATGGAAATCGGTCTGAGTGTGACAGGCTTAATTTGATGGACCACTATCATGTCTATCAATCAGCAATTACCTGTAAGAAGGCAGAATTCCTGTCCAGGGAAATTGCTGCTGTACAGAATCGACCAGCCCAGCTCTTTCGGACCGTGGACAGACTGTGCAATCCACTCTGTCTTCAGCCCGAGAGAGCATTTTCACAGGAACGCTGTGAGGAGTTCGCTCGATTCTTTGCAGATAAGGTTGCCACAATCAGGTTGATCGCCTTCTAACTCCCTCAAATGGGAGTTGTAGTGGTTGGCAGTAGATGTCGGACACCCAGTTTGTGTGGTCTGACTTTGACCGACCCACAATCAGTGACATAGTGATGATCGTCCAATCACTGTGACCGACCAACTGTAGTTTGGATCTGGGCCCCACCCACCTCTTAGTAGGATGTGTGGATAAAATCAGTCCGGTCCTTGCTGAGATAATCTGGTTGTCATTGGAGAAGGGGATCTTTCCTGACCCCTTGAAGGAAGCCGTGATTAGGCCCCTTCTAAAAAAAACCTCCTTAGACCCGGAATGTCTGGCCAACTACAGGCCTGTCTCTAACCTGCCTTTTGTAGGCAAGGTTATTGAGAAGGTGGTTATGCTTGCAGTTGGACGATCATTTGACCAGCCACAATGTCTATGATTCTCCAGTCAGGATTTAGGAAAAGACATAGTATTGAGACAGCCCTTGTTAGAGTACTTAATGACCTCCTAATAGCGAGAGATTGAAAGACCGCTCCATCTTGGTCCTTCTTGATCTATCTTGCATTTGATACCGTTGATTATGGGGTTCTTTTGGAGTGCCTGCGGGTTATCTGTGGGCTATCTGGTTTAGTCCTCAGTTGGTTTCGATCATTCCTCAAGGGTAGGACTCAGAGGGTGGTGTCTGGGATTTGTTCCTTGACATCATTCCCCCTATCTTCTGGGGTGCCGCAGGGCTCTATTTTAGAACCCATGTTATTTGCGGTATATATGCTGCCATTGGGAGTGATCATTAGGCAGTACGGCTTGAGTTTTCACTGCTATGCAGATGATACTCAGCTGTACATGTCCTTTGTGCCTGGCCAGGATGATGCTGTCTCGGTCTTTAATAACTGTCTTACTGAAATTCAGGACTGGATGACTGTGAGCTGGTTGTGGTTAAACCCTGAAAAACTGAGGTGTTTGTTATGGACCCAGGCCATCGAGGGTAGGTTCGTTGACTGGGTCATCCTCGAATCTTTAGCTTGGGGACCAGCTGGCGACCTCAGACCGGGTACAGAACTTGGGCGTTATATTTGATGATTGTCTGACCCTTAAACATCAGGTGTCAGTTGTTGTCAAAACCTCTTTCTACCATCTGAGGAATATAGCCCGAGTGAAGCATCTGGTTCCCGTTGATGACCATCTAACATTGGTCCACGCCTTCGTTACCTCCCGCTTGGACTACTGCAACTCCCTGTACCTAGAGCTACCGGGGGTGGATATTCACTGTTTGCAGCTAGTGCAGAATGCGGAGGCCAGACTTTTGACTGGTACATCAAGGACCAGTCATATAACGCCTGTCCTCCGTGGACTGCACTGGCTGCCAATTCAATGGCGAATCACCTTCAAGGTTGGTTTGCTGACCTATAAGGCCCTACGATCAGGGACCTGGTTACCTACAAGATCTTCTTCGCCCTTACTGTCCTTCCGTCAGCTCCGATCCACTGATGAGGGATTGCTAGAGATTCCCAAAGTTCGTTTAAAGACATCAGGGCAAGATCATTTAGTTTATGGCTCCAACCCTGTGGAATTCTCTACCTCATCGGGTAAGAGAATGCCTGACTATCCAAAACTTTAAATCAGCTTTGAAGACATATCTGTTTAACCTAGCATATCCAGTTTTTAAAATATATTTATGGACTGTTTTTAAGATTTTAAGTTTTTTGTATTGATTTGTTGTTAAAGCGCCTTGGTTTTGAAAGGCGCTTCTTAAAATACTAGTATTCATTCATTCATTCACGATGGTCTGAGGCTCTGCCAATTCCACTGCCAACTCCTCAACACCCATGGATGCAGTCCATTAAGTCCTGAGATTTATCACCTTTAAGTTTTAACTTAACTATAATATTCTGAGATTCAATGATAGTAGTGTCTCTGTTTTCACCTGTTGATGATTCTGTTATGATAGCAACCATCTCATTCTGTTGGTTTATACTCAAAGGTGATTATTGAAAATATCAACCATAACCTTTACATCTGTTATTAATTTTTTATCTGTCTCTAATGGTCCAATCTGATGCATTGATACTGTTGTTGTTGTTTATGTAACAGAAGAATGCCTTCTGGTTATCTTTGCTTTGGATGTAATTCTATCCTCTTCACTATTTTTTAATAGAGATTTTACATTCTTTAGCTCTTTCCTTAAACCGAGCTATCTGTTTGGTGTTGGATTATTTTATATTTTTGTAGGCTCCTTTTTTCCTACTTATACTGTTTTTAATTTTGCTATTGAACCAAGATGGGATTTTCCCTTTTTGATTATATTTAGTCCTTAGTGGTATAAACATTTCTGTAGAGTGCTCTAATGTACAATTGATTTTATCCCATGTTCTGTGTACATCTAGTTCCATTAACTCAGTTTCCCAACCCCATTGTTTTAGGAAATGTATCATTCCTGAGAAATTTGCATTGTTTAAACATCTGATTTTAGTTGTTCCTTTTCCATCAATATATTTGCATAATATTTTAAACAGTACCACAGTCTGATCACTTGTACTCAATGGTTCTCT
Organism: Neoceratodus forsteri; assembly: GCA_016271365.2. Lineage (NCBI taxonomy): Eukaryota > Metazoa > Chordata > Ceratodontiformes > Ceratodontidae > Neoceratodus > Neoceratodus forsteri. Next base: position 322,727,170 of record JADMNL010000026.1, read on the forward strand.
TACTACACATGTACTGATAACATCTTCCATGTTGCTAAAAACAAGGTCCCATGTATTTTGCCCTCTTGTTTTATGGTGTACATGTTGTTCTAGATTATTTGTAATGAAAATATCCTTCAGTCTATTTTCAAAATTAGATGTTCCGATGGACTGTCCCAGTTGATATTTGGTAAGTTAAAATCCTCCATTTAATATATTATTGATCACGGTTGATGAATAATATAAAAATACAGATGATAAGACCACCTTACAGTTGTAAGAGGGTCTCACTTACATTCCTGGTGTTAGAACCACTCACCTTTGGGTCGTGGTTCTCTTACCCTATACATTTGTCTGAGATCACTCTTACAACCATAAGAGTAGTCTCATCACTGGTATTAACACACAGTGCACAATCCTGACTGGTGAATAATGATGCCTTGATTTATAACTGAACATAAGTCCTTAGACATTTTTCTCTCTTTCAAGTAATCCATTCCATATCTTATACCTTTCAGCTTGTACAACACAAGCTCATACAAGATCCTGCTGGGAGGTATCAGCTGTCAAATCCAGCTCAAATGAGATTTTGACTGGAGTTAATCAGATCATCATCCATGAGAACTACTTTAACACAACGTTGAACAATGACATCGCCCTCCTGCAACTGAGCCAAAGCATGACATTCACAAACCGCATCCTGCCAATCTGCCTGCCCAGTTCCACTGTCCAGTTCCCTGATGGCATGATGTGCTGGGTCACTGGCTGGGGCAATATCCAGACAGGAGGTGAGTGTCAGGGGTAACTAGCTGGATTAGAACTGTGTAGAATTTTCAAATACTGCTTCTGCTGGAATTCCATGAAATTTAGGGAATTCTACCTAATTCTCCGTAATTCCAGTAGAAGCAGAATTCTGTAATTCCAAAAGCAGAATACTTCTTTATAAACAGTAAATTACTAATCTGTGGTTTACATAAACCATGGAATCACAGTCAGCAGTTTACATAAACTGCTGATTCATTTTCCACCAACTGCAGAATGATATCCTACAGATTACATAATCTGTGGAATATATATTTTTGTAGTTTACATAGAAATGATTTTCATAATTCCAAGGAATTAAATAAGACATTCTGGAAAGAGTTTTGAAGGAAAGCAAGCCCACCAACACAGTGGTAGCACTACCTCTTGCGATGCCAATTACCCAAGTTCAGGAGCAAACTTGGATTATCAGAGGGCTGGCTGGGGGGAGAAAGATGAGTGTCCCCAAGGATTGCTGTACTTCTCCAGGGTGGGGAGGGTCCTGATGCCTCATACACTACTGATCCCTGGTGATCACTAGGGGATATGTGCACTTGGGACCAGCGCTGAGGCACAAGATTGGTGGGGCAGCAGACATCTGCACTTTGGGGGTGGGAACATCCCCAACGTGCATTGACATCATTGTACATCCACCTCCATCAGAGGGTGACAACCAGCAGGGAAGAAAACCCCCCTTCTAGTGAGCAGCATGAACGCTGAGGAACCACCATGACCCTCTCCTGGATGATGCCCAGTCAGCATATCGAGGTTCCTAAGTTGATCTTGGTCTCTTCCCTGACCCCTAAAGAGCTTTTCTGTGAGGGAAAGTTGCAGTCCACCTTGTGCATGCAAACTGGGGGATGCTGGGTGGGTGGAAGTGAGGGCGGACTAGACAAAATACAGGATAAAGTCCACCACAGAAACAGAGATAAGCAAGGTTACACAAATAATTCAGACATCAATAGACGGCAGCCCTACTGTGCAGTCAGTCGGCGGGCGGGCGGTGGCAGGCGGGTGGATGCTGCTGCCCGCTGGCTGCCGTGGGGGAGCGGGTGGTGGGCTCATGGGTGGGTGGGGACACTAGATCACCAGGATATGGTCTTGGGGGTTTACTCACTTTGTGCCGCTGATTAGGCTTAGCGGTCCACTGGACCACAAGGGATATGGTCTTGGGGGGAGGTTTAATCACTTTGCTGTCCACGATCGGGCTTAGCGGTCCACTGGACCACCAGGGATATGGTCTTGGGGGGAGGTTTAATCACTTTGCTGCCCGCGATCGGGCTTAGCAGTCCACTGGACCACCAGGGATATGTTCTTGGGGGGGTTGGAACCTTTGTTGCCCGCGATCGGGCTTCACAGTCTACTGGACTACCAGGGATAAGTCCTGGGGTTTTACTCTTTGCTGCCCGCGATTGGGCTGCAGGGTCTGGGTATTATTTGTCACTTTGGCCACGATCCGGCCAGTTGGGGAGGGGTGTTTGGAACATATGCCCGCCATCAGGCCAGTCTGGGGGTGGGGGCTTTAACTTATGCCCGCAATTGGGCTGCAGGGTGTCGGTCCCCGACAGCTGCTGCCTGGCAGGGTGCCAGGTGCAAGTCCTCGGGATCAGCACACCTGCATGCTAATGGCGCAAATGGGGTCGTAAATAGATGCAAATGGCCCCTGCACCATGCATGAATTATGGCCCCATTTGCATGTCACCTTGAATATAAAATTTGGCGATGGCACAATGGTACCATACCACCCAACTTGAATGTTTCACTCTGACCACTTGCGGTGGAAGTTCCACTGCGCCATGCACAGGGCTGTGGCTCGGGTGATATTCAAAGGAGTTGCTCAATAGCGTAACTCCTTTGAATATTGCCCCGGCCACACCCCTGCACAACTATTTTGTGCAGGGCAAGGGCTTGTGCCACAAAATAGCGCAGTTTGAATATCCAGCCCAAGGTCTCTTATAGAGTTTTAAGGGTTCATTCTGGAAACCTGGCATGGTGCCCTGGCGAAAGACTGTACCCAATCCCGGAAGAGGGTACGTATCTGAGCCTGTGCATTGGTTCACAGTTTGAATCCCCCCTGAACTTGAGACTAAAGTTTATTCAGACCTAAAAGCAGACAGGAGGGTTACCCTGTCTGTTACCTGTTCACACTATTGTGCTCTGAGGTTGGCACTGTGGGAGTAGAGGGCCTGACCTGCTGAGTGTGTTTGTGACAGAGTCTACCATTAAACGCAACTGATGCCTCAATTGTGGCAATTGAAGTAACACATAGAATGGAGGAACATCTTTACTTTGCATTTGTGGTGCAATAGAAACCATTGCACTGTCTGGGCTCTCTGAACTGACTACTGCGGTTCTCCTGCTCCTGCAAATCTTAGCAATATGCCCCTAATGTTTACATGCATGACACTGAACTTCTCTGAATTTGCACTGGTTCCTGCTATGCTGAGATGACCCACATGATGCACATTTGTACTGGCCATGCAGTTTGGGTGGAGTGGTTGAATTTTTCTTTGAAAACAAGTGGTTTAGACTTAGATTTGAGCTGTTTGGATTTGGGGTTTACTGCAGCAACTTGTACCTCATGTTTAGTGTCCATCTTAGCATGTGCTTCATTTTCTGCAGCTTCATACATTTATGCCACCTGTAAAAGTTCACCAGCAGACTTCTTGACACTTACAGAAAGTAATTGCCGAATATGATGTTCATTATTCAACCCCATAACAAACTTATCAGCTAAATCAGATTCAAGATGCTACCTGCTCCACTCACATGTGAGAGCTAAGCGTTTGATCTCAGCCAAATATGATTGTAATGACTAACCTGGTTTCTGGTAGTAACTGTAGAATTTATACAGTTCAGTCCTTGGGAAAGCTGTTAAACTGTGTTGAGCATTCAATTTAGCCTTTAGCTTTTGATATGACAAATCTTCCGGCCAGTCCAGTGCACACAGACTGCATAAAAGTTTGAAGTTTTCACTCCCCAAGAAAGTAGAAAAAGCAGCTTGAATAAGCTTATCCTGTTGCTCATCATTAGCAGATTGTATGGCAGGATTAAGTAATAACCACTGATCAAACCATCGGGGCCATGTATCACAGTCTGTTCTGTAAAAATTTCAAAGCTGGCTGAAGTTGCCATGATATTGTGCAGTTCCAAATTGCTTGCTTCCAATGCAGAAAGTCACAAAATGGTGTAACTAAGTAAGTTGGAGCTATTAAAATGTCCACCATCCATCGTCGCCAGTTTGTTGTGTTTGGTGGCCGAAAATAAGTACCTTAAACACAACAAAGGTTTTGGTAGGAAGAAAAAACACATCACACTGAAATCTAGGCCTTCTCTTTTACTCCCATTCAGCAACACATACAAGAGGAGACTGGACCAAACACAGGCACACTTACAGGAAGTCACATTCTCTTAAAACTGTACTGTCTCTAACATTTCTTAAAGCTGTACTATACATAACATGGGGGTTCAAAGCTGCCTTGAGTCAGGTGAAAAACAAGTAATGAAAGAAGAAAATAGCAGGATGACACTAGGGGGCAGAGTGGAGTAGTTGGAGAGATAGAATAGCTAAGGAATTAGGTAGCAATTAGTAGTCACTAATGACTCCTAGTGGCCAAGAATGTAACTTGCTAAAGGGATATGGGTACTTAGAAAATTCAAACCAGGCTACATGACAGTGTCACATGACCACAAGCCCCAATAAATGTAGGGGCAGCCCTGGGTGGGCGGGGCAGTCGACGCACAGCATTGACAGGCAAACACAGTTCACACTGCAAGCTCCTCCAAGGAGGAGTGTGCTGTTCAGGCAAAAACCTGCTGTTCAGGGCTGTGCTGTGCTGCTGCTGCTCCAGTGAGGGGCCTGAGGGAAAGGACTATGTAAAGCTCTTGCAAGTTAATCTCGCAAAATATTTTCTTAAGCTAATAAAAGACAAACAAGCAACCAATCACCCAACCCAAAAAAACAAAGGGCATAGTTGTAGGTCTAGTGGCGCAGTATCAACAGTGGGTTTTTCTGAGTGTGGTGTGGGAGGTCTCATCTCCTGATCATGCTGGTCTATGGTTTGATTGATGGCTAAAACCTTCCGTACTGCTTTTCCATCCTTACATTTCAGCAGCACTAAATACATCACAGCGTGGGGAAATCTACACTGTACCTGCCCCACACTATACCTGTCCCTGTTAACAAACAGAGGGCTTCAGTCTCCAGTGCTTCCAGTCCTTCACCTTTCACCAGCACTAAATACATCACAGTGTGGGGAAACCTGCTGTGTACCTGCTCCCACACTGGACCTGTCCCTGTGGATAAATGGAGGGTTTCACACTCCAGTGCTGTCTGTTCCTCATCTTTCACCAACACTAAATACATCACAGTGTGGGGAAGCCTGCACTGTATCTACTCCACATTGTTCCTGTCCCTGTAGGTAAATGGATAGCTTCAGTCTCCAGTGCTGCTAGTCCCTCACCTTTTACCAACACGAAATACATCACACTGTTGGGAAGCCTGCACTGTACCTTCCTCACACTGTACCTGGCCCTGTGGATAAACAGAGTGCTTCAGTCTCCAGTACTGTCAGTCCCCCACCTTTTACTAGCACTAAATACATTACAGTGTTGGGAAGCCTGCACCATACCTGCCGCACACTATACCTGTCCCAGTGGACAAACAGAGGGCTTCAGTTTACAGTGATGTCAGTCCCTCACCTTTCACCATCACTGAATACGTCACAGTATGGGGAAGCCTGCACTGTATCTGCCTCACACTGTACCTGTCCCTGTAGGTAGACAGATAGCTTCAGCCTCCAGTGCTGTCAGTCCCTTACCTTTCACCAAGGCTAAATACATCCCAGTGTGGGGAAGTCTTCATTGTACCAGTCCCACACTGTACCTGTCCCTGTGTATGAACAGAGAGCTTCTGTTTCCAGTGCTGTCAGTCCCTCCTCTGTCACCAACACTGAATAAATCACAGTGTGGGGAAGCCTGCACTGTATCTGCCCCACACTGTTCCTGACCCTGTGGATAAAAAAAAAGGCCTTGGTCTCCAATGCTGTCAGTCCCTCACCTTTCACCAGCAATAAATACATCACAATGTGGGGAAGCCTGCACTGTACCTTCCCCGCACTGTCTTGGCCCTGTGTATAAACAGAGGGCATCACTCTCCATTGCTGTCAGTCCCTCACCTTTCACCAACACTGAATACATCACAGTGTGGGGAAGCCTGCACTGTATCTGCCCCACACTGTACCTGTCCCTGTGTATGAACAGAGAGCTTCTGTCTCCAGTGCTATCAGCCCCTCACCTTTCACCAGCACTAAATACATCAGTGTGGGAAAGCCTGCACTCTACCTTCCCCACACTGTCCTGGCCCTGTGGATAAACAGACGGCTTCACTCTCCAGTGCTGTCAGTCCCTGACCTTTCACCAGCACTAAATACATCACAGTGTGGGGGAAGCCTGCACTGTACCTGCCCCACACTGTACCTCTCCCTGTGTATGAGCAGAGAACTTATGTCTCCAGTGCTGTCAGTCCCTCCCCTGTCACCGACACTGAATATATCACAGTGTGGGGAAGCCTGCACTGTATCTGCCCCACACTGCATCTGTGCCCATGGAAAAACAGAAGATATCAGTCTCTGGTGCAGTCCCTTACCTTTTAGTAGCCCTGAATCCATCACAGTAGGAGGAAGCCTACCCTGTACCTGACGTTGTGGCTAAACAGAGGGCTTCAGTCCCAGATGCTATCAATTCTTCACCTTTCGCCTGTATTAAATACATCACAGTGTGGGGAAATCTACACTGCCCTTACCCCACATTGTGCCTGGCACTGTGCATAAACAGAGGGCTTCACAATCACAGCCCAGCACTGTCAGTCTCCCACCTTTCACCAGGGTTAAATACATTACAGTGTGGAGAAGTCTGCACTGTACCTACCCCTTACTGTACCTGTCTCTGTGGAAAAAAACAGAGAACTTTATTCTCCAGTGCAGTCAGTTCCTTACCTTTCACTAGCACTGAATACATCATGGTATGAGGAAGTCTGTCCTGTCCCTAGCTCTGATGACAGACAGAAGGCTTCAGCTTCCATAGCTGTCAATCCCTCACCTTTCCCAGCATCAAATATATCGCAGTGTGGTTAATCCTTCAATTAACCTACCCCACTGTCCCTGTGGAAAAAGAAGGCTTCAGCCTCCACTGCTGTCAGCTTCTTATATTTCAGCAACACCAAATTATGCATCACAGTGTGGGGAAGCTTCCACTGTATCAGGCCCTGTGGTAGAAGCTAAGGGCTTTGCTCCCATGGGGAATGTCAGTTTCTCACTTTTTGTTTTTTTTATACTTTCTTTATTAGATTAATGTTTTCACATTCTTCCATAGCATTCTTTTACATCTTTTCTGATTCTCAGGTTTCACAACTTACAACTGTTCTGAAATGTAGCTTGTAATTCATACATATTTTGTTGCTCATATCAAATTTATATAAACATTAAAACCATACAAAAAAAGCCACACCTTGTATGCAAATAATTTAGTTCCAAGTAATACCAGGGATAAGTTTTGGGTTGAAGACAGATATTGGGCATACAAAGACAGGCCTAGTTGGTTATAATAGTATGTATTGTTATTAAAAAAAATAATAATTTCATTTATTTATTTCATTTTCTACCTATAGACAGAGAGGGCTCCTAAGGGGAGCTTCCACGGGTCAAAATTGCCTGTTGTCGATAGATATTTTCTTATTTTATCACAAAAAACATTTCTTACTTACAGAATCTGTTTCTGATTTAATTCCCATCTGGTCCATCGTGTAATACAGATTTCCATTCTATTATTTAGAGCATATGACATTTGTTCATTGTGTTGTTTATTCTGAACTATAGATTTCCATTCCCTTACAGTAGGTGAGGCATTCTGGAGCCATTTTTTAGTAATTGTTTTATATGCTGCCCCCAATAAACTAGCCCACAAATATAGGGTATGCCTGTCCCTCATTCCTTCTGGAGGTATACCCAACAATAGGTTAATCTCAGTCACTTGGTAGTGACAACCTAATACATTTACTATGTGGCCCGAGATTGTGGACCAAAAAGTACTTATTTTTGGACAATCATAGAATATGTGCTTATATGCGGCCCTTCTTTCCCCACATAACCTCCAACAGCTTTCCGGTACCCCCAGATTTCTCTGAGCCAATGTTGTGGGTACTAGAAAAAAATCTTGCCCTAACCTTCCATATAAATTCCCTCCACAAAGGGGAGGAGGTAGCAGATCAAGTATTTTTCCATACTTCAGGCCAATCTTTGACGCTGATTACTTGTTTGAATTCTTTTTCCCAGTTTGCCTTGACTGGGTCCATAGAATGTTTATGTAACAAAATTAAGAATTTATAAATTATTGAAATGGCCTTTTCACCAGATAGAGGACCAAATCTGTAGAAACGGGGATTGATTCTCATAGAATTGAGACTCTCTCTCCCTTGCTCTAAGTTGTGTTATTACGTAGTCCCTCATTTGGTAAAAGAACCAGTTTCTCACTTTTTTGAAAGCGCTAAACACAGCACAGTATGAGAAAGCCTCCACAGTACTAGGACCTTAGGATTTGATATGCAGAGGGCTTCAGTCTCACACTTTCAAGAACACTAAATCTCTAACTGTGGGGAAGTCTGTACTGCAGCTACCTCCACTGTACCTGGGCCTGTTGATAAATAGTAGGCTTCCATTGCCAGTGCAATTATCTCCTCCTCGCTTTTCACCATCAACATGGAATTCATCGCAGTGTTGGGAAGCCTAAACCATGCAGCCATCCAGAGCCGGGCCTGCCCCTGAGAATAACCAGAGGGCTTCACTCACTAATTCAGCTTTGATATATTCTGAATGTTGGTGTTCATCATTCAGAACTAAAAAGGACCGTTCTCAGCACACCCTACTAGTTATTCTAAGTAGCGGGTCCCAGATATTATTCAGGGTCCCTGGTGCTCCTCCACCCTTTAGTCCTGATTTCTGTGGCAGGGATCCCAAGTTTCTGTGGCACTGTGTGCTCAGTCCTGTGGCATGAATTGTTAGTTTCTGCAGCAGAACGCAGTCTAGAAATTGGCTAAAATAGGATGTGATGCCACTGATATGAAATGTTGAGCATAGAGATGGAGCTTCGGGATAAACAAGGCAGGCAGGAGAGTCAAGCACTATAAAAAAAAAACTAGTCAAATGAAAAGTCACCCAGAACATTAAATACGGTGGCACATTGTCGGATCCAGGTTTTTAAAGAGGGCCCTGTGACAATAATTAATGGGGACAGACTTAAAGGGGTTTGGCTGTCGGCAAGCATACAGAAAACATCTGTATCTATTATCTTGTGCTAGATACAATGCTTGGTAAGGGGCCATAATAATATACATTTTTGCTGTCTTGGAAATATAATATGTTGGACCAGTTCTAAGCCATTTAAATGTCAAATAAGGGTTCTGCTGCAGCAGGATCTTTTTTATTTTATTTTATTTATAATGCAATCAGTTTACAACTTTTGAGCCAGAGGCTCATTTCCAAAGGCACCTCGTCAGGAGAAGAGAAGATAATACAAGTATAAAAATACATAATAAAAGAGAACAATATGCATAAGGATGCAGGCATACATGTATCCAGGGTACAGGTTACATTGAATGCATTATAAGGTGCAGATTCGGGTATTGTAGACAGAAGGGTTGGTTACAGGGTATAGCAGCATAAGTGTATGATATTTGCAAAACGAAACAGTCGAACAAGTTACATGGAATTAGTTACAGAGTCAGCAAAACATATGGCAAGGACAACACAGCAGGTAGTTTGATTTGGTAACAGTAGTGCATACTAGTAGGACAATTTAGCAAGCAGTATATTAAGATTCTATCATACATGGTACGTTCTTGACAGTTGAAAGGAGGTAGGCAGTCGGATATGGCAGTAATGTAGGTGGTAGGAATAAGGCGGTACGGAGAGGGTGCAGCCCAGTGGGCATTGTCAGGGCAAAGGGTGCATGTACACCCGTTAAGCAGCAGCAGCGCTTGTTGAAAATCTCGCTTTGAGCACACAGTTTTGAATTTGGAGATAGTGGGGATTTCTGAGATGGAGAGAGGGAGTGGTTGTACCAGGAAGGGGCTCTGTATGGAAAGACCTCTGTCCATGTGAGGTCCTAGATTGAGGAACCAGGAAGGTGGCCTTGCAGGAGGTCCAGTACTGACTAGGGGTTGGGCTAGGGGGAGGGAGGATGTCAGCCCGGGTGGAGAAAGTCCTAGCAGGGTTTTTTTAGCTATAAGGCAAGTTTGATATTGCAGCTGTTTGTCAAGGTTTAGCACTGTTGCCATGTCATAAAGCTGGCACGTATGTGTGAGCCTAGGGGCCCCTGTGATTAGCCTGCATGACTTATTTAGGACGAGGCAGATTTTGTCTAGGGCAGTCGTGTTGGCAGCACCGTAGACAGGTAGCCCATAGTCAACCAGGGATAATATAGAGGAAGTGACAGCAAGCCGGAGGGCATCAGGGGGAAGACAGTTTTTGTAGCGGTACAAAATACCAAGCCGTATATTGGTAGCAGAGGCAAGTGCTTCGATGTGGTAATTTAGTAATGCTGGATCTGCCACTGCCATCCAGGAAGCAACGCAATACTTCAAGTTACTGTATGGCAAAAGAGATTAGCTGCCATTTAAATTGCTGCGTTTACTGCAGTAACTCTGCTGCAGGATGCTGCAGTATTGTGTTGCATCCTTGTGGGCTCCAGTGTAGACTCCATTCTAAATCATGATGCAAGTTCTGCAGACACTTCCATGGCTGTGGTATCATAACAAACCAGGAGCCAGGGGACTCAACTATTTAAGCAATATAGCATGACAGGGGATGTGTTAGGTGGGATAACAGCTGGCCTCAGGTGGGTTGAAGTACAAGGCGAAGCCAAGTGCTTCCACCACCTGAGAAGGACTGTTCGACCATCATAACCCACCCCCTGGAGTGCCTCATTGTGATTCTTAAATGCGTCTTTTTAGCAAACTGGATGTATTTTTAACATATTTATTTTTATCTACTTTCAGCCGGGCCTGTTGTGCTGGGGTAATGGCTCGACTCAAAGTAACTCTTGGCCAGTCAGCAGCCAGCATTCCTTCTCCCCATATCATAGTTGATCATTATCATAACTTGCATTTTCTGTTCTCCATTCTCTCTTCCAGCTGGGCAACTTACACTGTATACCTGGGCATGTTCCAGCAGTATGGAAATGACAGCAACCAAGTTTCTGTGGGAGTCAAGCAGTTTATTGTGCATGAGAATTACTCATCGACAACAATGGTCAATGATATTGCACTTGTAGAGCTTATATATCCTGTACCCTACATTGACTACATCTTTCCCGTCTGCCTGCCAGCATCTGGGATCCAATTTCCAACTGGCATCAGTTGCTGGGTCACTGGATGGGGCAACACCGCATCTGGTGGTAAGAGAAAACAAATGTAATTTGTCAACATTAATGGTGTTATCTTTTTTCCTTTTCTGTGAAAGTTTTTCCTCTCATGGTGCCAGCCTTGCAACAGAACCAGCCTGCCCCAAACTGGCACATATCTCCCCTAGTACATACAAGTGGCGAATCCCCCACAGATTATCTCCAACCCCATGGTGGGGCTAGGAAGGGAGGTTATCTGCTCCTCACCTGGTGTCCAGATCCAGGTATCGCTGGGACTGGGTTGCAGTGTGAGTTACAAAATGGGCTAGGCTTCACTCGCTGGCTCCATTTTTTCCATTTGCTCCCCCTGCTCAACCCTCCCATGGTGTCAGATGCAGCCCTCTGCCAGCCTTGCATGCTACTGGTGTGCCCTGGAGGAGGAGCAAGATCCCTGGACCACCACAGAGGTTGTACGGGCAACAGAACCAGATGTCTGACCTTCCAGTGCTGGGAGTGCTGCCACTGGGGCAGGACATTTGCAGCCCTCAGGCCAGCCCCACCCAGCTCCCAAGTCTGTTCCCGAAGCCAGTTTGCCAGGAAGAGAGGGCCCTTACCACTTTTTTTATTTTTAATCTGGATTATATTGCTCATTACACTCCTAGTACCTGTCTCCCTCAGGAAACCCAAGGCACACCATAACCAACTGCACCTCTGGCCCCCACTCACCCACCTCCATTCTGCTCCGGATATCCCCTCAAGTGGGGTCAGGGTTGGGGGGGGGAAATACCACTGACAGCATTCATCATCAGGTAATAGGTGGCAGAGATGTGGGACCTAGATATGCTGGGTACATCATCCGCAGGCTGGCAGGTCATTTGCATGTTTTCTTCTCCTCCTGCAAGGATGCCGATATGAATAATGCTCAGTGCATGTAAAGTTGGTGTCACACAGCCTCCCTCCATGAAGAGGGAGAACTTCCACTTGGATGCTCAGTTCCTTTCCGGTGACTGAGATCCACTCTTTGAACACTAGTAATTGATATAATGAGCAGTAGCAGTATCGTTTTGCTGATGACCCTGCTTTTGACCAGCTAATTGTCTCCTGTCTTGGGTGCTATTAGCTCTTTAGAATGAATTATTCATGACTGGCCCACCTGTGCAGTGGTAGCGCTATTTGTGATGCCAGTGACCTGGGTTTGGGAACTAGCCTGGGTCATTAGAAGGATGACTGGCTAAACTTCTCAGGGGCAGGAGGGAGTTGGACTGCACTGCAGTACTACCCCCTGGGATACCACAGGTGGCAGTGCAAGCTGGAACCATGCATCAAGGGAGGTGGGGGACATCGGTGGCATGATGAACTGCATCGGCCAGGGTTTTCTCAATGTCCAAGGGCAGAAAACTGGAAAAACACCTCCTGACCATGCAGGATGCCATCTGTTGCCTGTCAAAAGCCCCACACTACCAACTGGGTCCTCTGCTCTGAGACTGACACTGTAACCCTGTCTGGGGGAGTAAGATCCTAGCCCAGGCAGCTCTTCCCAATGGGGGAAGAGTCATCCATGAGGTACAGTGGAGTAGAAGGTAAGTCCCAGAGATGGCAGGTTACAGGGCATGGCGGAGTGGCAGGACTGACTGGGACAGCTGAGGCTGCCAAGAGGATAAAGTACAGTAAACTATAAAACAAGTTTTATTATTTATCTAGAAAGGTATGCCAGACGAGGCAATATGTAAGTAATAAGGCACATGGACATAAGTCTTGCATTTGAGTGATCAAAAATTCAAAATTTTGACATTAAAATGTGGATCTTACTATTGTAGTAGCCTTTATTTCAGTTGCAGCCTATCTGCTTTTCCCTTCAGTAATTTGCATACTGCTACTCATGCTGCATTCCTTTCCAGACTCGAAAAAGAATCCACACCGCCATTAATTTATTACCGAGCAGATATTTAAAACACTAGGTATGGTTAAAGGGACAACTGCATTCATGCCTGATGGTCTGTTTGAAAAACCCATGAAAACCTTTCAAATGAGGCCTTGGGATCTTCTGCAGCTGGGTGCACTCCAGAGATATTGATGACTGATTCTGTTCAACATTAAGACTACATTGCAACCATTTGTAGAACATTGTGATGTCATCGAGGTACAAGCTGTCCCTAAGTAACATAGAAACATAGAAGATTTTACCAGATAGATCCAGCTGACTCCTGGCCTGATCCTTCTCCTAGTGGGAGGGATCATAACCTTTGGCCCAGTGTTCACCTGGATAGTCCAGTGTTCACTCTCAGAGGGCTGCTTCCCTTAGACCCCGGAGTCAGTTGAAAAAACAATTATGACTGACTTATCACACACTATGACTGATTTTTCCAACTAGTTTGAAATTTGTGACTTCAACTAACGAAAGAAAATCCAACCAATTTTTTCAACTTACACCACTGTTGAATTTTATTTATTACCTCTCATGAAGTTTCCCGGAGATGCTAGTCACATTGCCCAGGAGCAGAAGAGATTGGTTCATTAGCTTAGAGATAGGGCTGCTGACTTTGGAGGCAGGGGTACAGGGTCTGAGGCCTGCAGTGGGACTGAAGAAAATTATTTTGGATAGACATAAAGGAATTCTGGAAGTCAGGGCTAAGGGGCAACATACTTCTAGGAAAACATTAACTGAACTTACAAGCTCAATGGGCAGACTGGGTGGGCCATAGGCCCTTATCTGCCGACACTGTCTATGTATCAATGAGATTAAATCATTCACTGCAGTGCATGAACTAACTAGTTGCTGATGCCCAAAGCTGAGGTCAACAGTAATGTAAATTAAAAGATACTCAGAATGGATAGCATATTTCTTGTTTTAGGATGGAAAAGCTGGTATGCATCAAATGTTTTCAATGCTAACAATGTAAGTTGCTATTAAACACTTATTTTTTTATTCACATGGTTTTGGTTTGGCCTTGCTTGCTTGCCTTATATATCTTGCAAGGAAAGCAAGACTACCTCTCTTGTACCACTCACTCCCCCCCGGCCCCAAAGTCACATAAACAGCTGCCTTAGACCCTGGTGTCAGAGTATGCTGCTGTACACCCCCCAAAGCCACAAACAGCCTTGTATCCCATGTGGGATGCAGCAGTACACCTCCAAAGCCACATACAGCCTTTTTTTCATGGTGTCACAATGCATTGCTGCACCTGCTGTACACCACTGAAGCCATGTAAACAGGCTTAGACCATGGTGTGGGTTGCAGCAGTAGCAGTACACCTGCAAAGTCACAGTAACATCAACAGCATTGGGGTGTGGGTCCATGATGGTGTACACCCCCAAAGCAAAAAGCCATGTAATCAGCCAGCCATTTATCCTTTCACTGTGGGATGTTGCAATACTGCAGTACACCCCTGAAGCTTCAAGCACATAAACAGCTTTCAACCCTGATGATTGTTACTGCAGTAGTACTACACCAGTACATCTTCAGATTTAATCAACATAAACAGCATGCTGCCTTAGACCATTCTGTGGGTTGGATCATACTAGCTACACCCCACCACCCCTGAAGCACGCCACATAAACAGCAGCGAGCTCACAGCATTAGTACAGCAAGTGACAGTGATACTGGTGAGGATGCTGCAGTTAGTACACAGCCCCACCCTGGCTTCAAGCACTCTGTGAATGATGAAAAAATGAACATAATCTCACTTGTTTAATTTAATTTGTACACCCCAGCACCACTTACTCACTCACTGTCCAGCCAGCTAAGCCAAGGCAGAGGCATGACACGAGGCAGGCCTAGCCCTTACCCACCTTCAGCCAGTTCAGCTGACAACAGCAAAACAAAAACACAACTGAATTTTGCAAATATGAAACCCTTCACTGCCAACAATGCCAAACAATAGTATTCTTTTAGTTAATGCTGCTGCTTGTTTTGCTGCCTGTGCCTGTGGTAGGGCGCAGGTTTATGTGGGCAGTTAAAGGAAAAATGTCTCACCAGTTCTTGCAATTTTCTTCAATTTTAATTGATTCTTCTTTCAAACATCACTCATATCAGGATAACATCAGAATGGCACAGTATTTTTCTCATTTTTCACTTCAATTTCGATAGCAAACATTAGAGCATCTGGCATCATCTCATTCTTTATAAGTCTTTAGGGTGAGACAATATAAAGGCATAAACCTCACACAGGATATTCTGGCAGTTTTAAATCTTCCATTTGGAACATGAATCAAAACAGTTTTTCAAATAACTCCATAGAGCACTTTTCAGCAGCATCTAGAGCACACATCTAGGCTCACTACAACAGGATTTAAGTCTCCACCTGTTTACACCTCTCTGACGAATCTCACCTCTAGCCATCTGTGCTGACAATCTCCCTACTGAGTCAAAGGTTCACCCTTTATATCCAACTAGAGTCAGGTGACCTTCAAACTTCACCTTCACTTACAACTTTTAATTACTTTATCTTGTATTCTAATCCTTTATTTTATTCCAACAAGCTTATGTATTTTAAACTCATTTAGTAACATATTCCCTCACTCAGAGATAAGTTATTTCTGTTCTGAACATTTTAAACTCCTTTTTCCAAGACAAGAAAGCACCACCCCTTCCCAACAATACTTAAGAAGGGCATGCATGGCCAGCCGGCTCCTAGAACAAACAAGGATGCTGGCAGTTGAAAGCACAACTCCAAAGCTCCACAAACACCTGAAAAACCCCAGGTTTCAAAGCCAAAACAAAGGGAATTCATCTTCAATAGGTAAGCAGAAATAAATCTCCTTATTTTAAATGTCTAAAGCTTAAAGTTTTTAAAGCGCTAATAAGCCTTATGTCCTCACAACAGTGCAATTACTAATTGCACTAACTCAGGGTAACAAAATCACCCATTTCCCCTAATAATGACCACAAATACCACTTGTGGCCAGCCTTCACTTAATAGTGAGCTGCAACCGCAAGTAATTAGATTTCAGGGCTCCAAAATGCCCAAAACGCCGTAACTCCCTCGCTCTAAGAAAATCTCAGAACTACTCAAAATTACAACCTCCACTCCGAGCATATTCGAGCTGTCCCTAATAATTTTAGAATAAAGTCATTCCATTTAAACAGTATTAGAAGGCTAAATGCCTTCACAGCCATGCATAGTCACAATGTATTCTGTTAAAGCAGCCCAGAACCAAAGTACTAACAGCTGCTAAAACACCCACTCTAGCCTGAAAACAGCTTTTACAACCATTTAGTCCCCAAACATAATTTCCCACCTAAGTCTCTACCATAACTCTAAATGTAGTAGGAAAGCACTACTGCTTTTTGCTACGGGGGGGGGGGAATCTCCCTTTTCTCTTATCCACACTCAGTATAATCAGAACAATAAAGTTATTGTTTAACCAGGTATAGCACACTAAGCTGAAAGCTCTTCTACAGGAGTGACCTGGGAGCACAAGGAGGTCAAGTGACCCGCTCAGGGTCACACAGTATGCAAGCTGAAGCTGGACCCAAACCCAGGTCTGGTCTGCTGGATATCACCAGATTTGCAGCTCAGAGCTCAAGACCACTGCACTATACTGCCTCCCTCTGGGAACTCCCATATGTGCTAGGAAAAGGAAAAACTATTCTCTAGCCCCATATTTCTAACCTTGAATTTCAAACCTCACAGAGCCACTCTGTGACATTCCTCCCTAAGAGGGCAACCAAATCTTTTGTTGGCTTTAATTTATCGAAATTTTTGCTTAAAATAAAAAGAGGGGTGGTTAACCTACCAGAGCCCTGACCCACCCACTTTGAAACTCTAACCCAAGAGTCCCTTACCATATCAATTATTTTACCTCGAGAAAATACTCAAGATTATTTTATCCTGCATCTTACACTAAATATTTCCTGTCCATATTCTATATCCAGATTATGAACCATATTAAGTATCCAACTATTGCCAAACTTAGTCAGTTTTTAGTAATCCCCAATAACATAAGATTTCATATCTAAATTATTTTACATGAATTTGATTTTTTTTTCACATAGCAACATCCATCAAATTCTATGCACCATTCATAAATAAAATATTTATATTTTGTTTGAGAAATATAACTTCCATACACATATAAAATATATTCCAGATCAACAGCTTACATTTTCAGAACTGTCATTATAGTCTATAGCTCCTTCACATTCTGGAACACATGATTTTATTCTATCTCACATTAGTAATCTCAATTTCACTATCAACAAAATTAGAATAGTAACATTCATTGTGTATCCTCTCCTAAGCAAACATGCTATTGCTTTAGCTATATTTTAAAAAATAAACAAACAAATACAAATACAACAAGAGACTGAGGAAAAAGGGGGATAACACTATAAATTCAACTGCAGGTGGCCAACCCTCCAGTTTTAAACAAAAAAAAATATAAGAAATAGCTCCTAGCTTTTAGGCTTGTTGCTTTAAAATGTATTCCTTCATATGAATCAAACTCAAATCTGTAGTTTTTTTCTTTACTTCACCTAATCAACTACCCTTTTCTTTACTTCTCCTAATCATCTACTCTGAACTTAGGAAAAACTCCACACTACTCCTACTTTTATTTAACTACATCAAATTATTTTCCATTAAATGTTTTCCTTCCTATTGATCTCATTTTTTTTTCCAAAAACTTATTTTAAGATGTCAATATGTGCACTTTTATAATTTCTTCAAACAATTTCCCCAAATACTTTATTTTGATAACCTTCTATCTTATGCTCTTTTTATCTGGTACCCTTTTTTATTCTCTCTATACCTGAAACATACTAGGGTTAGAGCCCTTACTAGAAAGTTACTTGTATATACTATCTATATGAGCTATTCCTCTAACCCCTTCCACTCACTACACAAGTAGTCCAGTACTGTTAACTTTACCATCTTTACTCATATCTCTGTAAATCACTTCCTTTTCCAAGGAAGCCAATTACAGTCTTTTTCCTTCCTTTGAGTGGCTACACACTTCTTTAAATATAAAGCCACTTGACTATACATCCCAGGCCAATAAAAGGAAGGAATGAGACATTTTAACATTTCTTCTGACTCATATGTTTGGTTTTGCAATATAAAGCATCTAAAATACCCTTTCTATATCTACAAGGTACCACTACCCTAGAGTCTATCTGTTTTGTACGGGGGTTTGGTCTCATGTGGTATAATACCTCATCTCTTATTTCATACCACCATAACTGTCCCTTACCCCCATCCATATCTATTCTATCTTTATTCAAAATAACATAACTACTTATCTGCTGAATTTCTGAATCCTCTGCTTGTAAAATTTTCCAGTTTGCAGCAGAAAAATTAATGACATTTTTATTATCAACATTATTATAAGTCACTGAACAAGTCCCTTCAGCACCTACTGCCTCTTCTGTCTTGCTTGCATTCTTCACCCCAGTTAACAAAACAGTCTCACCTGGGGACTTGTCTTCGTCGTTCTTCCATCATCTTCATCATTTCCAATCCAATACATTCCTGGAACATAGGTAGAACAGGAACTGTTCCTCAACACAGTCCACACAATCCACACAGGACAACTCTTCAGCCTTCTTCATAGGCCCTTGAAACTCCAAATTGTCCCTCATTGCCATCAATTGCTTAGCACCTCCTGGTACCTTTGCTCTGCTTCTTTACACCGCTCTCTGCCTCCATCCAGCGATTAAATAACCATTGTATCACCTCCATCCGTCAATCTGGTCAGTCTTCTGGTCACTCAAACTTCACAGTGACCCCTCATCTTCATATAGCTTGTTTAGAGCAGGCTTTGCCACCAACCCAGAATTATCACTCAACTGGATTGTTTCACAGGAAACAAAATTCTCTCAGCAATAACCAGTAAACAGGAACCAGTTCAAAGTACCATCATGCCAGATTTACTGCCCACCAGACCTTATGCAGATCACAGCACAAATTACCACACTTCTGGTACCAATGTGGTAGGGCGCAGGTTTATGTGGGCAGTTAAAGGAAAAATGTCTCACCAGTTCTTGCAGTTTTCTTCAATTTTAATTGATTCTTCTTTCAAACATCACTCATATCAGGATAACATCAGAATGGCACAGTATTTTTCTCATTTTTCACTTCAATTTCGATAGCAAACAGAGCATCTGGCATCATCTCATTCTTTATAAGTCTTTAGGTGAGACAATATAAAGGCATAAACCTCACACAGGATATTCTGGCAGTTTTAAATCTTCCATTTGGAACATGGATCAAAACAGTTTTTCAAATAACTCCATAGAGCACTTTTCAGCAGCATCTAGAGCACACATCTAGGCTCACTACAACAGGATTTAAGTCTCCACCTGTTTACACCCTCTGACGACATCTCACCTCTAGCCATCTGTGCTGACAATCTCCCTACTGACTCAAAGGTTCACCCTTTTATATCCAACTAGAGTCAGGTGACCTTCAAACTCCACCTTCACTTACAACTTTTAATTACTTTATCTTGTATTCTAATCCTTTATTTATTCCAACAAGCTTATGTATTTTAAACTCATTTAGTAACTTATTCCTCACTCAGAGATAAGTTATTTCTGTTCTGAACATTTTAAACTCCTTTTTCAAGACAAGAAAGCACCACCCTTCCCCAACAATACTTTAAGAAGGCCTGCATGGCCAGCTGCCTTAGAACAAACAAGGACACTGGCAGTTGAAAGCACAACTCCAAAGCTCCACAAAACACCCTAAAACCCCAGGTTTCAAAGCCAAACAAAACAAAGGGAATTCATCTTCAATAGGTAAGCAGAAATAAATCTCCTTATTTTAAATGTCTAAAGCTTAAAGTTTTTGAAGCTAATAAGCCTTATGTCTCACAACAGTGCAATTACTAATTGCACTAACTCAGGGTAACAAAATCACCCATTTCCCTAATAATGACCACAAATACCACTTGTGGCCAGCCTCACTTAATAGTGAGCTGCAACCGCAAGTAATTAGATTTCAGAGCTCCAAATGCCCAAACTCCGTAACTCCTCGCTCTAAGAAAATCTCAAACTACTCAAAATTAAGCAACCTCCACTCCGAGGATATTCAGAGCTGTCCCTAATAATTTTAGAATAAAGTCATTCCATTTAAACAGTATTAGAAGGCTAAATGCCTTCACAGCCATGCGATAGTCGCAATGTACTTCGTTAAAGCAGCCCAGAACCAAAGTTCTAACAGCTGCTAAAACACCCACCTAGCCTGAAAACAGCTTTTACAACCATTTAGTCCCCAAACATAATTTCCCACCTAAGTCTCTACCATAACTCTAAATGTAGTAGGAAAGCACTACTGCTTTTTGCTACAGGGAATCTCCCTTTCTCTTATCCACACTCAGTATAATCAGGACAATAAAGTTATTGTTTAACCAGGTATAGCACACTGCTGAAAGTTCTCACAGGAGCGACCTGGGAGCACAAGGAGGTCAAGTGACCCGCTCAGGGTCACACAGTATGCAAGCGGAAGCTGCGGGACCCAAACCCAGGTCTGGTCTGCTGGATATCACCAGATTTGCAGCTCAGAGCTCAAGACCACTGCACTATACTGCCTCCTCTCTGGGGGGAGGGGACTCCCATATGTGCTAGGAAAAGGAAAAACAATTCTCTAGCCCCATATTTCTAACCTTTGAATTTCAAACCTCACAGAGCCACTCTGTGACAGTGCCTAACATAAATCCTCACTGCATGGCTGCCTCAAGTGTGTATAGTAATGCTTCAGAAAAAAATGTTTTAAGACAGAGCATCCCAAACAAAATACAGATCAGCAAAGAAGAAACCCACTTAAGATTGGTTTTAATCTTTAAGTGACTTATTAAGCTCCATATTTATTTCTCACACACAAACAGTTCCAAAAAGCTTAATTAATAACTAATATCAAATTAATCTGTATGAGACATATGACAGTCTTCTGAACAATATGTCCTGAGCTGTTACCGCTATGAATGAGTAAGCGATGTTAGATTTGCACTTAGTAGTTCCGAACTACTAAGTGCAAAACTAACATAGTTTGCTCAATCAATCATAGCAGTAACAGTTCAGACAAGGACATATTGTTCTGAACATTATCTTATGTCTCATATGCAGATTTATTTGATATTAGTTATTAATCAGCACAGGACAGGCGCAGAATCAGATAAAATGAGTAACGCATGTCGGCCTGCCCTGCAGTCTGCTGCATGCTATCAATGCCAGCTAGCTTTTCCATGTTCAAAAAGGCAGAAATTCAGAATCTGAGAAAAATATTTATCTAAGGATGTGCTCAGAAAATATGAAAAGACAAGTGGCTCCAACTCACTGTCAGTCTCTCAGAAATTAAAAAAATAACTTCCACAGTTTTTATTTTCAGTTCCTTCACTTCACTAACTTACCAGTCATCGACTACACTAACACTCGAAAGGCTGGAGCGCTTTCTCTCTCTCTCTCTCTCTCCTCTCTTCTCCTCGTTTGGCAGGCTCCAGTCTCCAGTCCATTGACTTGTCCCACTCTGTCTGGATTTGATCTAAATTATTTTTCTCTCTGCCTTCTTCTCAATCGGTAATTCCTTTGATGATGCTGCTGTCAGCAGTCTAGTGCAGTGAGCCTGCCATTACCCGAGACTGCCCGACTGCCACCGGCCACAAATGCCTCACAGCTGACATGTTAGTGTGTCCACCAACCTAACAGGCCAGCCACCAGCCCATGCAGTCTCGTTCGTTCAGTTGCTGCTGCTTTGACATGCTCTTTTTTTTCCAGTGCTTGGGTCAGGGGTTAGTGGCTGTCTAGTAGTACAGCCTTTTCTCATGTCGACTGGACCATCAACAATAGTGACTCCCTCCCTCATCTTTCATGTTTGTGGCAGCTCTACTCACATGCATAGAGGTAACACCTGACTTCACTGACCAGACCTCCTAGCAAGGCAATGCTACCGAGCTGACTAACCACCTTCTGAGTGATGATGAGGTGAGGGGGACCTGGTGAGACCTGATCACTGCTCTGGGCACTCCACGACCACATAACAATCTGGTCCAGACTTCAGATCACTACCCCTCCTCCACAGTCTCCCTTCTCCTCCAAATCCAGGGACCTTCTCACTAGTCAGTCTCTGAGACTAGCACAATGAGTCTCTTTCCCACTACTCTCCTCGACTCCTCCTCACTTCTCTTTCGATATGGTCTCATGTGTGGGTCACTGAGGAGTGTCTCCGGTCCCTTTAGATCTCAGTCTTTGGCTCCTTAGCTCACTATTTCTACCCCCAGACTCCCACTCACTCTGATCCCACTGGTGGTGTGCCGGTAATTACTAATTGCCTTGCTCCCACTGCTCCCGGCCAGACAACAATCCCCCCCCCGATCCACCTCACCTCCCAGACCTGCTGCACTAGTCCTCAGTCTAACTCTGTCCTCCTTCTGGTACCTCCTACATTGTGGACTGGACAAGAGCAAAAAAGTAACTTAATCCCAACACCATAAACACTAATCTCCAATTCTCCATCTCTCTGACTCCGAACACGTCACTCCCTTGACTTGCACTGCTACCCAACTCACTCTTGCATCTTACATCTCACCGCCTTGTGCAGTGAAATCCCAGACATTTGGTGCACACATAACGTCTGGCTCCTCCTGCTCTCTTTACTCATTGGCAGAGGGTCGGCACCCAGGAGCCAGGTGTACATTAATTGGATAAGATTGGAAGCTGAATATAGAACCTCCACCCCCACGGCACAAATTTTAAAAAAAGGAGACGTCCCGTTTGACTGTCTCAGTGTCAAGTCCGGCAGCAAGATTGGATTCAGGCAAGCCAGCTAGCCCAGAAGCCATGAATACACAAATACAACTGCACTAAATTATGGCTGCAATTCAGTGCAATTGCAACTAATTGCAACTGCATTAAATTGCAACCCATGATTCCGACTGCCGATGGCGGCTCTGGGGTCTAGCTTCCCTGGTGTCTTTAAGGAGGTGCTGGTGAGGCCTCTTCTGAAGAAACCATCACTCAACCCTGATGTTCTGGTGAATTATAGACCTATCTCCAACCTCCCATTTCTAGGCAAGGTTGTTGAGAAAACAGCTGCTCTGCAGCTTGAGGTGCACCTTGAACCTTTTGACATGTATGAGCCATTCCAGTCTGACTACAGAGCTATGCATAGCACAGAAACCGCATTAGTTTGGGTGCAGAATGACCTCTTCAGGGTAAGGGATAGAGGAGAACAGTTAGTTCTCTTCCTCCTCAATCTATCCTCAGCTTTTGACACAGTGGACCACATTGTGCTATTGGATTGCCTTGGAGAGTATTGTGGATTCACAGGAATAGTCATCAAATGGCTTGAGTCCTATCTCTCCAACAGGAGACAAAGGGTAGTGATGGGGAATTTCTCCTACTCCTCCTGAATGTCCCTGTCATGTGGAGTACCTCAGGGCTCAATCTTCTCACTGATGTTGTTCGCAGTGTACATGCTACCCCTTGGGGAGCTCATTTGACAATACAATCTGGGTTTCCACCTCTATGCAGATGACAGTTGTATACGTCATTTGCTCCTGGAATTGGAAATTCTGTTGAATTGCTGAATAAATGCCTGGCCGATATTCAAGATTGGATGGCCTCGAACTGGCTGAGACTGAACCCTGTTAAGACAGAAGTGCTGATGATTGAGCCTGGTGATCGGCATGATGGGGAAGCCTCAGGAGTGGTGACAGGCTTGGTCCTGGGTTCCACCCCATTGATGGCCTCCCCCAGGGTAAAGAATCTTGGCATCATCCTTGATGACAGATTGAGCCTGGAAGCCCAGGTGTCATCTGTTGTCAAGAAAGGGTTTTGCCATCTAAGGAATGTCACCCAAATTAAATCCCTGATTCTGCTGAGGACCTGCATTCACTAGTACACACCTTTGTGACTTCTGGGTTGGACTACACACCTTCTCTGTGAAGAAGTATTTCTTCACATCCCCTCTGAGCCTTCCCCCCTCTAGCTTCATAGCGTGACCCCTTGTCCTCGAGTCTGCCTTTCTGCAGTGAATGCTACCTTCCTATACCTTATTAATACCTTTTATGTACTTGAATGTTTCTATCATATCCCCCTTTTCCCTTCTTTCCTCCAGCAAGTACATATTCAGTTCTGTCAGTGTCCCCTTGAAGGGCTTTTACCGCAGTCCCTGCACCATTTTAGTTGTCCACCTCTATACTGCCTCCACCCTATCTTTGTCTTCTGGAGGTGGGGTTTACACTGAGTAAGCCACACCTTGTTCCTCAGTGACATCACAATATTCTACAAATGGCTGCAAGATAGTATTAATATTGAACAGATTCAGGCATCTGCATCTCTGGAATGCTCCTAGCTACAGGTGAGCCCAGTGCCTCATTAGAAGGAGCTTTTGGGGGCTATCAAGCTAGTCAGCCACACTGCATCACTGTATAAAGCAATAATATTTGCCTTTTGGATAAGGGGTTAAATCGAAGTCCTGACTGCCTGTTCTGGTGGTTATTCAGGTGGACATAAAAGATCCCATGTCACTTCTCAAAAAGAGTAGAGGAACGTCCCTGGTGTCCTGGCCAGATTTCCCCACCATTCACTTAAATACTACTAACTGTTCAATCTGGGTCATTGTCACTTGGTTTCCATTTGTATCCTCCCCTGCTTCCGGGATGAGGCTGAAAAATAGGCAGAATTGCCTTGTCCTTCTTTCCTGGTTAACAAAAACAACCTAACTAAATAAATAATGTTCGTTGGTACAATTTTTTATCATGTTATTCTTTGGCAAAAATGTATTTCTCAGCTGGCCCGCTGACACAAACTGTAGAGCTACCATTTGTGGCACTGATGACCTGGGATCAGGAATGAGCCCAGAGCTTTGGAGTGTCAGCCAAAAGGGAGGAGGATTGAGCACCCCAGGGACTGCATTCCTCCTTGGGGAAGGGTCTGTGGAGACTGGGTGTACGCCAGGCTGGAACCATGTCTATGGGGTGGAGGATGTGGTGGACATCTGTGGAGGGGGTGCAGGTGTATGCATGTTCTGTGCTGATGTCACTGCAACTTCCGGGGAAACAAAAATTCAGAAATCCTTTGGGCCAGCCACAAAATGACACCCCTGGACACCCTCTCAAATGACACCCCAGGTGTAGCCTCAGCGTGGCCTCAAAGTGTTTCTCAGTATCTCCCTTTGGGGAGTCCCACAGCAGAGGGCAAGCCACATGCCCCTGGTCTGGGCAACTGGGGGGGTGCAGGGTGGGTGGTCCAGGTGCCCAGAGAAGAAGGTAGATACCTTCCTAGACAGATAGATAAATAGATAGATAGATGGATGGATGGATAGATGGATGGATGGATAGATAGATTGATAGACAGACAGTCACCCAAGTGACAAATAGAATTGAAAAAAAAAGTATTCCTTATATCCTTATATTCATTATATATCTATCTGTCTATCTATCTACAGTATCTATCTATCTACAGACAGTATCTATCTATCTATCTGTATAGCAACAGTATCTATTGACAGTATCAATCTATGTATCAACAGCATCTATCTTTCTACAGACAGTATCTATCTGTCTATCTACAGACTGTATCTATCTATCTGTCTACAAACAGTATCTATCTATCTATCTATCTATCTATCTATCTACAGACAGTATCTAGCTATCTACAGACAGTATCTATCTATATATCTATCTGTGTCTATCTATCTATCTACAGACAGTATATATCTATCTACAGACAGTATCTATCTAGCTATTTATCTATCTACAGACATTATCTATATATCCCTCAATCTATCAATGGACAGTATCTATCTTCTATCTATCTATCGACAGTATCTATGGTATCTATCGACAGTATCTATTTATCAACAGTATCTATCTATTGACAGTATCTATCTATCTATCTATCCATCTATCTATCTATCTATCAACAGTATGTATGCATCTGTCTATCTAGAGACAGTATCTATCTGTCTTCCTGTCTATCTATCTAGCTATCTATTTACAGACAGTATCTATCTATCTCTCTATCTGTCCCTATCTATCTACAAACAGTATCTATCTCTCTATCTATCTATCTACAGACAGTATCTATCTATCTATCTATCTATCTATCTATCTATCTATCTATCTATCTATCAACAGTATCTCTCGACAGTATCTATCTATCGACAGTATCTATCTAATGACAGTATCTATCTATCTGTCTATCGACAGCATCTGTCTATCAGCAGTATCTATCCATCTATCTATCTGCATACCTACAGACAATATCTATCTATCTATCTATCTATCTATCTATCTATCTATCTATCAATCTTCTATCTATCTATCTATCTATCAATCTATCAATCTATTGACAGTATCTATCAATCTATTTATCTATCTACAGACAGTATCTATCTATCTGCAGACAGTATCTATCTATCTGCAGACAGTATCTATCTTCTATCTATCTGTCTATTGACAGAATCTATCTACAAACAGTGTTCATTTATCTATCTATCTACAAACAGTATCTGTCTGTCTATCTATCTCTAGCTATCTGTCTACAGTATCTATCTATTGACAGTATCTGTCAATCTACAGACAGTTTTTATCTATCTATCTAGCAACAGTATATATCTATTGGCAGTATCTATCTATGTATCAACAGCATCTATCTATCTACACACAGTACCTATCTATCTCTCTCTGTCTCTATCTACAGACAGTATCTATCTATCTACAGACAGTATCAATATATCTATCTATCTCCAGTATCTATCCATTGACAGTATCTAGCTGTTGACAGTATCTATCTATCGACAGTGTCTATCCATCGGCAATATCTGTCTATCAATAATATCTATCCATCTATCTGACTACTTATAGACAGTATCTATCTATCTATCTATCTATCTATCTATCTATCTATCTACAGACAGTACCTATCTGTCTATCTACAAATATTATCTATCTGTTTGTCTACAGACAGTATCTATCTGTCTATCTATCTACAAATAGTATATATGGTATCTATCAACAGCATCTATCTATCAACAGTATCTATCTATCAACATTATCTATTTATTTATCTATAGACAGTATCCATCTATCTAGCAACAGTATCTATCTTTCAATTGACAATATCTATCTATCTGACAGTATTGATCTAGATGCAGTGTCTATCTATCCATCTATCTGCCTACCTACAGACTGTATCTATCTATCTATCTATCTATCTATCTATCTATCTATCTATCTATCTATCTACAGACAGTATCTAGCTATCTATCTACAGACAGTATCTATCTGTCTGTCTATCTTCTATCTATCTATCTATCTATCTATCTATCTATCTATCAGCAGTATATATCTATGAATTGACAGTACCTTTCTATCTGACAGTATCTATCTATCAACAGTATCTATCTATTCATCTCTGCCTACCTACAGATAGTATCTATCTATCTGTCTGTCTATCTATATATCTATCTATCTACAGACAGTATCTATTTATCTACAGACAGAATATATCTATCAAGCTATCTATAGACAGTATCTAGCTATCAATCTACAGACATGATCTATCTATCTCTATCTACAAAGAGTGTATATCTTCTATCTATCAACAGTATCTATCTATCAGCAGTATCTGTCTATCTCTATCTATCAACAGTATCTATCTACAGACAGTATCTATCTGTCTATCTATTTACAGACTTTATCTATCTATCTAGCTATCTCTTTACCAACAGTATCTATCAACATTATCTATCTATCTAATGGCAGCATCTGTCTATCAACAGCATCTATATGTCTATTGACAGTATCTATCTATTGACAGTATCTATCAACGGTATCTATTTATCCACCTATCTGTCTGTCTGCCTACAGACATTATGTGTGTGTCTGTCTATCTGTTTACAGACAGTATCTATCTATCTATCTACATACAATATATATCTATCTATCTATCTATTTACAGACAGTGTCTATCTATCTCTCTGTCTCTATCTTTCTACAGACAGTATATATCTATCTAGCTATCTACAGACAGTGTCTGCCTTCTATCTATCAACAGTATCTATCTATCGGCAGTATCTGTCTATCTCTATCTATCTGTCTATCAACAGTATCTATCTATCTACAGACAGAATCTATCTGTCTATCTATTTACAGACTGTATCTATCTATCTAGCTATCTCTTTACCAACAGTATCTATCTATCTACTGGCAGCATCTATCTATCAACAGCATCTATATGTCTATTGACAGTATCTATCTATCGACAGTATCTATCAACAGTATCTCTCTATCTATCAAGAATATCTATTTATCCACCTATCTGTCTGTCTACCTACAGACATTATGTGTGTGTCTGTCTATCTATTTACAGACAGTATCTATCTATCTCTCTGTCTATCTATCTACAGACAGTATATATCTATCTAGCTACTGTATCTACAGACAGTATCTATCTATTGACAGTATCAATCTATCTATTGACAGATTCTGTCTGTCTGTCGATCGACAGTATCTGTCTAGCCATCTATCTGCTTACCTACAGACAGTATCTGTCTGTCTGTCTATATGAATCTATCTACAGACAGTATCTATCTGTCTAACTATCTATCTGTCTGTATGTCTGTCTATCTATCAACAGAATCTATCTATCTAGCTATCTATCTATGTATCTATCTATCTATCGACAGTATCTATCTATCTATAGACAGAATCTATCTAGCTGTCTTTCTATCTATCTATCTAGCGACAGTATCTATCTGTCTATCTGTCTATCTACAGACAGTATCTATGTATCTGTCTATCTACATACAGTATCTATCTATCTATCTATCTACAGACAGAATCTACCTATCTGTCGATTTATCTATCTGTCTGTCTGTCTGACTGTCTGTCTACAGACAGTATCTATCTATCTATCTATCTATCTATCTATCTGTCTATCTATTTATCTATCTACAGACAGTATATATCTTCCTACAGACAGTATCTATCTATAGTATCTATTTATTGACAGTATCTATCTGTTGACAGTATCTATCTGTTGACAGAATCTATCTAGCTATCGTCTATCTACAGTATCTATCTTTCTATCTATAGACAGTATCTATCTATCAACGGTATCTATCAACACTAATTATTGATCTGTTGACAGCATCTATCTATCAACAGTATCTATCTATCTTATCTATCTGCTATCTATCAACAGTATCTATGTATCTATCTGTCAACAATATCTATCTATCTGTTGACAGTGTATATCTATCAACAGTATCTATCTGTCTATCTATCTACAGACGGTATTTATATCTACAGACAGTATCTATCTATTTATCTATCTACAGACAGTATCTATCTAAATTCTATCTATCTATCTATCTATCTATCTATCTATCTATCTATCTATCTATCTATCTATTTATCTATCAACAGTATCTATCTATTGACAGTATCTATGGTATCTATTGACAGTATGTATCTATCAACAGTATCTATCTATCGATAGTATCTATCTATCTCTCTCTATCTGTCTATCAACAGTATCTATCTGTCTGTCTATCTACAGACAGTGTATATCTGTCTATCTATTTACAGACAGTATCTATCTAGCTATCTACAGACAGTATCTATCAACAGTATCTAGCTATCAAAAGTATCTATTGACAGCATCTATCTATCTATCAACAGTATCTATATATCTATCTATCTATCTACAGTATCTATATTTATTTATTTAAGAGTTTTACCAGGAAGGCATACTGAGCAGTTTACCACTCGATTCCAGATGCGCTCTGGGGGAATGGGGATAGGCAGTATACAATAATAGTAGAATTTACACACATACATACATGTTCAGTTACAGTACAGATTAGAGTAGTCAAAATCCTATATACATATAGCAAATATACAGCCAGGGTGGTAAGGTAATGGAACGGTATGCACTGAATTACATATATGCCTAGCACCACACAGTAAGCAGGGTTTGACAAGATTGGGAAGAAAACAGCAGAGATAATAAACAGCAGACTACAAGACTGCAAGGGATTCAGTGGGGCAGGATGCAAGAACAAGTGGTAGTGAATTGAGTCTTAAGGAGAGCATTCCAGTGTGGAGTGCCTGTGGCATGTCTAATATCGGCCAACAGGGAGTTCCATAATTTGGGCATCCTGAAGCTGAAAGCTGACTGTCCAGACCTGGTGTACCTGTGTGGGATGTGAAGTAATCGAGAATCAATGTTCCTAAGTGAGTAGGCTGGAGGGGGAAGAACATTCAGGTAGGAGGGGAGTGCCTGCAACCAGAATTTTGCAGCAGTTCTGGCACAGTGTTGCAGTCTATGATTGTGGAGAGAGGTAAGATCCAGGAACTGGTAGAGGACACGGTGATGTGTACTAGGAGGGCAGTCCAGGGAGAACTGGCAGAAGGAGTTGAAGAGAGGGTCTAGTATGGACAGGGAGGTTTGAAGGGCTGCACAGTAGACTACATTGCCATAGTCCATTATTGGGAGGATCATCTTTTGAACGATAGCCAGTCGCATCGGTAGGGGGATGCAACTTTAGTTGCAGTATAATGCGTCTAACATGAGGTGCAGCTTCTTATGTATAGCATCAATATGCACTGTGAAGTCAAGATGCTGGTCTAACCAGACCCCGAGGTATCTGTAGGAAGTGAAGACCTCCAGGGGAGCCTTCTAATGTGAGGAACGTGGGTGAGGCAGGAAGGCAGGACAGTTTTGCCCAGGAACGGAAAGTGAGTTAAACAGTTTTTTTTATGGTTTAGAAATAGTTGATTTGCATGGAACCAATGTTGGACGGAGTCAAAATATCTATCTATCTATCGACAATATCTGTCTATCTATTGACAGTATCTGTCTGTCAGTCTATCTATATGCCTAGCTACAGACAGTATCTGTCTGTCTATCTATCTTTCTATCTATCTATCTATCTATCTACAGACATTATCTGTCTATCCAGTTACAGACAGTACCTATCTATCTTTCTATCTGTCTCTATCTGTCTACAGACAGTATCTATCTAGCTATCTGCAGAGAGTATCTACCTATCAACAGTATCTGTCTATTGACAGCATCTATCTATCGAAAGTATCTGTTTGTCTATCGACAGTATCTATCTATCTATTGACAGTATCTGTTTATCCATCGACAGTATCTATCCATCCATCTGCCTACCTACAGACAGTATCTGTTGGTCTGTCTCTCTCTCTCTCTCTTATATATATATATATATATATATATATACATATACACACACATATATATCTACAGACAGTATCTATCTATCTATCTATCTGTCTCTCTACAGACAATATCTATCTATCTGTCTATCTATAGACAGTATCTATCAATCTATATCTCTATCTACAGACAGTATCAATCTGTCTATCTGTAAACAATATCTATCTATCTATCTATCTATCTATCTGTCTGCCTGCAGAGCACTAACTCAACTTGGCGTTTTTAAGTTCACTGAGCCTTGACAGCGAAATTAGCTTTGCATTTCATTTACCCACTTTACAATATCTGTCTATCTGTCTATCGACAGTATCTATCTATCTACTGACAACATCTATCTATTGACAGTGTCTATCTATCGACAGTATCTATCAACAGTATCTATCTATATATCTATTGACAGTATCTATCTATTGACAGTATCTGTCTATCTATCGACAGTATCTATCTATCCATCTATTTGCCTACCTACAGACAGTATCTGTCTGTCTGTCTATCTATCTATCTATATATATATATATACATATACAGACAGTATCTATCTATCTTTCTGTCTATCTATAGACAGTATCTATCTATCTACAGACAGTATCTATCTCTCTATCTCTCTATTTACAGACAGTATCTATCTATCTACAAACAGTATCTATATATCTATGTAACTGTCTATCTACTCTATTTATCTGTCTATCCATCTACAGACAGTATCTCTATCTATCTATCTGTCTATCTACAGACAGAATCTATTTATCTGTCTGTCTGTCTATCTATCTATCTATCTACAGACAGTATCTATCATTCTATCTAACTACAGACAGTATATATCTATCTATTCATCTATCTATATATCTATTTATCTATCTATAATATCTATCTATCAACAGTATCTGTCTATTGACAGTATCTATCAACAGTATATATCTTTCTGTTGACAGTATCTATCTGTTAACAGTATCTAGCTATCTGTTGTCAGTATCTATCTATCTATCTATCTATCTATCTATCTATCTATCTATCGACAGTATATATCGACAGTATCTATCTAGCGACACTATCTATCTGTTGACAGCATCTATCAACAGTATCTGTCTGTCTATCTATATATCTATCTATCTGTCTGTCTATTTAATCTAGCTTGTCTATCTTCTATCTATCGACAGTATCCATCCATCTATATCTATCTATCTGTGTATCTGTCTGTTGACAGTATATATCTATCAGCAGTATCTATCTGTCAACAGTATCTATCTACAGACAGTATCTATCTATCTGTCTATCTATTTATTTACAGACAGTATCTATCTATCTACAGACAGTATCTATCAACAGTATCTATCTATTGACAGCATCTGTCAACAGTATCTATATATCTATCAACAGTATCTATCTATTTATTGAAATTATCTAGTTATCTATCAACAGCATCTATCTATTGACAATATCTGTCTATCAACAGTATCTGTCTGTCCATCTATCTGCTTACCTACAGAGAGTATATATCTGTCTGTCTGTCTATATATGTTTCTATCCGTCTCTATCTAGCTACAGACAGTATCTATCTATCTAGCTATCTATCTACAGAGAGTATCTATCTATTGACAGCATCTATCTATCTAACGACACTATTTGTCTATTGACAATGTCTGTCTTTCTATCTATCTATCTATCTATCTATCGACATTATCTATCAACAGTATCTATCTATCCATCTATCTGCCTACCTACAGACAGTATCTGTCTGTCTATATATATATATATACAGACCGTATCTATCTATCTATCTATCTATATCTATCTGTCTGTCTGTCTGTCTATCTATCTATCTATCTATCTGTAGTATCTATTGACAGTATATATCTGTTGCCAGTAGCTATCTATCTATCTGTTATCAGTATCTATCTATCTGTCTTCTATGTATCAACAGTATCTAGCTATCTGTTTATCTATCGACAGTATCTATCTATCTGTTGACAGCATCTATCTATCAACAGGATCTATCAACTGTAACAATCTATTGACAGCATCTATCTATTGACAGTGTCTATATATCTATTAATCAACATTATCCATCTATCTATCTATCTATCTATCTATCTATCTATCTATCTAGTTATCTGTCTATCAGTAGTATCTATCTATCTATCGACAACATCTATCTATTGACAGTATCTGTCTATCTATCGACAGTATCTGTCTATCCATCTATCTATCTGCCTACCTACAGACAGTAGCTATCTATCTATCTATCTATCTATCTATCTATCTATCTATCTATCTACAGACTGTATATATCTATCTATCTAGGTATCTATCTACAGAGAGTATCTATCTATCAACAGTATCTATCTATCTATTGACAGCATCTATCTGTTGACAGTACCTATCTATCGACAGTATCTGTCTATCCATCAACAGTATGTATCTGTCCAGCTATCTGCCTACCTACAGACAGTATCTATCTGTCTATCTATCTGTCTATCCATATATATACATATATCTATATATATATATATATATATATATATACAAAATCACACATGCCCACACAATGCAAAGCATCATGGGCTGCATATGCAAAGCACCACAGAATGTTATGCTAGTTCAACTTTAAGCAGAATTGCATGGTGCCGAAAGGCCTCTCACAGAGTTTGCAAAGGGTGCTAACAGATGACATAGACACGTGTTTCATCCTACCAGGACTCATCAGTATGCCTCGTCTGTTTGACACCCCAGTGGAATGAACCAGCTATATATATATCTACAGACAGTATCTATCTATCTATCTATCTATCTATCTATCTATCTATCTATGTGTCTGGCTATCTATAGACTGTATCTATCTGTCTATCTACAGACAGTATCTATCTGTCTATATATCTATCTGTAGTATCTATGGACAGTATCTATTGACAGCATCTATCTATCTTTTGACAGTATCTGTCCATTTGTTGTCAGTATCTATCTATTGACAGTATCTATCTATCTGTTGACGGCATCTATCTATCAACAATATCTATCTATCAACAGTAGCAATCTATTGACAGCATCTATCTATCGACAGTGTCTATATATCTATCTATCGACAGTATCTATCTATCTATCTATCTATTGGTAGTATCTATCGACATCATCTATCTATTGACATTATCTGTCTATCTATCGAAAGTGTCTGTCTATCCATCTATCTATCTGTCTACCTACAGACAGTATCTATCTGTCTGTCTATCTTTCTATCCATCTATCTATCTACAGACAGTATCTATGTATCTATCTGTCTATCTGTCTATCTATCTATCTATCTATCTATCTATCTATCTATCTATCTACAGACAGTATCTATCTATCTATCTATCTATCTATCTATCTATCTATCTATCTAGGTATCTATCTACAGAGAGTCTTTATCTATCAACAGTATCTATCTATTGACAGCATCTCTCTATCTGTAGACAGTATCTATCTATCGACAGTATCTGTCTATCGACAGTGTCTGTCTATCTATCAACAGTATCTATATATCCATCTATCTGCCTACCTACAGACAGTATCTGTCTGTCTGTCTGTCTAGCTCTCTCTCTCTCTCTATATATATATAGATATATATATATATACAAAATCACACATGCCCACACAATGCAAAGCATCATGGGCTGCATATGCAAAGCACCACAGAATGTTATGCTGGTTCAACTTTAAGCAGAACTGCATGGTGCCGAAAGGCCTCTCACACAGTTTGCAAAGGGTGCTAACAGATGACATAGACACTTGTTTCGTCCTACCAGGACTCATCAGTATGCCTCATCTGTTTGACACCCCAGTGGAATGAACCAGCTATATATATATCTACAGACAGTATCTATCTGTCTATCTATCTATCTATCTATCTATCTACAGACAATATCTATCTGTTTATCTATCTATTTGTAGTATCTATCGGCAGTATCTATCTATCGACAGTATCTATCTATTGACAGTATCTATCTATCTTTTGACAGTATCTGTCTATCTGTTGTCAGTATCTATCTATCTATATATCTAATCTGGCATATCTATTGACAGCATCCATCTATCTATGTATCTATCTGTCTGTCTATCGACAGTATCTATCTATCTGTTGACAGTATCTATCTATCTATCTATCTATCTATCTATCTATCTATCTATCTATCTATCTATCGTATCCCTCTTCTTTCTATTGACAGTATCTATCTATCTAACATACTAACATACTAAAATGCCAGCAGAATAGGCCTAACGGTCTTTCGTGTCTGCTCGTTTGGTCAGCCCCCTCACCTGGTGCTGCTGACCTTGCTGTCCCCTTGCCTCTCTGGCTTCTCCCTTCCAGTTCCGGATATTCTTGCTGCATTGGATTTTGCTTCCAGAACCCTTCCCTGTACCTGTCCCACCCCTCTTGAACCCCTCCACTGTCTCTGCCTCCACCAGCCCCCTAGGCAGTGCATTCCATGGCTCACCACCCTCTCAGTGAAGTAGCACCTCCTCCTTTCTCTCCCTGAATCTTCTCCAGCTTCCACCCATGCCTCTAGTGGCCCCTTCCTCCTTCCTTCGAAGCACCCTCACTGTTCCTCCCCTATTTACCCCCTTCATGTACCTGAAGACCTCTATCATGTCCCCTCGGTCCCTTCTTTCTTCCAATGTGTACATATTTAGCTCTTCGAGCCTCTCCTCATAGGTCCTGTCTCCCAAGCCCCAAATCATTTTGGTTGCCCTCCTCTGGACCCTCTCCAGGAGGTTAATGTCCCTCTTTAAGTGTGGCCTCCAAACTGCACGCAGTACTCAAGGTGCGCCTCACCACAGTAGTTATACAGAGGGAGTATCACTTCCCTCCTTCTGGAGGTGATCCCCCTAGCGATGCATCCCAGCATCCTGTTGGCCTTGGCTGCTGCCCTCCTACAAGTCTCAGAGTTGTTCATCTTGACATCCACCACCACCCCCAGGTCCCTCTCAGCCATCGAGACTTGTAGCATTTCCCTCTCCCAGGGTGTACACTTGGCCTGGGTTTCTGGCCCCCAGGTGGAGTACCTTGCATTTCCCTGCATTGAACCTCAGCTTCCACTTTCTAGACCATCTTTCCAGAGCCTCCAGGTCCCCCTGTAGGGCCACTGTCCCCTCCTCCCCATCCACCACCGCCCCCAGTTTCGAGTCATCTGCAAAGAGACTCATCTCACTCCTGATTCCTGTCCTTATGTCAGATACCTATCTATCTATCTGTCGGTCTGTCTGTCTATCTATGAACAAACACACACACACACACACACACACACACACACACACATATATATATATATTTTTTTTTGCTCCTTCCCCAGACCCCCGACCTGCCACTTCTAACTGGCTCAGATAAATAAAGAACAGCTTTTATAACTGTTTTTGTAATTATTGGCTTGGGCCTTTAAATGCTGCTGCCACTCACAATATGTAAAAATCTCTTCCTCCGAGGGAATCCTTAGTCTGTAAAGGCAGTATTGGATTTATACAGGTGGCATATTATGATGGGACCAGTACATGTTTCTGATCGTAAATAGCATTGCATCACTCCAACACAGAAACATAGAAGTCATCAACAGATAAGGTTCTTTGGCCTACCTAGTCTGCCCTGTTGCCCCTAACAAACTGTGCTCTATCTTGCACTGCTGGCATTAGGTTGTACCCCTCTCCCTGACTACCACCAGTTCTCTAAGCCCAAGATGTTTCATTTTTTTTCATGAGCATTGCAGAGGACCAATAAGTTTCAAATACTTCAGATTCACAAATCTCAGATCAAAAATGAAAACAAGCATTTGTCAATGCCGAATCTTGATTGTGTTGGTCTGTTGAGCTCGCTCACTGCCCCTGAGTCACTCACTCATTCTGTTTCTCCCAGTGATGCAGGCTACTGTTTTGTTCTGGGCTCCTGCCTGTGTTAGCACATTTTTCTGCCCACAAAGTAATCTGCAGGTGTCCTGACAGAGCTCTGTTGAGGTGGGTCACTCCCCTCTCACTTGCTCATTCTGTTTCTGCTGGCGCTGCAGGCTGCCCTTTTGTACTAGGCTCCCGCCTCTGTTGGTGGCTTTTTCTGCCCACAAAGAAATCTGCATCAGTCCTGACACAGGTCTGTTGAGCTAGCTCACCCCCATCTCACTCGCTTGTTCCGGTTCTGCCAGCACTGCAGGCTGGCTTTTTGTACTGGGCTCCTGCCTGTGTGGCCACCTTTTTCTGCCCACAAAGAAATCCACAGCAGTGACAATAGAGCACTGTTGAGCTTGCTCACTCCCCTTCTCTCACTTGCTCGTTGTGTTTCTCCTGGCGCTGCAGGCTGCCCTTTTGTCCTGGGCTCCTTTGGATGAGACGTTAAACCAAGGTCCCTTCTCCCCATCCTGGTTTTGTCCTGGTGGGTGTCCGGGTGGAAGTAAAAGAACCGAGGGTACTCTTTGTAAAGAGCAGGGAACATTCCCGGTGTCCTGGCTAACATTCCCCTTCCCATAAACTGGTTCATGCAATTATCCATGCTGTGTGTGGATGATGATATGCGATATGGCCACCACCACACATTCATTCACTGCACTACCAGTCTAGCACTGCTTGTAAAGTGCTTTGGGATACTGTGTATGAAAAAGCACTATATAAATGCTGATTCCTCTTCTTTTTCTTCCTGCCTGTGTTGGCATGTTTTTCTGCTCACAAACAAATCCACAGGTGTCCCGACAGAGCTCTGTTGAGGTTGCTCACTCCGCCTGTCTCACTTGCTCATTCTGTTTCTCCTGGTGCTGCAGGCAGCCATTTTGTAGTGGTCTCCTGCCTCTGTTGGCACCTTTTTCTGCCCACAAACTATCCTGCAGCAGTCCCAACAGAGCTCCGTTGAGCTCCCTCACTCCCCCTCTCTCACTCGCTCATTCCATTTCTGTCTGTGTTGCAGGATGCCCTTTTGTACTGGGCTGCATTGCCGCCTTCTTCTGGCCACAAAGAAATCTGCAGCAGTCATGATAGAGCTCTGTTGAGCTTGTTCACTCCCCCCCTCACTTCTTTGTTCTGTTTCTCCTGGCGTTGCAGGCTGGCCTTTTGTACTGGTCCCCTGTGTGCATTGCTGCCTTTTTCTGCCCACAAAGAAATCTGCAGCAGTCACAATAGACCTCTGTTGAGCTCGCTCACTCCCGCTCTCTCACTCGCTCATTCTGTTTCTCCCAGTGCTGCTGGCTGCCCTTTTGTACTGGGCCTCTGCCTCTCTTGGCATTTTTTTCTGCCCACAAAGAAATCTGCAGCAGTCCTGACAGAGCTCCGTTGGCCTCACTCATTCCCCCTGTCTCACTTGCTCATTCTGTTTCTCCCACCACTGCAGGCTGCCCTTTTGTACTGGGTTCTTGCTTGCATTGCCCACTTTGTCTGCCCACAAAGACATGTGCAGCAGTCCCGACATAGCTCCATTGAGGTCACTCACTGTCCCTCTCTCACTCACTCATTCTATTTCTCCTGGCGCTGCAGGCTGCCCTTCTGTGCTGGGCTTCTGCCTCTGTTGACATTTTTTCTGCCCACAAAGAAATCTGCAGCAGTCCCAACAGAGCTCCATTGGCCTCACTCATTCCCCCTGTCTCACTCACTTGTTCTGCCTTTTTCTGCCTGCAAAGAAATCCGCAGCAGTCCTGACACAGCTCTGTTGAGGTCGCTTAATCCCCCTCCCTCACTCACTCGTTCCATTTCTGCCAGGGCTGCAGGCTGACCTTTTGTACTGGGCTCCTGCCTGCATTGCCGCCTTTTCCTGCCCGCAAAGAAATTTGCAGCAGTCACGATAGACCTCCGTTAAGCTTGCTTACTGCCCCTCTCTCACTCACTCATTCTGTTTCTCCCAGCACTGCAGGCTGCCCTTTGTACTGGGCTCCTGCCTGCGCTGGCACTTTTTCCTGCCCACAAAGAAGTCTGCAGCTGTCCCACAGAGCTCCGCTGAGGTTGCTCCTCCCCTGTCTCACTTGCTCATTCTGTTTCTCCTGGTGCTGCAGACTGCCCTTTGTACTGGGCTTCTGCCCCTGTTGACATCTTTTTCTGCCCACAAAGAAATCTGCAACAGTCCTGACAGAGCTCCATTGGCCTCACTCATTCCCCCTGTCTCACTTGCTTGTTCTGTTTCTGCCGGCACTGCAGGCTGCCCTTTTGTACTGGGCTCCTGCCTGCGTTGCCACTCTTTTCTGCCCACAAAGAAATCTGCAGTAGTCATGATAGAGCTCCGTTGAGCTCGCTCACTCATTCCCCCTCTCTCACTTGTTTGTTCTGTTTCTCCCGCCGCTGCAGGCTGCCCTTTTGTATTGGGTCCCTTCATGCAATGTTGCCTTATTCTGCCCACAAAGAAATCCACAGCAGTCCCAACAGAGCTCCGTTGAGATCACTCACTCCACCTTCCTCACTTGTTCATTCTATGTCTCCTGCTGCTGCAGGCTGCCCTTTTGTACTGGGTTTCTGCCTGCATTGGTGGCTTTTTCTGCTCACAAAGACATCTGCAGCAGTCCCGATACAGCTCAGTTGAGCTCGCTCACTCCCCCCTCTCAATCTCTCATTCCATTTCTGCCAGCACTGCAGGCTGCTCTTTTGTTCTGGGCTTCTGCCTGCATTGGCACATTTTGCTGCCCACAAAGAAATCTGCAGCTGTCCCAACAGAGCTCTGTTGAGGTGGGTCACTCCCACTTGCTCATTGTGTTTCTGCTGCTGCTGCTGCAGGCTACCCTTTTGTAGTGGGCTCCTGCCTCTGTTGGCGGCTTTTTTTGCCCACAAGGAAATCTGCAGAAGTCTTGATACAGGTCCGTTGAGGTAGCTCACTCCCCCTCTCTCACTTGCTCGTTTCATTTCTGCCAGTGCTGCAGGCTGGCATTTTGTACTGTGCTCCTGCTTGCATTGCCACCTTTTGCTGCACACAAAGAAATCCACAGTAGTCACAATAATGCTCCGTTGAGCTCGCTCACTCCCCCTTTCTCACTTGCTCATTCTGTTTCTCCCACTGCTACAGGCTGCCCTTTTTAACTCAGCCCCTGCATGCATTGCTACCTTTTTGGGCCCACAAAGAAATCTGCAGCAGTCCCAACAGAGCTCCATTGAGCTCACTCACTTTCCCTCCCTCACTTGCTTGTTCTGTGTCTCCCACTGCTCCAGGCTGCCCTTTTGTACTGGGTTCCTGCCTGCGTTGCCAGCTTTGTCTGCCCACAAGGACTTGCGCAGCAGTCCCGACACAGCTCTGTTGAGGTCACTCAGTCCCCCTCTCTCACTCACTCATTCTGTTTCTGCTGGGGCTGCAGGCTCGCCTTTTGTACTGGGTTCCTGCCTGTATTGTTGCCTTTTCCTGCCCACAAAGAAATCCGTAGCTGTCCTGACAGAACTCCGTTGAGGTTCCTCACTCCCTCTGTCTCATTCGCTCATTCTGTTTCTCCTGGTGCTGCAGGCTGCCCTTCTGTACTGGCTTCTGGCTTTGTTGCCATTTTTTTCTGCCCACAAAGAAATCTGAAGCAGTCCCAACAGAACTCAGTTGGCCTCACTCACTCCCTGTCTCATTCGCTTGTTCCGTTTCTGCTGGGGCTGCAGGCAGCCCTTTTGTACTGGGCTCTTGCCTGCATTGCTGCCCTTTTCTGCCCACAAAGAAATCCGCAGCGGTCACGATAGAGCACTATTGAGCTTGTTCACCCACTCTCCCTCTCTTACTCGTTCTTTCTGTTTCTCCCACTGCTGCAGGCTGCCCTTTTGTACTGGGCCCCTGCATGCATTTTTGCCTATTAAAGAAATCTGCAGTAGTCCCAACAGAGTCTGCTGAGCTCACTCACTCCCTCCATCACTCGCCGCTTTGTATCTCCTGGCGCTGCAGGCTGCCCTTTTGTACTAGGCTCCTGCCTGCATTGTCTCCTTTTGCTGCCCACAAAGAAATCTGCAGCAGTGCCGACAGAGCTCAGTTGAGCTCTGTCATTCCTCCCCCCAGTCGCTCGATCCTAATCTGTCACAAACACTGATTTCCGACATCGACTGTGGTATTATGTGCCCAAAGCGCGGAAACACATTTAGGCCAGGATGTGAAAAATGACAGCTGTACTGTTCATAAGGAGGTGTGAACAAATGCCAGTGTTGAAAATCTGGCATGAAAATATTACTAATTTGCAAACTTACGAGGGTGTGTGGAACCTGTACAACACACGCTCGTAACAGAGTCATTTTATGGAGTTTCATCACAAAATTTTCAACATAGGCATTTGAGGAGCTCTGCTCATGAACAGTGTCTGTGTGATTTTCTTAATACGTCCCGAACACTGATTTCCCACAGCAACCGCGCTATTGTACATCGGAAGAGGGAAAACACATTTCTACCAGGATGTGAAAAATGACAGCTGCGCTGTTCATAAGGAGGTGCGGCAAAATGGCAATGCTGACAATCTGGAGTGAAAATATTGCAAAGTTGCGAATGTATGAGCGTGCGTGGAAACTGCGCAATGCACATTCGCAACACACACAAGTTATGGACTTTCGTCACCAAAGTTTCAACATATGCATTTTATGACCTCTGCTAATGAACAGTGTCACTGTCATTTTCATAATGTGTTCCTGAACACTGATTTCCCACAGCGACCATGCGATTCTGCGCCGGAACTGCGAAAACACGTTTCAGCCAGGATATGAAAATGACAGCCATACTGTTCATAAGGAGGTGCAGAATAATGGCAATGTTGAAAATCTGGAATGAAAATATTATTAATTTGTGAAGTTATGAGCATGCGTGCAAACTAAGCAAACCAAGCTCGTAA
The DNA here is from genome assembly GCA_016271365.2 of Neoceratodus forsteri. NCBI lineage: Eukaryota > Metazoa > Chordata > Ceratodontiformes > Ceratodontidae > Neoceratodus > Neoceratodus forsteri. The sequence goes on from JADMNL010000026.1 coordinate 322,769,290, forward strand.
CACAGTCATTTTATCGAGTATCATCACCAAATTTTCAACATAGGAATTTTAGGACCTCTGCTCATGAACAGTGCCACTGTCATTTTCTTAATCTGTCCTAAACACTGATTTCCCACAGTGACTGTGCTATTCTGCGCCGGAAGTGCGAAAACACAGTTTGACCAGGATGTGGAAAATGAAAGCTGTACTGTTCACAAGAAGGTCTGCAAAAATGCCAGTGTTGAAAATCTGGCGTGAAAATGTTGTAAATTCAAAAAGTTACGAGTGTGCGTAGCAACTGCGCAACGCACACTCATAAAACAGTCATTTTTGGGATTTTTCCCACCAAATTTGCAGTATAGGCTTTTTGAGAGCCCACCTCATGAACACTGGCACTGTTGTTTCATTAATCTGTCCCAAAAGGGGATTCCGTGCAGTGACTGCGAAATCACCTTTCAGGGCTGAATAACAAAACGACAGTGACAGAATTCATGAGGAGGGGTCCCAAAAACCCCGTGTTGAAAATTTGGTGGCAAAATTCCAAAAAAATGCCTGAGATATGCATCAAAGTTGAAAAAACCCTGTTTATTCCATTATACAGCTTACCGCATTCCTCAGTTCGTGGTTGGCTTTGAAGAGTGCAGATGTGTTCCCGGTCCACTGAAGATCATCGCGCCAGACTCGGAGGTAAGTATGGGGTGAGGGGGTGGGGAGACAGGGTGCACAGTGGGTGGGCGGGTTGTGGGAGGGGAGCAGGGAGACCGCCGAGGGACCATTTCCTGTTTTACAGGTTAAAAAAAAAGACATTGCAGGACCGTTTTTGTTTTACAGGGCATGTGGCACACTGGGGTGGCCTCAGCATGCCTAGGGAGACTTTCTTTGGGGGAGGCAGGTGGTTGACAGGGGATTGGGCACCCTGTCTGCACACAACAAAAGCGGGGTATTGCATTATGCCAGCAGGGATTACGCACTGCTGGCACACAACAAAGAGGGGTGACATTATGCTGACAGGGATTGGGCACCCGTACCATAAACAACAAAAGTGTGGGGGAGGGTTACATAATGCCGACAGGAGTGGCTCCCCATCAACAACATAAATCTTGCAGCACTGAAGCCGATGGAGATTGGGGCCCCCGTCGGCAAATAAACACGGTTGGGGGGGCACATGCTGTGGAGGGGGATTGTGCACCCCCTCGGCAAGGGGGGGTAATATTGTTTGTGAGCACGGCGGCAGGCCACCATCATGTTCACAAACAATGTCAGTGGTTCAAGATCCCACCCTACAATGATGGGTCACTCCCTCATTGCAGCGAATGGCTGACGCTGCAATGACGAGGCGGCCCCTGATTGTAGCAGCTAAATTTTTACAGTTGGTGGCATGCTGGCTGAACTAGTGTCAGCAGCAGCATGCCACGCATTGGGGAAGCGAGAAAGCTTTTACAGGCTGTGGGGCATTGGCCACAACAGTGCCACGCCCACAACCTGCTTTCTGGAGAAAGTTAATAATAGTTTTCGCGTGCTCATGCGCGCAATCAACATAAAAATTGAAATGAAAATTGGTATAGTGATTTTTTGTTTTGCCAGAAATATGATATTAGTAAAAAGACATTGGGCCAGATATTCAAAACTTTGCCCAGGTGCAAATCTGAGTGCGCGCGCGTGCAAACCAGGTTTTGCACGGATGTGCTATATTGAAAAGCCCAGTTAGCATGGGCAAACAGGGTTTGTAGCAGGGCAATACTCAAAAGGCATTGCAATGTAAATAAAGGAGCGGGGATCTGAATATTGGCGCAGTCTAATATTCAGAGAATTTGTGCCGAGCAAGGCTGTTTTACATAATCCCTATGCACAGCGCAGATACCGTAGACCTGCAACATGACTTACTCCCGCACAACCCTAGCAGTTGGCAGAGGAAGTGCGTTGGCCCCCCCGACCCTCAATGCAGTAGTCCCTGGTGCTAGTGGTCCTCTTCCCCCATTGATCACTGTCCCTGTTTGAAAAATTGAACATTCCCTGGTGTCCAGTATTCCACCTGTCAACCACTGACCCAATGGTAAAAAAATAAACTTTCTCTGGTGTCCGGTGGTCCCTTCCCTCACTGATTGCCAGCCTGATCGGAAAAAGTAAACTGTCCCTGGTGTCAAGTGGTCCCTCCCCCACCTGCATCCATGACTGGTCAAAACATAATAATCCCTGGTGTCTAGCAGACCCTCCCCACAATCATATCCATGGCTGATCAATACATAATATTTCTTGTTGTCTAGCGGTCCCTCCCCCTCCCCTCCCCCCATCCACACCCATGCCCGATCAATACATAATATTCCCAGGTGTTTGTTGGTCCCTACCCCCATCTGCACCCATGCCCAAACAATGCATGATATTCCCTGGTGTCTAGTGGTTCCTCCCACCACCCACACCCATGCCGGATCAATACATAATATTCCCTGGAGTCCAGTGATCACCACCATCCTGATCCCCATCCTGATCCATTGTAAAATATATTGAAACCTTTCCCTGGTGTCTAGTGGACCCCCCCACCCCAGCAGGTAGTGCCCCACCACCCTGATTCCCCCCCATCCAGGCGCCGAGCCGGTGACCGGCACTACCCTCTACTCTCCACCGTGACCAGCCACCGAATGAGCTGTCGGTGAAGGTGTAGTTGCACTATCTGTTCATTGACAGCTCAGTTGATGGCCAGCCATGGTGGAGAGTGGAGAGCTGTGCCAGTCACCAGCTTGGGGTTGGAATGGGGGGGCAGGGTGGTGGAGTACTATCTGCTGGGGTGGGGAAGTGGGGGGAGTCCACTAAACACTAGGATATGGTTTTCATTTATTTTACAGGGGATCGGGATTGGGGAAGGGGGAAACACTGGACACCAGCAAGTGGTGTTTCTTTTTACAAAATAGGGGATTGGGATGGCGTGAGACCACTGGACGCCAGGGAATATTATGCCTTGATTGAGCATAAGTGCAAGTAGGGGAAGGGAGGAACTGCTAGACACCAGGGTATATTATATATTGATTAGGCATGGTTGTGGGCAGGGGGAGGGACCACTAGTCACCAGGAACAGTTTACTTTTTTAGATCAGGATGGTGATTGGCAAGGGGGTGCCACTGGAAACCAGGGAAAGTTGCATTTTTAATAACAGGCTGGCAATCGGCGGCGTGGGGGGGGGTTGGGAGGACTAGCACCAGGGATAGCTCTTAGGGAATCGGGTAAGTGGGGGACAGCATCATGCTAAATTGCCAGGCTACCCAAATGAGCTCATAATGGGCATGCAAATGGCCTCTTAGTGCCCTGCTTTCCCAGTGAGCTCATTTGCATGGGTCCCTTTGAATTATTGGAGATTTAGCGTGGGCGCAAGCAATTGTGGTGCTCTGTTTCGCAAGCCATTTCTGCCCAGTACTAAGCGGCTTAGTGGTGGGACGACACGGCTCTCTAGTCACTCAGATAGCATTTATGGATACCGTGGCAACTGCTAGGTGCAGCGTTCATGTTTGCACTGTGCTTTGTGCCTTTTTGAATATTGGGCCCATTATGACTAACAAATAATACTGCTATTTTAACCCAAAATGTGAAAGATTGATCGGATGTGACCATGTGACTGGGCTGTGCTCCATTGCAGCAACAGAGTTCTGAGCTATTTCTGAACTTTATCACTCATTTTCAGTAACTAAAAATCAGATGAGCTGTTCTATAGCCACATTATAAAATGGGTATAAAAATCCAGAAACCTGATTGGCTCTGTGGCTCGGAACCCAGTGCTGGTATCCAAGCACAACAGCACTGGAAAAAGGTCTGTGACCTCACTGGTTTATTTACATTAAACAGGCACAGTGGTGTCAGTACACTTCAATATGCTTATATTTCAAAAACAAATGCAGCATCTGCCATCTACTGGCCAAACAGCAAAATTATAATGGCTCACTAGGTTTTCTGTGTATCTTTTTATTCCCTTTTTTTCAACTTTTCCTCATTTTGACTTATTTCAATTTAAAAAGACAGTTTCTTTAAAAAAAAAAAAAAGATTTATTTGCGGTCCGAGTGGTTCCGAGCCACAGAGCCAATCAGGTTTCTGGATTTTTATACCCATTTTATAATGTGGCTATAGAACAGCTAATCTGATTTTTAGTTACTGAAAATGAGTGATAAAGTTCAGAAATAGCTCAGACCTCTGTTGCTGCGGGTGGGATGGAAAGGATGAGAAGGGACTTGGCAAGGTTAGAGGAATGGTCAAATGTATGGCAGCTTAGATTCAATGCTAAGAAGTGCAAGGTAATGCACCTGGGAAACAAAAACCCAGGGGAAGAGTACACAATGGGTGGTGAGATACTAACAACGACAAAAATGGAAAGGGACCTGGGGGTAGTCATATCAGATGACCTAAAGATGGACAAGCAATGTGAGAGGGCAGCAAGAAGGGCTGGGGGGATACTGGGATGCATAGGGAGAGGCATCACCAGTAGAAACAGGAAGTTATTATCTCTGTACAGACAGCTGGTGAGACCCCATCTGAGTACTGTGTGCAGTTCTGGAGACTCAATCTCTGCAAAGACATAGACAGGATGGAAGCTGTCCAGAGGAGGGCAACTAAAATGGTGCAGGGTCTGTACCGGAAGACATATGAAGAGAGACTTAAGGAGCTTAATATGTATAGCCTCGAGGAAAGGAGGGAGAGGGGACATGATAGAAACTTTCAAGTACCTCAAGGGAATCAACAAAGTCCAAGAGGGTAGCATCTTTCAAAAAAAGAGGTGTGTAAGAACAAGTGGGCACAATTTGAAGATGGGGGCGGCTCAGAGGTAATTTAAGGAAGTATTTTTTCACAGAGAGGGTTGTGGATGCATGGAACCGCCTTCCGGAGGAGGTTGTGGAGTCAAAATCAGTGGCGGAATTCAAGCATGCATGGGATAGTCATAAGGCAATTCTGGGGGGTGGGGGTAGGAAGAAGTAGGCTGCTGGTTAACTAGGATCTGCAGCTTATCCAGTAGGTAGGGAAATGGGCAGACTGGGTGGGCCAAACGGTCCTTATCTACCGTCAAATTCTCTGTTTCTATGTTATTTACTGATCCTAATAGATCCATTTCATAACTGTGATAAGGCCCCCCAGGGTGTGCTTTGTGCTGGCGTAACAGCACTTCTCAGGCAGTTGAAACATTCATCCTTTGTCTTTCTCCACATGTGTCAACCCACCCGAGATGTGACATTATCTCAGCCCAAAGCATGCCCTGTCATGCCTTACTGATCAAGTGAAGCAGTTTTGTTTTCATTGTGATTGTGGGATTACGGCTGTTCTCAGGTGGGTAAGACACAAGGCACACCTGAGGTGTATGCCTTTGCCCCACAATTACACACAACCTGCCAAAATCTCTTAAGCATGCGAGCAGTGGGTTTTTAGTTTTTGAGCACAGCAGATGCTGATGCAGCGGTGCGAGGCATGCCATTTCATATATATTTGCTTGATCATGTCTTTCCAGTGAATCTTCCGTATCCTGGAACTCTGCAGGAGGTGCAGATACCTATCATAGATTATCAGCAGTGCAACTGCATGTACAGTAGCAGCAGTCTTGACGTAGAGATCACCTCGGACATGCTCTGTGCTGGGTTAGAACAAGGAGGGAAAGACTCGTGCCAGGTGAGTAATACTTCCTGTTATGGGTTTTGCTATTCTAAGGCTTACGAGGCAAAAATAGTATGCAAACTGCCTCACCATGTAGATGTGAGTCACTGCAATGCCAGAGTCCTACTGAGCAAAAAATAACTTACTATCTGGTTTAATGATATTTTGTACAAAAATCCATGCACTTCCAGATGCTGTGGACTGGCGTTGTGCTGCCAGAATGCTGCTGTAGCACAATACTGATGTCAGAATGATGCTGTACCACAGTAGTGATGTCAGAATGATGCTGTACCACAATAGTGATGTCAGAATGATGTTGTACCACAGTATTGATGTCAGAATGATGTTGTACCACAGCAGTGATGTCGGAATGCTGTTGTATCACAGTAGAGATGCCTGGGATACCACACCTCACGCCACACCAGCGACCTGGGTTCGGGAATGGACTTGGGCCGCACGGAAGGGAAGGGATTGAGCATCTGGAAGTCGCCTCTCCCTTCCCTGTGGAGGGATCGGGATCTCATGCCACTCTCTACCAGCTCCTGGGGAAACTCAGTGGCATGGCAGAGATGCAGTGCTGTAGTGTGGGAAGTAGCATTGGTGGACGTTGGCATATAGTGCCATGATGTCATAGCATGTCTGCACTCCTGTGTTGATGAAATCTAAGAAAATCACTGGAGGACTGGGGCGACAGGGGCATCAGGGATCAGGCCTCACATCCCCAACGCCAGTCCACTACTCTGATGGTCCCCAGGCACCACCTACAGGATGAACCTTCTAATTACAGAAAGATGCTGCCAAGGTAGAAGTGGCAGGCCCTTCCCTGGGGGGTGATCTGGGGGACTGGGAAATCCTAAATGGGGGGGACAATTAGAGGAAGGGTATTGGCAGGGAATAGCAGGCTTGGATCGAGTAGGCTCCTCAGAGATGCCTCGTTCAAAGATGCAAAATTAGAGTAACAAAAAAAAAGAATGCTGCTATACCACAGCAGTGACATCAGAATGCTGTTTTACTGCAGAAGTGACATCAGAAAGTTGCTGTACCACAGTAGCGATATCAGAATGTTGTACCACAGTAGTTATGTCAGAATGTTGCTATACCACAGTAGCAATGTCAGAATGCTGCTGTACCACAGTAATGATATCAGAATGTTGTACCACAGTAGCGATATCAGAGTGCTGCTGTACCACAGTAGTGATATCAGAATGCTGCTGCACCACAGTAAAGATGTCAGAATGCTGCTGTACCACAGTAGTGATGTCAGAATGCTGCTGTACCACAGTAGAGATGTCAGAATGCAGCTGTACCTCAGTAGTGATGTCAGAATGCTGCTGTAACTACGTAGTGATGTCAGAATGCTGCTGTACCACACTAGTGATGTCAGAATGATGCTGTACCACAGTAGTGATGTCAGAATGCTCCTGTACCACAATAGTGATGTTAGAATGCTGCTGTACCACAGTAGGGATGTCAGAATGCTACTGTACCACATTAGTGATGTCAGAATGCTGCTGTACAACAGCAGTGATGTCAGAATGCTGCTGTATCACAGTAGTGATGTCAGAATGCTGCTGTACCACAGTAGTGATGTTAGAATGCTGCTGTACCACAGTAGTGATGTCAGAATGCTGCTGTACCACAGTAGAGATGTCAGAATGCTGCTGTACCTCAGTAGTGATGTCAGAATGCTGCTGTACCTCAGTAGTGATGTGAGAATGCTGCTGTACCACAGTAGTGATGTCAGAATGCTGCTGTACCACAGTAGGGATGTCAGAATGCTACTGTACCACAGTAGTGATGTCAGAATGCTGCTGTACCACAGTAGTGATGTCAGAATGCTGCAGTACCTCAGTAGTGATGTCAGAATGCTGCTGTATAGCAGTAGTGATATCAGAATGCTGCCTTATAACACTAGTGATATCAGAATGCTGCTGTATAACAGTAGTGACGTTAGAATGCTGCTGTACCACAGTAGGGATGTCAGAATGCTACTGTACCACAGTAGTGATGTCAGAATGCTGCTGTACCACAGTAGTGATGTCAGAATGCTGCTGTACAACAGCAGTGATGTCAGAATGCTGCTGTGTAACAGTAGTGATGTCAGAATGCTGCTGTACTACAGTAGTGATGTCAGAATGCTGCTGTACCACAGTAGCAATGTCAGAATGCTGCTGTACCACAGTAGCGATGTCAGAATGCTGCTGTACCACAGCAGTAATGTCAGAATGGTGTTGTACCACAGTAGTGATGTCAGAATGATGCTGTACCACAGTATTGATGTCAGAATGATGTTGTACCACAGCAGTGATGTCAGAATGATGCTGTACCACAGTAGTGATGTCAGAATGATGTTGTGCCACAGTAGTGATGTCAGAATGATGTTGTACCACAGTACTGATGTCAGAATGATGTTGTACCACAGTAGTGATGTCAGAATGTACCACAGTAGTGATGTCAGAATGATGTTGTACCACAGTAGTGATGTCAGAATGCTGTTGTACCACAGTACTGATGTCAGAATGAAGTTGTACCACAGTAGTGATGTCAGAATGATGTTGTACCACAGTAGTGATGTCAGAATGCTGCATCACAATAGTGATGTCAGAATGCTGTTATACCACAGTAGGGCTGTCAGAATGTGGTACCACAATAGTGAAGTAAGAATGCTGTTGTACCGCAATAGGAATATCAGAATGCTGCTATAGCATGGTAGTGATGTCAGAATGCTATTGTATCACAGTAGAGATGCCTGAGATACCACACCTCATGCCACACCAGCGACCTGGGTTCGGGAATGGACTTGGGCCACCAGGAGTCACGACGGAAGGGAAGGATTGAGCATCTGAAGTCGCCTCCTTCCTGTGGAGGGATGCCCCATGCCACTCTACCAGCTCCTGGGGAACTCAGTGGCATGGCAGAGATGCAGTGCTGTAGTGTGGGAAGTAGCGATGGTGGACATTGGCATATAGTGCCATGATGTCATAGCATGTCTGCGCTCCTGTGTTGATGAAATCTAAGAAAATCACTGGAGGACTGGGGCGACAAGGGCATCAGGGATCAGGCCTCACATCCCCAATGCCAGTCCACTACTCTGATGGTCCCCAGGCACCACCTACGGATGAACCCTCTAATTACAGAAAGATGCTGCCAAGGTAGAAGTGGCAGGCCCTTCCCTGGGGGGTGATCTGGGGGACTGGGAAATCCTAAATGGGGGGGACAATTAGAGGAAGGGTATTGGCAGGGAGTAGCAGGCTTGGATCGAGTAGGCTCCTCAGAGATGCCTCGTTCAAAGATGCAAAATTAGAGTAACAAAAAGAATGCTGCTATACCACAGCAGTGACATCAGAATGCTGTTTTATTGCAGAAGTGACATCAGAAAGTTGCTGTACCACAGTAGCGATATCAGAATGTTGTACCACAGTAGTGATGTCAGAATGTTGCTATACCACAGTAGCGATGTCAGAATGCTGCTGTACCACAGTAATGATATCAGAATGTTGTACCACAGTAGCGATGTCAGAGTGCTGCTGTACCACAGTAGTGATATCAGAATGTTGTACCACAGTAGCGATGTCAGAGTGATGCTGCTGTACCACAGTAGTGATGTCAGAATGCTGCTGCACCACAGTAAAGATGTCAGAATGCTGCTGTACCACAGTAGTGATGTCAGAATGCTGCTGTACCACAGTAGAGATGTCAGAATGCTGCTGTACCTCAGCAGTGATGTCAGAATGCTGCTGTACCACACTAGTGATGTCAGAATGCTGCTGTACCACAGTAGTGATGTTAGAATGCTGCTGTACCACAGTAGGGATGTCAGAATGCTACTGTACCACAGTAGTGATGTCAGAATGCTGCTGTACAACAGCAGTGATGTCAGAATGCTGCTGTACAACAGTAGTGGTGTCAGAATGCTGCTGTACCACAGTAGTGATGTCAGAATGCTGCTGTACCACAGTGGAGATGTCAGAATGCTGCTGTACCTCAGTAGTGATGTCAGAATGCTGCTGTACCACAGTAGTGATATCAGAATGCTGCTGTACCACAGTAGTGATGTCAGAATGCTGCAGTACCACAGTAGTGATGTCAGAATGCTGCTGTATAACAGTAGTGATATCAGAATGCTGCTGTATAACACTAGTGATGTCAGAATGCTGCTGTACCACAGTAGTGATGTCAGAATGCTGCTGTACAACAGCAGTGATGTCAGAATGCTGCTGTATAACAGTAGTGATGTCAGAATGCTGCTGTACTACAGTAGAGATGTCAGAATGCTGCTGTATTACAGTATTGATGTCAGAATGCTGCTGTACCACAGTAGTGATGTCAGAATGCTGCTGTACCACAGTAGAGATGTCAGAATGATGCTGTACCATACTAGTGATGTCAGAATGCTGCTGTACCACAGTAGTGATGTCAGAATGCTGCTGTACCACAGTAGAGATGTCAGAATGATGCTGTACCACACTAGTGATGTCAGAATGCTGCTGTACCACAGTAGTGATGTCGGAGTACTGCTGTACCACAGTAGTGATGTCAGAATGCTGCTGTACCACAGTAGTGATGTCAGAATGCTGTTGTGCTACAGTAATGAGGTCAGATTGCTGTTGTACCACAATAGTGATGTTAGAATGCTACTGCACCACAATAGTGATGTTAGAATGCTGCTGTACCACAGTATAGAGGTCAGAATGCTGCTATACTGCAGTAGGGATGTCAGAATGCTGTTGTACCACACTAGTCATGTCAGAATGCTACTGCTCCACAGTGCGGATGTCAGAATGCTACTTACCACAGTAGTGATGTCAGAATCCTGTTATACAATAGTAGTGATGTCAAGAATGCTGTTGTATCACTGAAGCTATGTCACTACTATAGTGCAAAAGCATAGAATCCTGTGTCTGTTAAGATTCCCCATGCAATGAAAATAGCAAGACTGAGAACACCCCAAGCAAACTGATTTTTAAAAGATTGCTGGAATAGTAGGAAGGCTGCCAGTTCCTGTGGCTATCACTTCAATCACATATGTCTTTCATTTCCCCCTTGCCTTTTTGCACATGGATTCATGTAACCATTTTGTACCCAGTGTGTTCAAACTAGGGTTGCTCGGAAGTCCTGAAATCTGATCCACCAGCTGGACATCAGACTGTCCTAGTCCAAAATCTGATCTCTGGCTGTGAAGACGTAACATTGCTAAATCCCTCTTTCACTAGTACACTGCTATGCCAGCCACTACACAGCCACCCTGCAATAAATTATCCCCCACTCAAACTACCCTCTAGCCCCAAACCTCCCTCATCCCACTCCTAAGCCCCTGAAGTAAGCCTCCCAGTCTCTGCACCCCCCCCCCCATCTGTCAGAAGACTCACCTCATCCATCAGAAACCAACATGGCTTGCTTCCTCCAGCAGGGTCTTCAGAGTGTGATCAGACCCCTCCAGATATGCTTCAATCAGTTTTCTGGGGCAAGAGCCTGAGTTGCAAGGTGTGAAGCCTACGAGCACCACAGTGAAGGTGGAATTCTGTGTGGCCGGTGGGCTCTCTGTGTTTTTCTCCTTATCCCCTTGGGGATGTGAACCTGCTGTAGTGCATGCATGGATGACAGCAGCATCCTCTCTCCCAATACAGTCTCAACTTCTTCTCCCCCCCTTGTGGTCACCCAGGGGATGGTATCACAGCAAGATTAATTACTCACCCTCCCCAGAGCATCCCCTGGGATGTTCAGCTGTTCTCCGCCGACCAGACTCTAATGACCCTGGCTCGCTACTGAAACTGGATCGCTGGTTTTGGGAGTTGTAACGATATGCCTGCTCTGACAAGCCAGTGTTGTTTTACTTGTATTTTTTTTATATGGCTTTTTCTCCATCCCCCATGTTTCATCTTCCCCTCCTGATGGTACCCCACCAGCACCTCTCCCTACCTTTTCATGAATGTACATCATAACCCCTGCTTACAGATAACCGTTGTGTTGTGGGTGGGCAGCCATGTTAGTAGTGCATGGTCCAGTGAGGGGTGCCAGCATTCTCTTTGGGGCACAGAGGGATTTTTTTCCACTCCAATTTTTCTGCACACGCAGCCATGTGTGGTCATGCTGGCCCCTGACTGAGCCCTTCCCTGTCTGGTGGCCACGAATGAGAGCTCCCTCTTGCCACCACTAGAGGGTGATATTGCTGCAGGGCACACATACCTCTCACACCAAAGGGGGGAGAACTGTCACTATGATGCTTAATCTTCCTTCCTTGGCCCTCTGACCTGGGTCTGCTTCTGAACCCAGGTTGTTGGTGTTAGCGTGTAAGAGTACTTCTGCTGCACTACCACACCGACCATGTAGTTAAGTATGTAAGTATAAGTAACTGCTACTTACCAAACACTTGTAGAAGTTGGGAGGGTGGATTAACGAAGAAGCATAGAAACATAGAATTTGTCATCAGAAGAGGACTGCTTGGCTCAACCAGTCTGCCCAGAAGTTCCCTGCCGGTTCTGTCTCCGCAGACCCTAACTAGTCTCCTGTGACCTTCCCGCTCCCTGATTATTTACCGGTATTCTTGTAGGCCTATCTCATGCATGCATAAAGCCACCATTGTTTTTTGCCTCCCCACCTTGAGTTGCAGGCTGTTCCAGATGCCCGCCACTCTTTCAGCAAAGTGGTATTTCAACACATCCCTCCTAACCCCCCCCCCCCTTCAGTTTCATTGCTTGCTCTCTTGTTTTGGTGCACTTCCTCATTTGAAACATTTATTTATTTATTTATTTAGTTTTTGTTAACCGGGTAGGTACACTAGACAAGTTTTATGCCTATTTTCAGGAACCACCGGGAGAGTACAATAGGGTATAACAGGTCCATCAATACAGCAATAGGGTATAACAGGTACATCAATACAACAAGCAGGCGAGAAAAACAGTTTTACATTTGATTGGAAAGTACACCCAGTTACCAGGACTGGGGGAAAGATACAATTTTGAAATTAAATACACTGACCAGCAGGGCAGGCAAAGAAATAATGGTGTGTGAGAACACCATAGGGTCAGTCAGTGAGGTAGGGAGTGAGATCAGGTAGCAGTATGGGAGAGGTGAAGCCATCTGGCCAGTGAGCACCGGGAACTATGTGCTAGGGGGGCTTTAGGCATGCGCAGCAAGAGGCCAGCTTAAGGTGTTCCCACAGGGAGGTCCGAAAGAGCTTGTGAGAAGGGGGCAGTGCGGACTCTTTCAGGAAGGGAGTTCCAAAGCCTGGAAGCATGAGCAGCAAAGCTCCGGTCCCCCATGAGGGTGCGGTGGTAGGTACATTTAGTAGGCCAGGGCCCTGGGATCTCAGGAGGATAGAGGGAGAGTCGCTGGGCGAAACCGGCCGTTCCGAGGGGTGCCGATGATTACTTTGCTCGTGAGGCAACCAGCGCTAAATTAAGGTGATTGACCAGGGATAGCCAGCCAAGCTTCTCGTAGAGTTCACAGTGATGGGTAAGACGGGGTGCGGCCAGGGCAAACCGACAGATGTTGTTGTACGCCATGCTCCACTTGCTTAGGAGGACCTTGGAAGTATGAGCAAATAGGTGGGAACCATAGCTGAGGGAAGGGAGTAATACTCCCCTGGCAAGAGCTAGACATGCCGCAGGGGTGAGGTTGTACCGAGCCCTGTAGGCCAACCCCAGCTTGCGGTTTACCCCACTACTAGCATTGTGGATGTGACTTCCCAGGTCCAGTTGGGGATCAAGCGTCATACCAAGATATTTAAGGGAGGTCACAGTAGGAAGAGGGGTACCATCTTCATAGTTGATTTGTAGGGGAGTTGAAGAGGCCTGAATTTTGGCTGAAGAGCCGAATAGCATGGCCTGGGTTTTTTTCTGGTTGAGGACCAGCTTATGGTTGGAGAGCCATGCCTGGATGTTCCGAAGGTCCTCTGATAAGTGGCGGTTTAGAGTGGCTGAATCACAGGAGTGGGCCAGGAGGACCAGGTCATCCGCGTACATGGTAACTCGGCATCTGGTGGCCGCAGCGGGGAGATTGTTAATAAACAGGGAAAAGAGTAGGGGACCCAGCACTGAGCCCTGTGGGACACCAGAGGTTACAGGCAGGGGGGCAGAGAGGACTTTGTTGAATTTAGTTAGTTGTTCTCTGCCATGCAGATAGTCAGAGACCCAATTTAGAGCAGAAGGGGACAGACCAAGGGGCCTCATCTGCGAGACAAGCAGGTCGTGATCAACGAGGTCGAAGGCTTTGGATAAATCAATTGACACAGCACCTGAGAGATTCCCCAGATCCATTGCTGCTCTGATGCTGGAAGAAACAGAGATGAGTGCCGTGGTAGTACTGTGCCCTTTACGAAAGCCGTGTTGGGCAGGGGACAGCAGTCCATGGGTGTGGATGTACTCCGAGAGTTGTTTGGCTACCACCTTTTCCAGGAGCTTACTGACAGCAGAGAGGATGGCTATGGGACGGTAGTTATCCAGGATTTTTAGGGTCGCCCTGCTTTGGGACAAGGATGACCTTGGCAACCTTCCAGATATCAGGGATCTGACCCTGCAAGGGATAGGTTGAAGATGTGGGCCACCGGGAGGCTATGAGGGGGTGCTAAGTTTGAGGAGCTTGGGCTCCAGGTTATCTAGGCCAGGACTTGCATACTGGGAGAGGCCTTGGGAGAAGAGACTCAGACTGCTTACCCGATACCACCCTTAGGTGAAACGGAGGGCAGGCAGACCAGACTCCTGGGTCGTGGAAGCAGAACAGTTTGAATCCCAGGCCATAGACCCGGGAGGGAGAACAGTAGGGAGGTCAGTGAAATGGGAGTTAAGAGCATTGGCAATCACGTGGGGATTGTTGCAGGAGACACCTCTGATGAGCATGTCAGTGACCCCGGAGTTGGAGCGACCGCTGACCAGTGTTTGGATGGTTCTCCAGAACCATCTGGGGTCTTTTGCAGAGCTGAGAAGGGCGGCCTTACAGAAATCACTTTTTGCCCCCCTGATAGTTTTCTTACACTCATTTCTGAGTTTTCTGTATTGCTGAAACAGGGCAGTATCATGTGAGCATTTGAACCGTGCTCAGCACATGTCTCTCGCTCGCATGAGGGAGAGGAGACCCCCATGCAGCCACTGGGTGGCTGTCCCGCGGACCCTACGCCTAGTGATAGGGGCATGCCTGTCTTGTAGATCCACAAAGATGTTGTGGAACGCGGCAACAGCGGAGGAGGGGTCCTGGGCTCTGTGGACTTCTGTCCAGTCAGTGAGCCTTAGTTCTTCCATGAACAGGTCCGGGTTAAATCTGGCAAAGTTTTGGCCCTGGATGATTTTATGGGGGACCTTAGGGGAAGGGATTTTCCAGATACAGATACAGGAGAGTGGTCAGAGATGGAGTCGGGTAGGGTCCCTACAGAGGAGATCCTCTTGGGACGATTTGACATGATCCAGTCCAGAAGGGAGCAGGAAGTGCCGTTTGCTTTCCGTTGGGTGGGCTCCTTTACAAGTTGTGTCAGGGTTTGGGTGGCAAGCAAGGCCTCAAACTGCTTGACATTATCCCCTGCCCAATTTAGGTTAACATCCCCCAGGATTAGGAGTTCATTGTCCCCGGTTCTGGGACAGACAGTATCCAGGAGATGGGTGAGGCCCTGGAGCCCTCCCTTGGGGTTGTAGGTACACACCACATGCAGTTTCTTGCGTTGCCAAGTAGAAGCACGGAGGAGGAGCTCACAGGATGACGGCAGCAAGGAGTTGTGATTAAAGGATACGTTGAGGTGGCTCTATAGTAAATCAGGATGCCTCCACCCTTTTGCTCCCCAATTCTGTCCAACCGCTTGAACTCAGAATCAGGGAGCCCACAGGCAGAGTCAGAAATCTGGGGTTTGAGCCAGGTCTCAGTTATCCCCAAGATGTCGGGTTTGTAGAGAGTGGCCCATGCGAGTAGCCATCGAGGCTGGAAGTAGACAATGTTGAGGTGAGCTACTTTCAAACCCTTGCCCAGCCACCATTTCTGGGGAGAGTCGGAGGTGGAGGGGCCGGGATTTAATTCGATGTCTCCAGATAGGGCAAGGGTCAGTAAGAATAGCCACAGGAGGAGTCCTCTAGGGGGGGGGACCTTTTGATTCCTAGCCTCCGGACCCGACGACACACTGTTCTGATTTGGGACAGGATGAGTCTTGGTAACAATCCGCTAGGGGGATAGCAGGGACCTACGGCATTGGCCATGAGGTTTGAGAAAGTAAAGTCGGTCACTGAGCTGTGGGGGGAGAACCAATCACTGCCACTGTCCAAGCCAGGGGCAGTGTCAGAGTGGAGGGACATAAGTCCCAGGATGAGGATAGCCAAGAGAACATTGGGGGGGGGGACAGATTACCTTGAGAGAATCCATTCGAGAAACTGGGCTCAGTTATAGCAGGAGATCTACTTTAGGCAGGTGCACAAGAGTGAGACACCTTTAGGGGAGATTGGAGGCAAGGGCCTATGTAGAGACCTGGGAGAGGTAACGGGGGATGCCCGTCCAGAAAATACACCACAGGTGGTGGTAGTGGTGAACTCAGGGATAGTGGGGAGTGGGGAGCTGGAGGACCAGGGAGCAGTGTGGTGACTGAGGACAGAAGTCAGGCAGGATACAGAAGCGCCAGGGGTAGGCTTACTAAGTGTAAAGTTCTGAGCGGCTTAACTGACGGTCAAATTGTCACATTAGTAATAACAGTAACACTTGGGTAAAAAACAGCTGTTACAGAATTAAACGAATGAACTGGGTTAGCAAAACGCAGTAGGCACAGAAAAGAATGGGCTGAGCATAGGTGTAAACCAGGGAATAGGCAGAAACAACGCCGCCCCTTCCAAGCCAATAGGCAGATTAGCAGCCAGTGGGTGGAGCAGGCAAGGATTAAATCTCACTCAAACCAGGGCGGGTGGGAGGGGACTTAAGAAGCCATCGGTAGAGCAGGGCTCACTGGACTGCAAGATACTGCAGGGTAGGATTTAAAAGTTTTAAAAGTTCTCCTGCAACAGCAGGGCGAAGTTCTTTTCCATAGGTGAGGGAAGCAGTCAGAGTCCCGATCAGCGATATTCCTGAGGAGGCCTGCCGGAGCTTGCCAGTCGCCGGCACCTCCACTCGGGAGTTCAGCCTAGAAGGCGCGAGCCGGCGGAAGGGTGGGGGGGACCTCCAGGTCAGGTCTCCTCTCCTCCGGGCAAGTGGCGAGAGGATTGATTTTGGAAGCTCTCCTTAAGTCAGGAGGGCTCGGAAGGTGTGCGGCAGCAGCAGCCAATCACAGGGCGCAGTGGAAAAAGGCAGTTTCGGCGCCAAAAGTTTAAAAAATAAGAGAAGAAGCCATCCGATGTCGTCCGATGCCGTCGGTAGAGCAGGTAGAGCAGGGCTTGCCGCTGGACTGCAAGATACTGCAGGGTAGGATTTTAAAAGTTCTCCTGCAACAGCAGGAGCGAAGTTCTTTGTCCACAGGTGAGGGAAGCAGTCAGAGTCCCGATCAGCGATATTCCCGAGGAGGCCCGCCGGAGCTTGCCAGTCAAGCCGGCACCTCCACTCGGGAGTTCAGCCTAGAAGGCGCGAGTCATCGATGGAAGGGCGAGGGGGGGAACCTCCAGGTCAGGTCTCCCTCTCTCCCCTCCGAAGGCAAGTGGCTCCCCACCTGTACCTTGTACACCCTGGTGAGGTGCTTGCAGGTCTCTATCATGCTCCCCCCATCTCTCCTCCGGAGGTACATGTTGAGATCCCTCAGTCTGTCCTTGTAGGGTTTCTTGCGCAGACCCTGCACCATTTTAGCTGCCCTCCTTTGGACTGCCTACACCCTGTCTATGTTTTTTCTGAGATGTAGCCTCCAATACTGGGCACAGTACTTCAGGTCTGGTCTTACTAATGCTCTATACAGCAGTAATACCACCTCCCTATTTCTGCTGGTGATACATTTCTGTATGCACCTCAGTATCCAACTGGTCATGCCCACTGCCTTGTCACACTGCCCTGTGATTTGGAGGTCATCAGATTTTATAACCCCAAGGTCTCTTTCCTGCTTACTGACTGAAAGTACCTGTGTCCATTTTTTACTCAGCTCTTGGGTTTCTATGGACTAGGTGAATGATTTTGCATTCTTTGGCATTGAAACTGAGTTTCCATACCTGTGACCACTCCTCAGGTTTTATATGACCTCTAATCATTCTGTCCACCCCTCTTGAGTATCCACCCTATTCAAACAACATGAAGTCTCGCTGTATTCTGACTATATGTAGTTAGCCCCAGCACTTGAACTGCTCCGGAGATGAAAGGGTTAACTCTATGCAGGAGCATAGAATGTTGAGCTCGAGCTCGGTTTTCAAACCTCTGTCTCTGGTAAATATCAGTGTAACCGTCAGATTCTTTACTCCGCCTAACTGTGAAGTCGCTCCAGAGATCTCTTTGCTTCGGTTCGGTAAAAGTAAAAATCAGTCGTTTTTTCTCGACCATTTCATTTATTTTCGGTATCAAGTCTGTCTACAGTACAGGTAGTGTAAGTAGGTAGATGGTGAATTGTTGATTTAGAAATTGTTTTTCTTCAGTTTCCTATCTGTCAGTCCGGTTGGGAACCGAAACAAATCTATTCTTTTTTTCTAATTCCTTTATTTAATTGTGGTATCTGGTTCTTATCAGTTTCAAAAAAATAAACTTTTTTCATTTTTTTTCCACAACCCGTGACACAGTTGGTAACCGATAAGTTTGTGTTACCTCTCTTGAAAGCTGAGAAGGGTAACTTTTGAAAAAGGCTATGTCTGAGAAACCCAAGAAGGAAACCGGTCCCACTGGGTTTCAACACTGTACTGAGTGTGGGGAAGCTTTTGCTAACGTTGATCTCCACCTCATATGTGTTTATTATCTCGGGTTGGACCACCTCAAAACAGACTGCCAGATTTGCAAAAATGTTCCCAAAACCACTTTGGATAAAAGATTAAGTAGGCTGAAGGAAAAAGAGGCCGAGAAATCTGCTGATTCGGATGGCCAGCCCGGTACAGTTCCGACCGAACCTGAGGAGGTGCCTGCTGATACGGGCGATACCTCCTCTGGCAAAAGGAGAGCTGATTCTGAGGGATCAGTTCCATCTAAGAAAGAGAAAATCAGCCGGTTCGGATCCAACCCCACAGATCCAAACCACTGAGGAGATTGCAAAAGCGATAAGCACTGTACAATCGCTTTGCCCAGTTCCATCTGAACCTATGCCGTCAGGCAGGCGGTCGGTTCGGATGGTTCCAGCCACAACGGATTATGATCTGGAGGCCTTTTATGATGTTGATTGGGAGGGAGAGGGAGATGAAGAGTTTCCTTATGATGATGATGATAATTTTGGAGGTTTAGATGAGCCTGTAAAGCCTGTCATCTCCCCAGACAGGCCTTCCAATGTCTCAACTCTCAGACTTTGAGTCTCCTTCCCACTTTTTGTTCTACAAAAAAGTGGCTGAAACTCTCCAGCTCCCAGTTGTGGAAGCTGTTGAAGAGGAGGAAGAACCTGACTATGTGGAAATGATGGACGTCCCAGAGTCCAAGAGGCTGTCTATCCCACTACATGAGTCCTAAGGGAAACAAACCCAAAAAATCTTGCAAATGCCCACTTCTGTACTTCCTGTGGATAAAAAGATGGACAGGAGGTATATGCTGTCAGGTCCTGGTACAGATTTCTTGTACAATCATTGCAGCCATGTTGGAGTAGTGCAGGCTGTAGCCTGTGACAAAGCTAATATCCCCTTGGCTTCACACCCCCCAGATAAGGATTCCAGGAAGGTGGATGCTATGGCCAAAACACAATATTTGGCATCCTTCTTGGGACTCAGACAGGCTGCCTATATGGCCTATACAGCCAGGTATCAGAAGTCCAGGTGGGATATGGTTCTGGAGCTGGCTAAGAAGGCTTCCCTCCAGCAAGCCAAGGAGCTGGAGGAGGTGGCTGCTGATGGTATTGAGGCATATAAGGTGCAATTTCATGCTGCTGTGGACTCTAATGATGTGGCATCTAGAGTCATGGCTACATCTGTCTCCTTAAGGAAATTCGCTTCGCTCAGGTGTACTAGCCTTTCACAGGATACCCAGGCTAAGGCCATGGATTTTCCTGTCACTGATAATTCTCTGTTTGGGGAGCAGACAAAGTCTTAGATGAAGAAGATGGATGAGTACAGGACCACTTATAAGAGTGCAGTGGGCAAGGAAAGGCAAGCCGCTCCTCAGGAGCAGCAGTCTACGGCTGGCAGGGGCATGCCTTTTCATAGGCCTTTTTACCAAGCTCAGGCTTCCTCTTCCTTCCAGCAGAGGGGGTTCTTTAGAGGGAGAGGTAGAAGAGGGATGAGCAGGGCTGCAGCCTCTTCTCAGTCTAAGGCTCCTGCCAAACAGACACCCTGATGTGTCAGATCGGTTCGCCTCCTCAATTCCAGTAGGGGGTAGGCTGGCTTACTACTTCCAGGCCTGGAAGTCTATTACTTCAGACAAATGGGTCTTGGAAGTAGTAAGCCAAGGACTTGCTCTCAACTTCAAAAGATTTCCCAGACTGAGAGCCAGGTCTTTTCTACCTGCAACACCCCCGGAAACAATTGCTCTAGAGGCAGAAGTTTCTTCCCTACTACTCTTAAAAGCAGTGGAGAAGGTTCCTCCACAGCACAGGGGGAAAAGACTATATTCAAGATACTTCTTTACCCCACAAAAGACAGGGGAGTGCTGACCCATCCTAGACCTGAGATATCTGAACAAACACATCACAAAGCCAAAATTCAAAATGGTTACTCTGGGAATGATTCTTCCCTCTCTGAGGCCAGGAGACTGGCTAGCTTCCCTGAACCTCAAGGATGCCTATTTTCATATTCCTATCAGGTGCTCCCACAGAAAGTACCTCAGGTTTGAGTTGCCCTCAGGCCATTACTAGTTTAGAGCCATGCCCTTCGGCGTGACATCTGCCCCAAGGGTGTTCACAAAATGTCTAGCAGTAGTGGTAGCCTTCCTCAGAAGGCAGGGCATCTCAGTCTTTCCATATCTAGACTACTGGCTTATTGTAGACCAGTCTTCAGACCAAGTCAAGTCAGCTCTAGTCGTCACCCAGAATCTTCTAAGTTCCCTGGGATTCCTTTTCAATCTATCCAAGTCAGTTCTCGAACCAGTACAGCTCCTTACCTTTATAGGGATAGAGCTGGATACTATTCAGGCAAGGGCCTTCCTCCCATGCCCAAGGATAAAGGCTCTTACAGATCTGGCTTCTTGTTTCCGACCTCTGGTGTCTCATCCAGCCAGACATTTTCTTTAGCTCCTAGGCCACGTGGCAGCTTCCAATGCAGTAGTTCAGGGAGCCAGGTTCCAGATGAGGGACATTCAGTCCCATTTAAGGTCTTTTTGGTCTCAGAAAAAGGATTCTGTCACCAAACTGATTCCAGAGACTCAGACTCTTGTGCAAGCCCTCCAGTGGTGGTTGGATCAGGACAATCTCAAACAGGGTGTCCCATTTCTCAGTCAAGCACCCTTAGTGGTCCTGACCACAGATGCCTCTCTCCTGGGGTGGGGAGCCCACCTAGGAACTCTCGCCACACAGGGTACTTGGTCACAGCAGGAGTCTCTCCTTCACATCAGTCTTCTGGAGCTCAGAGCTGTGTATCTAGCCCTTCAGGCATTCTCAGAATCAGTTAAAGGGAAAGTGGTGCAGATCAGGACAGGCGACACCACTACAATATGGTACATAAACGAGCAGGGGGACTATTGATCCATGGCCTCGTGCACGGAAGCTATGAAGGTCTGGTCACTAGCCTATTCTCTTCAGAATTCTCTACCAGCAGTTCATCTTCCAGGGAAGGACAATGTGCTGGCAGATGCTCTAAGCAGAATATCTCAGGGTCACCATGAGTGGTCCCCTGAATTCTCATGTCCTCCAGGTAATTTTTAGGAGATGGGGCACTCCGCAGATAGATCTCTTTGCGGCCACAGACAATCATCAACTTCCTCTATTCTGCTGCAGACCTCCAGTCCTGGGGACTGTTCCTCTAGATGCTCTCCTGTTAGACTGGACAAGCAGGTTTCTTTATACTTTCCCTCCTTTTCCACTGATATTCAGAGTGCTGATCAAGATCAGGTCTCAGCCCTGCACAGTGGCTCCAGATTAGGTCAGACAACTATGGTATCCTCTACTGCTGTCCTTGAGAGTCTCAATTTCCCTGTTTCTGCCCAGGAGGCATGACCTTCTGACCTTCTCTCAGGTGAGGATTTGGTATCCCAATCTTCAGTCTCTCAGTCTCAAGGCTTGGCTCTTGAAGAGTTATGGTATACAGGTCTGCATCTTTTGCAAGGGGTAATGGATATTCCTAAGGTTTCCAGAAAACCTTCCACTAGAAAAACTTACAATTCTAAACGGAAGAGATTCAGTATTTGGTGTTTTGAGAGAGACATACAACCAGGCTCTGTGAGCATTGCTACAGCCTTGGATTATCTGGTTCATCTTAATAGCTTAGGCCTCAGGCCTGCTACCCTTAAAGTGCATTTGGCAGCTGTCTCTGCTTTTCTTTCTGCAGGGAAGGGATCTTCTGTGGCATCTCGTCCTGTTTTTAGTAAGTTTTTCAAAGGTCTGGTTCACATCAGTCCTCCCTTCAGAGAGTTTACTCCTGCTTAGGACTTGAATGTCTGCATTGCACAGCTTATGCAGCCCCCCTTTGAACCTTTATCCTCAGCTGAGCTTAAGTACTTGACTTGGAAGACTGTCTTCCTGGTAGCCATTGTCACAAACGCGCTCAGCAGGTCAGGCCCTCTGCTCCCACAGTGCCAACCTCCAAGCGCAGTAATAGAAACATAGAAACATAGAATTTGATGGCAGATAAGCACCGCTTGGCCCACCCAGTCTGCCCATTTTCCTACCTAACAGATAAGCTGCAGATCCTAGTTAACCAACAGCTTACTTCCTCCTACCCCCAACTAGGACTGCCTTATGTCTGTCCCATGCATTTTGAATTCCCACTGTTCTTGACTCCACGACCTCCTCAGGGAGGCTGTTCTATGAAAAATACTCCTCACATTACCTCTGAGCTGTCTCCTCTATCTTCAAATTGTGCCCCTTGTCCTTGCACATCTCTTTTCTGAAAGATGCTACCCTCTTCGACTTTGTTGATTCCCTTGAGGTACTTGAAAGTTTCTATCATGTCCCCTTTCGCCCTTCTTTCCTCAAAGGTATACATATTAAGCTCCTTTAGTCTTTCTTTGTATGTCTTCTGGTGCAGACCCTGCACCATTTTGGTTGCCCTCCTCTGGACAGCCTCTACTTTGTCTATGTCTTTGCGGAGATGGGGTCTCCAGAACTGCACACAGTACTCCAGGTCGGGTCTCACCAATTGTCTGTACAGGGGGATAACAACTTCCTGTTTTCTACTATTAATGCCTCTCCCTATGCATCCCAGTATCCCCCCAGCCTTCCTTACTGCCTTCTCACATTGCTTGCCCACCTTTAGGTCATCTGATATAATTATCCCCAGGTCTCTTTCCATTTTTACTGTTGTCAGTATCTCACCCCCCATTGTGTACTCTTCCCCTGGGTTTTTGTTTCCTAGGTGCATTACCTTGCACTTCTTTGCATTGAATCTGAGCTGCCATACATTTGACCATTCCTCCAGCCTTGCCAAGTCCCTTCTTATCCTTTCCGCTCCATCTTGTGTATCAACCCTGTTGCAGATCTTTGAGTCGTCTACAAAGAGACATACTTTTCCTTCCAGTTCCTCTGCAATGTCACTTATAAAGACATTAAAAAGGAAACAGAACAGGGTAACCCTCCTGTCTGCTTGTGGGTCCAAATCACCTTTAGTCTCAAGTTCTGGGGGGATTCAAACTGTGAACGTTATGCTAGCATCCCCAAATGTACAGGCTCAGATAATCTGCTCTTTGGGGGGATACCAGATATCTTTCGCCTAAGGGCAGCTAACCAGGTATCCAAAATAAACCCTTAGAACACCGTAGGTATATTCTTACCTTTTCCCAGTCTGGTAACACCATCAAGCTGATGAACAGTTGTCAGATTTAACCATCTATACGTCACATGCAAAAAGGACTGGCAGATGCCCAGGCAGTTTTTTTTAAATAATATATTTACTAAAAATGGATAAGAATATGTAAAATGTAAACACAGAACACTATATCAAACAGCATACAATCACTTTAAAGAACAAAGTTAAAGTACAAAACATAAACTCCTACCACAATACAATTAGACTTTTTCTATCTAATGTATTACCTCTTTACAGTGCTCATAGTTATATCTTCCCAGATGACCAGACAAGGGAATATCATGTGCACTCTTGAGCAACTTCTCACGATACCCCTGGGGAATGACAAGCTGGCTATCACCCCTACCTCTGCCTGTACAGCCTGAGTATACATCAGTCCATTTTCCCAATAAACCTTATGTTTACCGTCAGCTCCCTGTGCTCCGTCAGAGTCTGCCCAAGCCCTCAGCTTCTCTAGACTAGGGTCACTTTTCTGAGCAGCTGCAAACTCCTTACACATTCCCAAGGCATGAGACAGGTCCCCTTCAGTCTCTAAACTAGGGTCCCTAACACTAGTGTCAGGGACTCAGGATCACTGTCATCCCTAACCCTCTGACAATGGGTCACCCCTCCTTCTTCTGAGTTACTCTCCATGGCTGTGTGGTTAACTGCTACTGTGGAAATTTCTACCCCCTTTTCATTAGTCTCCCTATCAGGAGACACAGGCTGGGGAATCAGCCTTCCAGGGATTTCTACACTGGCTTCTGTGGGGTCCAAGGAACTACAATTTCCCTTTCCCGCTTGGCTATGGGTAACTGCACACACCATCCCGTTTGAGTTTGTTTCCAAGGATGATGCCCACTGCTAACATTTTGGCTACAGCCACCTGTTGCACAGTTCCCCCTGTTTCACCTCAGTCTAGGAGAACACTAAAGAGTGGCAAAGTTTTCTCCTCACCAGTGAAGTCTTGTACAGTGACATATTTATTGGGTATAAGTTGACCAGGCTCTACCAGATCCCCTTTTACCAATGTCAGGGATGCCCCTGTGTACCTTAACCCTTGTGTCTGTACACCATTCACCGTGACTGGGTGCATGTGTTCCCTCATGTTCACAGGCATGCTTCCAGGGACACACAAACAACTCACTTCTTTCCTAGCCCCATGTTGCGTATTGCTCACCCTTTTGGGACACTGTCTGGCAATATGCCCAGTTTCTTTACAAACCCAACATTCATTTCTTTTCTCAGAGAAATCTTTTCTCTGAAACCTGGGGCTAACTGGTTTCAGTGGACGCAATGAGGGTTTTAACTGCCCTGAAGGCATGCTTTTCCCTTTCTGCACTGTCCCACCCACCCCATTTACTCTCAGAGCAGGTTTACTCTTGACATAGCGGTCCGAGAGTTAAGCAGTCTCTTGCACTGTTTTGGGATCTTGGTCCTCCAGCCAGGTTTTCAGCTCTGCTGGGCATGCCCAAAAAACTGTTCTAACAAAATAGCATTTTCAGTTTTATCTACAGAGTTTACTTCAATTCCTTCCCACCAATGTTTTAAAAACTGATGTTGTTTCATGGCTAGCTCCTTGTAATTCATATCAGGGCTTCTCCTGAGCTTACGGAATTAAGCTCTGTATGCTTGAGCATTTAAATCAAACTTTTTTAAAAGTGCAGCTTTAAGTTTGCTGTAATCATTACTGTCCTCATTGTTCATTTGACCCAATGCATCCCGAGCTTTCCCGGTAAGTAGCGGGGATAGCTGGAAGCTACAGGACTGTCTGGGAAATTTAGCTTGCATACAAACTTTTTCAAAGGAATTTAAAAAGGCATCCATATCCTTCCTCTCTTTAAATTTAGCTATCAATCTGGAATTCAGTTTGTAACCCAGTCCTGTAGTTCCAGTTAAACCCAAGCCATTTACCTGCTCTGGTGCTGCTGGTGGTTGGAGTCGTAGCTTCTTTAGTTCATGTTGCCTCTGGTGCTCACGCTCCTCACGGTCTGCCTCCCGCTGTTCCCATTCCCTTTTCTCCTCTGTGGTTCGTTTCTCTCACTCCTCTTCTCTCTGTTCTCGCTCCCTCTTCTCCTCTGTAGCTTGCTTCTCGCACTCTGCTTCTCTCTGTTCTCACTCTGTCTCTCGCTGTTCTCGTTCAGCCTCCCTTTGGAACTCCAGCACCATTCTGCACAACTAAATCTGCAGCATGATTGCTGCTGGCTCCAGAATGCTGGTGACCTTCCCCTGCTGCTGTGGCCCTTCGCTGACACTAGCTCTGCTGTCATCCTCACGGGATCTGGACACTGCACTGTCCGCTGGCCCCTACATGCTCAAGGTTTGATCTTTTACAGTCAAAGTCTGTAACTCGATGCTTTAGGCATCTGCTGCCATCAGGGCACACATGAGGGTCTGCTTGGTGGCTCTCCCCTCATACAGGACTCCTCTGTCCTGGCACAACTGTCTCAAGTAATAATAATAATAATAATTTTATTTATAGAGTGCCTTTCAATATGTCAAGGCACTGAACATTTTAAAACCATAATTTCAAATACAAAGCTACAATACATATACTATAACTAAAAGTAGTCTACAGTGTGCCCACTGTAGTTGGAAGCCATCTTCTTCCCTAACTACAGCTACTCTAACTTGCACTTTAGAAAAAAAATAAAACAGGTAGGAACGTGACTGTAAACAAAATGATTTAGTTCTGTTTCATTTTTAAAAATAAATCACTTCCTTATTTTGCAAGTGAACTGTACAGTATTAAGCTGACACACTGAATAGTTAATGCTTGTGTTACCAATTTTATCTGCACTGCTGCCAACCAAATCTGTCACAAATGCACTCAGCAGGTCAGGCCCTCTGCTCCCACAGTGCCAACCTCTGAGCGCAGTAATGTGAACAGGTAACAGATATGTCTGCTTGTGGGTCTGAATCACCTTTTGTCTCAAGTTCTGGGGGGATTCAAACTGTGAACCTTATGCTAGCGTACCCAAATGTACAGGATCAGATATCTGCTCTTCAGGGGGAGGCCAGATATCTTTCGCCTAAGAGCACCTAACCAGTATCCAAAATGAACCATTAAAACTCTATTAAAGACCATAGGTATAGTCTTACCTTTTTCCAGTCTGGTAGCACCATCAAGCTTATGAACAGTTGTCAAATTTAACCGTCTATACGTCACATGCAAAAAGGACTGGCAGATGCCCAGGCAGGTTTTTTTAAATAATATATTTACTAAAAATGGATAAGAATATGCAAAATGTAAACACAGAACACTATATCAAACAGCATACAATCACTTAAAAGAACAAGGTTAAAGTACAAAACATAAACTCATACCACAATACAATTTTTCTATCTAATGTATTACCTCTTTACAGTGCTTATAGTTAGATCTTGTTTCTTAAGAGCCCAAAAAGGAATGTCCCTCAGTTGAAACACAGAATACAGTTTAAAACTCAGTGTTTCCAACCCCTTCTATGATGTCATCTAGCTATTCCTTTTAGAATATAAAAATTATACAAACAATGATCTTCCTGTCAGGAGATATGTTAAATAAGGTGACATCAGCAAAAACTCATTTCCCAAATATGACTCCTTAATTAACATTTTCTCTGATCTTGAGCAGTTCCTGTTTTTCCAAGGAACATCAAAGGTTTTTACAACTCTGCAGTTTGTCACCTACATGTAATACAGCTTTACAGGAATCAGCTTATCTGAAATCATAAAATGTATATTTTAGTTTCCCAGCTTCAGAGGCAGGAGGTCATAAAAAAGCTATAAAATGCAACTTCTCAAGGAATTTAATTACATTACAGAGACCTTCTGGTTTAAAATATCCTGTTATTCTTATTAAAACCTGGGGTGGGGGACCCATGGCACAGCTGCCTTATGGAGACAATCACACACTACATTTTTATATTACAATTATCAAAGAACAATCATAACCAGCTGGCCAAGCGTCACACCCATTACTTTTGCCAGGGGAATCAGTGAATTGCATGCTTTATCAGTTGAACCCGACTACATTTCCTTCCATACGGATAAGGTGGTCTTTAGGACGAATAGAAATGTTCTTCCTAAAGTGGTTTTGCATTTTCATCTGAATCAATCTGTGTCTTTGCCTGTGTTTTTCACTGACCATTTTTCCTCAGGGGAGAGACGGTTACACAATCTGGATGTGAAGAGGGCACTTAGCTATTATATAGAGCATATTAAGGCCCATATGAATGATTGTACCCAGTTATTTCTTACTCATGGAGAAGTAGGAAAAGGTAGATCTGCCACTAAAAGATCTATTGCCAGGTGGATTGTCTCCTGTATCTAATTCTGCTTTTCAAAATTGGGGAAAGTGCCCCCCTCAGGCCTGAGGGCTCAGTCGACTAGGGGTACAGCTGCCTCCTTGGCAGCAGCTAAGGATATTCCCTTGGTGGAAATCTGTAAAGCAGCCACTGGAAAACAGTTCATACATTCACCAAGCATTACTCTCTGGACATCCAGACTAGGAGTGATGCTAGGTTTGGCACAGCAGTACTGCGGAACTTGTTCCCAAAGTAAGGTTCTGTTATTCCCTCCTCCAGGGAGAACTGCTTGGTAGTCTGCATATAGTCAGAATACAGCAAGACATCATGATGTTTGAAGAAAAAATTACTTAACATAGTAATGTTTCTTCTAATGGAGTCTTGCTGTATTTTGACCTCCCTTCCTGTTTCCCCTCTCAGACCCTAGTGTTTTGGGATGTGGGTTGGCAGGTACAGTGTTGCACCCCAGAGGTGTACCTTTATAACCTTCCTGACCAGGTGGGGTCTTTTTGTTTTATGGTATTGTTATTGCATTTTCACTATCTACATATGGTTCTTCTTGGGTTCTCGACTTGAGTCTTTTTGGACCCAAACATTGTTGCCTTGGGCCTAAAATTTAAAACAATTTTTATACCTATTAGTTAGTATAGTGCTAGTAAGAATCTGACGGTTACACTGAGACATACGAGAGACAGAGGTTTGAAAATCGAGCTTGAGCTCAAAGTTCTATGTTCCTGCATAGAGTTAACTCTTTCCTCTCGGGAGCAGTACAAGTGCTGGGGCTAACTGCATATAGTCAGAATACAGCAAGACTCCATTAGAAGAAACAACATTACTATGGTAAGTAATTTTTTCTTACATATCTTGGTGTCATCTGCAATAAGGCATAACTTCCCTTCCAGATCTTCTGTGATGCCACTTACGATGGCATTGAGGAGAATGGGTCCCAGTCACTCTCGCCTCAGACTGAATGCCATTTACCACCCCTCTCTGTCTCCTATCTATTAACCAGTTTTTTACCCAGTTTATCATGTGGGATCCCACCCAAATACTGTCCAGTTTCTTTCAGTCTCCTTTGTGGTACAGTGTTGAAGGCCCGGCTGAAGTCCAAGTAGACCACATCCACTTCCCTGATCTATTTCGTTGATCAAAAACAATTGATCAGATTTGTCTGGCATGACCCCCCCCCCCAATACATACGTCTTACAACCTGCTGGATTTAAGATATTCCACTAGCCTTTCTTTTAACAGGGTTGACATTAGTTTATCCACCAGTCATGTGAGGCTGACCAACGTATAGTTGGTAGCTTCTTCCCTGCTGCTCTTCTTAGGAAGCAGGACTACATCAGCTCTCTTCCAGTCCTCTGGAACCACTCCTGTTTCCAGTGAGTTGTTGAATAAGGCTGTCTGGTGCAGCAAACTCCTCCCTGAGTTCTCTTGGCACCCTTGGGTGTACCCCGTCTGTCTCCATGGCCTTATCTACTTTCCGGTTTGCAAGCCCTTTCAGGACTCTTTCCTGTATAAGTGGACTTGTGTTTTCCCTCTGTTCTGTGTTCCTGCTGCTCTTTGGTGGGCTGGACCCATCTCCCTCTACTGTGAACACTGAGCAGAAGTACTTATTCAGTATGTCAGCTTTTTCCTGCTCCTCCTCTGCCCTGTCACCATCTGCTGTCCTCCTTGTCCTCAGTATCCCACCCCTTGCCTTCCTCTTCTCACCTATGTACCTGAAGACAGTCTTGCTCCCTTCAGACACTCATTGGCTATCCTTTCCTCTAGTCGCACCTTTGCATGCCTCTCTGCCCTCCCTGCTTCCCTCTATTGTTACCTGGTACTTCTCTCTATCATCCTCTCTCTGTGTTTTTTTATACCTACTGAATGCCTTGCTTTTTTCCTTCACCTTTTTGGCTACCTTCCTAGAGTACTTTAGTGACCTTTTGTTTCCTCCTGCTTTTGCTCCATTCCTTCCCACAAGGGCTGGTTGCCTTCACTATGCCTTCGCTTAATTTTCTCTTAATTTTCACTGTTCCTCTACTTTGCCCTGGCAATCCTCCCCATTAGGCTACTTGCAAGGCAGTCTCCAGTTTCTTTAAATGAAGGAGGAACTAGAAGAAAGGAAAAGAGGAGATACAGTCACCTTGGGATTTGTGCTGGTGTTGCAGTCCCCCAGATGGAATGTTTATGTCAGTGGGTACAAGCCTTGCAGTCCACTCAAGGAGAACTAAACTCCAACCACAAAGGGAAGAGGTGTAGGGTGCATTTTGGAATTGGGGGAGTAGATCAGAAAATCCATGACCCCTGAGCTGCTGGTACGATGGCTGTGGGCTCTGTTGGGCCCTGCTCTGCATTGATCCTCACTGGCCTCAATAGTGGGATGAGTGGATGGTGGGGCTGGGAGGTTGACGATCCTATGTGCTGAAGAAAGATACAGATGGTGACTCAGGGGGCTAAAAGTTATATGAAAAAAAGAAAAAACTCAAAACCTTTTTTTATCTTTTCCTAGGGAGATTCAGGTGGACCGCTGGTCTGTTCTGATAATGGCGCCTGGCTGCTTGCAGGAATCGTTAGCTTTGGTGATGGCTGTGCAAAGCCAGGATACCCTGGGGTGTATACCAGGGTGAGCTCCTTCCAGGACTGGATCCAGATGTATGTTCCAGGTGTACAGTTCGTGAACATGACCAAGACAATTTCACAATGGGTGGACAACTACAACTGCCCACCTTCATCTGCAGCTCGGACAGACACTAACCTTTCCATCCTCCTCCTCCTGCATTGTGTCATTGTGATTACCATGGCTTGCTTGCTCAAATAACTCTACACAGGAATTATGATTCAGGGACTGATATCCTTAAATCTTCTTCAAAGGGACACTATCACCCACTCGAGACATCTGCTAATGGGACTTCAGTCCCTCGGTGCCAACTCCTGTTGGTTCATACCTCGCAATCTTCTACCTCAAACAATCAGGGATAAGGTTTAGAGGTGAACAGTCAGCACCAAGGGCCTCACACTCAAGAGTGGGGCTGGTCCCAGTTCGCACTTTGTGTCCAAAAACATTTTGGTTTACTTATCATTTATTGTATTATAGTAGATTGTATCAGACTAATTTTACTTAGTTCCAGGCTGACATCTTCTGTTACTACAAATCCCAGAATCCCCTGCAGCTGACATCAGAACAGGACTGCAGCAGTGAGAGATTTAAGAGCCTGCAGTGCATGTTAGAGCTTTTATAAGCTTCTAGCAGATGTTTTATGGTTCTGCTTACAGTATCTCCAGGGGCTAAGTACAGTCCTCTCTGACAGTACTTAGTCCCAGGAGGACAGCAGGACCAGAAAACAAAAGATCAGGGTGTATATTAACTCGAACATGTACTGTAGGCTATTGACTCTCCCACTACTGTAGCTCTCTGTGATGTCAGCTGCAGGGGATTCTGGGATTTGTAGTTACAGAAAATGTCAACTTGGGAGCCAGCAGAATCAGCCTGATACAGTTTACTACTCTACATTCATTAAAAAATCTACTACACTGCAGTAAACAGCAAAAAAAAAAAAAAATGTTTTGGTACACACAGTGCAAATTGAGCCAGCTGTACGCTTGGGTGTGGAGCTCTTTTTTTTATGAATTTTAAGTTTATTGAGTTTCAATAAAACAAATACCAAAGACACAGTCAACTACTTTTTGTTAACCAGGTAGATGCATTAGCCATGAAATTACTATTTACAGGTACGACCCGGGACAGTATAACAATCAA
Source organism: Neoceratodus forsteri (assembly GCA_016271365.2). Classification (NCBI taxonomy): domain Eukaryota; kingdom Metazoa; phylum Chordata; order Ceratodontiformes; family Ceratodontidae; genus Neoceratodus; species Neoceratodus forsteri. The sequence continues at coordinate 322,800,856 of JADMNL010000026.1, forward strand.
AGGCAGGTACATAGCTTGAGTACAGTGAAATTACAACAGTATAGGTCAAAACAGTTAGTAGTAATGAATACATGCAGCCAGGACAATAACAATCAATGAAATTGACATAGAATTTTGGGCATAAAAATTCACACATTCAAGGAGGAAATAACACAACATAGCAGCAAAGAAATATTGGTCAAATTAGTCACAACAATGAATGTTCAAATAGGGAGTGAAACAATGCAAGGGCAAATTCCTGACTGGGCAGGATGCATTATCACAGCCTCCGAGACAAGACAGGTGTGCTGAGGTGGAAGGGGGTAGATTAGCCCTCAGGGAGATAGTAAGGGTAAGAAGCGCTGTGAGGTAGGGAGGTGAAAGTTGGGTGAGGAAGCATCTAGTGGGTGAATGGATTAAGGAGGATTAAAACAAGTGCAGAGATTAGCAAGAGACAGATTAATGTCAGGCAGCAATAGGAGGACAGCAAGCGGACCGACAGACAACTTTTAATACTGCAGGACTACATCGTTCTAGCAGAGTTGACAGTATCTTCCCATCTGCCAGTGCAAAATGTCAATAAGACAGTACATGACAAACAGCAAAATATGCAAATGTGATCAAGGTAGTCCAAAATTAGTGTCCACATAACATATAGACAGTCCAAGCTGGTCCATCGGCATAGCAGTAGTGTTAATGCTCCCGATTCTGGCAACCTGGATTCAGGAATGACTTCGGGTAGTCTGGGGCAGGGCGGGGGGAGAGGTATGAGCATCCCAGAGGATGTTTGCCTCCTCCAGAGGGTGGGTGGATGGGTCCCATCCTCTGCCACAAGTTCTTCCATGTGGAGATCCTGTGGCAGCAGTTGGTGGATGGAGAGTGGGGGAGGGACGTTGCTGATGTTAGTGGGTGAACATCATTGATGTCCTCACATGTTAAATCCCTTGGGGTGGACCGGAAAATGAAAAAACGCCCTGACACTTTCCACGATGACGGCCATTGGGAGCTCCCTGGGCCCTCATCACCCACTGGCTCGTGGTGCGCCCCAGTTCAATGTGGAATTTCAGAGGAATGCCTCCCCACCTGGACCCCACCTGGGAGGGCATAGCCAAGGCTTCATGAGGGGTCTGACCATGACCGAGGGGGCTTGGGAGCTTCCTACTGGGCCTGAGGGGTCTTTGGAAGGGTTGGTGAAGAAGGGGATGTAAAAAGAAAATTGAATAAAACAAATATATATAAGCCGGCCTGGTGGTGCTGAAAGTTGAGGTGCTGGATGCCACACTTTGCACCACACTGGTGACCCGGGTTCAGGAGCAAGCTTAGGCCGCTGGAGGTTGGCTGGGGGGAGATAGGCTAGAGCGTCCGGAGACAGTTTGCCTTCTTCGGGGGAGGGACTGGTCTTTCAACCCGGCATGCGGCGACCCCTGGCAGAGGCTGGGGGGGGGGCGTGACGACAAGCTGGTGCCTTGGGGGCTTGATTGGTCAAGGGCATAGGCCAGCGACCAATCAGTCTCAGGGGCTACTCCTTCGAGGAAAGGGGGGGAGGGACACTGCTGACGTTGGAGCTTGCACCTTGACGAATAGGCCCACAACATCCTACAGGAACATGGAAAAAAAACAAACATTGGAGCTGGGAAGATGGAGCACTGAGTCAGGTCCTGATGTGCTGGAGCTTGCCTGCAGCCTTGGACCCTGATGAGACCAGCAAGATTCGGGGGTCTGCCCCTCACCCTGACTTCACCCGGGGTGGTATCCGAGGCCAGATGGAGGGACCAGAGACTTATAGATAAGGCACTGGCAGGGACAGGTTTAATGGGTGACTCCTGCTAGTGCGGGTCCAGTGGGACAGCAGGCGGGGGAAAAAAGAAATAGCAAAAAAATATATATATATAGATAGTGCAAGATTCCTGGAGTAAATGATGGGCCTATGTTCATATTCTGTACTGTCCACAGTAGCCTAATGTCCATAAAAGCGGGAAGGCTGTTTTTGTGAGTGTGAGATAATTTTTCCATGTAGTATAAACAATTTACAATTACAATCCATTGCTGAAGGGTAGGGATTTATTCTTCCCGCAGCCATTGCCTGGTAATGGCTTTACAGGCCATGACTGATAATGTAAACAACAATTTCCTAGGATTACCCCTGAGTCTTACACTCCATGGAAAAATAGTAAGTAAAGCCAAAGGTGCAGTAAGATCTGGGCTATGATGGAAGTGGTCGTACAACTGGGCAGCAGTCTGTGATGAAAGAGCTGGTGCAACTGGGATGAGTCTCATTCCAGTAAGGGAGCAGGAGCTTTGGGCATGCCCAAAGAATATGTACCTGATTTGCATGGGTCTCCCTGCATCTCCTCCAGCAGGAGTACAGTTGGTCCCTCAACATATGAAGCCTGCACCACTGGTGTACGGAAGCACCTATAATGACATGTCCATGAAAATTCTCTCCAGAAGGGAGTGGTGGTAACTTTAACTGAATTTAAGGCTTCTTTGTGCCAGGACATTTGATGCATATCCTTGGAGAGCTCATGCCTCCACCTTTCTAAAATCAGTCTAAAGTTCTGATTTGCCAGATCTTGGAGGCCCCTGTAAAAGTTGCCTATGGCATGTCCCCAGGTTCCCTTGTATTGCTGACATTAACAGATGACACAGTAGGTTCATAGGATTCTGGGAGTCTAGCTTCATCTTTACCTTGCTTAAAGATGATAGCAAACAGTTTTTACACCTCTAGACGCCTTCTAGTTGTTGTTTTGTCTACCCAGTGTTCAAAGAACAATTTTGTTGCCTTTGCAACTCCCTGAATCTCTCTCTCTCTTTCTCTCTCTCTCCTCAGCAGTTGCTGCTCTCCCTTTTCTTGCTGCCTGAGCATTCCATGACATCAAAAGCATCCATTTCAGGCAATTCAGATGAATAGAATGGAATAGGAGTTATTGATGTCATAGAATGTCTTAGAAATATGAAAAGAAAGAGCAGCAGCTGGTGAGGAGAGTGGAGTTCTATGTAGATCTGAGAGAATGCCAAAGCTAGATTACTAATTTATCATAAAATCATCAGTGCATATCAGAATACATAACTGCCATGGAAATGAAAATGAAAAGGCAGTTAACTATGAAACAATTATTTCCTGTCTCCTCTAAGCAGGTATGCCCATACCTGAAGGTATTCTGTGTTAGTGAGATGATATTGGGACCAACGATCTTCAAAAGACAGAACCCTGTTTGCATCCACAAGTTGAGAAATATGGCCAAGACCTACCAGCCACGACCTGCAAAAAGTATGATTGATATTTGTATGGGGGGGGGATTGCAGTCATATGACATGTAGCAACATAGAAACCTTCCCTTAAAAAATAGCGTGGTTCGAAAGGCAGATAAGCGATTAGGACATAATAGGCACCTGATGAACAGTTAGATATGTGCAGATGACCAGGTTTGAAAAGCTGTTCTGACACAAGAACCAGCTCTTAGAACTTTTTAGATTCTCATTAAAAACAATTCTAAATAGAACTGGAAAAGATCTGTGCCATCGCTGGATTCTAAATACTTCTGGGATAGGATTCAGAGAGAGACTCGATTTGTGAAGGATTATCAAGTCCCTCATCATTATAATTACAGGGCATTCTAAGTACAGGCAGGGATTTCATTAATGCCTTATAATTACTGGTAACCCTTAATACTAACCAGAAATCAAGTTGCATAAATAGAGAATAATGGATAGGCAAGTATGTGTTATGAATATTTTTTTCACACCTGAGGTGTGTGATGACTACATAAACCTCGAGAGCGAAGCTTGAGAGGTTTGTCTAGTCATCACACACCAAGGGTGTGAAAAAAATATTCATAAGCACTCACTCGCCTATCTTTTATTTTTTATAATTGCTGGTGACCCCCTTTAATAGCCTGAACCCTGGTGCAGAACCACATCAAAGTACTGTTTAATGTTATTGTATTTTAAAATGCTGATATAGTTGCGATGATCGTGGTTTACCCAATGCAACGTGAAGGAAGTGTTACAGCGCTAATTAAGATCTTCCGGTTGCTGTGAGGGACCGGGTCCAGGTACTGAAAGTCAGCGTTTTTTTTTTTTTTTAAACAGAGTTGTGGAACAGTAAGGGTTTTTGGGGAGTTTTTTTATTTAAAAGAGCAGTGGATATGTGCTGCAAAAGACTCAAAACAGACGAAGACTGATTCAGTGAATTTAGCCGTGGTAAGTGGAAGGGCTTTGCGGTTTGAAGCGATTGTTTTACCGCTCAGACTGTCTCGCGCTCAGCTGCGTTTGAGAGATCACGAATGTGGAGGTTTGGCCGTGTAATAACTCGATTTCGAGTTATTACGGCATTTCCGCTGTGTCTGAATACAGGCTATTAAAAGGGATCACCAGTAATTATAATTTCATAATACTCAAGCGTATATGTGTTAGTAATCATATAGTAGGGAGTGACTGAGAAAGTGGAAAAGGGAGGGATGAGGTGATGAAGGGATGGGGGAGAAAGGAAGTGTGAGTGGGAGAGTAAGAAGGCTGGAGGGGGGGGGATAATGCCCTTGGCTGGTTATGTCACTCAGCTATACCTCGTGCCTAACCACCACCTGAAGTGACATTATTTCCTTATAACCGCACTCTCTGTCATGTGTTCTCCCTTACAAAATGCATGCCTTGGGTGGTTGTCAGCACAAGCCGTAGCTGATTGCCACTGTCACCTGAAAAGGGCATTATTCCATTGACTGCACCTTTTGGAGCATGTTATCCCACTTATAAAATTGGCTTCTGGCCAGCCTGCTGGCACAGAGTTTGGATTTCTGTCTGTGGCACTGGCAACCCAGAATTGAGACCAGACTCAGATAGTCAAAGGGCCAGCTGGGGGGAGGAGGATTGAGCATCCTTGGGACTGCTCTCCTCCTCCTCGGGGTGAGCAACAGGCATGTGATTGACCCCTGGCAGTGGCAGGGGGGAATACAGCTCCCTGAGTCGAGCTGTCAGGGAGGCGTGCAAGATGTTCGCACATTGCGCGCTATGTCATTGCACCCCATGCCTCCTGGGGGGCCCGTTACTGGAAAGACTGCTGAAAGCTCCATTCATGATGCCTCGTCTCTCTGGCTCCCATGCCACCCTCCATGACACTTGTCCCCATGGCCCCACCTTGGGGGTAAGCTAGGGAGGTCTCCTAGTGGTTCTTCCACAAAGAACCTTGTACAGTCTTCCATGGGGGCCATGCCTGCCCGACAGCCTTGCCCAGAGGGGGCAAGCCTGGGTAGATCACAGCTCTGAGTAAGTCTGGGGGTGGGCGGAGGTCGGAGGAGTCAGGGGCTAAGCTCTCAGAGGACCGGCACCCCAAAAAGCACACACACACACACACACACACACACAAAAAATGGGCTTCTAATTGTTGAAAAATGTGTAGTTCAGGTGAGAGGTGTGTGGTTGTCAAAAATGAAATAAATTGCCTTGTGATATGTTTTGAGCATTGGGGTTACATGATTTGCACATTTTATAAAATGTTTGCTTCATGAATAGCTTGATGCATAAACTTTGGCAATGCCTGTAAATCTTGTCATACCAGTAGGTAAGCAATATGGTACAACAGGGTGCTGGCAGAGTACTATGAACGTATGCCCTGAGGTGTTCTACGGCACAAAGCCACAGGCTGAGTGCCTTCAGCCCCAACCTGGAACATTTCATTGTGCTTGTAAAATGGTTGAGGATAGTAAAAATAATAAAAATAGAGCAGACATTTTTGTGGTTTTGAAAGTAACAGTTTTCCAGTTTTTTCTTCTGCCAGGTCCAGAAATTGATTCAAGGTAGCATCTGGGAACAACTCAGAGGTAGAAAGTCTGACATTTTTATTTTGTTTTGTGGAGCAGAGAATTCAGGCTGCCAGTTTTGAAAGAGACCTTTCTAGCTGGCATAGGGGAACTTTTTTTAGGTGTTGTTTGGTAATACTCTGAGTATGGCAGAAAGTCAATCAGCGTGCAGCATTTTCTACATCCATTTTATAACGCTATTTGAATTTGAGTGAGAGCATGGGAAGGGAGGGATGGAAAGAGAAGGAGGGAGGAAATTGGAGACGGAGAGGAAATGGCAGAGGGAGGGGGGGGAGGAGGGAGAGGGTGACAGAGAGAGGAGAGGGGAGATAGAGGGAAGGAGAGATTGTAAGATTGAGAGGGAGAGGGAAGGGAGACAGGACAAAATATCATTAGGGAACTGAAGAAAGGGGGAGGCACAGAAAGGGAGTGAGAAGGAGACAGAGAGGGATAGGAGAGAGAAAGGAAGAGAGGATTATATGAGGGAGAGGGATATGGAGCAAATGGGAGGAGGAACGGGAGGAGGAGAATAAGAGGGAAAGGAGGGCGAGTGAGAGTGAGAGGGAAGGAGGAAGGAAAGGTGAGAGAACGCATGAGGGAAGATGGGAGAGAGCGAAAAGGGAAGGAGAGCGAGACAGCTTTTCTTATTCATTTGTTCTTCATTCCTGGGTTAATTTGTTTGGAAAGGGGACCCTGCCCTCTAAAGTTCATCTTATTCTACTAATTAATCATTTGCTGAAGTCATAATCCTTTTTTGTGACATCACAGTCTGCTGCTCTGTAAAGGATCACGATGTCACAAATGGATCTGGGACATCAGCGGAGGACTGAATACAAGAGGCCTGATTTTTCAAGTGGTATTGAAATCGGCATGTATGGCAGAAAAAGTTGCCCAACTGCTGGTTCCCACTGCACACATGCCATTTTCAATGATGGCACCTTTTTGTGACTCTTTCTGCAATTTATGGCAGATCGCACATGGTTTTCATGTGCAGATGTGCAAAACCGCTATGCCTGGTACAGCCAGGTGTACCCTTCCTCTTCACCTTTGCCTGACAGGAAATAGCATTTTCGCTGGTGCAGGGATATTTCCTCAAATGGGGGAGTTGCACACTCAGGCTTTAGTCTGGGACAGGATGTGCCCTTTGAGAATTGGTCATCAGGAGTACACCAACTGTAGGAGTGTGCAAGGATCCAGTTCCTGTGCAAATGAATCGAATGAATCTACTAGAAAAAGAATAAATGGACAGAAATAAAGAAAATCCATGAAATAATATACAAATAAATAAATAAATATATATATATATATACTGTATATATATATAGTAATACACAGAATAATATGTATAACATACAATAATACATGGGAAGGTGTGTATGATGAGAAGTTTGCACACATCCTAGATGTGGGATGCCTCATAAACCCAGACAGATGTTGGGGCTATTTTCCATTTTTTTCTTCTGGCCTCAGCACATCAGTGTGCAGAAAGTGTAGTGAGGAGGTGTACAAGATGGCATGTGGCCACACGTCTGTCTGCCGTCCTTTTTAACGCCTTTTTTCTAACGCTGTACTGCCACTGATGGCCACACAGGTGGCAGAACTGCAGTGAAGGCAGTGACCCTCCTTTCCCAGAGGTGGAGGAGGAGATTGTGTACTGGGGGGGCTCAGTCCTCCTCCCCCTGCTGGCCCATTGACAATGACTCAAGCTTATTTCAGAAGCTGGGTCAGATGCATCTTGATTGGTAGTTCTACCCCTGTGCCAATGGGCCTGCTGGTGTCTTTTGCCGTTGACACCAAACCCCCTCTATAGTCCCATGGTGCCGGCGTGAGGTTGAGGGTGAGCATAAAAGGCAGCCTACACCCTCTCCCTCCAGAGAGCAGGGTACCTCACCTCTGTGATGTCCCCCCCAGCTAGCCTCAGTGTGGGGTTCTGGTGCTCACAAACAAACTCCCACCTCCCAGGAGGTATTACACCATGCAACTGCTACACCACTGGGCCTCTGAACAGCAACTTGTGGCTGTAAAAAAAAATCTAGAAATATTTTGGCCTCACTCCAGATTTAAAAAAACAAAACAAAAAAAACAGCCTCCCTCTCAACTCGAAGTTTTCCAAGTGTCACATGAATGGGTCACATGGTGGGTGACTGGTCAATCTATAAAACAGGTGACTTGTAGGGAGCAGGAGGTCTCTCTTTGGCTTGGTCACTGCATTTTATGGGGTGGAAGCTAACTTCTAATGTTCTAGACATCTATTTTTGTAGCGATGGAATCAATTTTATTGTTGTGATTTAAACAAAAATTTACATTTTCAGAGCTATAATGCACTTTATAATGCGAGATTGCAATAAATAATACATTAAAATGATCCAGTCTTGCTTTTTTGTTTGAGTAGCCAGAGCATAAGCTTCGGCCATATGATACAACAAAGTCTATTTTGAACACTGATAGTAGAACATCACACTTATCAGCTGATATAGAATACATTGCTCCATGTTTTATATTGTCAACCTTGGTGCACCCAGTACTTGGCGGACACAAAAACTGTGGAGGATTATAGAGGGTTATTCTGACATTGAATGTTAAAATGCCAGGGCACCATATTGTGTACTTATATGTATTTATTTGACAAAGTTATTCATAATATATTAACAATACAGTATCATACAGTCATTATTACGGCTGTGGGTGGAGTTTACAGCCCTTCTGTCATCTGTAGCTTAAAAAAGGCTTTTCCAAGAACTTCCATTTTAGACATTTGTATGTATTCCTCCACAGCTGCAAAGTAGTGCACGCCCTTCTAATTTTTATGTTGGCTCGTGCTTGCTCGCCAGCCAACATATTGCATTAGTAGCAGATTTGGAGGTGTGGTCACTGTTGGGTGAATGCAGGGCACGCATCAGTAGGTGTGTCCCTATTCCCCAATAAGCCAGCATGCAGGTGCCACACCAGGAATACATAATGTGGCGAGCACATCTAAGGAAAGGTCCGCTGCAATGAGAGCAAAGCTTGTCATGCATAGCAGTACCTCCCGACGTGCCTTCCCTTGTGAAACAGAGTAAACATGGTGGCACACTGCCTGCCACAATGCTGACTTTGGGGGTGCCCAATCCCTCTGTTGGCATGCCCTGACCCAGTTTATGTGCTGATGGGGGAGCCCACTCCCAGTCGGCATAATGCACCCCCCCCATTTGTTATGTGCAGAGGGGGGTACCCAATCCCCCATTGGCTAGCCCCCCCAAAACACTCAAGTGCATGCCGGCAGCCCACCCCAGCATGCCAAATGCCCTGTAAAAAAATGTCCCGATGTTTTTAACCTGTAAAAGGAAAAAACAGTCCCTCACAGTCTGTCCAGCTCCCTGCCCCAACCTGCACACACCGTTTGCGCACCCTGCCTCCCCACACCCCCCTCACCCCATACTTACCTCCAGAGTCCGGTGGATCTTTGGTGGACTAGGAACATGTCTGCACTCTTCAAAGCCAACCACAAACTAAAGAAATGCTGGTAAGCTGTATAATGGCTTAAATAGGATTTTTTCAACTTTGGTGCATATCTCAGGCATTTTTTGGAATTTGTGCACCAAATTTTCAACATGGGGTTATTGGGGCCCCTCCTCATGAATTCAGTCACTGTCATGGCATTATTCGGTCCCAAAAGGTGATTTTGCAGACACTGTGCGGAATCACCTTTCCGGACCGAGTAAAGAAACGACAGTGCCACTGTTCATGAGGGGGGGCTCTCAAAAAGCCTATGTTGCAAATTTGGTAAAAAAAATCCAACAAATGACTGTTTTACGAGCGTGCATTGCGCTTCATGAATTTGTAATATTTCCACTCCAGATTTTCAAAATTGCCATTTTTCCACACCTTCTTATGAACAGTACAGCTGTCATTTTACATATCCTGTCTGAAATGTGTTTTGCATGTCCGGCGCAGAATAGCGTCATGTGCTAAATCAGTTTTCAGGACAGTCTGAGAAAATCGACAGTGACACTGTTCAGAGCAGAAGTCCTAAAATGCCTAAGTTGAAAATTTGGTGATGAAAGTCCATAAAATGACTGTGTTACAAGCATCGTTGCACAGTTTCCATGCACCCTTGTAACTTTGCAAAATTTGCAATATTTTCATGCCAGATTTTCAACACTGGCATTTTTTCACACCTCCTTATGAACAGTACAGTTGTCATTTTTCACATTCTGCCAAAATGTGTTTCCGCACTCTGTGGCGCACAATGGTATGGTCGCTGTGGGAAATCAACTTTTGGGACAGATTAACAAAATCACAGTGCCACTGTTCATGAGGGGGGGTCCCAAAATGCCTATGTTGAAAAAGTGGCTAAAAAAAGTCCCCAAAATAATTGGGTTACGGACGTGTCTTGCGCAGTTTCTATGCATGCTCATGACTTCACCAATTTTTCATATTTTCACTCCAGATTTTTAACATTGCCATTTTGTTTACACCTCCTCATGAACAATACAGTTGTCATTTTCCACATCCTGCCCAAAATGTGTTTTCTTCCCTGTGTCACCAAATGGCATAGCCGCTGTGCAAAACCACCTTTCAGCTAACAAACTGATTATGCCGCTCTTCATGAGGTGGGGTCACAAAAAGCCTATGTTGAAAATTGGTAGTGAAAATACCAACAAATGCCTACAACGTTAGGGTTTCCAACTGTAACACCTCACCCTGTAGAGACTGCCAGGCGTCAGGGGTTTGACTTGGAATCATTGACTGTAATGCTCACGCCATTCCACCCCCAACCCCACCCTGCAGCCAGTGACAGGCATCGAGGTGTGCCTTGGAGTGTTCGCCCCTAACGTTCACCCCATTCTCCTATACTGCACCAGTCTCAGCATATTTCCTTATGGAATGGGGTAAGTATAAGGCCCAAAGACCCCAAAGCACACCATGACACTTGTCAGTGTCTACAGGGTAGGGTGAGGCCCATTATTTTATACTGCACCCGTCTCAGTGTACTTCCTTATGGAATGGGGTAAGTATAAGGCCCAAAGACCCCAAAAGCACACCACAACACTTGTTAGTGTCTACAAGGTAGGGTGAGGTAAAATGGCATGAGTTTTATAGCTGATGCCCCAAAGGCACACCCCAGCACCTTTCAGTCTCTACAGGCTGGGGGTGGGATTGGCATCAGTTCCATACTTCACTACCATTCCTATTATGCATCTCTAACTCCTGCACTACCAATGCCAATGCCAGCGAGACAACATTTGGCATTGACAAATGCTTGTTGCTATTCGTTGCTCTATATTAAAGGCATCTGAAGGGGGAGGGGGATGCTACTGTACTGTACTTCAGAACGTCTCAGGATATTAAAGCATTATTTTTAAACTGCTGTTTCTATCATCTGTCCAGCTCAGTCTACAAGATTTGTTCTATTTCTTTCAGCTACCTAGGGGCTAAGTCATTTCCTTTTGTTTTTTGTGAAAATGAAAGTCAGACTCAGTGTCAGATTACAGACAGTGGAATTCCAGTTCATTAGCTGGCATTCCTTTCTGTATTACAGGTTGGAGGCAAGCAGTGGAAACAGAAGACTTGTTTTTTTTTCTCATTTTATAATATAATGTACTGTGTGTGTATTTAGTTGCAGGGTCAGGGCCTTGAAGAAAATAATAACATTTATGTAACTCATTCAAGATTCCATCAGGTGATCAGAAGAAAGTCTAAGAGAATTTGTGTAAAAACTAACGAAAGATGCAAAAAATAGCATGCATACTGGCCTCTGAGTCTGGAAGATTAGCAGGCTGTGGGTTCTATCCCCACACGAGGCATGTGTGTTAAAGAGCTTGTGTACTGCCTAAAACTAATATTAGATTTTAAAAGCAGTCAACCATTACCTTTTATATTTGAGGTACTTTATCTTTTCCCTTTGTTTAACTATAAGTTTGTTTACCTGATATCAATATGTATGATGTGTGGAACAGCACTCTGTGTGGCAGCTGACGTAGCTAGCTATACTGCCCCCACTACATCACCAGCATCGTGACCTCACTGACTGTGACATCACTGCTACTTAGGAACAGCAATTCAGTGACTGCCAGGTCATTCACCTATGATTTCAGTGTTGGCTTGTCATATCATTTTAATACCTAACAGTATATTGGAGCCCTTTTCCTGATAAAAGGCTGCCAACATATTACATTTAAATAAACAACAAAGTCACAAATAAGGAATTAGTGGCTTATGGAAAAATCTACAGGGAATTATATAGGGATTTGATGCTGCCTCTGCAGGGGAAATACAGGAAAAATGAGGGTTTGTTACAGGAAAATGGTTATTTGAATCTGGGAGCACTGTGATGATTTTGACTAAATAGCACAACATGGCACCAACAAGAAAATGGCTTTGGTCATTTGGTAGCTCTTTACAGCCCTATCAGCTGTGGCAAAATCTTGTTGAATATTTCTACAGAACTTTGATAACAAATGAAAACCTTATGTATATTAAAATTGTCTGTTATATTCTTTTGTTTGGTCATGGCATTGGTAATCTTAATTTTCTGCTCCAGCTGCATACATATTTTTATGTCATTTTCTTCAGTTGAATTGTTTTCTTCTAAAAATATCCACAACGCTTGTACATCCTGTCTGGCCTTTGCGTTTGTTAATGGAACTATGGACTCAGAATCATCATCTTCTAAAGTGCCTTTGGTTTTCAAAGTTGCATTGTGTCTGATCTGCAATGTTCTGCTGCTTTGCATTAGGATAGTAGAAAGCATAATAAGCTGTCTTAAGCATCTATGCTTTAGAAAGCACAATGTAGCTTCTTGTTTTCATTTCTTCCTGAAGCGATACTCTGAACAGCTGACAACTGATTCCGGTTGAATGGTGCTGACAGCAGCTGACAGTGCACTGCAGCATGGGGACAGGTGTGAAGAACAGGGATGACAGCCAGCAACCATGGAGCAAAGCCACCCATCAGGGATGAAAGCAGCTGACAGCCAACATGCTGAGAATGGAGTAAAGTTGCCAGCTGGTGATTAAAGGATGAATGTAGCCGACAGCCAACAATGGTCAAGAATAAAGCTCCAGAACAAAGCTGCCAGCACAGGATACATGGAGCTGACACATTAATGGGAGTGAGCACCAGGGTAGGTGTTGAGGTATTGAGCAAATTATTTGTCAATCAAGTGACAAATGGCAACCGGTCTCTGCAAACTTCATCCCCCGCACCCCAGCAAGACGCTATGGCCAGCAAACTCAAACACCACCTCCAGACTGGTGGATAAACAAAACACTCTAGGTCCAGGTAAAAGCAGGCATGGGAAGGAAGGTGAAATTGGGGTGTTCTATTGACCTCCTAGTCAGAATGAAAAACTTGACAGGAAACTAGATGGTGAAATCAGGAAGGCAACTAACAAGGGTGAGGTGGGGATCATGGGAGACTTTAATTTTTCCTGATATAGATTGGAGCATTCCAAACATAGAAACAGATGATGACAACAGAAAAAGGCCAATGGTCCACCCAGTCTGCCCATATTACCCTATCACACCCTGGGACCTATTGTCTCTGTGGGGTCTTTGCTTACACTATTCAGTAGCATCATTTCACCAGAATCATAGGGGTGCAAGGTCCCATTTCAACAGAATCATAGGGGTGCAAGGTCCCATTTCAACAGAATCATAGGGGTGCAAGGTCCCATTTCACCCGAATCATAGGGTTACAAAGCTCCTCCACCCACCACAATTTATTTACATAAATGCTGGGGAAACCATGTTTAAGAGGTTTCTAGAGGTTACAATGAACATCATAGGGGTTGCTAAAAATCATAGCGGTCTCAGCTGCAATCTCTGGCTACCCCTAAATTACACCCCTCACACAATTCCCCCTTTTGTTCTCTGTGTTTTCCCTTCTCTCCTCCTGTTGAGTAGCTGATGTCTTCATGACTCTATCCCAGCTGCGTTTGAAGCCATTTATGGTTTTGTCACCCAGAACCTCTGCCGACAGCCTGTTCCATGGCTCATCCACTCTTTCTGTACAATAATCCTTCCTCACATCCTTTGTAAACCTTCCCCCATTAACCTCCCCTCATGACCCTGTGTCCTAGCTTCTCTGCTCCTGATAAAGAGCTCCTCACACTTCACCGTATTAATGCCTTTCAGGAACCTGAATGTCTCTCTATCTTATCCTCCCTCCCTCGTCTGGGTTCAAGTGAATACATGTTTAGTGCCCTTAGCTAGGATCTGCCCTCCTGACCCTGAATCATCTTGGTCCCTCTGTGCTGTACTTTTTCTAACTTTTCCCTGTCCTTTTTTTTTTTGGTGGGGACTCCAGAACAGGGCACAGTACTCCAGGTGTGACCTTAACAGTGACCTATGCAGAAATAACAGCACCTCCTGCTTCTACTGTTGAACCCTTTCCTGATGCACCCTACTGTCCTGTTAGCCTTGCTGAAGGCTTTGCTTCATTGGCTGGTTTGTTTAAGGGAATCACTAATGAGGACTCCTAGATCCCTTTCCTCTGATGTTGTGTCCAGCTTAATCTCTCCCACCCCAGTCCTCTGTTCTGGGTTTTTTGTTCTCTAGGTGCATCACTTTGCACTTCTTGGCATTGAATTTCAGCTGCCAGACATTGGACCAAAGGCCAGCAGTAGTAGGACTTGGTCATTCCTGGACACATCCCAGGATTTTTTCTTAGTCCAGGGTGGTCAAGGAACCGACAAGAGATCAAGTGACCCTGAATCTAGTGTTGACAAACAACAATTATGTCATGGACATCGGCAAAGTTGAACTCCTATGTAACAACGATCACCTATCAGTGTAGATTAAGGCAGACCTGGGCAGGGAGCACTCGAACTCTAAAATGCATGTCTTAGCTTCAGAAGGGTTAACGTCAGTAAAATGAGGGAAACAGGAGGAATACCTGTTTTGGTTCAAGGAGGTGGGAGGAAGGGGTGGAAAAGAAGTGGGTCATTATAAGAAATAAACCTTCAGGATGTCACCAGTTCCTGACTGTGGCAGGTGGGGAAGTGAAGACACAAGAAAACAAAAAGGTTCATAGTGGACAGAGCAGTGAGGGGAAGAAAGGACTGCTGTTAGGAAATACAAGGGGAACCAAAAGAATTAAGATAGGAAGGATTATGCTGGTAAACTGAAGGCAGCCAACAGAGGAGGTGAAGAGGGACAAGCCAGAAGTGTAGATAAGAAAAGTGTTGGGGGAGGATGTAGACCAAAAAAATAGGGAGGGGAAGGGCTTACTTAATAAAAAAAAGTAATTATTGGTCAAGAAAAGTGGGCTAATTTAATTAATAAATTGAACCTTAGGGTTTTTTTAGCTCTCCTACTGCCCTCTGGAGCTGCCCCTGAATAGCCAAGGGTGAAAAAGAAGGGGACAGGTCCTTCCCTCCTTACATCAAAGAGAAACTGCAAATGAGGGAAGGCCTTCACAGTGAACTATACTTCTCTAAAGCAGGCAGTTGACCTCACCTGTCTGAAGTACGGTGAAGGAGAGAGAGGGACACTGTGAAACCACCCATAGTGGCAGTTTGCTAAATAAGCTGCGATTTGGCTTGAGGGCAGTTTAGGAGAAGTAAAGCCAAAAAGCTAACAGATTTAGAGTTTGTGTGTGTGTGTGTGTGTGTGTGTGTGTGTGTGTGCGCGCGCGCGCAGCTCAGAGAAGTAAAGCCAAAAGCTAACAGATTTAGAGTTGTGTGTGTGTGTGCGCCGCTTAGAGAAGTAAAGCCAAAAAGCTAACAGATTTAGAGTTGGTGTGTGTGTGAGTGTGTGAATGAGATTCACTGGAGGGAGGGAGGGAGAAATCAGAAAAGGCTAGATGAGTTTTGGGGCCATTAGGTAATTTGTGTACCAGATCTTGATACAGTGATGTTACACTGGGATAACATCATTGTACAAGGCGGACACAGATGAATCAGACTGCAGGGTTGTTTCTTGCCATTGTATAAGGTATAATAAACACAGGGGGATGGATTTTCAAATGCCTTAGATCTCCACAAGCCCCGGTGCACTGACGATATGGTGCACGGGGCTTGTATCGATATAACGGGATTTTCTATCCCGTGCAGCAATTGCCGCAAGTTGGACCAATATTTTCCAGTCTAACGTGCAGCAATCCTGGGGGCCATTTTTATGGAGCTTGCACCAGATATTTGGCGCAAGCTTCCGTAATTTGTGGAAACCGTCGCAACCGCATCCGAGATTGTAAAATCAAATGCAGCTGCAGCAAAAGGTTTGGTGGACCACCAGATCCTGCGTGCCGTGGTGCAGGACTGGATGTAAGCCCTGCACCATGCTTAGAAAATCCTGCCCAGAGAATATAGACCTAATGTAACAGTGTTTGACCACACACAAAATTTCCATACACTTTTGAAGACATTGCTGAGAGCCACTGAATATGGTACTGATCCTATTTTAATGTTGCCACTGTACTATGTTTGTGTATTGTTCTTAGTTGTTTGTATGCTTTGGAAAAGTTAATAACATCTTTATGGCAAAAAAAAATTCCCATACACTTGCAAGTAAGAGAGGCAAATGTATCACTAGTCAGACTACTGCAATGATCCCTGAATCTCAGTTGTGCTTTTTTAATAGACTGAAAGTAGTTAACTAGCCAAGAGATGACAAACTCATCCACCACAGTCACTGAAGCTTCACTAGACTTGTACTGTCTAGAT
Organism: Neoceratodus forsteri; assembly: GCA_016271365.2. Classification (NCBI taxonomy): domain Eukaryota; kingdom Metazoa; phylum Chordata; order Ceratodontiformes; family Ceratodontidae; genus Neoceratodus; species Neoceratodus forsteri. Next base: position 322,817,275 of record JADMNL010000026.1, read on the forward strand.
ATAGAAAGGACAGAATAGGGCCCAACCACAGATTTCTTGCCCTAGTATACTACAGACTACTCAATGGGACACTGTCAACCATCTTACGCCTCAAATTGTGCTTTGTTTCAAGAACATAGTTTATGATTGGTCACATTCTGTGGAATTTGCCAATGTAGTGGGTAGTTTTGTTCTGCTCCCTTTTTTATTTTTATAAGTGAAAAACAGACTACCCACTATAATGGTGTTACCATACAAAAATGTGTTTGTTTACAATCCTTGATAAACTCCCACTGCTTCTTTCCTGGACTTGGGAACACAGCATCGACACTCAAGATACAGTGGAAAGAGAGGATACTATTGTATCACGAGTGGCTGCACAGTTTGGTCATATTTTTAATGTTCAGGAAGTATAAGAGTAGAGCAAGGATTCGAAACAAAACAAGGTTGGACATAAATATACCTGTCTCGTACTTTTTATTTTTTTTATTTTTTTTTCAATTGTTTAACCAGGAGTAGTTCAGTCCTTCTATGAAAGGAAACAGATAAAACAACTAGCAACATAAATTAATTTTAAAGAAGGTAAACAATCATAAAACCTGGGGTTTCAACTAGAAATGGCATCATGCTACAAGGATTGACAGTCTCCCTTTAATAGGGCACGTGTGAGGTTTTCTATGACACCGGAGTTACACTCATAAGTTTTTTGCTGCGGGCTCAGTGATTTTTTTCATATTGGACTTGCAGGACATTGCTCTTAAATGTCTGAAACTTGTACTTAGAAAAACAAATTATTTTAATACTGGATTGGGGGCTATAAAATTTGAAGCTAGAAGGGGGTAGATTCGGAAAGATGTGAGGAAGTACCTCATCACAGAAAGAGTGGTGGTCTCCTAGAACAGCCTTACAGCAGAGGTGATTGGGGTGAAAACAGTGCCGGGGTTCAAGAATGCATTGGATAGGGATAAGGGAATCTTAGGGAAAGGGAAGGGGAGCAGGGAAAATGGGCTGGAGATCAAGCAGGAACTGCGGTGACACTGTAGATAGGGAATATGGGCAGACAAGGTGGGCCAAGCGGTCCTAATCTGCAGGCAGATTCTATGTTTTTATGTTTCTAAAGCTGTGCCTACTGTCATTCTCAGACAGGCTTTGAGAAAATGTTGATGTTTTATTCATAGTGGGCATGGCCAAAGCACAGTTATATTTTTAAGATTCCTAAGATTGCGACGGAAGCACTATAGGCCCTTACTAAGCTTATCCCTGACCTGCCTCCCTATGAGAAAATAATCATGGGTAACTTTAATCTCTACTGGGGCCCCTCGACTAAGACTGACATTAAGTCCAGCTTGCTAGAGGCCAGGCTTACCGAACTGATCCATGAACCAACAAGACTGAATTCGAAATCTGGAAACCACACCACCCTTGACTGGCTACTGGTGTCTAACCCCAATAGATTCAAGCTGGCCGGTACTTTTGCCGACTCCTTAAGTGACCATGCCCCCATCTTTGGTATATGGAAAAATGACTATCCAACTCCACCTCCCCATACCTTTCTGGTACGTGACTACTCCAATTTCGATACTACGTCCTTCTGGGATACCCTATAGGGAATTGACCGGGCTCAAATTAATCTTGCCCCCAGCCTGGACTCTGCCCTGGCCTTTTTCACCAAGAATTTCCTCTTGGCCACCAACAAACATGCCCCTCTAAAACAAATGACAGTCAAAGGACAACAGTCTAGGTGGCTGACACGTGATCTAAAAAAACTAATGAGGGAAAGGAACAGGGCCTGGGGCAGGTACAAGTCCACTAATTTAACCAATGACTGGGTCTGTTACCAAATGCTCAGAAACTCATGTAAAAAAGATTTAAAACAGGCCAAGTGACAGTACCTTAAGAATCTACAAACAAAAAATCTCTCTAACCCCAAGAAATTCTGGTCCCAAATAAACGCGCTCCGGAAAGGCCACCATACGCAAAATGCCTGTGACATTGTTGTGGGAGATGTCCACCACACGAACCCGCAAGATGCTGCAAATGCCTTTAATTAATTTCTCACTGACCTTGGCAAGTACAGGGTCCATCTCTGCAGCCCAAAACAGCCATCTTCGGATGACTCGTTGAATCTCCCCCTCATCACCTAATTTTCACCTTAGGTTAACATCAAAAACTGAGGTTCTAAAGCTCATTAGGAGCATTAAGACAGGTGGTTCTCCAGGCTATGACAAGGTTGAACCCAGGTTACTCAGACTGGCTGACCAAGAAATTGCCGTGCCAGTCATGTGGTTGTTCAATAGGTCGCTGATGGAAGGCAAAGTCCCCTCAGCTTAGAAAACAGCTTTGGTTACCCCGATCCCTAAGGGAGGACCCAGTGAGCTAGTTGAAAACTATAGACCGATTTCTATTCTCTGCACACTAAATAAAATGCTTGAGAGAATTGTATACCAACAAGTCCAGGCATATGCTGAACAACATAGCCTCCTCACTCCACGACAACATGGATTCAGAAAACAACATGGTACTGATACTGCCCTGGTGAGTCTAACATCCGACATCCTTGCTGCCCAAGACAAAGGCCAACTTACTGGTGCGGTCTTCATAGACCTTACCAAGGCCTTTGATCTAGTAGACCATAAATTGCTCATCCAGCAGCTTAGCTCTCTCGGACTGGACAACCACTCAACACAGTGGTTTAAAGATTACTTGCAAGACAGATCTCAGATAATCAGATGGCAGGGGGTGGAGTCAGGCAAACGCTCCATTACGGAGGGTGTCCCCCAAGGTTCAATACTGGGGCCCCTTCTATTCTCCCTGTTTATCAACAACCTACCAAAGCACTGCGGCAGAGTGAAAGTGACCCTCTATGCGGATGATGCAGTACTATACAGATCTGCTTCAAATGCTGTACAGCTAAACCAACTCCTGAACCATGATCTCTCCCTACTGGAAACCTGGTTCCTGACAAATAGGCTAGTCCTAAATGAGGAAAAAAACCAAAGCCATCCTATTCAGACCCAGTAAATTGGGCCGCGACAGAACATGCCTACTATCCCCTTATCTGTCCAGTGGCCATCCTAATGAGGTGGTGGATTGCATCAAATACCTGGGAGTCTACATTGATCAAGACTGCTCTTTCAAGGTTCATGTTGAACAATTAACCAAGATGCTAAACCAAAAGCTTGGGCTCATGTACCATCTAACCCCTTTTCTCACTCAGGCATCCAGGCTAAAGATAGCCACTGGCATGCTCCTGCCCACCTTATTTTATGGTGCTCCAGTGCTACATTCAATGCAAAACACAGAGATGCGAAAGCTAGGAAAATTGTACCACAGAATAGGATGCTTTGCCCTGGGAGCTCAGCCACTAGAACACCACTGTAATATACTCGACTCACTGAATTGGCCCTCCCTGGAGGGCAGACTGGCTTACACTTCCCTATGCTTGGCTTTCAAGCTTCTACAAATGGATGCTCCCCCCAGCCTGAGTCATACCTTAGTACTCAAGCAGCCTAAAAGAACACTTAGATCCTCGTGTCGTCGACTCCTCCATGTCCCAAAAGTCCGAACAAGCCAAGGTCTTCGGTCGTTCGAAAATTACATCCCGTCCCTATGGAATGGCCTACCTAGCAATCTTCAAGACTGCAGCTCCTTTGGGGGTTTTAAAAAAAGGCCTAAAGATGTACCTTCTAGAGCTAAGCCTCTGTGCATGCCACCGCTGAGGATAGAAAACAGCACTCCACCTCTGATACTAAAAATCTTCCGCCTGACAGGTTGGTATCCTATTTCAGTTGAATCTTATCACTTCTGAAACACTTGAAATTGTAACCCCGTAAAACTGACCTGATAAAAGAACCTTATGTAACTGCCACTCTTGAGAAACTAGTGTTTACCCCATGTTATTCTAAATGTTACCTAACCTGCCTGTGATTGTACTATATGTTCTGATTTTAATGTCTGTATATGTGCACTTTCCCTTGAATTGTTCCTACTTCTTATTGTACTGTTGACTGTAATTAACCCCGGGTCGCCCCTGAAAAAGGGACCATTACAGTCTCAGTGGGCCTACCCGGTCACCAAAATTTAAATAAATAAATAAAAAATAAATAAATTTAGATTTTTTTCATTTAACATCTACCAAAGTAATAAATCTAATCTAAATAGACCAATAAGCCTTTGTATATCCCAAAATATAATAATAAAAAACTAATATGCATATCCAAAGTCAATGCAAAAAGTGCATCCAGAAATGTACGTCTATATGGAGGTCACCAGAACTGGCAAAAGGTCAAGGTGCCTGGGGAGAATAAAGGACCAAAAGCACCTAATAAGTATCGACCATATTCAAAATTCAAGCATTACCTGCAGCTCAAAGGAATAATTTAAATTTCTCTTTCTTTTCCTTAGGAATGGTTTCAGGTCCCATTGTTCATTGAGACCATCAGGTTTCACACTTTTCAGCCTGAAAATCCATTCACTTTCTCTCACTGACAGTTAGTTCACTTGGTCACCACCAAATGTCATCCATAGAACCCATTCAGTTCCCATATATTTGAGACATTCTGGTGACGAGTTGTGGTGTAGTGCAAAATGAAGGCCTACAGGAGTATCAGTTTTGTTGTTTATAATATTTCTAACATGTTCCTGTATACGGGTCTTTAGTAACCTGGTTGTTCTCTCTATGTATGCCTTATTGCAACTGCACCACAAAATATACACTACAAAGGTTGTATGACAAATAATAAATTGCTTCACATCAAATTCCTTACAGGGATCTCCAGGATGTTTAAATTTACTGCCAGTGTTGCAATAAGCACATATATATATATATATATACATATATACATTGCAATTTAAACATTTAAAGCATCCCTGTGGTCTATTCTGGAGCCACATTGTATTTTGTTTACGTAAGTCTGGACCTAGCCTGCTGTGAACCAACTTGTCTTTGATGTTTGGGGCTCTACTGAATGTTATCCTGGGCTTACGTCCCACTGTTACTTCTACATTTCTGTCTTCCATGAGTATAGGCCGGTTTTTATAAATTGTTAAGGCTACCAATTTGACCTGCCCAATTGTTGTACTCAGTCACAAATGTGATGGGTTGGGTGATGTCTTGCTTGCTAGTTGCCTTAGTTAACAAGTCTCTTTACTTTTATTTCTGGCATGCAAGAGGGCCTCATCTGAAACATCTCTGTCATAGCCCCTTGATAAAAGTCTGCTCTTAAGTTCCTCTGCTTGCTCCTCAAAACTACTGTCTTCAGAGCAGTTCCTTCTGAGACAAAGGAACTGACCATAGGGGATCGAGTCCACAAGTCTGCATGGATGTGCACTCTCTGCCCTTAATATTGCATTTGTTGCAATTTCTTTTCTGAGACACCGAGTATCGATGTTCTCATTATACTCTGCTGGCTTAGAGACAGAGATATCCAAAAAATCTACAGTGTTTACATCCATTTTGTGTGTAAAACACGAGTTTTTTGTCATTGTGGTTCATCCAATTGATGAACTCCTGTATTTCTGACGAAGTACCCTGCCAAATGCACAGTATGTCATCTATAAAGCATTGCCAAAATCTGATCCTGGGCAGAAACGGGTTAGTCAGAGGGTTGAAAATACTAATCTCTTCCCATCTGCCCAGGAACAGATTGGCATAAGAGGGAGTCATGGATGCCCCCATGGTCATGCCACAGTACTGGAGATAGTAAGTACCATTAAACTCAAAAGAGTTATGTTTAAGGATAAAATCCTGGGAGTCTAACAATCTCCAGTGCTATCGGATCACCCCTAAAACCAGGCCTTGTGTCTAGTGAGCCTTACCAAAGACTTGTGTTTGATTCCCACAACCCCCACTTGCATAATGTGTGACCCTGAGCATGTCACTTGACCTCTCCAGTGCTCCCGAGTTGCCCCTGTGAGCCTTACCAAAGACCTCAACAACAACAAAATGTTCTTTGCCCCAAATAAATTATTGTTTGCATTTCTGGGTTTCCCTATACAAAAAAGCATATGTCAATGCCTAACATGTTTACATGTTAGCTAGCTGCAGTTAAAAATTATTACAACAGTATCTTCAGGCTACGGGCAGACCTTTATTCCCCAGTAGAAAATGTCTCGTGGACTTTGGGTTCCACCAGGCTAAGGGGTATAGAGCTGAAAAATGATGAACAGAAAAAAGAATACCTTTATAAGTTCACTGTTTCCTCATAACATCATTGTTTTTTGACATTTTTACCCCCAAATTTTCAACATAGTCTTTCTATGAACCCAGCTTATGATCAAGGCTGGGGGAATATTTTAATTATTGTGCAAAAGGTGATTTCATGGAGCAACTGCGAAAACATGTTTCCAAGGGGTTTTGGAAAACTACGCCTCCCCCATTCATGGGGTTGGGGTAAACAAAGGCTAGACTAGGCTAGGAAAATGCTAAAAAAATGTTATGAGTAAAAGTTCAAAATGCATTAAAAAGCTGTTTACCTATCTTACCTTGTTTCCAGTCAGGTTCTAGAGCAACAGAACATTTGGTGGTGAAGAGAGGATTGCAACACCACACCAGATAGATAAGGGAGAGGTGCAGGGTGTGTGGGGGGTAATGGGTGCTGAGAGGGGGTTAGGGTGGGGGAGGGGGGTCAGGGGCTCTGGGTGGAGCAGAACATGTCGATAGACCATTTTCTTTTTTACAGGCATTGAAACAACAAAGTGGACAACAAGGGAAAGTTTATTATAGCAGGGTTCGGCACTAGGGATTGGGCACCCCAGTGTTGGTGTGTTGATTGGCGGCATTGGTGGTGGACATTCCTGTGTTGCATGCTGTTGGAGGGATTAGAACTTTTCTAGCAGTAGAGCTGGGCTCCCAACCACTGGATATTCAGGGAGGGAGGTTATTATAAACTTCTCCGGTGGCAGGGTTGGGCACCTGACTGCCAGACATTCACCTGAGGGTGAGGTGGGAGGTAATCAAAAACTTCTTCAACAGCAGGGGTTGGGCACCCAACCAGTGGACATTCATTGAGGTGGGGGGAGTGTAATTGAAGAGTTCTCTGATGATGGGTTGGGCACCTAATTGCCGGATGTTTGTTTGGTGGAGGGAACTGCTTTTGCAGAGTTGTCTGGTGGCAGGGCTCAGCACAAGACCTCTGGATGATGTGGGGAGGTTGGCATAGTTTTCCAGTTATGCGGTCTGGCACCCAACTGCTGGACATTCGGCAGAGTAGAGGTGGCAGTATAACTGGGCACTCCACTTCTAGATTTTAGTAAAGCTGGTTCATGCAGGAGGGGGATGATGATTGACTGCCTGATGGGATGACAGAATGCAGCTTCACTATTAGAACTTACTGGTACCCAGAGTAAGAGATCAAAGAGATCTTGTCACTGAGTGGATTCAGTTCAGTAATACATATAAGAGACAGGCAAAGGATGTGACTTTTTTTGTTATTAGTAGTTTTTCCTCCTCCTGTGTCAACCGGTCCCCTTCCACTGGTCTCTCCAGCCCCATCACCTTGGTGTCCACCAGGATTTACCTCGAGGGCATGGAGGTGCCCAGCTGGCCAGGTGCAGAGCCAGCAGATGGCGGGTGTCATACTGATGGTCGACATCATTTTCTATTTTCTGCCACACCCCCACCTCTCCCTTATGGCATGAACATGCACGCGTGGAGACACGTGCATGTCACATACCCATGCTCCTGTGTCTCCCTAACTCCAGCGCTTCCCTCTGGCCACCACTAGGGGGCAGCCAAGAAGCAGGATGGCGACCCTCCCCTCCCCGGGAGAGGAGAGCAGTCCTTTGGACGCTTGATCCTCTCCCTACCCTGTCGACCCCCGGCACCTTGAGGTCACTTCCAACTCTGGGTCGCCAGCTTGGCGTGAGGTGTGATGTCCAGCATGTCAACCCTCAGCACCACCGGGCCAGCATAAGTGACATTTGAAAGAATGATTGGAATATTATACAGGCTGATTGACTCTGAGTAAAATCATGAGAGATCCCCCAGTGGTGGTATACAGGCGAGCAAAAAATAAGGGAGATCTTTTGGTTCATTCCCTAGAACCAGAGCGTAAACAGACAGGACACACTTGGCTGGGTTTGCCAGCAACAGGTAGTTTCTCTTATGGCCATTGCAAGTTCTGCAGATATATATTACAAAAAATGCAGGACTTTTGCAAAATATGACACAAAGAAACAAAATGAAATACAACAGCTTACTACTTGTAATACAGCAAGTGTCACATATGTGGTGAACTGTTGCTGTGCAGCCCACAATGTGGACAAAAAGATACACCTACCAAAACAGGGACTTGTTTGTGACATGGCAGCAGAAGATGCCCAGAACATTTTAGCAATACATATCAAATTTATGAAGTGCCAAGACACTCATGCTTGGATTTTGATGGGATAGAAAACAATATTTCTTGGTCCCAGGGGTAATTTGTATGCAGCCTTACAAGATATAAAACATAGAAACATAGAAATTTGCTGGCAGAAAAGGACCCCTTGACCCATCCCGTCTGCCCATTTTCCATTCTCATATTCCCTTTATGCCATGCCTTTGTTACTTTTATTGAGCCCCAAGTACTTGTCCCATGCCCTCTTGAATTTGATCACCAAATCTACCCCCACCACCCTTTCTGGCAGCCTATTCCAAGGATCCACCATCCTCTCAGTAAAGAACTGTTCCCTCACATTTCCTCTTAATCTGCCCCTCTCCAGCTTGAATGCGTGCCCCCTAGTTGTTTTGTTTTCATTCAGCTTGAACATGCTTCCTTCCATCACCTTATTTATTCCCCTCAGATATTTGAAGGTCTCAACCATATCCCCCCTCTCCCTCCTTGTCTCCAGTGTGTACAAGTTTAGCTCCTCCAGTTGTTCTTCATATGACCTCCTGTGAAGCCCTTGAACCATCTTGTTTGCCCTTCTCTGGACCCTCTCCACCCTGTCTCTGTCAACCTGTAAGTGCATCCTCCAGAACTGATGTGGTCTGACCATTGTTTTTTACAGTGGCATGATCACTTCCTTCTTCTAATGCCTCTCCCTACTATGCATCCTTAACATTTTGCTTGCCCACCCCAGTGCCTTGTTGCATTGGTTCCCTACCTTCAGGCTTTCCAAAATGATGATCCCCAGGTCCCTTTCCTGCTCTGCTTCCTCCAGTTCCTCCCCTTCCAGCCAATATTTTACCCTTGGGTTCTTATACCCTATGTGCACAATTTTGCATTTTTTTGCATTGAATTTCAGTTGCCACTTCTCTGACCACTCCTCCAGCCTGGACAGATCCTCCCTCATTTTTTCCACCCCTCCCAGTGTGTCCATTATGTTACAGATCCCCATATCATCTGCAAATAGACATACCTTTCCATTGAAGCCCTCTGTAATGTCTCCAATGTAAATGTTAAACAGAATGGGACCCAACACGAACCCCTAGGGAACCCCACTCATTGCCCCCACCTTCCTTGGAGTGCACTCCATTTACTACCACCCTCTGAGTTCTATCTTCCAGACATTTCCCCACCCACTTTGTTAGTCTTCTTTCCACCCCTAAGCTGCCTACCTTGCTTATTATTCTCCTGTGAGGGATGGTGTTGAAGACCTTCCTGAAGTTCAGATAGGCCACGTCCACTGTCCCTCCCTGATCACATATTTCTGTTACTCCATCACATCAAAGAATTCAATCAAGTTGGTCTGACATGAACTTCCACCTGTGAACCCATGCTGGTTGTCATCTATGAGCCCCCCTCTTGCAAATATTTTATCAGCCTTTCCTTTATGAGTTCCTCCATCAGCTTGCCCACCACAGAGGTGAGGCTGACCAGATGATAGTTGCCCGGCTCTTCCTTTCCTCCCACTTTGTGCAATGGTACCACATTAGCCCTTTTCCAATTCTCCTGGAACCTTTCCCTTGTCTAGGGACAGATTAAATAACTTTGTGAGTGGTGCCACAAGTTCCGCTCTCAACTCCTTGAGTACCCTGGGGTGAATAGCATCAGGGCCCATTGCCTTATCCATCCTCAATTTGCCTAATTCCTCTAATACCCTACCCTCTGAAAAGAGGCTTGTGTCCATCTCCCTGCCCGCTCTTCCCCTGCTCCTTAGCTCTGGCCCTTTCCCTTCTTTCTCAACCGTGAAGACTGAGGTAAAGTATTCGTTCAGCAAATTTGCCTTCTCCTCATCACCTTCCATCAGAGCTCCCCCCTCTCCTCTGAGACCCATAATCTCCTGTCTGCTTTTCCTTCTCTCACTTATATACCGGAAAAAAAAAATGTGTCCCCCCCCTTGGCCTCTCTTGCTATTTTCTCCTCTGTGCCCACCTTTGCCCTCCTGAATATTTTCTCCACTTCCTTTAGTTTCTCCCTGTCACCATTTCTCTCATTGTATTATTATTTTTCTGATTATATCATGATGCTTTTTGAGATATATCTCTTTGCACGAGGGCACAAGTTTCTAGCGTAATTCTTCACATGCCTAAAAACACCCCTTCTAGTTTGGTATAGGTGAATATTGTCCTTATATATGTATGTGCATAAGGAAAGCAACTGATCATTTAAGAAGGAAAATGCTGGACTGCTTTCTTTGCTGTGCCTCCTTTATATAGCAGACCATTGTAGCTGCTGTGGACTGTGACAACGGCTGGTTCCTTTATATAGCAGACCGTTGTGGCTGCTGTGGATTGTGACAACGGCTGGTCCCCTTATATAGCAGACCGTTGTGGCTGCTGTGGATTGTGGCAACGTCTGGTCCCTTCATGTAGCAGACCGTTGTGGCTGCTGTGGATTGTGGCAACGTCTGGTCCCTTCATGTAGCAGACCGTTGTGGCTGCTGTGGATTGTGGCAACGTCTGGTCCCTTCATGTAGCAGACCGCTGTGGCCGCTGTGGATTGTGGCAACGTCTGGTCCCGTCATGTAGCAGACCGCTGTGGCCGCTGTGGATTGTGGCAACGTCTGGTCCCGTCATGTAGCAGACCGCTGTGGCCGCGGTGGATTGTGGCAACGTCTGGTCCCGTCATGTAGCAGACCGCTGTGGCCGCGGTGGATTGTGGCAACGTCTGGTCCCGCTATAGCAGACCGCTGTGGCCGCTGTGATTGTGGCAACGCCTGGTCCCACATAGCAGACCGCTGTGGCCGCTGGTGGATTGTGGCAACGCCTGGTCCTGCCATGTAGCAGACCGCTGTGGCCGCTGTGGATTGTGGCAACGCTGGTCCTGGCTATGTAGCAGACCGCTGTGGCGCTGTGGATTGTGGCAACGCCTGGTCCCACATGTAGCAGACCGCTGTGGCCGCGGTGGATTGTGGCAACGGCTGGTCCCGACATGTAGCAGACCGCTGTGGCCGCGGTGGATTGTGGCAACGGCTGGTCCCGTCATGTAGCAGACCGCTGTGGCCGCGGTGGATTGTGGCAACGGCTGGTCCTGGCTATGTAGCAGACCGCTGTGGCCGCTGGTGGATTGTGGCAACGGCTGGTCCCACATATGTAGCAGACCGCTGTGGCCGCTGTGGATTGTGGCAACGGCTGGTCCCGACATGTAGCAGACCGCTGTGGCCGTGTGGATTGTGGCAACGGCTGGTCCTCGCTATGTAGCAGACCGCCAGGCCGCTGTGGATTGTGGCAACGGCTGGTCCCGTCATGTAGCAGACCGCTGTGGCCGCGGTGGATTGTGGCAACGGCTGGTCCCGTCATGTAGCAGACCGCTGTGGCCGCGGTGGATTGTGGCAACGGCTGGTCCCGCCATGTAGCAGACCGCTGTGGCCGCGGTGGATTGTGGCAACGGCTGGTCCCGTCATGTAGCAGACCGCCAGGCCGCTGTGGATTGTGGCAACGGCTGGTCCCGTCATGTAGCAGACCGCTGTGGCCGCTGTGGATTGTGGCAACGGCTGGTCCCGACATGTAGCAGACCGCTGTGGCCGCGGTGGATTGTGGCAACGGCTGGTCCCGTCATGTAGCAGACCGCTGTGGCCGCGGTGGATTGTGGCAACGGCTGGTCCCGTCATGTAGCAGACCGCTGTGGCCGCGGTGGATTGTGGCAACGGCTGGTCCCGTCATGTAGCAGACCGCTGTGGCCGCGGTGGATTGTGGCAACGGCTGGTCCCGTCCTGTAGCAGACCGCTGTGGCTGCTGTGGATTGTGGCAACGGCTGGTCCTCGCTATGTAGCAGACCGCTGTGGCTGCTGTGGATTGTGGCAACGGGCTGGTCCTGGCATGTAGCAGACCGCTGTGGCCGCTGTGGATTGTGGCAACGGCTGGTCCCGCTATGTAGCAGACCGCCGTGGCCGCTGTGGATTGTGGCAACGGCTGGTCCTGCTTATGTAGCAGACCGCTGTGGCGCTGTGATTGTGGCAACGGCTGGTCCCGACATGTAGCAGACCGCTGTGGCCGCGGTGGATTGTGGCAACGGCTGGTCCCGTCATGTAGCAGACCGCTGTGGCCGCTGTGGATTGTGGCAACGGCTGGTCCCAGCTATGTAGCAGACCGCTGTGGCCGCTGTGGATTGTGGCAACGGCTGGTCCTGCCATAGCAGACCGCTGTGGCCGCGTGGATTGTGGCAACGGCTGGTCCCGCATGTAGCAGACCGCTGTGGCCGCTGTGGATTGTGGCAACGGCTGGTCCCACATAGCAGACCGCTGTGGCCGCTGGTGATTGTGGCAACGGCTGGTCCCTCATGTAGCAGACCGCTGTGGCCGCTGTGGATTGTGGCAACGGCTGGTCCCGCCAGGTAGAGACCGCTGTGGCGCTGTGGATTGTGGCAACGGCTGGCCCTTCAGGTAGCAGACCGCTGTGGCCGCTGGTGGATTGTGGCAACGGCTGGTCCCTTCATGTAGCAGACCGCTGTGGCCGCTGTGGATTGTGGCAACGGCTGGCCCTCAGGTAGCAGACCGCTGTGGCCGCTGTGATTGTGGCAACGGCTGGCTCCTTCAGGTAGCAGACCGCTGTGGCCGCTGTGATTGTGGCAACGGCTGGTCCCTTCAGGTAGCAGACCGCTGTGGCCGCTGTGATTGTGGCAACGGCTGGCCCTCAGGTAGCAGACCGCTGTGGCCGCTGTGGATTGTGGCAACGGCTGGCCCTTCAGGTAGCAGACCGCTGTGGCCGCTGTGGATTGTGGCAACGGCTGGCCCCTTCAGGTAGCAGACCGCTGTGGCCGCTGTGGATTGTGGCAACGGCTGGCCCTTCAGGTAGCAGACCGCTGTGGCCGCTGTGATTGTGGCAACGGCTGGCCCTTCAGTGCAGACCGCTGTGGCCGCTGTGGATTGTGGCAACGGCTGGCCCCTTCAGGTAGCAGACCGCTGTGGCCGCTGTGGATTGTGGCAACGGCTGGCCCTTCAGGTAGCAGACCGCTGTGGCCGCTGTGGATTGTGGCAACGGCTGGCCCTTCAGGTAGCAGACCGCCAGGCCGCTGTGGATTGTGGCAACGGCTGGCCCTTCAGGTAGCAGACCGCTGTGGCCGCTGTGGATTGTGGCAACGGCTGGCCCTTCAGGTAGCAGACCGCTGTGGCCGCTGTGGATTGTGGCAACGGCTGGCCCCTTCAGGTAGCAGACCGCTGTGGCCGCTGTGGATTGTGGCAACGGCTGGCCCCTTCAGGTAGCAGACCGCTGTGGCCGCTGTGGATTGTGGCAACGGCTGGCCCCTTCAGGTAGCAGACCGCTGTGGCCGCTGTGGATTGTGGCAACGGCTGGCCCCTTCAGGTAGCAGACCGCTGTGGCCGCTGTGGATTGTGGCAACGGCTGGCCCCTTCAGGTAGCAGACCGCTGTGGCCGCTGTGGATTGTGGCAACGGCTGGCCCTTCAGGTAGCAGACCGCTGTGGCCGCTGTGGATTGTGGCAACGGCTGGCCCTTCAGGTAGCAGACCGCTGTGGCCGCTGTGGATTGTGGCAACGCTGGCCCTTCAGGTAGCAGACCGCTGTGGCCGCTGTGATTGTGGCAACGGCTGGCCCCTTCAGGTAGCAGACCGCTGTGGCCGCTGTGGATTGTGGCAACGGGTTGGCCCTTCAGGTAGCAGACCGCTGTGGCCGCTGTGGATTGTGGCAACGGCTGGCCCTTCAGGTAGCAGACCGCTGTGGCCGCTGTGGATTGTGGCAACGGCTGGCCCTTCATGTAGCAGACCGCTGTGGCCGCTGTGGATTGTGGCAACGGCTGGCCTCTTCAGGTAGCAGACCGCTGTGGCCGCTGTGGATTGTGGCAACGGCTGGCCCTTCAGGTAGCAGACCGCTGTGGCCGCTGTGATTGTGGCAACGGCTGGCCCTTCAGGTAGCAGACCGCTGTGGCCGCTGTGGATTGTGGCAACGGCTGGCCCCTTCATGTAGCAGACCGCTGTGGCCGCTGTGGATTGTGGCAACGGCTGGCCCCTTCATGTAGCAGACCGCTGTGGCCGCTGTGGATTGTGGCAACGGCTGGCCCCTTCATGTAGCAGACCGCTGTGGCCGCTGTGGATTGTGGCAACGGCTGGCCCCTTCATGTAGCAGACCGCTGTGGCGCTGTGATTGTGGCAACGGCTGGCTCCTTCATGTAGCAGACCGCTGTGGCCGCTGTGGATTGTGGCAACGGCTGGCCCTTCATGTAGCAGACCGCTGTGGCCGCTGTGGATTGTGGCAACGGCTGGCCCTTCATGTAGCAGACCGCTGTGGCTGTGGATTGTGGCAACGGCTGGCCCTTCATGTAGCAGACCGCTGTGGCCGCTGTGGATTGTGGCAACGGCTGGCCCCTTCATGTAGCAGACCGCTGTGGCCGATGTGGATTGTGGCAACGGCTGGCCCCTTCATGTAGCAGACCGCTGTGGCCGATGTGGATTGTGGCAACGGCTGGCCCCTTCATGTAGCAGACCGCTGTGGCCGATGTGGATTGTGGCAACGGCTGGCCCCTTCATGTAGCAGACCGCTGTGGCCGATGTGGATTGTGGCAACGGCTGGCCCCTTCATGTAGCAGACCGCTGTGGCCGATGTGGATTGTGGCAACGGCTGGCCCCTTCATGTAGCAGACCGCTGTGGCCGATGTGGATTGTGGCAACGGCTGGTCCCTTCATGTAGCAGTCCATTCTGGCCGATGTGGATTGTGAGAACGGCTGGTCCCTTCATGTAGCAGTCCATTCTGGCCGATGTGGACTGTGACAAGGGCTGGTCCCTTCATGTAGCAGTCCATTCTGGCCGATGTGGACTGTGACAAGGGCTGGTCCCTTCATGTAGCAGTCCATTCTGGCCGATGTGGACTGTGACAAGGGCTGGTCCCTTCATGTAGCAGTCCATTCTGGCCGATGTGGACTGTGACAAGGGCTGGTCCCTTCATGTAGCAGACCATTCTGGCCGATGTGGACTGTGACAAGGGCTGGTCCCTTCATGTAGCAGACCATTCTGGCCGATGTGGACTGTGACAAGGGCTGGTCCCTTCATGTAGCAGACCATTCTGGCCGATGTGGATTGTGACAAGGGCTGGTCCCTTCATATAGCAGTCCATTGTAGCTGCTGTGGATTGTGACAAGGGCTGGTCCCTTTATATAGCAGACCATTGTAGCTGCTGTGGATTGTGACAACGGCCGGTCCCTTTATATAGCAGACCATTGTAGCTGCTGTGGATTGTGACAACGGCTGGTCCTTTTATATAGCAGACCATTGTAGCTGCTGTGGATTGTGACAATGGCTGGTCCCTTTATATAGCAGACCATTGTAGCTGCTATAGATTGTGACAACGGCTGGTCCCTTTATGTTTGCACTCTTGGTGCTTTCCCATAACTTCCCCAGAAGTGGGCATCATTTAGAAGGTGGGACCAGCAGCTTTTAGTACTGTGAGGCAACCTGGTATCTACCTTTCTTGTTTTGTTCTATATCTATACTTCAAAGCTGGAAACTTTGTGCTGTGCATTACGTTGTACTGAAACTGCAAAATCAGCCATTTCTGCAATTTGTTGGTTACAGTAATGTGTCATGTATGCCAGTGTTGTAATAATTGCAACCTGTAGCTAAAAAAATCTTCTTTTATGTCCTACTCAGGATTCCCCCTTGTGTGTGTCTAAGATTGAAACCCATGGTGAAAACCGAGTACTGAAGGGTCTATAGCAGTGGAATGGAAACAGTAGCTGTAATTCACTATTTGAATCCCACCATGACTTCTGGTAGTCACTGTTCTAATGTGACTCCATTGTGGACAAAAATTCTCGAATTAACACCATGGACATTTTACCTTCTTTATGTGTAATTCAGAGTTGTTTTTTTTTAATATTAATACACTTAACTTTGTTGCACAAAGCGTATTTTATCATTTTGGCAATGGGTCACTTTAAAAACAGTTTGGGTGAGTGTGATGACATCATACCCTGTTACAGTACTTAAGGAGACACCTGTAATCAGTTTATTACCCTTGATAAAGTGGCAGTTTGGCATGAAATGCTGTCGGGTATTTTCCTGGTTGACTATTTAGAAACATAGAAACAGAGAATTGTCGTCAGAAAAGGAGCAATAGACCCATCTAGTCTGCCCTATTGTCCCTGCCTAGTACTACACCCTGGACTCTATTGGGTCATAGATGTCCGTTCTTCCTCCCTTTTCCCTATTTATTATACCTGTGTGCCTATCCCACACATACCTGAAACTCCCCACTGTCTTTGTCCCACCATCTCTTCTGGCAGGCTGTTCCAGGAGTCCACCACCCTTTTTGTGATGAAGTGTTTTCTCAGATTCCTCTTGAATTCTCCCTCCCTTAAGCTTCATAGCATTCTGCCTGTTCTGGTGTTCCTCTTCCTCTGAAAGAAACTCCCCTCTTGCACCACGTTCACTCCCGTGAAGTATGTATAAGTCTCAATCATGCCCCCTGTTGCTCTCCTCTCCACAAGGGACTACATGCTGAGCTCCTGCAGACTCTCCTCATATAGTTTCTTATGCAACCCCCGCACCATTTTGGAAGCCCTCCTCTGGACTACTTACACCCTGTCAATGTCCTTGCGGAGGTGCAGCCTCCAGAACTGGACATTAGGGTTGCTCGGATTCCATGGAATCCATTCCGTTAGTAATTGTTGGGTTATTGGAAAATTCGATCATGACTCAGAGTCCATTCTGATGCCAGTTAAAGCACTGAAGTTAGGTTAGGACTTGGAATCTGATTTCCAATACCATGTCTGACTCACTTGTTAAACCTATATGTACATACAAAAACTCAACTAATAAGCCTTTAGCTTAGTCATGTTTTGCTAAAACAGACTCCCTGCTGCTTCCCTTACCTGCTGCTGTAGAGGAGATGGGAGGAAATGGAAGCCATAGGGCTGGCTTCACAGCTCTCCATCAGAGTCAAGCCCTCAAACTGTCTGCTTTTCCCAGCCAGCGGTGGCAGCCTGCCTGTACCCAACCCAGAGCCGCTTGCTTCTTGCCGCCACAAAACTGAGTGCCAAATTAATGCCAGCCACCATGCTAGCCAAGTGCTCTAAGTCACCAGTCGCCACTGGTCAGTGGCCACATGCTGTCCGTGCCCCTCCAATTAAACTCCCACGAGCCAGCGTGGGTGACGAACTGGTCTGGCACCAAAGTTTGACAAACCCTCTCCAATCCATTCCTGATTCCCAATCTCAACTGTCTGATGTACTGTTTCCATGCCATTGTTGCAGTGTGTAACCATTCCGTTACTACTCCCTCTCATACTCCTGACCCTTAAGCCCTACCCACAGAATGCTTTGCCCTGGCTGAAACAGGACAACTCGCTCGGCCATGTGAGTGCTGGGTGTACATACTACTGATGCCGATAGTGTCCATGGCCAATCGCATAAAACCTTTGAGTAAAACACCAGATGGTGTACTCAAAACAGCCTCTGACTTAATGGGTTTACCCAGGGTTTTATTGCAGTTGACCATCCGGCTGGTATCTGATATCACAGGACGAGTACTACACTGACTCTGGTGGCATTGCAGCACTCCCACAGGGACAGCAGTATGGGCTGGGTGAGTTTGGAATGGATTTGAAGAAACATGCTGGTTTTTGGGGAAGAAGAGGAACTTGTTGCTGGTGCTGCCTGTGCAACCTGCCTGCTGGAGATGAATGCTGCTGCTCTGTCAGTTGGGAGTCTTGATGGAGCCAGAAGGAACTTGGTCGGGGTCTGGTGGCCCAGGGGGGAGAGAATTAGGTCATTTTGCAGTCAGCTGAGGGTCTTAATGGTACTAGCAGTAGTCGACTCAGTGTTGGCGGGATGGTGTCAAGTGGGCAGGGAGAGGACTGGATCAGAGGACAAGACAAGACAAAAGAGAATGAGATAGAGTGACTCAGATCTTTGCAACTTGAATGATGCCTGACTGTGAGGGGGTCAGCTGGACTTGAGTGGATGGACCAGGGAACTCAGGTAGGCTTGGTGGTTGGTTTGAGGGACGGGGAGAAGTCAAAGCAAAATTACAATTTCAGATTTTGGATTCTGAAATCCAATTAAATCAACACTATTTAGGATTTCAGATTTTTGACCATGAATACAAATGAAACAGATTTGAATCCAGTGCATCTGAACTGTGTGAAATCCCAGCATCCCTACTGGGTACAGTACTCCAGGTGCGGTATCACTAGTGAGCGATACATTGCAGGCACTACCTCCATTCTTCTGCTAGAAACCCATCTCATTAAGCACTCCAGTATCTAACTAACCTTGCCTACTGTCTCGTTGCACTGCCCGACCATCTTGAGATCATCAGATATAATTACCCCAACCCTCTTGCTTGGTGAATGTAAGTATCTCCCTCTATCTTATACGCAGCCCTCAGGTTTCCCTACCCCAGATGCTTGACTCTGCACTTTTTGGCATTGAAACCCAGCTGCCACACCCTAGACCACTTCTCTAGTTTCCCCAGATTCATTTGCATTCTCTCCGCCCCCTCCTGGGTGTCCATCCCGTTGCAGATTTTTGTGTCATCCTCAAAGAGGCACACCTTCCCCTTCAGATCCTCAGCTATATCACTTATGAAGACATTGAAGAGGACAGATCCCAGTACTAATCCCGTGATACTCAACTAGTCACTGCCCATCCCTTGAGGGACTGCTCTTTACCCCCCACCATCAGACAGCTATCCTTCAACCAGTTTGATACCCAGCTTACCACATTCTCCCCAGCTCTCAGGTTGCTAAGTTTCTTTATTAGTCTCCTGGGTGGTACAGTGTCAAAGGCCTTACTGAAGTCCAGATAGGCCTGGGGTTGTGAGCACCGTGTGATATGTCTAGCAGTTTTCTCAGCACACTGAAATGTAATGTAAGTAAATAAAGCTTTATATAAGTTGCATTTTGTAAGTCTAGGCATCTGTTCAGGTGTTGTGAGTGTGAGGTACACATGGTCTGATGCTCAGAACTGGTTGATTCCGATCTGATTTTTGCATTTCGCATTTTAGGAAGTTCTGCGTCCTAATCCAAATCCTAAGAGGACTTAGAAATTGGATTTAGGAGTCAGATCTGAAATACTAAATGCCTCTGCAAAACAGGCTTTCAGATTCAGTTTTAGGATTTAGGATCTTCCGACCGGAAATTTGAAAATCTCAACATTGAAAATCGGATCAGAATCTGACAAATCTAATTTCATTCATTGGATTCTGAGCAAATCTGCTCGCAATAACATTTTTTTGCTTCACTGTTTACATATCCTTCAGTTGCCTTTCTGATTCATTATTAGACTGTTTATTAGACTGTAACCCGTCTTTCGGATGAGATGTTAAACCGAGGTCCCATCTGCCTGGATTGGTGGTGGTTCAGGTGGATGTTAAAGATCCCATGGCACTTATCAAAAAGAGTAGGGGAATGTCCCCCATGTCCTGGCCAAATTTCCCTCATTCACTAAAAATACCACCAACAGCTTAATCTGGTTCAGTTTCAGTTGCTTACCATCTGTATCCCCCCCACCGGTCCCCCCTGAAAAAGGGACTTCTAGGCCCAGTGGGCTTACCGGGTCAACAAAATTCAACAAACAAACAAACAAACTAGGTTGTCTCTTGGCTAGGCCAAGCTGCAGCAGTTGCTTATTTTACGTGGACTTTGCCTGAAACTTTTATACCGTGGCCCAGATATTCAGAGCAGTTATGCAATGCACAACTGAGATGCACAGGAGCAACCACAGAAATGCACCCCGCAGCCATAATCAATGTGAATGTGCAGCGCAAAACCCAATGTGCAGATGTGCAACAGTAATGTATGTGGCACAATTACCAGGGGGCATACTCATGAATAAGCTGCGCAATGGCATATTCAGCCAAAAAGCATGGCGCAAGTCAGGAGCAACCCACAGAACACATCAGACAGAACTGAGCTTAAAAAAGGAGGCTCAAACACTCACACAGCAGATGTGCAAGACTGGGACAGACAGAGATGATGCAGAGCTATTTGTCATGGAAGCAGTAATGAAGGGTGTGAAGAGGAGGAACACCAGTGTGGTCAAGGAATGGCCCAGCAGCAGTATGCCCAACACAGACAGTTCCATGCCCACCTCACCTTCGAGGATTATGGGGATGTGGAGATTGTGGGCCGGTACCAGCTGAACAGGGCAATTCTGAGGCAGCTCTGTGAGCTGTGCCATGATGAGTTGCAGGCGCTCACCAGAAGGAGTCACACCATGACAGTGAAGACCAAGATGACAGCAATGATGTGTCTGCTCGCCATGGGCACCTTCCAGAAACCAATGGGGGCAACCACTGGGATAACCCAGTTGGCCACATCCTGCCTCCTCACAGAGTTCCTCAATGCCCTGATGCCACACGCTTCAGAGTTCATACGATTCCCAAGCACACAGGCAGAGTGTACAGCAAATATGCAGGACTTTCACAGGGTGGCATGAATGCCAGGTGTAACTGGGACCATAGAGGGGGCCGCCTACACGAATAGGAAGGGGTACCCCTTGGTCAACTGCCAGGTGGTGTGGAATGTCACAGGGTGCATCACCAATGTCTGCGCCATACACTCTGGGAGTGCACATGACTCATTAATCTGGCACAGCTCCATCTTGTGCCAGAAGTTCAAGCATGGGGAGATCCCCACGGGTCACCTGTTAGATGAGCACGGCATCGGGCAGGATGCTGGGGTAGCCATGCCACACATGGCAGGAGCTGGGAGGGTGACTGCAGGTGGTGAGGGTGGGGGGGGAAACAAGCAATGCAATGTGATAACCTGCATGTTCTACTCAGACAGGTGACAGCGCCTACCCCCTGCGGCCCTGGCTGCTCACCCCCTTCCAGCGCCAATCTAATGCTGTAGAGGAGAGGTACAACCGGGCACACATTGCAATACACAGTGTCATCGAGCGTGTGTTTGGCATGCTCAAAATGAGATTCTGTTGCCTAGACAGGTCTGGTGGTGCCCTACAGTACAGCCCTGTGAAAACCTATGGCCTATTCCTGACTTGCTGCATGCTGCACAACATTGCCATTGACCGTCGGATAGCTGTCCAGGTGGATGAGGGCAACAGCAGTGATGAGGATGGGGAAGACGGGCCAGATGCGGTGGTGCAGACACCCCTTTGTGAGGAGGGACCCCAGGCTTGCCAGACAGGCAAGGAGGCACCAGGCCACCATTGTACAGGAACACTACAGGAACCAGAGGTGAGTGAACAGACACACCTGCCGTGCATGCATGGACCGCCACCCCACCCACCCACTCACACACAGGGGTGCACAGCCACACAGGGATGCATGCACTGATACTGGCACACATACAGCCTGCACAGGGACCACACAAGCACACAGCCACACGTGCACAACACAGTGCAGAGGCATGGGTGCACACACACATGCAGCAGGACGTGGCATTGATCAGAGTGAATACTCTGGCACACAGGCAGGGCCGGCACAGTGCTGCCCTCATCACACCCATGCCACAAGGCCCAGCAGTACAGCATGCACACATGGAGTATGTGCCACAAGCCACACATATGTGCTGACACATGCACAGGAGTGCACCCACACATATGTGCACTAGACAACAGCAGCAGGCAGCAGGATGGGACAGCACACCCAGCAGGCCTACTGAAAGGTACCACGGCCACCATGGCCATGTGGGTGGCCACACCCAGGCTGTGTGGCAGCCACTCACTGTGCAACAGCCACTGGGGGTGTAATCAACACACTCAGGGTAGAGGCCTGAGATCATGACCGGGTACTCACTGTGTGTGCCCCAAGCCACACATATGTACCGCCACATGCACAGCAGTGCACCCACACATGTGTGCACTAGACAACAGCAGCAGACAGCAGGATGGGACAGCACACCCAGCCCTACTGAGTGGTACCACGGCTGCCATGGCCATGTGGGTGGCCACACCCAGGCTGTGTGGCAGCCACTTGCTGTGCAACAGCCACTGGGGGTGTAACCGACACACTCATGGGGGTAGAGGCCTGAGATCATGACCGGGTCCTCGCTGGCATGAACAGTCCAGCAAAGAGATCACCGCTGAGTGTGTTGGGGATGGCCATGTCAGATCCTGGCGTCAGCCGTGCTGGGGTCACCATACACTATGTCCATGGTGTCAAAGTGGCACTGCATGGAGTCCTACATGCAGGCCGCACCCAGTTGACACCAGTGATGCAAATCTGGCAGCAATGGTGCCTGCAATGTGGTCCAGCGATGCAGTCATGGCCTCCCACAGCTGCCAGAGCTCACCAATCAGCTGGGCATGTCCAATGTCCCCATACTCGGCAAGCTGACGCACCTCACCCTGCAGTGCATGGATCTTGGCCCTAAAGCATTACCTGGTTCTCCATGGATGCGCACAGCAGCAAGTGTGCTCATCCAGCCTGTCAGCACCCTGCACATCCTGGGGTGGATGTCAATCTGCTTCAGGTGATGTAGCATGCTGGTCAATGTCCCTCTCCAGTGGACACTGCACAGGGGACCGTGTAGGGGGTGGTGTATGTGTGGGCACGCCATTAGTGGCCCCTCTGGTGTGCTGCACTGTGGTAACTGCAGGCTGTTGCCACTGCCCAACTGTCTACTGGGCTGTTCCAATGACACTGGCATCTGTGGAAGCGCCCCCTCCATGTCCGGCGACAGCAGCATCACCACATGCCACTGTGTGGCCATGGTCAGGGTGCAGCTGCACGGTTGCTGTTACGCCCCTGGTGGCAACCGCCACCTGTGTATGACCCTGTATCCTGGGTAGCAACACCAGGCCCATGCTATCCAGGATCAGTGCCATTTCATCATCCGTGTTGGACGCCCCACCCACCTGTGTGCCGGGTACCAACACGGGTATGTCCTTGGTGAGCAGGAGGTCTGACAGCGTGCCGTCATTGTCCAGGCACAAGAAGTCCAGCAGTCCCACACTGTCTGATGCAGATGGTCTCTGTCCTGGATGCCTGTGGATGTGGATAGCACCTCCTCTTCAGGTCCAACTTCAGCAGTGGCATCCTGCGACGCACCCCTGAGGAGTGATAGCACTGGAAGACAGAAGAGCTTTATCAGTGGTGGTGATGGAAATGTGCAGGCTGAGCTGTGGTCACTGTAAAGGTGCACATGTGCCACACCTGTGCCGGCATGCAGCAGCACACAGCAGGGTGGACATGCCACTGACGGTGCCAAGCCAGCCCAGCCATGGTGTGTGGCAGTGGCGCATGATGCTACAGCAGCACACAGCTGGCACGAGAGGGCACCCCCCCATGGCGACAACACCAGTGGTGTGCTGTGCCATAGACAGTGCCCCAGTGGACCACGCCATGCCACAGGCATGCTGGGCATCCAGCAGCATGGGGCTGAGCAGCTGTGCCACACACCATGGAGCAGGTGCCTCGGCCACAGTACAGTGCCTCTGCTGCCGTCCGACTGCACTAGGTGCATGATGCCATGCATGGTGGTTCCATGTGCATCATGCATAGCTGCATGGTGCACACACACAGGGGCCACACAGCACAATAACCATCACACCTGCACGGTGCCAGGCACAATACCCCCCTGCACCCACAGCTGACACACAGTGACTCACAGTGCTGTGAGGGGCTGCCACCCATCTGAAATCTTCTGCCCAGTATGCCCTCAATGGCAGTACAGCTGATGGTTGCCACCACCAGCTCCTCACCCACTGTCAGTGCAAGGGCAGTGCCGGGGCCCCCACCCATCCTGCTGCAGGACACCCTGATGGCTTCTACCTTCTCCTTGATGCATCATCGGTCCATCCCCATTTTCTTCTTGTGCTGCTGTGCACTCCTATTATGCCTCCTATGAGCATTGACATAGGTTGCCATCTCCTTCCACCTGGTGGCACATTCCCACAGGATGCCCGTGGCACCACTCAGCAGTCCCTCCCTGTTGAGGTAGGCCTTGAACAGGGCCTGCTGTTCATCCTTTGAGAAGTTGGGCCTGTGCTTCCGTGCAGGCCCCTGCTCATTGACTCCCTCCATCTTAGACATGTTGCTACCTGTGAACAGTGAAACAAAGGCCCATCAGAGGCTTGGCATCCCAACCAGTAGCTGTGAAACATTGTCAACATGGTCATCCCAGTCCCAATGTGTGCTGCCCCTTATCACACTGGCTGCAATACCTGTTGGTGGACTGTGCTGCATTGTAGCACTTTTACGGAGCAATGCATGCAAATGAGCTCCAGCGCAACTGTTATGCGATGGAAATTAGCCCGACTGCACCATGCATTGCCTCATGAGGCAATTAGCATACAGCAGTTCAATATTGCAATATTGCACCTTGTGCCATTGGTTTGTGCCGGAGCAACTGTGCAGCACATATCCAGTGCATGCACCATGTGCTGCTGCGTGGTGCACATATGTGCCGTCGGCTGCACCATGTTCTGTGTGCTATTGCACAGTTGTGTGCATTGCACATTGGTCCTACATTGCACCTGTGGCACATGGTGCCTACTTCACGGTTGGGTACACTGTGCCACCTGGGCCCATTGAGCAGCAGCGCTGGATGTACCATACTGTCACCTGCACATTGCCATGGCCTGCATGATGTTGTGTAGGGTCATGCATGGCGCCTACAAGGATCATGGATGTGACCCCATACCCCCATCATGCCATGCTGCAGTGCGCATGTGCAGTACTGCGTGATAAGCCTCCCCTGCACACGTCTATCGTGCATCCACATGCTGTGTGGTTGCAGTCAATAGACCACTATTGCGCATCGTACTTGTGTATTACCATGTGCATGCAGTATGGGCTGCACTGCTCATGGCATTCCACTCATGTCCGTGTCTGTCTGTCTATTCCATTCACAGGACCAGAAGACCACAGAAGGGCCAGGGGAGCTGCGGGCCTGGACAGGCAGTGGTGTGACAGAGGTGCCGCAGGTGCACCGGGCACAGGGACGAGCAGATAAGCATGTGCAGCATGTCATATGGTGTGTATGTGGGGCTCTGTAGGGTGTTGTGGTCCAGCCTTGGGCACTGCCACCATACATGCCCACTGCATGGATGGGTGCCTGCCCCACTGCCAGCGCCGTGCTGCACTGGGTGTATGGGCACCGTGCACATGCCCTCAGTGTGCTGGTATCCCAGAGCTGACCCTGTTGGGGTGGGTCTGGGCACATGGCCCCATGGTGTGTGATGGCTGCCGGGTGTTTGCAGTCCACCTGGGGTGGCTTGCATCTGCACTGTGGCATCCACTGCATTGATGTGGGTGCATGTCATCCCGATAATTCCTGGCCTTCTGGCTGTGGGGTACGTTGGGGTTGGCTATTGCAGTCCACTGTGCACATGCCTTTGGGGGGTCTGTCCACTGGTGGCTGCATCTGTTGTCCAGTGCGCATGCATGGGTTGGCATGGCCTCCTTGTGGCACAAGACTTATCACCTGTTCTGTCCCTTCTCCTAGGTTAGGCTGGACAACGGACCTGAAGATGATGGCCGAACAGACTGGTGGGGGGCATGCTAATCCTACACTGGCTCATGCGGCAGAACATCAGTCGCTCTGCAATTCTGCTGAGGGTGGGACAGCACCAGCTAGCAGTGCCTGAGGCGCTACTGCAGGAGGTGCAGCAGCTACGAGCAATGCTGCGTTGATGGAGGTGTTGAGCCAAGCACTCATCCCTGATGTTCCCTGGACTTGCCCTGCTCACCTCTTCTTTGCTGAGTCCTCCTTCCCCACCTCTGCACCTCCTTCCAGTCCCTGTCCCCTACTGACCCATGTTGCTTCTCCCTGTGTTGACTCCTCTGTTCCTGTTCCTGCATGCCTCGTTAGCACACCAGTGTTTGGCTTTGTTTAGTAACACTTTCTTTTTCTACAACATCTGTGTCTGTGTCTCCTTAGCAGGCTGCCTGCTGTACTGTGCTGCAGTTATGCATTTGTGCCATTGGGCATGTCCCCTCCTGTCCCACTGCTGCGTCCTTTGAGTGATGCTGCTGTGTGCACCGGGTCCTGTTTGCTGTGTCCCTGTGTCTTGTGTGCCCATGGGCGATGGGTCACACCATGCTCTGTGTGCTGTCCCGTGACATTTGTTCCTGTCTGCCTGTGCTGCTCTGCCATCCACTAGCCGTGCTGCCATTGCCTGCACCGGTGTGCCCTGCAGTGGGGTGCCCTTTGTCCTTGCCTGTTTGTGGTCTGTATGCCCCTTGTTCCCCTGTGCATCCCTGTCTCCTTTCCTGCTGTCCACTGTGCATGTCTGGTGACCTGGCACCATGGCTGTGCCACTGTCCACCACAGCTCTGCCTGTCGGGATTGTGTTGCTGGTACACTGGCCTGCCCCATGGGCATGCCTTCAGGGCGGGTGGGTTGGTGTGCTTTGCGACATGGGTTGGTGTTGGTGGCCTGGCATCCTGTTTGGGCCTTCACCCAGTGCCCCTGCGGTGTGTCCCGGCCAGTGTGCCCTTGTGGTGTGTATCGGCCAGCGTGCCCTTGTGGTTTGGGTCTGGCAATGCTGGTCTGGCACTCTGCTCATGTGCAGCCCTGCCTGTGCTACCCTTTGCCTGTTGTGCTTCCTCAGCCTGCTGGCTTCTGCATCTTTGCTTACTCCTGTGCATTCCTGGTTGCTCCAGCGCATGTCTGGTTGCACGGTGGCACGTCCTTCCCATAGTCAGCGTACTTTTTGCGCCAGCGCATGTCGGTGGTGCATCATCTGAATATGGCATCCGTGTCCTATGGTGCATCTGCATTGCGCTACGCATTCCATTGTGCACATCCCGGGTGCAGTTCTGAATATCTGGGCCTATGTAATATGTGTAGTGTAAATGCTACTTTTCAGTTTTATTAAAAAATGCAATGTCTCTTTGCAATTTTAATGGTTCATACAGTACATTTGTTATACTTTAAATTGCTGCAATACTTTCTCTGCATTTTATTTTGTTCCTTTTCTCATCCTGTTCCTGTTCCTCCAGAATGCACCTGAAAAGGAGTTGTTTGCAGCTCAGAGTGTCTTTTCAGTTCAAATATTATCATTGAATAAACACATAACTCCTGTAACATGATAAATAAAGGTTACTGTTGTTTGTGAGATATTTTGGCATTTTACAGTCTTGCATAAAACATAGCGAGCTTAAAATCCTTCATAGTCATCTGCATATATTATCCATGATGCCTTGCATGAATGTGAATGTGCAATTTATGTGCTTCACCATCAAGAGGAGAGTCCCTCTTTAACATTCAGCAGCATGCCTATATATTTTTTTATTTCTAATGCTCAAAAAGTTCAAGTTTGAGTTAATGTTCTGGATCATTGGAAATTTGTGGAAGTTTTCTGAATTCGAGTTCAAACTGGAACATCCTGTGCAGGTTCTCATGCCCTTACTTCTTACAGCATAGAACTTTCTTACTTTTGTCTGTGATTGAAAGGCAAGCAGCAAACAGGACAGGAAGGGCAGGTGGGAGCGAGTCGATTTCAGCCATTTCTACATCTGCAATAGGACGAGGACTGTAATATAACAAGCCATAGTGGACAAAAGAGAAGAGGCACACTTGGCACTGACAGCATTTGGGATATTTTTAACATTGCTACTCTTCATTGTAGTGGATGTACTGGTGGTACTGGATATGGTGGTGGTGGTACTGGTGATACTGGTAGCACTTACTCTGGGGTCTCCATTGTCCTGAAGCTTCACAGCTATTCCATTCTGGTATTCACAGGTGCTGTTTACTGGGGCTGATGTGGCTGTCTGGTTGAACTCCATGAACTGCAGTCCAGGCACCTTACTCTGAAGCCATCCCTGGAATGCCGTGACACGAGAGTATACTCCGGGACGGTTAGGCAGTGCACAGTCATCTCCCCAACTCACAAGTCCAGCTAGGACCCAGATGTTACCCTCCTTGCATGCCAGGGGTCCCCCAGAGTCTCCCTACAACACAAAAATTATATTGTTAGTTCTTCAGCTGGGAGTCTGAACCAACTCACTATTTTTACACTCTGTCATTCTCAGCCTATACTTGATCTGATGTACCAGCCTGTTTCAAAGGCAGTGTCTGCTCTGGAAAAGCCTTGTCAGCCTGCTTTGCATAATCATGGGCATACCCATGATGCTTTGCATTTGGTTTTAGAGTGTTTGTGTGGGGGTTTGGAGAGATGCACAAAAACCAAAAGATTTCTCCTTTTCTCCTTTTATGAATTTGTTGAACTGCTCTTCCTGTGAGCTGGTTCTTTGGTATGCTAGCTCAGAGTGCACTGAATGTCCTATTACACTTTTATGAGTTCACTCTGTAATTACTGTTATTTTCCCTTTGTTCCCACTTGGTGATTGGAGACAGTGTTGTTACGCCCATACTCTGATTGAGAGGGTGTAAAGTAAAGATATATATATGATGGAGGCACACCTTAACGTAGCAGAGACATGGTATTTTGCTACTCACAGTTGGGACATCAATGTACCAGGCTATACACTGTTCAGAAGGGAAAGGGAAGGTACAATGGGAAGGGGGGGGTGGCCCTGTGGCCCTCTACATTGGAGAAGGCATAAAGGCTACAGAAGTACAGGGAAAGCAGGGGGAGGCCAAGGCAATGTGGGTCGCCCTTCAACCAATGAGGTGAAGCGATATTTATTTAGTTTTTGTTGACCGGGTAAGTGCAATAGACAAATCCTGCCTATTTTCAGGCATGACCCAGGGGAAGGGGATACAGATGAATGCCAACTGACCTTGAACCAGATTAAGCTGTTGGTGGTATTTTTAGCAGAAGAGGGAAATTTGGCCAGGACACCGGGGAAATTCCCCTACTCTTTTCGAGGGTGGTGCTGTCCGTCGGTGGAGATGGAGGAGCTCAGTCAGTCGGAGGAGCTCGAAGAGGAAGGTTGTGAGTACGCAACTCCAACCTGTTTGGAAGATACATTTGCGGTGAACAAAGAGCTACAAAGCCAGGAGACAGAGATAAGTCAAACATGCAAGGAAACGTTAGTATTGGAAGAAAATAATATGGACATTGAAGGGAAAGATGAATTGGTTTTAACGGAAGAATTAAAAAAGGAAAAACAATATCTTTTGGATCTAATTTCAATGGCTGAGAAAGACTACCAGACTTGTCAACAGAAACTTGAAGTCGAAAGAAATAAGAGGAAACGCTCCCCTGTAAGCCCGAACTATGAGGGGGGTAAGCGCTTTGAACAACGTACAGAAAATGAAGAGGTTTCAAATCTCGCTACAAGGAAAATGTCAGGATTAACACAGAAATTAAAAAATTTGAGCCCACTTGAGCCTTGGTCCCCAGGAGAAGCACTAGTTAAAGCGGGCTGGATGTGGGATGGAAACAAGTGGGTCCCGGACCCTTTAATTCCGATCCCGGGAACGAGTAATTCATCGTCTATAGAAAGCAAAAATAAAGAACAATTTGTGGGCATTTGTCAAAATTCAGAGTGCCAAAAAGAACAGAATGAGGATGCGCGCTCTCAAACTGAGGCCAGTGGTTTTTTAGAGACGCAAGACGCTATAGATGGACAGGAGACATGTTTGTTAGATGACCCTCTGCATTCGGAGTTGGCGGTTTTTCCTACACCTCTGCACAGAACTGAGCCTGCATACACAGAAGGAGCTCCACAACTATCGAGAGAGGAAGAAAATAATGAGCCAGTAAATGAGGTAAATGCGGGAGAGGAACCGGTGAAAACATTTGCTGGACTTTTTAGAAAACCTGTGGAGTCGGCTAAACGCAGATTCCTGGTAAGACTGAGGTACATTGGGCAGCTGGCAATAGCCCCTGACCGCGTTTGGGTAGGCAAAAGTTTGCTAATTGACTCTATGTCTTTTTCACCAAACGAAGTATATGCACTAATTCACCCACCAGGAGATCGTTATTACGATGTTAGTTTTGCACAGAAATGTCTTTAGATAAGTTTTGGAGACTTTATTATAATTTGCAAAGTAATGAAAAATGGAAAGATTTTCAAGCAATTCCAATAACTAAACCGACTGTTAAAACTGTGACAATTTTATTTCGAAATGAAGGGGTGAATATATCGGACATTATGTTTTGGCTAGAGAAAAAATGTTATGTGCAGGATAAACCTCGCCCAATTTTGGATACTAATGGTTTTTGGACTGGAGGATGGACTTTTCACGTCAGATTAATTCATGACGCTGAAGGCATACAACATTTGCCTAGCTCTTTCTATTTGGGAAGGGACAGGGGCATTGTATTTTACGCAGGCCAACCTAAAAGTTGTTTTAAATGTGGTTCACTGTCCCATCTAAATACAGCCTGTAAGCAAGTTCGATGCTTTCACTGTGGGATGTTAGGCCATCTAATGTCAGAATGCACAAGCCCTCCAGTATGTAGCTTGTGTAATGAAACTGACCATGTATTTGCAGACTGTGCATGGAAACATGTAGAGACCAATGAGACCTCAGACCAAGAGCACTTGTTAGCACAGGCTCGCAGTTCCCAAACAGAAACTGGGAACAATGAACTAGGAATAAGGGTAGGAGAGAAACAAAGGGGAAGGGGAAGAGGGGGAGGCACTAGAAGTGGAAGAAGACCCAGTATAAGAGTAAGATCTGAGGGATCTGGTATTTCTATGCCACAAGAATGTCATTTAGACTCGAGTGTGGGACTAGGCAGTGAAGATATGTCCACTCCCTTTGTTACCCCCCATGGATCACCTGTCCGGCCTATGAGGCAGTTGAGTAACGATCAGAGTGCCCCTGATAACACAAAGGAGAAAGAGGGTCAACAAGGGAAAAGAACAGTGGAAGAAAATGTCAGTATCAGGGACCCCTCGAAATCTCCCCTGCCTTTATCAAACAGATATTCGATTCTAACAAGTTGGGGAGAGCAAATGGAAGAAAGTTCCCCAATACCAAATCAAAATCCTAATGGATTTGGGGTAGAATCCTCTAAATCCAACTCTGGGCGCCTGGTAAGCAAAAACTTTAGAGGTAGCTGCGGTAACCAGGTCTAGTAATAAACCTCTTAAACCCCTCCTTAAAGCTTCCTTTTCTTTTAACGTTTACTTCTCTAAATGTTAATAGTATTAGATCATATGTAAAATGCATGACAACTTTTGGCATACTTTTGGCATTAAAATATGATGTATACCTTTACAAGATACCCGATTGTACACTGTGGCAGAGATAGTTGAAGCTAGAAATCAATGGAGGTGGTGCATCTTTTGGTCTTTAGGTGAGGATTTATGCAGTGGTGTGGGGGTATGCTTTAACACCTTTGAAGTAAGTTTACTTCGGACTATTGAAATTGAGCCAGGTAGAGCTTTAATGATTGATGTGAAGATTAAAGGCACTTCTTGCCGCATAATTACTGTGTATGGACCGCAGGTGAAGTCTGCAAGAATTGAACTATTGTATAAAATACGACCATTTTTGTATAAAAAAGGGATGTTAATTCTGGGTGGGTTTTAATATTAATTTTGAACAGAAAAATGAAATAGGGAAGCAGTAACGTGATAAATCTTGTTTATCTTCTATTTTGACGCAGGCAGGGTTAAAAGATACACACAATAATGGGAAGAGAGTAAATAAACCTACTTTTTTTAAAGGGAAATTAACTTCTCGAATAGACTTTATATTTGTGCCAGAGAGGTTACAGATAGATGGATTAATCTATATTCCTGTAGAAACCTCGGATCACATATTAATTGGAATCAAGGTGAATGATCAACAAAATAGAGAACAAGGGCCAGGGGTTTGGAAGCTTAATGTTTTGTGTCTAAAAGAAACTACAGTTATATCTGATATAAGCATGATAATAAAAGATCAAATTTCTACGATGGGTTTACATGAAGACTTAGGAAGTTGGTGGGGATCCTTAAAAAGATGCCTGATTGGCTATTTTCAGTATAAAGGAAGAACAATGGCGAGTCAGAGAAACAGGAATTATATGAAGTTAAGGAGATCATTACAATGCCTATTGTCTTCCCAACATGAAAATGGTAAAGATTTATCTAAAGAAATTAACCAGATAAAGATACAGATGTCATCCTTTCAGTATGATCAAATGAAATCTTTAAATCAAGAACAAAAATTTGGGACACAAGGGAAAACTGCACAGGTGAACCCTTTTTTAGCATGCCAAGCTAGATTGAATAAGCGGCAATTTTTGGGGTTGCGGAAAAAAGAAGGGTTGCAGTTTTGATAATAAGGGAATAATTGAGTTTTAGATGAACATGTGGAAGCATTTTGGGACTGCGGACCTCCTTTTAATTTTATACCCATTTATTGGAAGCTGCCAATATACCTAAAATAGATCCTAGTTCCAAAATAAAATGATAGGGGCCTTTACTGAGGCAGAAATGAGTAAGGTGATATCTACTTTGAAGGAAAACACCTCACCTGGTTCTGATGGGTTACCGGGAGAAATATATAAAATCCTGTGGGAATTAATGCCAACAGAACTAGTAAAGGTATATAATTCTTTTTGGAGGATATGTTGCTACCTACTCAGATGTATGAGGGATTATTTATTTTCCTTTTTAAGAAAGGTGATAGAATGGATATCAAAAACTGGAGGCCTTTAACTCTCCTAAATGTAGATTTTAAGATTTTACTAAACTTTTGGGGAATAGATTGTCTTTGCTGACACAGAAATGTATACATGTACAGCAGTTTTATGAGTACCTGGGAGACATTTAACAGATGCCTTAATTTTAATCAAGGAAATCATGACAGCAGGTAACGATACTGCTGAAAAGCTAGAAGGATATTTGGTTAGTATAGACCAATCGAAAGCTTTTGATGAAGTGTCTCATAACTACTTATGGGAATGCTTGAAAGTCTATGGGATACCTACTCAATTCGTGAATTGGGTACAATTATGTTACTCATTAGCTACGGTTATCCCTCTTGAAAATGGGTGGAGAGGTAAACCCCACAGTGTGATAAAAGGAGTTAGACAGGGATGTCCGCTTAGCCCTATTTTATACGTGTTTGCTTTAGATCCTGTAGTGAGGATTATATGTAGGTCTCCTTTAATCAGACCTATTGCAATACATGATATCAATCTTCCTAAATTAATAGTTTACGCAGATGATATTTGTTTAGTGCTGCCAAATAGTGAGGCTATAGAATTAGCATATGAACTACTTAAGATTGTAGGGAAAACCATAGGGGCAAAAATAAACGAAGAAAAAACTAAATGTGTAGCGATATCAGGATTTCCTGAAAATCCTGCTAAAGCAGGGAGATTTAAAATAGAGCAAGCACCGTGTAAAATCTTGGGTATTTATTTTGGGGGCCAAAAACAGCGACTGTGATAATTGGCAAGAAGCATTAAATGAAGCAAACCTCAAAGTGTCCCAGTGGAATAAACACAGACTGGCAAAAAAGAAGCGCATTTATTTGGTGAAAACTTATCTCATCCCAATCTTTTTGTTTATAAGTAATATTTTTTTCATCCCTAAAAAGCTTGAAACACCTTTGATGAGATGTTTTTTCAGTGGTATATGGGGCAGCCGTTTAAACCCTATTAAAAGGAATACACTGTATTTGGGGATTAAGGAAGGTGGGTTGGGGATGGTAAACCCAATTGTGTCCTTTTTTACTATTTTTGTATATAGAAATTTGATACCTGTGGTTCAAAACATCTCTCAAGTTTGGGTTAGTTTAATAAATCTCCATCGAAAGGGCATTTTGAAAGAATGGGAAGAGGGATGTTTTGTGCATTGTAATAAAAGAAGGCCCCCTTTACAAAATAAGTGGAGGTTGGTATTTGATTATGTTAAAAATGGGGTGTGAGTTGGTCTTTAGCCAAAAGTTAATAGAAAAGGAATGTATAATTTCATTATGAGTTCCTTTTTCAGATGCCCTTTAGTCACCTATCTGAGCTGGTAACCTCTGGCCTAGGTAATTACTTAACAAATATCCGCAGATACCTGAACAGATGTGGGATACCTTATGGCTGGGTGTTCATAGTAAAATTAATGTTCGAAGCAATCAAAAACATAAATCTTCCCAGGAGAGATATTGCCCAAGAGATAAATGTATCACTCAATTAGAGACAATGGATCATCTATATTATGATTGTTGGTATGCGAAACAATTTTGGGATGTTTTAAAAGAAAGATGGAAGGGTAAGTTAAAACTTCCACCAGCAAAGGAGTGTTTGTATTATGTTTTTTTTGTTAAAGAACAAAGTAAGGATAGATATAGCTCCTTACAGGTAATACATGTATCCCTTCTATATTGGTTATGGATTAGCAGATGTAGATTATTACTACAGCAGCAGTTTTTAAGCCCTTTTAATTTGATTATGATAACAGAATCTGAGATTAAGAAATTAATGTTTATAGAGAAGAGTACAATTTCTATAAGGAAATGGAAATCTTATTGGGAAGATTTTGATTTTTTATTTGACTAGATTGGTGGGGAAAATATTTACTAGAGAAGAAGGAAAAAAAAAGGGGGAAGGGGGATGGCGAAGATAATATGGATTAAGGAAAATGTGCAATATTATTTTGGAAACTGTAAAAATATATGGATGTATATGAACTGTCTCATACTTTATATGTAATGTTTTGATTATAATAAAAAATTCCCCTACTCTTTTCGATAAGTGCCATGGGATTTTTAACATCCACCTGAACTACCACCAATCCAGGCAGATGGGACCTCGGTTTAACGTCTCATCCGAAAGACGGCACCTCAGAAGTGCAGCATCCCTCTCATACTGCACTACAGTGTCAATACTGGATATTAACCCAAGTGCCAGATGTGGGAACTGAACCCACAGCCCTCTGATCTTCTGGCCTCAGAGGCGAGTGTGCTACCTACTGAGCCACTGACACTGATATGGTATGGGATAAGCTACCATATCGCCAACAACAGGCAGATAAAACTACGTGATTTGTGGTAACTTGAGCTACCATGAGATAAATGTGGCTGCCATAGAATAAATGCTATTTATCTTCACTGTAGCTACATTTGTCTACATGATAGCTACGTCACGGATGGCAACAAATTAGTACAAAGGCAGAATGAACTTACAAACACTCTGGGAAAAAATAAAATAGCAAACACCTGTAACCCAGACCAGTTATATCAACATCTGTATTCACCATGAAAATAATAACATGAAAGAATGACACGGAAATAAAGTGCACAAAAGCACCCCCCTTTACACACAAGTCCCTCACCAAATATAACAACCCAAAAATCCAACCCAGCCAGTGTAAAATAACAAACCCACCCAATAACAGATGCCCCAAACACCCCAAATACATACCATAAAGTGAAAAAATAAATATCCACATCAAATATCAGGATTTCACGGCAATAACTAAAACTGAAACCCAGATACACCAAAAGTCCTGCCCATTTCCACACAACAACCAATAAAATAAACACATCACAGAACATGAACCAATCATACCACATCATCACTGATAACCAACCAATCAAAACACTCCAAGAACACACTAGAGAACAAACTAAACTCCATCAGGAAGCGGAACAAAAGCAGTAAAAAAGCAAAAGTAACACCACAAAACAAGAAAACACCACCAGAGCCCTATTGTACAAACTGAATGTGTGTTGGGCTGTGGTGGAATATGAGATTTATCTACACTCGTATACACTGACCTCAGAAAACATTACTCGTGGCTCCTCTACGCTCTGCCACTCATGAAGTTACCTGAGGTCAGTGTGCACTCATGCAGATAAATTCCATATTCCACTACAGTCCAACACACACACACACACACACACACATATGCACATATATATATTTATACAATGGCAAGAAAGAATCCTGGCTTCTGATTGGTCAGTTGCCCACCACCGCAGGGATGTTATCCTGGCATAACATCCCTTCAGATTGCCCCCATTACTGTCATTACAAAAACATTCTTTCAAATTATTTTTTTATTCTACATAAAACAAGACATTGTATAATAGGAATAATGCCCTCCAGGGTGGGTGTTATGCTGCGATAACATCTCTTCTCGGGTATTGGACGCCCTCAGCCGGTGGCCTTGGGCCTAACCACCTGAGGTGAGATGTCATCCCAGCATAACACCCACCCTGTCAGGTATTATTCCTATAATGTAGTGTGTGTGTGTTATATATATATATGTATATATATACACACACACACACACACACACACACACACACACACACACATATATGAATTTGCCAGCAGATAAAGGCCTTATGGTCTATCGAGTCTGGACAAGCTTGCAGCTAGCATCTCTTATACTGCAGCTGCCCTTCCCTCTTACCCTATCCCATCCCCTTTTGAAGCAGTCCACTGTTCTACAGGATACCACTTCCACAGGCAATGTGTTCCAGCCAGGCACCACTTTCTCTGTAAAAAAATATCTTCTCATTTCCCTCCTGAACCTTCCCCCCTGCAATCTGAGATCGTGACCTTGAGTGTCCCTGCTCCCCTTAACTTGAATAGTCCCTCCATACCTGTCTTGTTTATTCCCTTCATGTACTTGAAGGTTTCAGTCATATCCCCCATCTCTTCTCTCCTCCAGTGAGTACATGTTCAACTCCCTCAGCCTGCTCATGTAGAGTATGTCCCCTAGCCCTTGAATCATCTTTGTTGCCCTGTGCTGCACCCCCATCCAGTAACTTAATGTTCCTCTTCAGATATGGGCGCCAGTACTGCATGCAGTACTCCAGGTGTGGCTTAACCAGTGACCTATATAATGGCAGGATCACCTCTCCTCTCCTTGAAGATATACCCCTGGCAATACAACCCAACATTTTGTTGGCCTTTGCAACTGTCTTCCAGCATTTTGCTGAGTTGTTCATTGAGAGCGTTATAATCACCCCCAGATCCTTCTCCTCCTGCTCTGTCACAGCTAGCTGAACCCCCCCCCCAGCAGGTAGCTCCTTCTTGTTTTTTTTGCCCTGAAAAGTAGCACCTTGCACTTTTTGGCATTGAACCCCAACTGCCAGGTGTCCGACCAGGTCTTCAATTTTGACAGATCATCCTGCAACCCATGCCACCTTCCTAGATCATCCACTACTGCTCCCATCTTGGTGTCATCTGCAAACAAACTGATCTTGCTCTTGATGCCCATTGAGATGTCTGGTATGAACAACCCAAACAACACTGGTCCCAGCACTGAGCCCTGTGGTACTCTGCTTGTTACTGCCCTTGGAGATGAGAGCTCTCCTCCCACCACCACTTTCTGCTGCCTTCCCTGTAACCAGTTTACTACCCATCCCACCATTTTTGCCCCTGCACCTGTACCTGCCAGCTTACTACCCAGCCTCCCATGCGGCACCGAGTCGAATGCCTTACTGAAGTCCAGAAATAGGACATCCACTGCAAGGCCCTTGTCCAGCTGTCTAGCTACCCAGTCACAGTAATCCATCAGGTTGGTCTGACAGGATCTGCCCATGACAAACCCATGCTGCCTAATGTCTGGCAGCCCATTGGTCTACAGAAGGGACACCAGCCTCTCCTTCAGGATTGTCTCCATCAGTTTTCCCATGATGGACGTGAGGCTTACAGGCCTGTAGTTTCCTGGTTTGTC
Organism: Neoceratodus forsteri; assembly: GCA_016271365.2. NCBI lineage: Eukaryota > Metazoa > Chordata > Ceratodontiformes > Ceratodontidae > Neoceratodus > Neoceratodus forsteri. The sequence goes on from JADMNL010000026.1 coordinate 322,855,019, forward strand.
TTTGGGACCACTCTTATGGAGGGGTACCATGTGAGCCATCCTCCAGTCTTGAGGTACACTTCCTGAGACTAGGGAGGCATTGAACAGGTCTGCCAAGGGCCCCTCCATGATTTCTGCCAGCTCTCTCAGTACCCTGGGGTGAATGCCATCCAGCCCTGGTGCCTTGTCCACTCTCAGTACCCTCAGGCCCTCCAGTAAACTTCCCTCTGTGATTCTCCCATCTGTCACCTCCCCTCGTGCCTGACCGCCCAACCCCTCTTGGTAGCGCCCCTCCTTTCTCCTTAGTAAACACCGATCAGAAGTATTGATTAAGCACTTCTGCCTTCTCTGCCCCTGTTTCCACCCACCCACCATCCCTCTTAATCCTTACTATTTTGTCCTTACAACTCCTTTTCTCCCTGAAGTACCTGAAGAATTCCTTCTCCCTCTTCTTGATGCTTTGCGCCAGCCTGAGCTCCTTAGATACCTTGGCTGCCCTTACTGCCTTCATCACCTCCTTTGATTTCTTCAGGTAATTCTCTCTGTCCTCTCCTCTCCCTGATATATATATATATATATATATATATATATATATATATTCTTTTCCAAAACATAGGGTTCCAGCATCAAAAGTAGGGAAATGCCATGTTCCCTAACACCCTACCCGCACCCTTCAGGCAGCAACAGGTGTGGGATCTACCTTGTGATTGTCAGAGAACTGTAAATAGTTTAAAATGGGACTACAGGTCCCATAGGGCTATTGGGGACTGGCTGCTTTTGGCACCCTTGGGATGGCCCAAGATTGGACCTCTAGTTTGGCAGATAAGTTCTTGGTGCCTCTGGGGACTAAATAAAAAAGGGTCTGCTTGGTGCCAGTCAGGGGATTCCTCAGGGAGAAGAGAGAGTGATGGGGTCTGAGCAGGGGTGATTGCCCACTTGGCCATTAAGGCTGCAATTTTTTTTGTGCAGTTGTGAGCCATTGGTGTTTGGAAGGATGTGGCGGCTGGTGCTGTTTGTGGAACCCTGGCTGGGGCATCCTTGGTAACCCTTGAGGAGGAGGAGAGCAGCCTGAGAAAATATGTGGCAGAGTGGGCTGATTTATGTTTGGCCCTTATGGCCAGTTCAGAGTGGGACCCATAGTGGAGAAGGGAGATGAGGGAGAAGAAGATGGCACCTAAGAGTTGAGGGTGTTCAGGGGTTCAGGCCCTGTTCCATGTCCCATAGACTGATATGCCATTGCTAGTTATGCAGAGACTGCAAATGGTGGTGTCTGTAGGTTCTGGGGGTTCGGGGACAGACTCCTGGTTCCCTTTGGCCCTGTTTAGAGACTGTTCTGGTTATGTGCTTAAGGAAGAATTGATCTGCTTTGCTGTTAAAGGCCTGATTCAGTCATAAGTTCAGTTGCCTGCATTTGGATTCTGGCTTCCTTGAGAAACAGGTAGCAGTTTGGACTCCAGTTTCTAATGTGACCCCACTGTACAGAAGACCTGTTTTGTGTTTTATTGCTCCATGAAGTGATTGTTATTGTGTTTTGCCTTAATTGTTCATTAAATGATATCCCCTCAGTCCTGTATTTCTGGTGTCTGCCTCATTTGTTCAGAGGAACTGTTTCCTGCTAAAAGAATTTTGCCTCCACAGCCAGCCCCTGTAAGGTGTTCCAGGGCATGCAGCTAAGAAGCAGGAGGACCAGACATGAAGGCATCAAGAGGCCTACACAGTGAAGACTGCCTATAATGGCTTTTGGGGTGAAGATGGCAAGGTCAGGCAGGTAAAGACCAGCATCATCTGCTCAGTTGACCAGTTCTGCACTCATCGGTCCGAGGGCACCTCAGTTTTATCAGGTCTAGTAAGCCAGGCCCACCAGGTATGTGAACTCATATTTCTGTATAGTACCCCCTCCGCTGGACATTCACACGATACCTCTAGATGTCGGGGGGGGGGCTTTCAGTTGTATCGTGGTGACAGGTGATTCCATAGCCTTTTGAAACCAACTTTCTCCATGATTCTGAAAGGCTATAAGTCCAGTGCTATCATGTGCAACCTTACCTGTTTAACAAAAACAAATAGAATAAAATAAAAGAATAAATAAATAAAGAATTTCAGAAATTAGTTTTGTTATAGCAATTGTTTCAGGATGAGTATGCTGGTATTTATCATTATGCTCAAGCATTTGAAAAATTGTGAGCTGCCTTATAACTGAAGAAGTCTTCTTCAGACAGGCCAGATTCGGAGTGCTGGATGATGATAAGGGCAATGGGGGCTCTGCGTTACTTTCTCTTGAAGATTGAGAATGAGCGGACATGTATCAGCAGGGCTACTGCTGCTACCATGTGCTACAACAGGAAGAGGTGGGGCTGAAATATCACTGGCTGCATGGTGTTGTCATCTTTCTCTCATCCTAATAATCACACCTCAGGCGTAATGGGTGACATCTCTCTAAATGTCTTTTTACCTGAGAGCTCGAACACGTGTGTTCAAAGCCTGAAGGGGATATGTAGGGCCTAGAACAATGTCTCTGTTGCATGGGATTCAAGGAAGTTGGGAGCCAGCCTGCTTTTGGGAACATGCCACCTGGATTTTGAGGGCAGTAGCCTGGGAGTGGAGCATTAAGGGAAATTTGTATGAGGACGCGCTGCTTCAGAGTCTGAAGAGCGTCAAGTCTTGATGTATTCAGAATATTTCAAGTCGGGGTCCTGCCACTTAGGAGAAAGGTACGGTGAAATGTTATGGAAGCTACGTGAGATGCCGCCCAAGTGTGACATGTTTAGATGTGAAAACTGCGGAAAAGAATAATTGTGCTGCCCAGCTTTAGGGGTCATCAGTTCATCCGCTTCGTTTATGGACACTACATCTTAGCTGATGGACATTATCTGGACATTAATGTGATGGACCTCATGGTCCCCGGCTGCATATTCCCCTTGGGAGTCTATGTTAAAGCTCCGTGGAGTCATTAATTTTCACGAAAGGATTTAATTGTTTTTCTGCATGTGTCTGAATGCCAGTTGTTGTCCTCTGAGCGTGAAGCTGCTAATCACCTTTGCCTTAACCAAGTAGACAATTAATTAGGTAGGTTATACGTTTTGATTGAGATAGACACATTCTGAAGGTGCAAGGGTTAGTTTAAGCAATGACTAAGCTGCTGTGGTCTGAGGGGTTGCCAACAGTTGCAAGCCATAGACTGGGTGAGGTATGATTTAAAGGCCTAGCTTTGAAAGAGAAGAGAAGGTGGGGGTGAAGCAGCGAATAACTGGGGGGGAGTTCCAGTACTTGGGAGAAAAAGAAGAGAATGACTGCTTATCCATCTTGGTCCAACATTTGGGTATGGTGAGTGAGGTACAGTCCAGTGACCTCAGGGAGTGGGCGGAGTGGGAGCTGGCAGTAGTGGGATGCAGATGGCTGGGGGATGAGCCTGGAGTTGCTTGTGAATGAAACAACCAAGGCCATAGGGTCAGGAGGTGGGGAATAGCCATCTTAAGGAGCAGTGGGGAGCACAATAGTGTGTGAGACATGGAGGTGAAAGGGCAAAGTGGCAGATATTGTTGTAGGGGATATCCCACTTGTGTAAAAAAGTTGAGAGGGCATTTGTGATGAGCAGAGAATCGTATTGTAGGCAGGGGAGGAGAACACCCTGGGCAAAAGCCAAGCAGGCATAGAGAGGAGCTATATCTCTGCATGAGAGGCCGTGGAGGATTCTTGAAGGCAGATGGGACTGTTTACTTATATCAGAGTGAGTGGCACAGCCTGTCCACATAGCTGCTTATATTCAATCAATAAATCAATCAATCATTTATTTGTTGAAAGCTAAATTCAAATAAATACCAAAGCGCTTGTACAGATTTAAAGCCAATAAAAATACATCATATATAAAATCAATAAATACATAGGCAGCAGAATTTCAAAGCTCAGTAAATGCTAAAGTAAATAAATAGGTTTTTAAAGCAGATTTAAAAGCTTCAGTGGTCAGCCACTCTCTAATCTGGTGAGGTAGAGAGTTCCACAGGGTCGGAGCTGCAAACATAAAACATCTTGATCCTGAGGTTTTCAAATGGACCCTGGGAACTTCTAGCAATCCCTCACTGGTGGAGCCGAGCAGGCAGTAGGGACAAAGGAGATCTTGCAAATACTGCAGGCCATGTCTGTGTAGGGCTTTATAGGTCAGTAATCCGATCTTGAAGGTGATCCTCCACTGAACCGGCAGTCAATGTAGGGCACGGAGAACAGGTGTGATATGACAAGATCTTGGTAAGCCAGTCAACAACCTGGCAGCCACATTCTGCACTAGCTGGAGGCAAAGGAGGTCCACCCCTAATAGCCCCAGGTATAGGGCGTTGCAGTAACCAAGGTGGGAGATCACAAAGGCATGAACCAATGTAGGAAGGTCATCAGGTGGGACCAGATGTTTTATCTGGGTGATATTCCTCAGATGGTAAAATGAGGTCTTGATGACTGCTGATACCTGGGACTTAAGTGTCAGCCCCCCCATCAAGCATAATGCCCAGATTTCGCACCCGATCAGAGGTCATCAGCTGGCTACCCCCTAGCCACAGTCCGGATGGCAGCCCATCTGACAACCCCCTCTACCTGATGACCTGCGACCACCACCAACACCTCAGTCTTATCCGAGTTCAACCTCAGCCAGTTGGCACTCATCCAGTCCTGAATCTCAGTGAGGCAGCTGTTAAAAACTGAGGCAGCATCACCCTGCTCGGGCACAAAGGACATGTACAGCTGAGTATCATCTGCATAGCAGTGAAAACTCAGTCTGCATTGCTTTTTGATGACTCCCAATGGTAGCATGTACACCACGAACAACATGGGTGAAAGCACCAAGCCCTGCAGTGCCCCACCAGGCAAGGGGAAAGGGGCCGAGGAATATATCCCTGACTCCACTCTCTTTTACTTGCACCAATCAGTGTCCCCAAGTTTCCTACAGATCTAGAAGTGGTGCAGTGACTGACTTACCATGATTAGATAAATGTCTAAATGGCTGCCTTTGTGCTGGGTCAGTCCAAGCTCTCATGTTGCTCTGGTGCAAATGCAGCCATGTAAATGGGGCTTTTGTTAATGCTTTACAGATGGAGGGAAAATTTGCTTACCCCTGTATTGTATAATTATGGCTGAGTGGGTGGAACTCCGCAGATGTTATGCGATCATCTTTAGAAGTCACTGTGGAAGCTGGACCACTGTCCAGTGTCCTTCCACAGTGCTCTACCTATTGTCCACTCGTTCTGTTTATGTGGCCCTTCCCCTCTGCGGGTCGCATAAACACACATCCTTCACAGGACACTAGTTTTTCTTCCACAACTGCAGAAGTAATGGGCTCTATGCCCAAGATGGCAGTGCTGGCTCAAACTGTAGATGTGCGAGTATCATACATGCGCAGTTCTGTCAGTGCCACCATCTTGAGCAGGGTGCTCTCCAGTGTTCATAACAGCTCTAAGTAGCCTTATTGGCTCTGACCAGAGTTTGTTTTTAGTTTGCCGTAAGTGCCGTTAGAACAAGATCAGTAAGCCCAACACAAAACAATCCCCAGTAACATCCCTTCCTCAGTGTTTACCAGCACTAAATGCATTGCTGAAATGTCACACATGATGAGAAAATGAGAGCGCATGCAACACCTAATGATACAATTTACCTGACAAGAGTCTTTTTTGCCAAGTGTGTATCCTGCACATATGCCATCAGATGCAACAATCTGCACATTCTGGCTGTAGATATCATTCACGTGATAAAGGCAGTCGCACTGTGGTTGACTTATGATGGGCACCTCCACTTCCTGCAGGGTCTGAGGATTTGGAAGATTGACTGAAAGCAAAAGGAATTGTGGGTAACAAAACAGAGACATGTGTCATATTCCTGAAAACAAAGTGAAGGGTTACTTCTCTTTTATCAATCTCCTGACTGTAATTTCTCACAGTATTACAGGATAGTTATCAGTAGATTTCAATAGTCAGGCCAGGGAACGTGAAGCCCTATACTGAAATAATGGGCTCCAGGGTACAAAGCTACCATTTTGTGTCTGCTAGTTTCTTCCTGGGTGCCAAACGGCCATATTGGCACTGGGCTGCACTGTACCCAGTACTCACCCCGTGAAGAATATTAGCCTAATCATTTACGTAGATCCACCTTCTGAAGTGATACTGACTAATCAGTTATGTTAGAACCCATCTTCTGAAGTGTTATTATTTCAATTAGTTACCAAGCGCTAAGTTCCTGAGGTTGGGATTTATGCAACATAATACAAAAGCAACATAATTAAACATTTTTTTTTGTAATTAAAAGAGTTGTATAAGTAAAAGAGTCCTTATGTAAGTTCAGTGCAAGCTCTTTTTTTAAGGGCTCTGTTTGCTAATAAAAGTATGGCTTTGGAATGCTGTTAACCAATCTGGTTTCAGGATTTTCCTAACCCATTTTCCAATAGATAAATAAGATTTTTTTTACTAAAAAATAATTATTTCCTATATATTATAAGCAGTTATTACTGTAACAGATTTGCACTAATGGAGTAATGAATGGGAGACACTAGCAACCGATCCAAGAGGACTTGGTAAAATCTAAAAGCTGAAACTGGTAAAAACTGGAACACCCGAAAATTGTGATATTTTTTCTGTTCCAGCCAGAATGACCATTCCTGATCCTACTGGCTCTAGCTGTTCTAGTTCCAGCATTCCAGATTTTACCAAATCCCAGGTGGTTTCTCAGTACAGTATACAAACTCCATGCCTTCCATACAGGGGTAAAATCCAAAAAGTCAGAATTTGGTAAAATTCAGAATGCCAGTTCCAATTGGAACAGAGAAAATACCTTATTTTGTCTCCTGTTCTGGTTGGAAGGGACATTCTGTTTTTCACCAGTTCCAGTTGTTCCTGTTCTGGCATTTCGTTTTTCACCCATACCCACTTTAAGAGAATGAAAAAGAATAGACTGGTTAATATAGAGGATAATGGATGGGCAACAGAATTAACCATGCTGTAATTGCATTGGACGGTTTCCATGACAACTAGGTAAACCTTGAGAGCACAGCTCGAGAGGTTTACAGTTATCATGGAAGCCGCAAGACGCAATTATTGTGTGGTTATTGTCTATTGCCCATCCATTAGCTTTTTATAGTGTATGGTGCAAAATACACTATAAAAGCTACTCGACTGCCCCATAGTACCACTCTTTCTTAGGGTGATCTCTCACCACCACCACGGATGGTCATCTGGAGCGGCAGATTAAAAGCCGAGCATAAGCAGATGCAATCCCATTGTTATGGTGACGATGTGATGTAATCAAGAAGAGTTATCAACTTCCTGACATCACATCAATACCATAACAACATGGTAAATTGTCCAAATTTAGACAGTAATAAGGGCTCCCCATACATTATAATGAAGTCAGTGAAAAGGAATAGAATGATCAGTAGTGCTAAAAGTGGCACCGAGGTCCCAGAGAACTAAAATACACAGACAACCTCTATTTGATGCAACAGAAAGGTCAGTTACAACTCTGATAATGGCTATTTCAACAGAGAAATAGTGAAAATCTGACTACGATTCCTCCCTTGAGGGGCTAAATTGGGAACATTTGAATTTGATTCTGTATCTGGATTTGGCTTGGGAAAATTTTCAGGGCGATTGACAAAAGTTTGTAACAGACATATGCCTGAAAAATCTAAAAGGGTGAAAGCTAATTCATCAGTGTGGTTCTCTTCCTTGCTACAAAATTTAAAGAGGGAGAAAAATAAAGCATGGAATACTTCTCGATAGTTATGTTCTGTGTCTGATTGGCAGAAATATTAGAAACTTAGAAATAAATATGTAATGGGTATTAGGGTAGACAAAAGAAGTTGCTTTAGAACAAAAACCTTGGAGGCCAAGGGTAATCCATCTAAATTTTGGTCACTAATCAAATATTTAAACGGTACTGCCATACACAAGCATACTATTCAGATAGCCCCTGATGAAACATACGCATCAGAGTTTAATGTTGCAAATAGGTTTAATATTTTCTTTAGTGAATCTGGTAACTTTTCTGGTGACACTGTAAATCCATTGTATGGTCCAGATATTAATAAAAGTAATACAATGTCTTTCTCTTTTATAAAAAATGATTATTTAGAGGTTATGGAGAAACTTTTGGGGATTAAGACCATTGGAAGGTATGGTCCCAATGAAATTTCTTCCACAATGCTGAAAGTTTCCACATTACACATAGCCCGCCCCCTGGCCTATTTATTTAATTGGTCTAGCACCAGTGGCATCTTTCTTCAGGCTCAGACGTGCACCAGGGTTGTACCTATATTTAAGGGTGGCAGCCCTGGCTCACTTTCAAACTTTAGACCCATATCACTACTTTCAATTGTGAGTAAAATATTAGAAAGAATCTTAGCTGACCAGTTGGTTGAATATTTAACAAGGTATAATCTGTATGTTGAATATTGGTCAGGATTTCGGAAGATGTGGCACTGTGATCTCCATGTCAATGGTCTTGGATGACGTCAGTAGGGCAAATGATTTGCAGTATTATATGGGTGCCATACTGATTGATTTGTCCAAGGCTTTCAACACGGTTGACCATCAGTCCATGTTACAACAGTTATCAGAGCTGGGACTAAGCAGAAATGCTTTGGTCTGGTTCTGCTCCTATTTAAGCAATAGGTATCAACTTACTAGGGTTAATGGTACTGACTCCTCTCCTTTGAAAGTAGTAAGACGCGTGCCCCAGGAATCAGGGCTGAGGCCACTCCTCTTCTTAATTTATTTAAAAGACATCAGTAAGAGCGGGGAGAGGGTAAATTACCATCTCTACATGGACAATACAATTCTTTGTCATTCCTGTAGTTCTGACAGAAATTCAGTCCAGTCTGTAGACTAGTTTTGCATCATTACAAAATTATTTCAGACACCTACAAATTTAAATTAAATGCATCTAAAACAAAAACAATCTTCTTTGGTCCAGCTGCTAAATTGAAAGTAGTTGTACAACTGGAGATATCTGATCTTTCAGGAGCTCCTTTAGAAGCAGATAAAATGTACAGATATTTAGGTTATTGACTGGATCAGTCAGGTACAGGGAATAATCACGCATATAAACTAATTGGTCAGGTGGGGAAGAGGGTAGACTGTCTCTTTAAAAACCAAAAATGTCTAGATTCTGATACACTGAAGTACATTATTGAAGTACAGATTCTACCATTATTTGATTACGGTGACATTTTATATGATGCTGTTTCACAAGATAGACAATATAGTCCAGATGTACTTTATAACAAACTGGCCAGGTTAGTTTTGAGATGTCCAAATACTACTTATCACCGTAATCTATATAAATCCCTGGGTTTTGTTTCTTTGCCTACCAGGAGGGACATACATACTATTCTGTTTGCATATAAGTCTGGTTTGGGGCTTATTCCCAAGTATTTGAGTGACAGGCTAGTATTTGGGCATGTTGAACCACCTCTGAGAAATTCAAAATTTTCTCCGCTAATACTTTCCAAGACTCACACTAAAAGGACTTTACAATATTTTAGTAATTTAGTTCCGAGGTTTTGCAATAAATTACCACCTCATTTTAGGGACCCACTCTCAAAACCCCCATCTGTTTCTACATTAAAGAAATATCTGCTCTCAGATGTTAAGAACTTTAATTGTTTTAATTAATTGCATGAATATTGTATGGCAACGATCTTTTGCTCTCCTCAAAGTCTTTGCCATACTCCTACTAATTTTGGGAAATGTTCATCCTAACCTGGGTCCCATCTCGCCCAGCTCTAGCCTATCGAACTATGGGCATAGAATAGCTGCAATGAACATTTGCAGCTTAACCAAAAGACGGCAGGTCTCCATTGCTGGATACTGCAACATCAGCCAGATGTGCTAGCACTGACAGAAACCTGGCTCTCCAAACAAACACCTGACTCTTTGGTTGCCCTCCCTGGCTTCATCCTTCTCAGAGCCAACAGAATGGGCAAATTTTGTGGGGGTGTGCTGTGTATGTCCGTGGCTCCATTATATGCCAAGCACTTCCAATACCTCCATTAGACCATGGTGCCTAAGTCTTATCATTAAAACTTACTGCAGATCACTCCAGAGCCCCTGTAATTCTTACTGTCGCATATGTGCCCCCAAGAAGCCAAGCTCCTGCCATACAATCCCTTGCTAACTACATCTCCAGCCCCCCCCCCCCAAAAACAGAACACATCATAGTTGGAGATTTTAATGTGAACTGGCTTGTCAGTTTGGCTTCCCACGCCAAGGACACCTTTGCTGCACTGGACCTGACCCAGCTGATCAGCCAACCTACCAGGGTAAACCCCACTAACGGCTCTGGCACCCCGATTGACCTTCCTCTCACTAACCGTTCCCACAGAATCTCTGACCTGGTGGTCTTTCCAGACTCCCTAAGCGATCACTCACCCATCCTCTTTTCCTGGTCATGCCTTCAGCAGAAACCCAAACCAAACTATACTGCCCAGTGGCATCTCTGACCTGGAGGCCTCACAAAACTAAGAAAATACTTAACTCAATGGGACTGGTCCCCCATCTCCCGGGCCCCTACTATAGATGAAGCCCTTGATTATTTCACCTGTTCTTTTAATAAAGCATGTGACATCTATGCCCCACTAGCAAAACTGCAATCCAAGAAACATAATGTCCCCTGGGTCACGCCTGCACTGCTCCGACAGCTAAAGCACAGAGATGATCTCTGGCATAAAGCAGTTGCATCCGGCACACAGGCGGACAGGCAAGCCTATAAAGTGGCTCATAACAGATGCACTTGGACCATTAAACAGACCAAATCTAGCTGCTACAAAACAACCCTTGTTTCCTCCTGAGGGAATGCTCAGTTGTTCTGGGACAATATCAAGGAACTCAATGGCAAATCTCAGCTCCCTCCCTACTAACTGTCAACAATGTCCCTACCACCAACCCGCTGGCCATTGCCAATTGCCTCAACTCATCATTCTGGCTCTTGCTATTACAAAGATTCTTTTGATAGGAGAATCCTACATCTACTATTAGATACAGTCCTCTCCCCACTGACCAACCTCATTAACCGCCTCTAAGTTCAAGCTGCTCCTCGTAGTCTGGAAGATCGCGACAGTCACCTGAATACTGAAGAGTGGTGACAGCACCTCCCCCAATAACTACCGTCCCATATCCATTCTCCCACCACTCTCGAAAGCCCTCAAAAAAATTATAACCACCCATCTCACTGAATATCTACTTACTCATAACCTACTTTGCAGGGAGCAACATGGCTTCAGATCTGGGCACAGTACAACTACAACTCTCACTGAGTTCTCTAATTTTATTCACTCTGCCCTGGATAGAAAACACCTAGCTGGAGCTGTCTTCATCGACCTGTCAAAGGTCTTTGATACAGTTTCCCACCCTTTACTCTTAAGCACACTCCGCCACATAGGTCTGTCCCAAGGACCTGTCTCCTGGTTTACCAGTTACCTCACAGCTAGATCACAATGTGTCAAAATAAACAACACCCTCTCAACCACCCTGCCAGTCCACTTTGGGGTTCCCCAAGGCTTCATCCTTGGCCCTCTATTATTCAGCATCTACCTAAACACCTTGACCAATTCCTGCTCTGGCAACCTACTACTCTATACGGACAATGAAGTTCTTTTTGCCTCACACCCAGATCCCACAGTATTGCAGTCCTCCCTTCAACATGCATTTAACCAGATTGAAAACTGGTTCATAGACCAAAGACTTGTGGTCAATGTAAAGAAGACAAAGACCATGCTCTTTGCCCATCAACAGAATAAGGCCAAGAATGAGCAGCTAACAATCATCTCCCACTCTCTCCTTCCTCTAGAACAGGTCCCATACATATAAATACTTGGGCCCTTACATTTTGATTCAACCTCTCCTTCCATTCACACATTGACACTCTATCATCAGCCATAAATGTCCGTATAGGCCTGTTGTATCGGCACAAGGATTGCTTACCTCCGGAAGCCCTTAATCTGGCTGTCACCTCGTCAGTCCTCTCCCTAGCTGATTATGGGCTCACTATCTACTCAGCTGCTGACCACATAGCCCTTAACAAAATCCACCTTGCCATAAACAAAGCATGCAGACTCCTCACCGGGGCGGACAAGTGTACCCATACCTGTACCCTATAGTGCCCTGACAAATCTCTTTATCCTGGATGAAAGGCCATTTTATCAAACATGTCTCCTCACAAAGAAAATACACCTGGGGCTTACCCCCTTGGTGGTTTCTGCCTCCCTCCTATCCTCCCATGCCTCAGTCAACACCAGCACTGCCAACCGACAGGTGTGGTCCATCCTGAGGGTTAGAACCTCCTTAGCCCAAAGGTCATTCCCACACAGGGCCCCAGCCTGGTACAATGAACTCCCCTCTGATATCTCCTCCATCTCCAAATTAGGACCTTTCAAGTCAGCCCTCAAAGAGCACATTCTCGCTTCACGGTGTTGCCAATGTACCAGCTAGTGCTGGGTCATCTATCTATCATCTTACGGGACCACCCCGCCACTGAGCTCCTACCGACAGGGCTGCCAAACATTACTTATTAACAATGCCTCCTTTGGCTGCACTCACAAGGTATCTGTCTAATTCTCTACTTCGCTGTTAATATCAAACCTGTTACTCCCTCCCTCTATCAGCAAACTTCTTGTTCTCTTGAAAACTGTAAAGTACAGCTCCCGGTAACATGTTCAGTGCAATGTATAGCTGATCTTGATTCTGCAATATTGTATAACTAAAAAAACTATAACCTTTAGCTGCCATTCTATGTCCATATGTATTAAGTGTTTATGTTTGTTTTTCTGACGCAGAGCTTTTGTAAATGAGTCCCTGACTCAAAGGTTGTAATCCTAAAGTCTGTTAAATAAATAAATAAATAAATGTGAATGTTGTATGAATTATTGTATTGTCATTATATGTTTTTAATGTACACACTGGGTTACCATTGTAAATGAGCATATTACTCAGTGCTTATTCCTAAATAAACAACAAAAACAACCACCACCACCTTTGGAAGAGGCAAAAATCAGACACTAAACCACACCCTAAACCCTGCCCCTAGCCCCACTCCTTTTCATAACTGATCATACATTGCTCCTCCTCCAAAGCCATTTGTTATGTCAGTGAAGACTTAAATGGAGCAATAAATGACAACACTTAAAGCAGCAGTTCAACAAAAACTTTGCTGTACCTGTTACATTTGCTTTTCTAGGTTCTTCCTAGTTAGTAATTAATTTCTTTATTAACCAGGTAAACATGCAGGGAGAAAAAGGCAATCTCATTTATAGATATGATCAGGGGGGCAGGAAAATACTGTAAATAGTATACAATTTTACATAATAAACAAATTGTTTGTTTCATACAATGTGTACTTTATATTTTTCTTGGATCCAATTCCTTTACATGTCCACAATACTATTTTGAAGCCAAAAGACGTGAACATATTTTTTTTACGAGAGGAAACAACTATTTTATGAAAATAATTAAAAACATTTAAAAATACTTACATTCTTTTAGAGATAAAAACAAGTTCATCAGATAAAAAAAGTGGAAGATAACTGAATCTTTTACTGTTACAAAAAAAATAATTTGCCAATGCTGAATGTTTGTACATGCACTCTAGTGTCATGGCGGGGAGATGTTTGAAAATTGCTTCAGTGAAGTTGTTTGTGAGGTGGGGTCCCAAAATACATATTTTGAAAATCTGTGGCAAAGATATTAAAAAATGGCCAAGTTATGCCACTAAGTTGAAAATCCTATTGAAATACATTGAAACTGAAACCTCATTGAAATACATTGACGTGCTCACCTCAGTTCGCGGTTGGGCTTTAAGGAGTGAAGACGTGCCTCCAAGGCAGGTTATGGCAATGGACCTCTGGAGGGTATGTATGGGGTACGGAGGGGGGTGTGAGGTGGTGGGTCCTGAATTGGAGTTTTTTTTTACAGGGAAAAAAACGACGAGGGACAGTTCTTTTTCAGGGAACTTGGTGAACAGATGAGGACAGTGGGGGATTGGGCACCCCCTGTGTCTGTATACTGTTTTTTTGGGGGGGAGGAATTACACAGCATACAACAGTGGATGGACAGATAACACTGGGGGACTGGACACCCCCAGTGTCTACATACTGTTTAGGGGAGGGGGGTTACACAGCAGATAATGATAGATGGTTTTCTTTTTTTTAGGATAAAAAACAAGCATTTGTTAATGCCGAACGTTTGATGTATTGAAAGATGTCCACCTCTGCACCTTGTTTATGCCCTTGAGGTACTTGAACACATCTATCATGTTCCCCCACTCCCTCCTTTTCTCCAATAAGTACATATTGAGGTCCTTTTAGTCTCTCCTGATATTTTCTGTGTTGCAAGCCATGTACCATCTTGGTTGCCTTTCTGTGGACTGCTTCCACCCTGTCAATGTCTTTGCACATTTGTGGCCTCCAGAATTGCATACTGTGCTGTAGGTGAGGCCTCACTAGTGCATTATACAATATCACCACCTCGTGCCTTTTGCTAGTGATATCTTTGCCAATGCACCCCAGCATGCCACTGGCCGTCCTTGCAACATTTGTGCTCTGCTTTGACACCTTTAGGTCATCAGAAGTGGTAACTCCTCAGTCCCTTTCTTCCTTGATGATCGACTGCACCCTCCCCATCCTGTAGCTCTCCCCAGGTTACCCTCTTCTTGGGTGCCTTATTTGGGCTTCTTTGCATTGAACCACAGTTGCCACTCCTCAGGCCATTTGTCATGCCTCTTCATGTCCCTGCTCATTTTCTCCTCCCCTTCAGTTGTATTCACTGTATTACAGATCTTGGTATCCTCTGAAAACAAGCAGCTGGACCTTTCCTTCTAGCCCTTCTGCAATGTCTGTAATGAAGACATTGAACTGGACCGATCCCAGGACGTAGCCCTGAGATACCCTGCTGGTCACCCCCTCTCTCAGGATTGAGTCCCATTACCAACACCCTCTGCCTCCTGTCCATCAGCCAGTTTCTAACCCAGTTTATCAGCTTGTGCCCTATTGCCATACTACTAATCTTGTTAATCAGCCTTCTGTGTTGGATGTTGTTGAAGGTTTTGCTGAAATCAAAGTAGGTGACATTAAACGTCCCTCCCTGATTTACTCCCTTAATGAGGCATTAGGGTTTCTGACCCTAACACCCCACCCCCACCCTGTAGAGACTGACAGGCATTGGGGGTGTCCCTTTGGATCATTAGCCATAATGCTCATGCCACTCCACCCCCATCCTACAGACACTGACAGGCATCGTGGTGTCCCTTGAGGTCTTCGGCCCTAATGCTCACCCCATTCCATAATGAAACAAGCTGAGATGAGTGCGGTATAAAAGAATGGGGTGAATGTTTGGGCCAAAGACTCCAAGGCACACCCCAATGCCTGTCACTGGCTGCAGGGTGGGGGTGGGGATGGAATAATGTAAGCATTATGGCCGATGACCCCAAGGCGCATGTCCGGTGCCTGTCAGTCTCTACGGGGTTGGGGAGTGTGGCATTACAGTTGGAAACCCTAATGCCACAGATGTTCGTTGGTATTTTCACTCCACATTTTCAATATGGGCTTTTTGGGACACCATCTCATGAACAGTGGCAATATAATTTCGTTACTCAATTCCAAAA
The DNA here is from genome assembly GCA_016271365.2 of Neoceratodus forsteri. Taxonomy (NCBI): domain Eukaryota; kingdom Metazoa; phylum Chordata; order Ceratodontiformes; family Ceratodontidae; genus Neoceratodus; species Neoceratodus forsteri. The sequence continues at coordinate 322,870,622 of JADMNL010000026.1, forward strand.
AGTGATTTTGTGCAGCGACTGTGCCATTCGGTGTCACAGGTGCTAAAACACATTTTGGGCAGGATGTGAAAAATGACAGCTGTACTGTTCATGAAGAGGTATAAAAAAATGGCAATGTTGAAAATCTAGAGTGAAAATATGGGAAACTAGCAAAGTTATGAGCGTGTATAGAAACTATGCAACGCACACCCATAAAGCAGTCAGTTTTTGAAATTTTTTTCACCAAATTTTCAACATGGGCTTTTTGGGATCTTCCCTCATGAACAGTGACACTGTGATTTTGTTTCTCCATTTCGAAAGTTGTTTTTGAACAGGCAACACAGCCAATCTGTGCAACTGCTGCAAAAACACATTTCAGGCAGAATATGAAAAATGACAGCTGTACTGTTCATAAGGAGGTGTGAAAATGGCGATGTTGAAACTCTGAAGTGAAAATATAAAAAATTGGCAAAGATATGATAGTGTGTAGAAACTGCACAATGCACGCGCTTAAAGCAGCTATTTTTTGGAATTTTTTCACCAAATTTGCAACATGGGCTTTTTGGGACCCCACCTCATAAACAGTGGTACTGTCGTTTCACTACTCCTCCCAAAAGGTGATTCCATGCAGTGACCGTAAAAACACCTTTTGGGACCGAGGAATGAAATGACAGTGAGATATTCATGAGGTGGGGTCCCAAGAACCCCATATTGAAAATTTAGGGTCAAAATTCCTAAAAATGGCTGCAATATCAACATAAGTTGAAACCCCCATTGGGTCCCATTATACAGCTTACCTTTCATTCTTTTAGTTTGTGGGTCAGCTTTGAAGAGTGCAGATGTGTTCTGCTCCACAGAAGATCATGTCCACAGACCTCAGAGGGTAAGTATGGGTTATGGGGAATTGTGGGTAGGTAGGTGTGCAGAGGGAGGGTTCGGATGGGAGAGGGGGATGGGGAGACAATGAGACATGGTTTTCATTTTTACAGGTGAAGAAAAAAAAAGACTGCAAGGGAAGGTTCTCTTCATTTACAGGTAAAAAAAATAAATATAAATTTAGGCACACTGGGGTGGGCTCCCAGTGTGCCACAGTAATGGTGGGGAGGGGGGATACTAACACAGGGATTGGGCACCCCAATGTCGGCTAGGGACGGGTTGGGGGGGTGCATCCGACACCAGGAGTGGGCATCCCGGTGTTGGAAAGGGGAAAGGGAAATTGTTTAACCAGGAGAGACACACTAAGCAACAGCAGGGAAAGGATACATTGTTTAACAAGGAAAGACACATTAAGCTGTAGCTGAAGAGCTCGCATTTCAAAGGACAGAGCCTCATGCAGCGTCAGCTCTGTCCTTTTAAATGTTTGCTAAACAAGCCCGCTCAGCAAACCAGTGTCATCAGAACACTGCCTGCTGATTTGCTGGCCACAGACCAGCCCATGCAGCACCACTGGCCACTGGACTGACACCCGTCACATCTCTCTCTAGCAACTCTCATATCAACATGTTCATCTGCACTTGCACACTCGATGAACATAAAAAGGAGGGCTAGACTTTTAGCAGCTTTGCTGCTGTTTTGCTTTTGAGATGCACAGTGGAAAAGGTTAGGTTAAGTATCTGCTAAAGGTCTTAATGGCCATACTTTAGACTTCCCAGGTTGACTGCTTTTACAAAGAAAGGGCTTTATTGGCAACAAAACTAATTTATAACCTGGACATGCAGCTTAAACAATGAATAACATGATAACATCTGTTTCAAAAGTGTGTGAGCACTCAAAATGGCTCATAAACCTGACTATCACTGAGCAAAACTGGATTACCTAATAGGGACCCTTAAAACCTGATTACCTGGTGAAAAACCTGACAGGTGGAAACCCTAATCTTTATCCAACTGATAGGGATCCAGGTCCTTTTCATTTCAGGGTGGTTGGAGAAAAGGGGAAAAACAACCTTTTTATGATAATCTCAGTTCAGAAAAGACATGGAGAGGGTAGAGGCAGTCCAAAGAAAGGCCACTAAAATGGCACGTGGTCTGCATGAGAAAGTGTGCGAGGAGAGATGGAGGGATGTCAGTATGTACACCCTGGAGGAGAGGAGGGAGGAGGGGCATGATAGAGCACTACAAGTATTACATGGGCAAGTGCAGTAGAACAAGAGGCCATGCAACGCAGCTGGATGGAAGGGAGTGTAAACAAACAAAGCAGTGTGCAGCGTGCTCAAGGGAATAATAGGTGGCGGTGTGGAGCAAGGCAGCTAGCCTATACAGTAACAAAGAGAAAAATGGCTCGGAACTAATGGAGTCAATAATCCAGGCAGAAAGAAGTTTTTTTTTTCCTACTACTTTTTTTCCCCGGGACCCCCTGTCAGCCCTGGTGTCTTCGCATCCATATCTCTGGCTGCCATCTGACCATCGCCTGTCTTCTACTGAGGGCACTCACCCATTACCCCATGACTTACTCCTCAAGGTGAGGTGGCAGGGGGTGACCAACTCCCCCACCAAGTCCTGATCCATACTGGTGATCCCCTCCTGGAGCCGGTACGGGTACACTCGGACGGCCATCAAGCCACTACAACAGGGACCCCCCTTTTTCCATTTTCTTCCTACAAAGCTGGAGCATACAATGGCAGCATGCATGCAGCATGCCTGCCAGCTGCCTCACCTCTGACCTCGATCTTTTAGGACCAGGTGTGTCAACACCTAGCCTCTGCTAGGTGTCTGGCTACATTGGCCACTGTGCCCCATCCCTTCCTGAGAGAGGAGAGCTGCCCTACGGAAGCTCAATCCTCTCCCACAACTGCTGAACCCTGATGACCTAAACTTTTTCTTGAACCCAGGTCACCGGTGTGGTGTGAGGTGTAGCGTCCAGCTCCTCAACCCTCAGCGCCACTGGGCCGGCTTAGGCAGAAAGAAGTTTTAAATGTTTATTCCATCACCACTGAGGTCCAGACTAGCACCTAAATGCACCCATGCTTCAGCCCAACAGGGTCTTACTCGTGGGGCTGGTCTAGTTCATAACAGACAGTGCATCATATTTATAGTCCTCATTTAAAGTGATACTCACTTTAAACAATGAAACCATTACACAAACATGAAAAAAGCTTTTCAAACAACCAGTACATAAAAACCAGTAAATAAGTCTGACAGAAAAGGAGGGGAATGTAAAAGGGGTGTGAGGACATACAATTTCAGTGTAGGAGTGGTGCATGCTTGGAACAGCCTGCCAGTAGAGGTAGCAGGGGTAAAAACTGTGAGGTCTTCAAACATGCAAGGGGTACAAATAGTGGAATACTAGTAAATAAAAAGGGGTAGTGATGGTGGTGGAGAGGGTCACTGGAGACCAGTTAGGATATTTTGGGACAGAATAGGTAGGAAATAACTGTCGGTGCCAAGCGGTCCTTTTCTGCCAACAAATTCTGTGTTTCTATAATGTACTCAGGAAAGGAAGGCTGTAAATAGATGATATAGCAGCGTGAGAGAGAATGCTTTTTAAGAAGAGAAGTAACAGCCGTGACTTTAATAGACTCTGGAATAACACCAAAAATTAACAATATTACCACAGTCAGTAGCCCAGCATCTACTTTCTTAAAGCAACAGTGTAACAAAATTGGTCAAAACAAAATTGGACCCTACTTTTTTCACTATAAAATATTCATGTCATCTTCCACTTTTATTCAGTGGTAACATTTTCTAGTTCCAGCAAAATTTCAGCATTTTATAAATGTTCTAATGTAATTTTTTCTCAAGAAAAATAAGATGGCCTCCACATTTGGCTTTGATGTAGCACTGCAGACCTGGTAAGGATTAGGATCAGGGAAATAAAAGAAATAAAAACTCACAATGTGCCGTATAGGAGGTACCTTGAAGAGCAGATTTGACAGGTACGCTAATACTTTTATTACTTGCAGCTGAAACTAGCTTTTTAGAGAAATATTGGGCTGGATTTTCAACCCATCAGAGACTAAGTGCCATGCCACAGCTACCACTACAGGATGGAATTTCCATACCTACAGAGATTCGTATTGTCAGCGGGCACAGCTGCAGGGGATGTCATGCCTGGTCCCACCAGGCATAACATTTCAGCACAGCTGCAGGGGATGTCATGCCTGGTCCCACCAGGCATAACATTTCAACACAGCTGCAAGGGATGTCATGCCTGGTCCCACCAGGCATAACATTTCAACGCAGCTGCAGGGGATGTCATGCCTGGTACCACATGGTATAACATTTCGGCACAGCTGCAGGGGATGTCATGCCTGGTCCCACCAGGCATAACATTTCGGCACAGCTGCACGGATGTCATGCCTGGTTCCACATGGCGTAACATTTCGGTACAGCTGCAGGGGATGTCATGCTTGGTCCCACCAGGCATAACATTTCGGCACAGCTGCAGGGGATATCATGCCTGGTTCCACATGGCATAACACTTCGGCACAGCTGCAGGGGATGTCATGCCTGGTTCCACATGGCGTAACATTTCGGCACAGCTGCAGGGGATGTCATGCCTGGTTCCACATGACGTAACATTTCGGCACAGCTGCAGGAGATGTCATGCCTGGTTCCACATGGCATAACATTTTGGCACAGCTGCACCAAAAAAATGGTTGCAAGCTGCTGTACATCGTGAAGCCAGTTGCAATCTGGCTCCACTTCTGAAATATGGCAACTTCAGGAAAAACGGTGGCTATGCAAGTGGTGACCCACTTGCACCCGTTTTTAGCCACAGTTGCATGACATTCTGGGGCACTAGAAATCCAGCCCATTTCTCATTTTGCAGCTGCTTTAAGCAATATAAACCCAGTTTGCGACCCAGCTTTGAACATTTCAAAAACAAAGTGAAACAACATTGCATCAATACTTCAGTCTGTAAATGTTTTAACTGGTTACTGTATTGTGATCGTGCTTTTATTTTTCTGTTATGAATTTGTTATGTTTTTTGTGTCCCTCATGAAAATGGGCATTTGATGCCCTTGTGATTTACCCAGTTAACAAATCTAAAATAAAAAAATGAAAAAATGGACCTTATAGTCTCCCAGTCAGTCACATTGGCACTCACCATTTGAGCCAACATTGACCCAGACATTTACCCAAGCACTCACCATTTGAGCCAACATTGACCCAGGCATTTACCCAAGTACTCACCATTTGAGCCAACATGGACTCAGACATTTACTCAAGCACTCACCATTTGAGCCAACATTGACCCAAACATTTATCCAAGCACTCACCATTTGAGCCAACATTGACCCAGACATTTACCCAAGCACTCACCATTTTAGCCAACATTGACCCAGACGTTTACTCAATCACTCACCATTTGAGCCAACATTGACCCAGACATTTACACAAGCACTCACCATTTTAGCCAACATTGACCCAGACATTTATCCAAGCGCTCACCATTTGAGCCAGCATTGACCCAGACATTTACCCAAGCACTCACCATTTCAGCCAATATTGCCCCCATCATTTACACAAGAGCTCATCATTTTAGCCAGTTTTATCCCATTTACTCAAATGCTCACCATTTGAGCCAATATTGCCCCAGTCATATTACCCCAGTCATTTGCCCAAGTGCTCACCCTTTTAGACATTATTACACCAGTCATTTACCCTAACACTCACCATATGAGTTGATACTGCTCCTGTAAAGTTATCCTTGCACACACTTCCTGACTGAATACAGTGTTCCCTCTCTATAAAGAACCCCTCTATAACAAACTCCCTCTTATAGTGAACACCTTTGATGGTCCCCATTGTTCACTAAATAGGCATATTAGCACTTCACTATAGTGCACACTTAGCTATAGTTAACAACTCAGCTGGCTCCCAAGGTGTTCACTACAGAAAGGGAGCACTGGATTAGTTAATCAGTTATGCCAACCCTCAGCATTTTAGTCAGTATTGCCCCAATTATTCACCCAAACACTCACCATAGGAGCTAATATTGCTTGTCAAGTTACCATAGCATAAACCTCCTCAGTCCTGACTACATAGTACATCAATCATTTACACCAACCCCCACCATTTGAGCATATTGGTAGCTGTTTTCCAATGGGCACAGTGGCTACGTGCCACAGAACAGGGGCACATAGCCACTCTGTGCTCACCACCACACACAGTGCCTGATGCACCAAGGGGGCACAGGACTGGTGCGCACCCAATCCCCCGCCTGTGCACTGAGCTCCACAATAGGGGCAGGCTGGGTTAACTGCAGGGTGTGTGCTGGCACTCTGCACCTTTCATGATTGTGTGAAGTGCCGTACACAGGTAGTGATGGCAGCATGTTTGGGAGGCAGACCCTCCAGGTGCTGCTGCCAGACTGGGGACCGCTGCTTTGTGAATGTGATCCCTGCATGGAACTCCTGTGGGTGCGCAGTGGAGTGCTCCTATATGCGCTGGCTCTGAGCACCTGCAAGAATAGGGCCCAATGTGTGTAACCCAATATACAGTTACCCTCCCCTGCACTCACCTCCTGTCTGGATAGTGCCCCAGCCAGTGACCCAACACATCATGCCATCTGGGAACTGGACAGTGGAACTGGGCAGGCAGATTGGAAGGATGTAGTTTGTGAAGGTCACACTTTGACTGAGTTGTAGGAGGGCAATGTCATTGCCTGATGTTGGGCCCAAGTAGTTTTCATGGACGATGAGCTGACTGACTCCTCGGACAATCATGTTTGCGTTGGAAACTGACAGCTGATATCCCCCCAGGAGCACTGTATATATACTTGGGCTGTTTGGTCTGGAAGACAAATGGGCATTCAATAAATAATAGTAACAATAACTTCATTTCGAAGTGCCTTTCAAATTATTAAGGTGCTTTACAAAAAAGATTGACATAAGAAATAAAAACAATAAATACAATATAAAACAGAGCAATAATCCACAGGGTTCAATTCACTGCATACCATTAAAAGCCTGGGACCATAGAAACATATTTAATGCTTGTCTAAAGCCTCCCACTGTCGCACACTCCCGAAGGCGGCGGGGTAGAGAATTCTGGAGGGTAGGGGTGACATACATAAAAGCACAGGCCCTGGAAGATGTCAAAAACACCCTTGGGATCTCTAGAAACCCCATATCAGCTGAATGGAGCTGTCATTTGGGGCGATAGGGAACCAGGAGCTCTTTCAAGTAGTCAGAGCCAAGCCCATGTAGGGCTTTATCAGTCAGTAAACCAACTTTAAAGGTGATCCACCACTGAATCGGCAGCCAGTGCAGACTATGTAGAACGGGGGTAATATGAGATGTTCAAGGAACCTCCATCAGCAATCATGCTGCAGCATTCTGCAGTAGCCGCAAGTAGTGGGTATCAATCCCAGGAAGCCCCAAGTACAGGGAGTTGCAGTAGTCGAGGTGCGAAGTCACAAAGGCGTGAATGAGTGTAGGAAGGTCTCCAGATGGAACAAGGTGCTTAATCCTGGTGATGTTCCTGAGATGGTAAAAGGAAGACTTGATGATGGCCGACACTTGAGATCTTAGGCTCAGCCCATCATTGAGCACCACCCCCAGGTCCCATACCCATTTGGATGTAAGGAGCTGGGTACCCCCTAGGTAAATTCCAGAGGACTGGCCAGTCCTCAGCCCCTCTATCTGGTGACCCTGCTTCACAATCATCACTTCAGTCTTTCCCACGTTCAACTTTAGCCAGCTCAAATTCATGCAATTCTGGATTTCAACAAGGTAGTTATTAAATACCGAGAGATCACTATCCTGGTCAGGTGCGAAAGACAGATAAAGCTGAGTATCATCAGCATAGCAGGAAAACCTCAGCCCATACCATCTTACAATGTCTCCAAGGGGCAGCATGTACACTGCGAACAACATGGGGGAAAGCACTGAGCCCTGAAGTACCCTGCATGACAGTGAAAATGGGTCAGAGGAAAAGACCCCAGACACCACTCTCAGAGTTCTGCCAGTAAGGAAAGGTGAAAACTACCTGAGGACCATATGTGTCAGTCTGCAGATGGACCTCAGGCACCCAAGCAGTACCCCATGGTCCACAGTGTCAAAGGCTAAAGAGAGATCAAGGAGCACCCGAATAGAATGGCTTCTCCAATCCCTTACCATCAGGAGGTCATTGAGCACCAGAACCAGAGCAGTCTCAGTACTATGCTTTCGAAAACCGGACTGGAGAGGTTCATAAATGTCATGGATGGTCAAGTGGTTCTCCAGTTGTACCACCACTACTTTCGAAATAACCTTCACGATAAAAGGGAGATTAGAGATTGGTCTGTAGTTAGAGAGTCGGGGTCCAAAGAAACTTTCTTCAAGAGGGATGTTACCACCGCCTCCTTCAGTAAGCTTGGAAACTCACCTGATCAAGGGAGCACCAGACTATCTGAACCAGTACCGGGCAATGATGTCACAACATCCCATAATCAGGGAGGTGGGGCCCGGGTCCAAACTACAGCATGTAGGGTGCATACTCTGAATGATCCGCATGACATCCATGAACTCCGGCTGGTCAAAGGAGCTCCAGAAAACATGAGGTGAGGCGACCAAGCATCGATCAACAGCATCCCCCATAGAGTGAATCAAAATGATCTCTGATCTGATGTCGGCCACCTTATTCTCAAAGAATCAAGCAAGCTCATCGCACTCTATTTGTGAAAAAGATCTTCAGAACTGCAGGCAGGTTGAGTTGCACAACCTGTCCACAGTTCGGAAGAGCTGGACTGGTCGATTCTGAGCAGCAGCAATCTCCCCAGACAGGAATTCTGCCTTCTTTTTTTTTTTTGCATTCACATTTTATTGATTTTACTTTACAGAGAATGGATCACATTAAACATAGGATATACATACAGTACTAACGTCAACATAACATGGATACATTCTCTGCCCCCTCCCGCCCCACTGTCCCCCTCTCCTAACCCCCCATTTGCCCGCGCAGACAGTTCCCTCAGAACCTATCAACAGAGAGCTGGTACCCTATTTTATACTCGTATTAGGTAAAGCGTACATAGCGGATTCCATATCTTGTTAAATGTATCAATCTTATTGCTGAGACTAGCAATAGTTTTCTCTGTTCTGAGATTGTCTAGAAGTTTGTTGAGCCACTCAACGTATGAGAGTTCCTCATCATCTTTCCTGTGGCTCAAAATAAGCGACATAGTGATTAAAGCCATGTAGTATTTGGGAGTGACCACCGTAATTTTAGAAAAGTCCCCCAACAAACATATTTCTGGAATGAAAAATGTCCCTAGGCCTAAAAGGGGATACATTTTTTTGCTGGATACTGGACCACAATGGGGCTACTTTGGAGCAGGTCCATAATATATGATAGATAGAACCCTCCTCTAGTGAACATCTGGTACAAAGTGAAGATGGGATGAGTTTGAATCTAGCCAATCTCTGAGGAGTATAATATAGATTATGTAGGATATGGAATTGCATGACATGTAGCCTATCTTGAATTATAAACGTGTGTGCATTCTTCCTATGAGTTGGCCAATCTAATTCTAGAGCAGGAAAAAAGGGAGCTAAATAGTATCTGGGTAAGCCCACTCATATAGGATTGCATAAGTCTTGGACACCACTCACTGGGATCCTATCCATTGACCTAAATCTGATTTGAAGGCTGATTTGGCAGATGGGGGATGAGCTCCCAAAACTTTCAGCAAGAGTTGTTTCAGCTGGAAGGCTCTAAAGACCATATTGTTCAGGATATGAAACTACGTGACAATCTCCGAGTAGTAAGCCAAGCCCCTCCCCAGTTATAAATTGTGAAAGTTTGCCTTCTTCCGGGGGGGGGGGATCCAGTGAGTAGTCAGTACACTCTTGTCAATTTTAAATTTAGGATTATCCTATACAGACTGGTCTAAGTCTAGGGTATGTTTATATTTCAGAGCAGCACACAACTGCATGTGAACCTGGATTGATACTGCTATGGGGGTATTTTGTAGTTTCACTGGGAGTATGAATATCTTAATAAGAAGAAGTGCATCTGGTGAGAGGCCATGAGATTTTGTGAGAGCCGTTTCAATTTGAAGCCACAATGGGGCATATGAGAGGGGAGGTGTCGGGTCATCCGAAGACAGCCACATAAGATATTTTGTGGAATGACAGGCCCTTTAATAGAAGAGTAGATGAGGCAAACGCAATCCTCCCTTCCCTTTGGGAGCCGTTAATTTGTATTAGGCTAATCTAGGGTGTCTACCAGACCAAATAAATTTCATAATAAGGCCATGTATCTTCTTGAACCAATGAAGAGGAAGCCAAATATTAAGTAAATTAAGAGGGTAAAATCTCCTAGGGAACACATTCATCTTAATGAGGCTAATTTTCCCCCAAAGAAAGAGCGGGAGTTTGGACCACCTGTTCAGGTCTCGAGCAATGGTAAGAATGAGGGAGTCCAGATTTAACCTATGTATGGAATTTATATTTCAAGATAGTTTGATTCCCAAATATCTCAAGGATTTTGGTTTCCAAGATAATCCTAAATCAGTAACCGATTGTTTGAAAACCCTGTGATTGAGTGGGAATACTGCCGATTTATCCACATTTACTTTATCATTGGACATTTTGGTATTTTTCAGCAATAAGATCTAGCATTGGGGGAATTGAAATAGCTGGATGGGAGATCTGTAAAAGGAGATCATCTGCATAGGCCGATACTTTAATTTCATGACCCAGAATAGTAACATACTGTATATTTTGAGAGTCCGTAAGTCTGCAGATGAGGGGTTCTAGGTAAATGTTAAATAATAAAGGAGACATGGGGCATCCCTGTCTAGTGCCCGAATGTAAAGGGAAAAGATCGGAAATAATTCTGTTTCCCATGATTATCGCAGATGGGGACTGATACAGTGCCTGTATCCACTTCTGAAATTGAGGAAGAAAGTTAAAAGCTGCCAGGGTCCTGAACAAAAAGTTCCAATTCACCCTATCGAAAGCCTTCTCAGCATCCAGGAAGACCAAGGCCAATGGTTCATTGGCATCCCTGGATGCCGAGAAGACATGAGCCAAAGTTCGAAGGTGGTCTTTCAAAGATCTTGACTTCATGAATCCTACCTGTTCAGGGCCAATGATCTCCAGAAGGATAACAGTAATACGATCAGCCAACAATTTGGTTAGAATTTTCAGATCCTGATTCAACAGGGATATAAGGCAATAACTTGTTACTAATTCAGGATTTTTCTCCGATTGTGGTATGAGAACAATTAAGGCTTCAAAAAGAGTCTTGTCAGTTTGGGCTCCAGATAATATATGTTGTTACAATGGGAGTAGTAAGGGTATCAAGTTATCCTTGAATTTCTTATAAAAATTAGATGAAAAGCCATCTGAACTGGGAGATCTATCTAATGGGAGACTATCTACAGTATAACTCTAACCAGCTCTGCTTGAGAGATAGGAACTGTTAGACTGCAGGAATGTATCTCAGCAAGACTAGGTAAATGGGATTCTGATAGGTAGTCATCTAATATTTGTGTAGAAAGGGGGTCGGACATATTGTTATATAGAGTTCAAAGCATGTAGTAAATTCTGCTATAATGTCTGCCGGGGATGTTTTTACAGAATCGTCTTTAAGGGATCGGATAGAGGCTATGTATCTATCTGATTCTTGCTGTTTTATTCTAAGGGCCAACAGCCTACCTGCCTTTTGACTTTGATCTATATAAAATGCCTTTGTTCGTAGAATTGCAAACTCTGCTTTTTCCCGTAGTATATCCAGGTAACCATCTCTAAGCTTAGCCAGTTCTTGTCTTAGAGTGTCTGGTGATTGTGGAGATATAACTGATTCCATTTGCCTAATTTGAGTAAGAAGGTTAGAAAGCTTTTGCTCTTTTTCTTTTTTCTCTTTGAAGCTCAGGCTAATTAGTATTCCTCTAATATAAGCCTTGAGGGAGCTCCATTCCATGTTGGGTCTTGAGGTAGAATTAAGGTTAGCACTGATGAATTGGTCAATCTGTTCAGAGAGATAAGAAATTCTGCCTTCTTACAGTATATCACTGATTGGTAGGTCTGATAATGCTCTACCAATTTAAGGAGGTCAACCTCCATAGCAGACTTCTGCCAATGACACTCTAACCTACGTCCTAGTCACTGCAGCTCCCTCTAGGACCCATCAAACCAAGGTGCTCGAGGGTGAAGGGGGAGAAGATGAACATGGACAGCAGCAATCAAATCCAGGGCTGTGGAAATGGTCTTATTATAGGCCAGTACCAAAGCCTTTGGACTTGTGCTGGCCATGGGAAACTCTGAGAGGTCGATCACCGTTGCCAGACCTTCAGAGCTCACCTCCCGTAAAGGGTGGTAACTGACCATCTCCACAGGGGCAGACCTATGAAGGGGGAGTGCAAAGGATGAACCTCACAGTGCAGAGATTGGACCTTCCAACCAGTTCCACCCCCAAGGCGGAGTCCTCAATACCCAGAAGGAAAACCAAATCAAGAGAGTGGCTGTGCCAATGGGTGGCAGAGGTAACAAACTGTGTAAGGCCCAGTGATGTCATCAACTGAAGGAAGTGCTGTCCAAATTGCAAGAGCTTGTCATTGACCCAGGCATTAAAGTCACCCAGAACCATCAATCTGGGTGACCCCATCACCATGTCGACGATGAAGTCTGCTACTTCTTACAGGAATCACTTCTCATCCCCTGGTAGATGGTAGATAAGAACTATCCTGCAGCTCATACCTGCCACCATGGTAAACTCAAAAGATTCAGCTTCCACAAGTGGTACACTCATGAGGCCCAACTCGGTTTTAAAACAGACCGCTACCCTCCCCCCCATGGTCCAATCTCAAGCAGTGGATCACCGAGTACCTGGCTGGAATTGCAGCTTCCAATATGGGACCAGCATTTTCATCCAGCCAGGTCTTGGTGATGCAAGTCAGGTCAGTTGTTCCCACAAGATCTGCAATAATTGCAGTCTTATTCTTACTCGACCTGGCATTGCATAACACCGCTTGAGTTGGATGGGTCTCAAGAGCAATCCCGGCTATTTGCCCACCAAAAATGGTGGTTCCCTTGGTTATGGAGACTAGACATGGTGCACCACGCTCCAGGCTCCATTTCACCTCAGGGCATCTTTTGGACCTAAAAACCCCAATGTGAGAGCCCCATTCGCTCCCCCTTTGATATCCATGCCCCCGCCACCTCCCCCTCCTACGAGCAATACCCAGCACCCAACAGGACTGGTAAGTTGACAACTTCAGTGGAGGAGGAGGAGGAGGAGGAGGAGGAGAGAATGGACATGAGGAATGAGGAGTGGAGGGCAGCAGAGGAGTAGCGCACGACCAAAGTGGGAGGTCCACATATCATACAAGCTAACCGTAGTAACCAGGTACCTATCCAAGAAAAAAACTCCGAGAAGCAAATAAAAAATTATTACCCTGTTAAACTAAACAAAACAGAAAATAAATCAAGAAAAAATCAGAAACCCTCCCGAAAAATAAAATCCACTAAAGTTTCTATTTAAAAGCCTACCCCTACACTGCATGGATACCCTAACCCAAAACTCAGCACATGGAAAACATAAACTGATTAATGAATAGTAAACTAAAGCCAGATAGTAAAAAGTCCACTGCAGACCCCTCTCACTGGAATGCAGATAAAAGTATAACCCCCCCAACCCCAGGTCCTCTCACAACCTGGAAGTAAGAGAAGACAAGGCACCCTGGCTACCCAGAGTTAAAACTCCAAAGTCTGCCATAACAAATCAATATCCAATTAATAATCCAGAGCAAAAAGTCTTTCTTGAATATTAAACGAAGAATAATGAAATGTGGACACCCAGGTCCTCTCACCACTGGGGAAGACCACAAAAGGACTCTCTCACTGTCTGAGCATGAAAACAGTATAACCAGGGCTGAGTCATATAGGCAATCTAAAGGATATAGGTAATCCATGGGATAATCTGAAGTTCCACAAGAAAACCAGCCAGACGATCCAGTCAGCGGAACGGCAAAAGCAGCCATTAGGCTCCAGTTCAAGCAGCTCAGCCGGAAATAATTGTCAGAACACCTCAACACCCAGGGAATGACTAGGCCATAGCCAGACCCAGAGAGTCTAGGGGAACAATAGACTCATCGGTCAGTTCCCTGGCCGATCTAGAGCCCACTCTTCAGTGTTCACAACAAATCCGACAGTTGATCGCCAGTAGAGCCAGGTCCGCCCGTGTTGCCAACAGGCGACTCAGCAAAACTGTCACAGAATCCCTGCAAATATTCTGCACCAACAATCAAGAAAAGGTGCACTGCACAAATGGTCAGACTTGGCCAGTTCCTTCGGATAATTTGCCGGAAAAAATCCTCTGCAAGGTGGGCTGCACACCACAACTTCAACCAGCTATTCTTGATCCCTCAACTCAAAATTCCAAATTCCTGTCCATACAGAGGCAAACACCACCTCTTGGGATTTCAGCACACCAAATCAAATTAGCTGGATAGATTATGGGAGATACCCACGATAAAATTCAAACAGTAACAGGTTGCCTACAAAGCTGTAGCAGGCAGCAAAAGCCATCTCAAAAAAGTCTTGTCAGTGTATAAACAAACTGGCTACCTCAATTGGAGGTCCTGAACTACTCACACCCTCAAACTTAAAACGAGCAATAAAACAAAAATAAAATAAGAGTAAACAAAGAAAAAAGCAAATAAACAAAAGGAAATAAAACAAAATAAACGATTTAAGAGCTAAAAATGTGGGCTAAAAAAGCAACACGCAGCACACAAAATGAGAAAGTTAGCCAAACTACAAGCACAAAACAATCTGAAAGAGCTTATTCCATCAGTGAGAATACATCTCTGGGGCTTTCTAATCTGCTTCTTCTGCTCACCCAGGAAAGTCTAGCAGAAACAATGGGGTAGAATATGGACCGACAGAGGGCTTTAACTTGGGGCCCTCTGTTCTTGCTCAAGTACTGGTCTGTAGCAGGAAGATAATGGTGTACTGAGTGTTCCCCAAGGGATTGCCATATTTTCATTCAGTCCTGTGATTTGTTTTTAGTTCTTCACCCAAGATAGTCCAACTATGATTCAACCTCTCCTTTTCTCTAGTGGAGTCCTCCTTCCACTTCACTTTCAAGCAATCAGGGACTGAAGCACAGGGAAGGCAAACAAGGGTAATAAAAGATTGGCAGTATAGCCTAGAGGTTAGAGTAATGAGCTTTGAATACGTTTGTTACATCTAGCAGGCCTGGGTTCAATTCCCACAACCTCCACTTGTTTACTGTGTGACCCTAAGTAAGTCACTTGACCTCTCCAGTTTTCCTGGGTCGCCCCTGAAAACTGCCTGAAAACAGGCACTGTGCCTTGTGTGCCTTAACCAGTTACCAAAGAAAAAAAGCAAAAAGAAAGGTCAACAGACAGTCCATGATTATGGAGAAATTGGAATGTTGGGTCTCTTGTTTCATAGATCCTTGCTCCAACCATTAGATTGTATAGCCACTCAAGTCAAATGACTATAGGTCTTATAGTTTTTGGAAGAATCCCTGTCAGAGAGACCTGGCTGTGAGTTGCGTGCACAATGCTTAAAATGGAAGTTGGGTGATTTTACAACTCCTGCACGCCTGTTCATTTATTTATCAAAAATATGGTTATTTAATCGAATTTCATTTTTTAAAACGTTAGTTTTCATTTCCGAATAATACCGGCACCTATTTGTGAGTGAAATATTAGGGTGCCACTGCTTTTAATTTGAATAATCCTGTCAGCTCTTTCTCGACTGAGAAATGTCACCTCCGCTCGCTAGGGCCGCTATGGACAGCAGGAGACAGGATACCCAGAATATGAGTTCCTTAAGTGAACAGCATTGTCAATTGAGCATTCAGTATATTAAAGAAGTATTTGATAAAATGCAGCTGGATGTCACTGATAACAAAAAATTCAGCTGGATCCCTTCGATGTGACATTATCAGCAATGCTCAGAGATCGGAACTGTGTGTGAATAAGCTAGCTGGTCTAACTGACATAGTTAATTTCTTGGAAGACAAAACTGAGCAGCAAAATGAACACATACAATATTTACTTAAAAAAGTGGACAATCTAGAAAATAGAGGGAGATGCAATAATCTCAGTATAGTGGGTTTGCGAGAGGGGGCTGAGGGCAATGACTTGATTTCCTTTCTACAGTGCCTTATTCCTGATTTGTTGTGCATGCAATGGCTTTGGCCCCTCGAAATAGAAAGGGCACGCAGAGCTCTCAGTGCCAAACCTGCCCCTGGTAACAGACCACGTTCTACCATAGTGAATTTCTTAAGGTACACTGTAAAGGAGGAAATTTTAAAAAGAGCCAGAGAGCACAGGCAATTGATATGGCAGGGTGACAGAATGAATTTTTTTCAAGACTTTTCAGCTGAGGTGATCGAGCAGAGGAAAAGGTTTTATGAGGGGAAAAAACATTTACAAAAGCTGGGCTGGTCCTGTCACTTTAAATATCCTGCCACTCTTGCTGTTTCCTTGCCAGGGGGTAAACCCTTCTGCTGTGAGTTTGTAGACCAGCTGTGGAATCTAATAGAGAGACATGGCAATTATATGGGTTCATCAACTGCCATTTCTCACTCAAAAAATCCAGAGACTGTAATGAATGCTCGTGAGACCTGTCAGGATTCTAGTGTTGTCTCCCCTCGAGCATCTCGTTCTGCAGCCACCACGCGGGCAAAGCCTGAAAGTATTTCTGCAGTGGCTTAAAACCTACATGACTGCACACCTATTGAGTATGCCACTGCCATGAAAAACAATGTCCAGCCCTCCAAAATTCCTACTTATTCATCCATTACACGTCGTAGTAACCCAGCCAATAGAGTCTTCTATATACACAGAGTCACACAACCAAGTTTCTTTTTAAACATAAAAAGACAGAGAAGGAGAAGTAGAGATTCCCCTAAGTCAGGGAGTAATTCCTTTGTGAGGCAGGCTCCTAAAAATCCAGCGAGATCTCCCAATATAACTCATCAAGATTCAGCAAACACTCCAGGCTGCTCCATCAAGGTGAGCCCAACTTGAATCAGTCTGTTATGAAGACGCTGCGCTGCCAGGAAATGGATCTAATTTCCTTTGAGGTCCTAAAAGGAACAGTGTCTCTGGGATTTAAATGTTGTTCTGGTGAACACTACCCTAAAAAACAAAATCTTGGATCGTACTTTTTATTCAGAGATTACTCTTTCATTGCAAGTTGCAGCATAAGTTTATCATGTGGAGCTCCTGCTTACTTTTTGCATTGGCTCCTGTTCGTTAAACTTACTGAAGTTTGTGTTTTTTCTAGTACACAGAGGTTTTTCCAGTGTGTTATACTGATAAGCTAGTAACTAACTTTTATTTGGCAGAGGGGACGAACAACTTCGCTTTTCATGCCTCCTTTCTAGATGAAAATGGTTCCATTTAGGAAGGGTGGTTAAGTTCAATTTGGGATATTATGGCACCATCTAGTGGACTTATTTCATCAGGCAACAAAAAATGTTGCATTTTCCTTTTCCCCCTCGCTTTACTAAAGCTTAAATAAATGCATTTGGCATATATATCGTTTACAGTGTCTGACTTATTGTTTCATTGTACAGTGAAGATATCTATTGCTATTCAGGTGGCACTCGAGGTACTATTTATGAAATCATGATACTTCCTTTGGTGAATGTGAGATGTTGAAGCAGCCTCTGTTGTGTCTTGAACTATATAGCTCTTTTATGATGTGATACTATTTTTTTTATCAGAGAACGCAAGCTTGTCTCCAATTATACGATATAAGAATTATTTCTTAAAGGAGTTAATTTCAGTTTTGCCTACTATCTGCACAATATGGAAGGGTCTTTAATAAATAAGTATGAAGTCGAAGATCTCATTTAGGAGCATTAGATAAAAGGTATACATAATATTAGTAGCTGCTTTGGCTAATTTGGGCTGTACATATACAAGGCTGTCATAGTGTTTCTTCAGGAGACATGCAGCAAAAAATATAGTCAAAGCATTCTTTAAAACGTTTTATGGCAGGCTTGCATGGTCAGTTTACTCTGTGATTTATTTGGCTCCCAGTTGGGTTGCAGTCACCTAACACGTGCATTTTCATGTTGTACTAGGTCTATGCTCATGTTTTTAATACTACATTACTCCCTTACGTTGTTCTGTTTGGAGCATGTTTGTGGTCATATTAGTTCTCAGTAGGCTATTATGTCTCAGCTATATCTACTGACAATATGTGACTCAGAGCTGCTTTGTCATATCTCATTCTAACTTAGAATAATTTCTTTGTTGTCATTACATTACTTACATGATGTGTCTGGCACTCAGTTTCTGGTAAGGGTACCTCCAGTGTACAGGTTACAATTGTGCTTCTTTAAGTCTAATCAGTATTGTATATCTATTCCAAATCTAACAGGCGTGGTAGTCTGGATATATCGACTACTTATACTACCATTCAGAACTTGGATTCTGGTTTTTACCTAATAAGTATAGTTTAGAAATATTTGTTTTTCCATTTCCTATTTCTCTTTTATCAGTCTTCATTTACCTTTGAGGCAACAGGTTCTTTATATCTGAATAGTCTTTACTAAGGATCATACTAAAGATGAAAGGAGTAAAAAGACAAAAAAGCCAATATAACTCCTAACTTACATGCAGCTGGAAAAAATTAGTCTCACTGTTTCTTTTTACACCCTGAAGAAAGATATCTAATCTATTTATAAAACTAACCTTACTTTCAGCTATAACAACTGACAGAGGTAATTTATTCCATAATCCAATTATTCTGTGAGAAAAGAAATTAGCTCTTTTCTTAGTTTTACATTTTTTCCTCACAGGCTGTAGCGGATGTCCACAAATGTTTACTATTTGTTTTAATTCTAGTCCACATTCAGTCATTAATGATGTGTCCATAATAATATCGCTTGCAAACAGTAGACCTACCCTAAGGTGCCTCTGTTCCAGAGACATAAGGTTTAAAACATCTAGTCTTTCACTATAAGATAAAAATTTATAGTTACAAAATTATTTTGTTATCCTATGCTAAACTTTCTCCAATCTATTTATATCCATACGCTTATAGGGACTCCACAGTTGGGATGCAAAATCAAAATGAGGCCTAACATAGGCTTGATATAACGGTAGAAATATTGATGGATCTCTGGTGAAAAAATTATGTCTAATTGCCCACCATATGGAATTTGCTTTAGCAATAACTTAAGTAATATGTGAATCAAAACTAAGGCCTATATCAACATTAATGCCTAGATCTTTTTCATTATTTTTCTCAACAATATCATTATAAAGAAAATATTGACTTTTTTGTTTTGTTTTCCAAAATGAATAATACTGCACTTTGATGTGTTAAATTTAAGATTCCATTTCATAGACCAAGTTTCCAGCAAATTAATATCTTTTTGAATATTTTCTGATTCTTCATCTGTCCTGCATTGCATTGCATTACCTGTTTGCATTCTTGCAATCATCTGCATATTTTATGATTTTACTTTGAATATCTTTTGACAAGTCTGAAGTGTCCTTTAGTGTTATGTTTTTTGTTATAGTGTGTTTTACTGTAAAATTATAGATAAGTTCTAGTTAGGCTTGACCTAATTTTACTTTGTATATCTTTCTTCATATATTAGTCTTGCTGCTTTAATGTTGTAAGTTAATTGTTTTATTGCTTAAGTATAATTGTAGAGGTGTTTCCTGAGATTAAATTTCAAATCTAGCCTTTCATAGAAATTATGTGGACAACCATTTTGAAAATAGGTACTATAAGTCACCCCTCAAAATTGTTTCATGGACTACACAGGGATGTAATAGTCCCATCTAAAGGTCTAAAGTTCTGACTTACTTAAATAATTTAAAAACAGATATTGCCCTTTTACAAGAAACACATTTAACAGTAGAGGAAACTGCTAAACTTGAAAGCTCTTTGGTTGGTACAGTGCATGGCTGTTCGTTTAACTTGAAGAGTAAGGGTGTTTGTATTTTATTCCACAAAAACTTGAATGCTGTGATACAGTCCACTGTTTCAGATACAGAGAGCAGATTTACTATGGCAAATGTTAAAATAGAAGACAGAATACTATCTTTGGTAAACTTAAATGCCCCAAATATTAATAAGGATGTGCTATTTACCAATGTAGCTGAAAAAATGTACAAAAATGCCACTGGAGAAATCATATTAACTGGGAATATGAACGCTGTTTTGGATGTGTTCGCTGACAGTACATATTCACAATCGCTTGCTCATTCTGTCTCCTCAAAGTCCTTAAATATCCTCTGTGATGAGTTTGATCTAATTGACACATGGAGAATTATGAATCCTAAGGGGAAAGATTATACCTTTATATCCTATACACATGGCTCTTATAGTAGATTAGATTATATATTCATTGCAAAATCCCTGCTACAGGGCCTTTCACAAGTCATGTTGGTAACATTGTTTTGTCTGATCATACGCTGTGTCTATTAATTTACTAGTAGATTCTAAGTTGCCTTCAGAAAGAAGCTGGAAGTTCAACAGTAGTTTGCACAATTCGCCAGACTTTCTGGGTTGGTTACAGAAGGAAATTAAATTGTTTTTTCAGCTTAATGATAATGGGCAAGTTTCGACCTCAGTTTTATGGGACTCTTTTAAGGCTTACATCAGAGGACATATACAGTAATTTCCTATTTGTCTTATAGGAGGAAACTAAGGGAAGAGAAACTGAACACATTAGAATCTGAAAGGAGAAAGCATTTCTTTCCTTGGCCCCTAAAAGCCTTAAACTTTATGAGGAGGTTATTTATATCAAATATGAAATTAATACAATATATAATCAAAAATCAGAATATGCTTTGTTTAGACTCAATCAAACTTATTGGGAAGCGGGAGAAGTACAAGGAAAATTACTGACTCACAGGCTTAAAAAGCTAACAGAAGCTAAGTTAGTAGCCTCAGTAAAACAAAAGAATGGCATTCAGGTTCACAGATCTGAGCAGATCCTGGAAACCTTTAAAAATGTTTACTCTAACCTGTACAAATCTGAAGAGCAGTTTAATCAGGAGGATTTCAATCAGTTTCTGGGAGACATTACGATACCTGCTATATCAGAACAGGACAAATCTAAGTTAGATAGGCACATTACCCTGGAGGAAATCCCAAATCCTTTCCAGATGCTATAGCCCCTGGCCCAGATGGTTTTACAAGTGAATTTTACAAAGCCACAATACAATTAACTGCTCCAGCTTTACTTAGAGTTTTTTGCAGCTCTAATAAAGCAAGCTTTCTGCCTCCTTCCATGAGAGAGGCTGCTATTGTTGTCATCCCAAAAAAGACAGGGATCCAACTCTTTGTGGTAACTATAGACCTATATTGTTCATTAATGTTGTTGGCAAAATTCTTATTAAAATAATGGCTAATAGATTAAATTCAGTTATCCAGAGCTTGATGCATCTGGACCAAGTAGGTTTTGTGTGTGGTCGCTGCAGCTCAGATCTCTTCCGCAAAATTCTACACATAATACATGAGGCAAGGCATAATCCATACTCACTAGTGCTTCTACCATTAGATGCTGATAAAACCTTCAGTAGGATAGAATGGAAGTATTTAATGAAGATCCTGGAGAAATATAACCTAGGTAGTTATTTTCGCAAGTGGGCGCAGATTTTTTACTCTGAAGCATATGCATCAATTGAGAGTAATGGTATATCTTCCAACAAATTCCAAATACATAGAGGTACACAGCAAGGGTGTCCTCTATCTTCAGTTTTATTTCTATTAGCCATGGAACTGCTCCTTATTAAACTCCACTCCTCCAATATAATATCAGGTGTTAAAATAGGGAAGGAACAGAAGATCTTAGCGTATGAGGATGATATCCTTCTCTCAATAACTAACCCTCTGTGCTCCATTCCTAAAATCTTAGCCATTGTTCAGGAATTTGCCTCTTTTTCAGGCTTTAAGATAAACTGTGAGAAGTCTGAAGCTCTACCACTGACTACGGCTGTTGATAGCTCTATACTTAAATTACATAATATTAAGATTTCAACTCATAATATAAAAATGTTTGGGCATACTCATTCATTGTAATATTTCCTAAATAGTTTTCTAAAACTTTAAGTTAATCCTGGAAAGGATGTCAGTTGATTTTAATAGATGGGGTAAAATATGCCTGTCTTTTTGGGGTAAAATCCAAAGCTTTTAACCTGATGCTAGTGCCAATTGTATACTACTTCCTACAACATTTACCTTTTCAAATCCCCAGAATTTACTTTAGTAAAATTTAAAAATTGATTAAGAAATTTCTAAAGGACAATAAACCCCCAAGGGTTTCTTTAATCAAACTCCAACAGCAAAGGGTAAAAGGTGGATTTGGCTTACCAAACTTTAAACTAAGATACGATGGGCCAGATATTCAAAACTTTGCCCTGGGGCTAAATTAGCACTGCCCAGCAGGCAAACTTAGCCCAGAGCACAAAGCAAGCTATATTTAAAAGGAATAGCCTAGGGCAAACAGCTTCTGAATATAGCATGGGAATGAGGCCAGGAAAACTAGGCTGGGAGTGCAGGGCAAACGTAGCCCTGGAATAAGACAGCTCTGAATATAGTAACCAGGAAGTGCAAACCACAACAGCAACACAGTGCACAGTGACCTGAAGGTAGGTAGAGGTGAACTATGTGGCCAATGTGTGTGCCAGCAAATGTGTGGACCCAGTACAGCTGCAGGCAGCAGCAGATGTGAAAGAACAATGTTCAAAACTGTGTACTATTCCCCAAACTGTTAGTGCTGTGCTAACACATTTGCACAGCTTTAGTGCAGAGATAAGCCATTTACCCGGTGCAAACATGTTTGCCCATTGCTAAACTTTGCCATATTCAAAGTGACATGCAAATGAGCCTACTTGGATAGTCTTTGGGCAAACATCCAGATTAGCATCTCATTATGCCCCGATTTGCATGCAGTTTGCCCAGCGTTACTGCAGGGTCCCACAGCTCCACCTGTAGGTCAGTCTGGAAGTAAAGTGGCTGGCCAGGTCTGGTCACAGCTCCACCTGTAGGTCAGTCTGATAGTGCATGATGGTAGCTTCAGGCTACATGTATGCAGTACAGCATAACAGTGTGTACCCCAGGGGACAACACAGCACAGACACAGGCGGTTGTGGTGATACATGCAACTGTCACACTGTAGGTCATGCTACAGTGCACAGCAGACACCACAGCAGCAAGGGGGCCAGTAGTGTGAGGGACACAGCAATGTCTATGGTGTGTAGGGTAGTGATGACCACTGCACTGTACACAGTGACAAGCCCACCTTGCAGATGTGTATTGCCAGTGGAAAGTACTGTCACACTGTTGTGTGACCCACAAATGTTGCACCTCTGGCATGGGATGCTTATAATGACACAGACATGGCCAGCTGTGTGTGCTGTGGTGTTTGTACAGCTGTGAGGTATGTGACTGGGGGGGCATGTATGATCGGGCAGGGACACTGGTATTAGAGTATTCCCAGTTCTGGGCCATGTGCACTGCATGCTGTGTCCCAGCCTTGTGGCCACACCCATCTGTGGTGAGATCTGGCCACCTGTACACCCTCCCCATAACACCCACCATGCCCACAGTGCTGCATGTGTGTGCTGGCATCTGTTGGTCACCACAGACATATAGTCTGTAGGTGTGTGCTGTATGACTACTCTACCATGGTGGCCCCCGAGGGCAGGTCACCACATACTGCCTGGCATGGCTGGGACTGGAGGCAGCAGTTGGCATCATTGTGGTGCCATTAGTTATCAGCATGTTTCCTCCATGTCTGGCTTTTTCTCTGTGTCATATTCATATGTTAGGGTTTCACAGGGCCACAATAATGCCGCACAAAGCCACAGTGTTGCACAAAGCTATTTGCCCAGAGTTAAGACCAGCTTTTCCTGTACAGTAATCTGTACCACACAAAGGGTCGTGCTAAGTCATGCAAAACACCTTAGTGTGGCACTAGTTGCTTAATATCTCATAGCGCATGTATTCATGTTCAGTTTGCCCCTTGCATATATTATGGTTTTCCCAGCACTAATACAGTTTGCGTATGCTATTTAGCCTTTTTAATATAGCAGACCCGTGCTAATCCCATGCTAAACCCATGCAAACGGTTTCCGCACCGCGCAAAGCTTTGAATATCTGGGCCAATTCCTTTGTCGCAGCGCAATGTATTACATCTTTGTGGCTAAATGAAAAACAGGATACTCTGGGGTGGGTTTAGGTAGATCAAAGTCTGTTAAGGGAAATCATTCAAAAACAGGTTTGTTCTTGGATGAAACAAAAAGCTTTGCTTCCAACCCTGTTCTCAAACAAGTTTATAGTTCTTGGAATTCAGTTGCCTCATCATTAAGCTGGTCTCCTAAGCATCTCCACATTGTCGCCTTTGGGGGAACCCCTTAATTAAGGTTGAAGGAAAAAGCATAACATTGTCAAACTGGAAAACAGCTGGAATAGTATTTTTCAGAAGAGCCACTGGACTCCAGTAAGACAATGCTAATGTCCTTTACACAGATTTCTTCAAAATACAAACTTTCTAGGACAGAGTTCTATAAATACTTACAACTCAGAGAGGTCCTAGACAGGAATGGCTCATTTGGCCTCCAGGTCCATTATCTGGATAAAATTTGTTTGTCTAATAGTGGTCATAAAAAAATATACTCTTTATTGCTTGATTCTCATTCTGATTAGAATCCATTACTTATAGATAGGTGGCGACAAGAACTAAATATTAATATTTAATCTGAAGATTGGCAGTCAATATGGAATTGACCTTAAAGGCTTGTAGAGAAGCTAAGGATAGACTTACACAGTTTAAAATTATCCACAGATGGTACTATACTCCTAGTAAGATGTTTAAACGTGGCCATGCCTCTTCAGATATAGGCTGAAGATGTTTAAAAGAGGCAGGCTTCCTTTCTCATATTTTATGGTTTTGTTCTTGCATTAGACCTTTTGGGGCAAATGTTATATCTTTATGTAATGAAGTCCTAGGTTCCTCATTTCACTGTGCAGCTAGTTTTGCAATCCTTGGAATCTGTTTGGATCTTTTGGATTTATCAACAAGTCAAAAACTTTGGCTGACTGCGACTTTTATAACAGCAAAGAATGTTATTCTTGGGCATTGGAATAACCAAGAAAACCCTTCAGTCAAAAAATGGCTACAAGACTTGAGTTTAAGAGACAGTTATGAAAGAACTGCCTATAGGAAATTACAAAGACTGGATAAGTTCTTAGATGTATGGGAACCATATATAAATTGGCCCCTTTCTAAATCCTAATAACTAATTTACTTATATTATTAGGCATTAAGAAATATTCAGTTTTGTAGGCTTAGGAAACACCCTACTTTGGTATATGAATCGCATTATCTTATTTAATTAAGGCATTTCATATGATGTTTTCTTTATATTGGCATTGTATTTCTTTGATTTCTTTTTTTCTTATTGTTTATGTGTATTTAAATGTTTGAAAATTCAATAAACCTTGAATAAAAAAAAAGAGAGACCTGGCTGTGAGGTGTATTAGCATGGCCCTAATCAGGTGGCACAGGGTCGAGGTTTGTTGAGATGGTCCTGATCAGATAGCTCTGGCTATGAAGTATTCTAGGGAGGCCCTAGTCATATGGCCCTAGGTGTGTTGTTTATTTGGTGGCCCCATCCAATGGCCCTGGACTGGAGGTTTGCTGGATGGTTTTAGTCTAAGAGTCCTGTGTGCGAGGTTTGTTACAATGGTTCCAGTCAGATGAAACTCAGTGTGAGGTTTGTTGTGGTGACTCTAGTGGGATAGTCCCAGGTGTGTGATTTGTTGGGGTGGCCCTAGTCAGTTGGCCCTATACATATGGTTTGTTGGGATGGCCCTAGTCAGATGACCCTGTGTCTGAGGTTTGTTGCAGTGGCCACTGTAAGATGGCCATGTAGGTTTATTGGGTTGGCTCCAGTCAGGGGGCCCTGTACCCGAAGTTTTTTTGGGGGGGGCCCCAGTCAGAGAGGGTTCTGTGTGTAAGATTTGAAAATACAGCCCCATTTAGTAGGTCCTGTATCTAAAGTTTACTGGGGTGGTCCTAGTCAGATGACCTCTGCCTGAGGATTGTTGGGGTGATCCCAGTCAGATGGTCCAGGGTGTAAAGTTTGTAGGGTTGGTCCCAGTTAGTGTCCCTGTACCTGAGGTTTGTCAGGGTAGTGCTATCCAGTTGCCCCTTTGTGTGAGGTTTATGCAAGGGTTGGGTCCGATTCAGATTACCCTGGGTTTGGGGTCTGTTGTGGCCTCCTTGTTCAGATAATCTTTGGCCAGAGGTAGTTGGAAAATGCCCACTATGAGACTGACCTGGGTTAAGGTGTCTTGGCATAATCCCTTTCAGATGACACTTTATCTAAAGTTTGCTGAAGTGTGCTCTTCTCAGAGAGTGTAAAGTGTGTTAAAACTGTCCCTAGCCAGATTTATTTATTGAATTTTGTTAACCAGGTGGACCTGCTGAGAGTAAAAGTCCCTTTTTTAGGGGTGACCTGAGATTAATTACATAGAAACATTTTAGACTATACAGAGTCAAAAAATCTTACAATACAAGCATTAACAATATTCACAAGGGTATGAGAGCTAGCAGAACAATGTAAAACATTTAAAAAAATTAAGCGAAAAGAAATAGAAACAAAAAAATTGAGACAAGCTGCTGTTTGAGCAGCAGTGAGCTAACAGTCAGTCAGTAAGTAGCTGAGCAATGGTTTTTACATTTATCTTAGGTTGCTTAAATATATATTAAACTGTTCTGAAAACATCCCCTGAAGATGTCTATGTGGCAGCACACCCTCATGCTCTCCCTGCTTAAATGTCACATAACAGCTGAGCAGAGGACTGGGGCCTGTGGACTTGGAGATGGAAGGGATCGACTGGCTATTGGTTTGGCCTGATTTAAGTTCCCTTCCCTCCTGAACAGGACCTTCTGCAAAATGATTATTTTGGCTTTAAATGATTACCATGGCACTAAAGTAATGGGCTATAAAACCCAAACAGCAATATGAATACTCTTAGAAATTTGCTTTATAGAAGGGCACACTGATGTTGGAAGCAGCGTACAAATAAATCACAAGGTGCATCAGGCAGATAATACTGCTCTTAGATGTAAGCAGTGAACAATCCCAACAGGAGCGTATGAGTATATGTGTGGAGGGGGGGCACCAAAGCAAAACAATGCAGAAGCAACCAATCGGGGATGTGTGTGTGGAAGCAGTCACTGGGTATGATATCAGGAACAGTTGTTCGGGGGAGAAATAAAGTCACAAAGAAGAGATGCAAAGGAAGAAGGCGGAAGAGGCAGAGTGGATAGATGGGGGAGAGAGGACTGTAGTTTAGGGCTGGCAGTAGATTTCCTGTGGGGTATAGAGAAGAAATGGGAAACAGTGCTAGTGAGAGGGTAGGAACTAGTAGGGTGGGGAGAGGAGAGAGGAGAGAGGAGAGAGGAAATGTAGGGAAGAAGGGAGCCAGACCAGAATTTGGATATAAAGGAGACCCATTGGTGGCTGGAAGCAACGTACTATAATTAAAATTGTTACACAGTACTTACTGTTCAATGCAGTGGGCAGCTGTCACAACCCAGTTAGCTGCTATGAGGGACCCTCCACATATATGTCCGCCATTCTGACGTAAGCTGATTTGCCATGGCCACGCCCCCTGTTGTGAATCAGTCCCACCCACAATCCGGCTATTAAACTGCGGCCTTCCACACACTGAAAAACAGTAAACATGACATTGACTGTAGAAACCCTCAAAATACAGAAGTCTGTCACTAAGAAAAGAGGAACTCCTTAACAATGCCTTGTTCTGTTTGCATATCGTATATGGTTGTTGGACAACTTATGTATGCAAATTTATATGACAGGTGCAAAAATAAATTGGTCAAGGTAAATGTATTTTGGGCTAACATGAGCAAACCAGAATCACAGTCATTGAAATGTGATGTCAGAAAAGGGCCCTTTTGACGCATTGAGTCTGCCTTAAATAAATAAAATAAAACAAATGAAGTTGCTCACTGAGCATGCTCAGAAGTGTATCTTCCCCATTTTGTAAAAAACAGAAACAAAGCGCTGCACCAGCATGTGGTCTAAAAGCAAAACAAAATGGTTATGTTAAATGCACGCTGAAAATAGAAAATAGAGTAAAAAAATCAACGTTTCGACCTTAGGTCTTCTTCAGGAAATATCTAAAAGAGAAAAAAAACAAAGTTTGTGTCCCATTTTGGTCACACTGCGCATGCTCAGAACTTTATCTTACACATTTTGGCTACACTGAGCATGCTCAGAAATGTATTCTTACAGGTGAAATGTCATTTATTTTTGATTGAGTGGAAGCTGATTTGCTGTTTGCTCTGATGCTGAGCCATTGAACAGAGAGGCACAGTTTACTTGCTGTACCTTTTCCGTTTTGTACATTTTACCATTTCTATCATAAAACCACCTTAACTCCTTTTGTGTAGATTGTGTATGAAATGGCATGACTTAAGGTATCATTCATACCTTCATCTAAGGGTATTAGCGTATTGCTATCTCACTCATAACTTTGCCACTTGTGAGATACCTACAGATTAATACCGTCTCATGAAGATAAAAATGATATCTTAAGTTGGATATTGTGTCATAGCACTTATTTATGTATTTTGTTTTTGTTTAGCAGGTTAGTGCAGTAGACAATCAAATACCTATTTTATTTTTCAGGCACAGCCTGGAAGTTTACCAAAAAATGGCAACAAAGTATCACAATATACAACAAGCATTTGTCAATGCCGAATGTTGCTTGCTTGTATGTGCTGTTTAGGTATTTGGAAGTGATAGTTCCATGCCTTCCTCCCAAGACATCCATTGTGTCTTTCCATTCAGTATTCAGAAAAGAGTGGGAGGGGCAAGGGCCACAGCAATACAGCATTTGCCAAGGGGGTGAAAAGGTGGACAATAGTCCGTTCAAAGGCAAAAGAGTCCTGCAGGAGCTCACTAAATTGAAGGTGGACAAAGCGATGGAACCAGATGGCATACGTCCAAGGATATTAAGAGAACTGTGAAAGAAGATAGCAGTACCTCTGACAGCCATGTTCACTGAGTCATTCAACACGAGTGAATTGGAGGAGGGCACATGTGATCTCTCTACACAAGTCCGGCAGCAGGGAGGAGGCAGGGAACAATAGGCCATTCAGCCTCACATCAGTAGTGGGGGAGATCATGGAGACACTGCTTAAAGAAAGGATAGTGGGGCATCTAGAAGCCATCAGAGCCCAGGTCCATAGACAACATGGATTCACAGTGGGGACATCATGTCAGACAAATCTGGCTGATTTCTTTGACTGGGTGACAAAGGAAGTGAATCAGGGTGGGGCAGTGGACAAGCACCTGTGATTTCAGCAAAGCCTTTGACATCATCCCATATAGGAGGCTGATAAACTAGCTGGGTAGGCTGGGCATGGGGGAAAGGGTGGTAAACTGGGTTAGAAATTGGCTAACAGACAGGAGGCAGAGAGTGGTGGTAAATGGGGTGCAGTCTAGGGAGAGGGGGTGACCAGTGGGGTGCTACAGGGATTGGTCCTGGGGCCAGTCCTGTTCAATGTCTTTATTAGTAACATTGCAGAACGTCTGAAGGGAATTTTTTCACCAAATTTTCAACATAGCCATTTTAAGACCTCTGCTCATGAACAGTGTCACTGTGATTTTTAATCTGTCCCAAACATTGATTGCGACACCAAATGCATACATTGTGCGCTACATGCACAGAAACACATTTTGAGCAATATGTGAAAAATGGCAGCTGTACTGCTCATAAGGAGGTGGTAAATGGCAATGTTGAAAATCTGGAGTGCAAATATGAAAAATTTGCTAACTTATGAACATGCTGAGGAACGGGCGCAATGCACGCTTGTAAAACAGTCATTTTAAGGAATTTTTCACCAAATTCTCAAAATAGCCATTTTAAGACCTCCGCTCATGGACAGTGTAACTGTGATTTTCTTAATATGTCCCATACATTGATTTCGCACACCGACTGCGCCATTGTGCGCTACATGCGTGGAAACACATTTTGGGCATGATGTGAAAAATGAAAGCTGTACTACCCATAAGGAGGTGTGGTAAAATGGCAATGTTGAACATCTGCAAACTTATGTGAGTGCATAGGATCAGCGCAACAAATGCTCATAAAACAGTAATTTTTGGGAATTTTTTTCACCAAATTTTCAACATAGCCATTTTAAGACCTCTGCTCATGAACAGTGTCACTGTGATTTTTTTAATCTGTCCCAAACATTGATACATACATGGAAAGACATTTTGGGTGATGTGAAAAATGATAGCTGTACTGCTCATAAGGAGGTGTGGTAAAATGGCAATGTTGAAAATCTGGAGTGGCCAGCCCGGTGACGTAGAGGGCTGAGGCACTGGCGCCTTACCTCAAACCACACCGGTGACCCAGGTTTGGGAACGGACTCGGGTCGCTGGGGGTCGGCAGGGAAAGGGAGATGATTGAGCATCCTAAGGACTGCTCTTCTCCCCGGGGGTTGGTTAGGGCCATGCCTCGCTCTTTACTGGCCCCACAGTGGAGACCGGAGGCAGTACAAGAAGCAGCGCAACAGGGGAACTCCTGAAAAAAAGTGGAAAAATGGCGTCCGAGTGACCGGATGACAGCCGTCTGGATCCCCCACCTCCATGGAACCCCCGAAGAGCCAGGGAAATACTAATCCCAGCAGCATCAGAGCCAAGAGCAAGAATGCCTGAAGGCAATTTCCCTCCGGAAGGAGGGGACCCGTCCGACGAAGAGTTACGTCAGGCTACCCTGGTCGGCTGCGATCTGGAATCGGTGGAAGCTTGCATCGGGGAGGGTTCGGAATGGAGATAATGGGGTTATCCTGGTTGAAGGCCTGAAGAGAGGCCACTCGGATGCAGGGGCTGATAAAAATAAATAGTGCAAAAAAAAGAAAATCTGGAGTGAAAAATATTAAAATTTGTGAACTTTACGAGCGTGCATAGGAACTGTGCAACGCACACTCGTAAAACAGTCATTTTTAGGAATTTTTTCACCAAATTTTCAACATAGCCATTTTAAGACCTCTACTCAGGAACAGTGTCACTGTGATTTTCTTAATACATCCCATACATTAATTTCACACACCGACTGTGCCACTGTGCGCTACATGCGTGGAAACACATTTTGGGCGCAATGTGACAAATGACAGCTGTACTGCTCATAAGGAGGTGTGGTAAAATGGCAATGTTGAAAATCTGAGTGCAAACATTGAAAATTTGTGAACTTACTAGCTGCAAGGAGAGAACGCTAACACACACCAGAAATACAGTTTATTTCTTGGAATTTTTACCAAATTTGCAACATAGGTTTTTTGAGAGTTCCACCATGAACATTGGCACTGTTTATTTCATTAATCAGTCCTGAAAGGTGATTTTGTGCAGTGACCGTGAAATCACCCATTGCCTGATTAATGCCATGACAATGACAGAATTCATGAGGAGGGTCCCAAAAACCTCATGTTGAAAATGTGGTGCCAAAATTCCAAAAAATGCCTGAGATATGCAGCAAAGTTGAAAAACCCCTATCTATCCCATTATACAGCTTACCGGCATTTCCTTAGTTCGTGGTCGGCTTTGAAGAGTGCAGACGTGTTCCTGGTCCACCGCAGATCGTCGCTCCGAGGTCTGGAGGTAGGTATGGGGTGGGGGTGGGGGTGTGGGGAGGCACAGTGTGCAGTGGGTGGGTGTGGGTTGTGGGAGGGGGCAGGGAGAAGTGCCGAGGGATAGTTTTTTATTTGCAGGTTTATTTTTACTAAGACGATGAGGGACGTTTGTGGCAGCTAAAAGGCTGTTTGGGGAGGCTGGAGCCGACGGGGGATTGGGCACCCCCGTCGGCTATAACACATTTTGCCACACTGGGGTGAGCTCCCAGCGTGGCACCTGGATGCTTTTGGGGGGGCGTGGAGCCAACGGGGGATTGGGCACCCCCCATCAGCCATAACAAGCCTGGAAAGCTTTGGAAGGGGTGTGCAGCCTTGGAGCCGACGGGGGATTGGGCACCCCCGTCAGCTATGACAGTTTTTGCCACGCTGGGTTGGGCTCCCAGCATGACACCTGGACAACTTTTGTGTGTGGGAGGGGGAGGTGTGGAGCCGACGGGGATTGAGCACCCCCGTCGGCTGTACAGTGTGTGCATGGGGGAAAATAGGGAGCACATCAGCATGCAATATGCGTGCTTGCGTGTGTGAGGGGGAGAGCTCTGCTCACTGAAGTGGAGCTCTCCCTTTCAACTGTATGCCACTGCATTTTCAGCTTGTCATAGACAGCTGCAGTAGTGATTGGCAAACTGCGACCATGCCTGCAAACACACTGACTGAATTGGAAAAGAGGATGCCACACCTCCAAAAACTCGGATGATGGCACTATGTTTCTTGCACATGCATGCAAGCAACATTATGAGTACAAAAAGATAAGTACAGTCAATACACGGCAGTTGAACAGTCACAAACAGCATCAAGAATGACATAAATAATATATAATATATATGTTTCACAAGGGTCACATGTATACATTGATAAAGATGTTTTTATGACACACAAGGGTCACATGTATACGTTGACAAAGACGTCTTTATGACACACAAGGATTACATGTATACAATGATAAAGATGTCTTTATGACACAGAAGGGTCCCATGTATACATTGATACAAATGTCTTTATGACACACAAGGGTCGCATGTATACATTAATAAAAACATCTCTATGACACGCAAGGGTTGCATGTATACATTGATAAAGACGTCTTTATGACACATGAGTTATCTGCAAGACAGTGTCAACAAAACCTGAGGGCAAGAGCAGTTAGCTGTCTGAAGCAGACATCCACGATACCTGCTGTGAAGCGAAGCAACAGAGGGGCGTTGATGAAGTTCAGAAGGGATTGTGCTCTATAACCTTGACGTGGCATTAACAAATGAAGTTACACCGATCTTCATGCTAAGTTTTGGGACAGACAAGAGGGAATGGTCACCAGATCTCAGAGGGTATGAACTATGGGCAGGCTTAAGGAGTGACGCCAGGGCTAAGGGCAGAACATTGTGCAAAGTATTATAAATTACACCACCCAAGGGTGTAGTCACCTAAAGATGATGGGGGTAGCCAACCAAACCTGGCATACAGGGAGCAATGATGGGTAAGTCAGTGGAATGCCAATGCAAATTGGCAAATATTATTGTAAGTGCCATCCCCCCCAATGAAGGGCAGATTTGGAAACAGCTGAGAACATATAGACCCCATGGAGGAGTTTGGGGAGTAGCAACCCATGGGCAATGACTAGACAAGCTTGTGGGGTAAGATTATGACTGACCTCATATGAGGCACCCAGCATGGAATTAAACATCACATGAGGCGAGAAGTCAAGTGAGGGGTCATGGGTGACAACAAAGTAGGTGAAGGTGGGGACTAAAGCTTGTATCTCTTATATAGACTCTGAGGTATTTCTACATTCTTCAAGAGTGCCACAGAGTGTGCCCTGTTTGTAAGAAGACTGAAAACTGCAAGTGGGCATTTCTGCCACCCTAAGGATGCAAAAGTTGAAACTCCTGAAGCCTATAAAGATGCACAGGCATCCGTATCAATATTGTATAAATCCTGTGACTTGTAAGTCAGTAAAACATATCCATTTAACCCATCCCTGGGAGGCACCTGGAAACAGGCGGTCACAGCTCTATGTGTCTTTTCTGTTCAGAAAATCCTCCCCCCAAACCCCCCTCATAAAAACATAAATAAATAAACAAACAGAATAATCATAAATGTCAAAATAAAGAAAGCAAATTCCCACACAAGGCAGGTGGAGGGAACATTGGGAGATGCTAAGGTGTGAAAATCAAAGAAGAAAAGAATGAAAGGCAAAAAAAACACACTCAAAGCTAACAGGAAGTTTTCAAAAATGCAAAATACTGCCATGTATCACTTAGTAGCATATTTTATTATAGAGTGCAGAACATGTGCAAACAGTGTATTTACTTACAGACCAAAAGCAGCTAAGCATGGGTGCACACGCATCATGTCATCACACCTGACATTTCGCCCTTCTACAGATGTTACTGGGTGAAATGTCAAAAACCTCACTTTAGCCTTGGGTGCATTTTTTGCCTCTCATTCATAAATGCCCAAACAATATTTCAAAGAACTGAAAAAAAATTCCCCCCTTCCCCCAATGAAAAAGAACAATTCATGTTTTTCCGAATTTGCACAGTAAGATCTCTTGAGGTTTCAGTTAGTCCTCAGACACAGGTACATCTTAACTCTGACAGGTGGAATTTGAGCCGATGATTTATTATGATTATTTCAAAGGCTATGTCTGCAGTTCAATGGGTGGGAGCAACCAGCCATGCCCCCAGTCCTCCAGCCTCACTCTGAAGCACTGTTTCTTTGCTGCATCTGGAAGCTCTGCCCCCCAACTCCCAGTATTAGTGTCCTGCTTCTCTTTGTGCTTTTGGGCTTTCTCTTGGTTTGTGCCTCCACCGGCTTTCTAGGTCATTATTTTGCTTTTTACCTTCCTGACTGCAATTTGTGCTTCTCTTGACTATTCCTGCTGCATTCTTGTTCCCATGCACCTTTTGTTTCTTTTTTGTTGTTGTTGTGTGCTTCTCACTCTCCCACTAACCTGCCTTTGTTGTGTTTTGTTTGACTTGTGCTATTTCAGGTTCCCATGTTTGTTGGTTTTTCATTGCCACTGGCAATCTCCCAGTTCAACTACAATACTTAAATGTTTACACCTGGCTGCTAGCTACGTAGGCACTCCCGTTTGTGGTCTGGTGGTTTAATTAGTGCTCCATTCAGCAGCATGCTGCTTCCTAATTCTCAGTTCCCATATGCTCCTTTTATTCCCTAGCAGTTTCCTTTGTTGTTCTCTACTGCTTCAACCTACCTGGCCTGCTGTGCTTCAGCAACTAGCACTGACCTCCCTTATGGAACTGGTTGGCAAGTGTTCACCATTCCAACCAAGCACATATCATTCAGTCTCATACAGTGTCTTAGTTGTCATTTGATGTCTCAGTCATTCAGCCTTACCTGTGCTTTGTTTTTACTTTGTACTCAAGACCATCAGGCTTTGCCAGTGACCTCCCACTACCACTGCACTCAGATGCATTGCAGCCACTACCATATTATGGCTTCCAGGGCTCCCTGCCCTTTATGCCAACAGTCTCGCTATGCTCTCTTTAAGTCTGGATCTTGAAAGTGGGTCCCTCGAGGTGGTGTTCTTCTCTTTCTGCCCTTCAGGTGAGACTGTTTTGTGCTCCAGGGGAAGTTTTGACCATGCAGATCAACTCAGCGACACCTCTTGATGTGGCGTTTAAGACTTCAGCTGCTGAGGGGGGGGAGCCTCTAAACCCATTGGGGCTCCTTTAACTGTGCAGACCATGTTGACAATACCTTTGAAAGCTATCTCCCTCATGGCCGCCTAATGTTCACTTGGTCTCCACCTGCTGCCCTTCCCTTGCCCCTCAAGGGTGAAGATCATACAACTCTGTAAGTCCCGACCCCTCAAGGGCCCAGCTCCAATGCTATACCCCTCAAGGGTTTAGCTTCCTTTCTAGGCTTCTCCTCCATGGAGGATAGGTGAGTGCATTTCAGCAGTTGTTACTCTCCTCCTGCTGCCTTGGGGGGTGGGCCTCCTTCATGGGGAACCTCCTTTTGCCGCAGAGATGAGCTTATGGCATCCCGATGGCTTTCACGTTAGAGGGACAGAATGGAAACCCTTCCTCTGAACATTTTCCCTTGAATTGGGTCTCTAAATTGCAATAGGTGAGCCATCACTAATTTTATCCCAAGCCTGGAGGGAATGCGACCAAGGTCTTGGATCTCCAGAGATTTCCTTCTCATGGTGGGTTTTCCTCTCTTCCATGCTGAAGGTCATAAAAGTTAGGTAGTCTCCACAGGAGGTGGTCCATAGCATAGTACATTTACATTAGTATAGCATTTACCCAGGTAGGTTTCCACTGTGAGATGCAGTTGGATGGCGTCCCTTTTTCCATTCTGCTGTTCCCGCTCTCATTATGGAAGGTATGCCAATTAGTTACTGATTACTGTCAGTCATTGCTCAATTCAGTCTCTATCTGTTGGTAACTTGTGAGGAGGATGCATGGGGGAGGGCACCATCCGTAATGGCGACTCGTTCCCCACTGAATCCCTCACGGCGATGGGAGGGTAGGGTGACCAGATGGGGGGTTGGGCAAAATGGGTGACAGGATGTTGCTATATGTACGTGCCTGGGGGGGGTGAGCATGGCAAGCATGAGCTGGGAGGGGCAGAGGAGCTGTAGGGGGTGGTGTTGCGGTGGGTTGCTGAGCTGCGTCGTGGCGTCAAAGGTTGGTCTGTGGTTGGGGTGAGCGAGGTACTGGGTTCTGGTGCTGGTACGATTTTATTATGCCCGCCCTGAACTTTTTAATTTTACATGTTTTACCCCCGACATGCCCCTGGGGTTAGAATCCTTTGGTAGGGGTGTGAGGCAGGCCCATGTGATGGAGTGGTGTGGGGGCACAGCCCCCAACAAGCTTGATTAAAATGTATGTCCCCAGCGCTGTTTTCCTGTGCTGGGTGTCAGAGTGCTAAAATGTTCTTCAGCACTCTGACTTTATAATAACAGTGATCGCCTTTAGGCTTTCGCCATTATCACATAGAATACTATCTGTTATAGTCGTTACTAGTTGCTGTCAGTCTGTCCTCACTCGGGCTTTGTGTTCACAACTTGCTGTGCAGTATTCTTTGGGCCCCTTCCTAAGGTACCTTTAACCTAAAGGAGTTATGTTCCCATGGCACCTCTAGGGGTGGATCCCGCTACAAGAGACTTTCCTTGCCTTCAAGGTACCCTGAAAGGGT
This sequence comes from Neoceratodus forsteri, assembly GCA_016271365.2. Taxonomy (NCBI): domain Eukaryota; kingdom Metazoa; phylum Chordata; order Ceratodontiformes; family Ceratodontidae; genus Neoceratodus; species Neoceratodus forsteri. The sequence continues at coordinate 322,907,386 of JADMNL010000026.1, forward strand.
AGTAGTGTCCCATGGAAAGTGAGTACAAATGGCCAAAGTATCCACGTATGACAACACATTCATTCAAATACCTTCAGATAATCAAGGTTGCAAAAGCATAACTCCTTACCAAGTTGCATACACCCATTGAATTAAGAGGGTATGCATGCAGTTTAATGGGTGGGAGCAACCAGCCACGCCTTCTGCCTGAGATATTTAAGCCAGCTTCCTCTAGCCTCATTCAGAAGCACTGTTTCTTTTCCCCAACATCCTCCCCTCTTCCAGTGGCACACCTCTCTCCTTGAGACTACTTCTCAAGGTACCTCTAGCCTAAAGAAATTATGTTTCTGTGGCACCTCTAGGGGGCATATCCCTCCTTAAGAGGGTTCCTTTACCTTCACGGTACCCTGACAGTGTGGTAGTTCCCCATGGGACAGAGAGTGCGAGTGGCCAAAGTATCCACGAATGATAGTCAACAACACATTCATTCAAATACCTTCAAATAACTAGCAAAGTTGCACAAGCACAACTCCTCACTAAGCCTTCATGGTACCCTGAGAGGGTAGTAGTTCTGCATGACACAAAGTGGACAAATGGCCAAAGTATCCACTTATGACAGTCAACAACACATTCATTCAAATACCTTCAGATAATCAAGGTTGCAAAAGCATAACTCTTTGCCAAGTTGCATACACCCATTCAATTCAAAGGGTATGCCTGCAGTTCAATGGGTGGGAGCAACCAGCCATGCCCCCTGCCTGAGATATTTAAGCCAGCTTCCTCTAGCCTCACTCAGAAGCATTGTGTTTTTGCCCCGCCATCCTCCCCTTCTCCAGTGGCACACCTCTCTCCTTGAGGCTCCTTCCTAAGGTATCTCTAGCCTAAAGGAATTATGTTCCCACAGCACCTCTAGGGGTGGAACCCTCCTGAAGATGGTTCCTTTACCTTCATGGTACCCTGACAGTGTGATGGTTCCCCATGGGACAGAGAGTGCAAATGACCAAAGTATCCATGTCTGATGGGCAATGACACATTTATTCAAATACCTTCAGATAAACAGTATAGTTGCACAAGCAAAACTCCTCACTAAGTTGCATAAGCCCATTGAATTATAAAATGGGTGCCAAACATACTACCATTGTGATTGGTCAAAACAGGTCATGTGCAGTGAACTTGTGGGAGCACAATATACAGCCAGCGACTTTTTCCGCACATGAGGAACTTTTTGTGTTTTTTACAAAAAATTACAAACAAGTTCAAACATACCCATTTTATTAAGTGCCATAACACACCTGAGAATTTTATGTTTTACCCTTATAAACCACTCATGGGGGATTGAAACCATACAGCTGTGCCTTGTGGTCCCCACACACCCATACAGTGGGTTTATCAGCACAGAAACCATGCCTCTCTCACGTGTTATTGCTTACATGAGTGTCTTCTGTAAGTCCTTTTGGTGAGAAATTTGCAAAGTCAAGCACCTAATAGACTTCTGAAACCATGTTTATAGGGACTTGGGATGGGGTACCTTTTCTGTATTAGTACTGGTACTGACTAGAAACCCAAAAGATTGTGAAAGGTTCTCGTTTTCTGACTGAAAAGTTAGCATTTTCATAATGTGCTAATTTCATGAGAATTGCTCATTGTACATTTCTAACCCTCACTGTTTGTTGCTAAAAGATTATTTTGTTTCTACGTTCCCCTCTCTTCTGTTCCCTGGCCCCCACCTAACAATGGCTAAGGCTGCAGACCCCCACCTAACATCACTGAGGATGCATTATTTGTCAGGCTCACCAGGAAGACTGGGGTTGTATTTTCTATTTTTCTATGTCTTTAAATACGTCAAGCTCTGCAGGTTGTGGACAGTGAGCAAGAAATTATTACAACTGATTAGAATTAACCTGTTCAGAACTCCAGCAAGCATGTGAAATAGAGCTGTGCGGAATTTTCAAATTCAGTTTAAGATGGAATTCCACAGAATTTCAGAAATTCTGTCTGATTTCTATGGAATTCTACTAGAAACAGAATCCTGAAATTAGAATTGTGTTTAAAACTGTGAATTAGTATTCCAAGGATCCCATAAATCACAGAATAGTAGTCAGCAGTTTCACTAAGTCACAGACTCATTTCCTGCAAATGACGGAGTAATATGGTGCAGATTGTCGAACCTGCAGAATAGTATTCTGTGGTTTACATAGAAATGCTTTCCAGAATTCTGCAAACTTAAGAAACAAATTCCAAAAAACATTTCGGAAGTGGAATTGCCATTCTTTACGAATTCCACTGGTGGCATTGCAAATCCCACACAGTTAGAATGTAAAGGTGTACCACCCCGATGTGGCAGTAATGATCTTGCGGGATAAGGAGCCATATTTTCAAAAGCAGGTGCTGTGCTAGCGGCAGTCCTTGCGTTCTCATTCTGCCGCACCCCAGGTGCCCAAAGTCCAAATGCGGCAATTGCACCTGAGTTTCAAATATCAGATTTCAGATGAGCTCATGGTACTTTGACCTGCTTTATGGGCAGCCTGTGGCTAAGACTGGATGCAAGTTACTACTAGATGCATGTAAGAGGGGTCAGCATTGATGCGTACTTGACCACGGAAATGTGGTCTAGCAGGTGTCCCAGTGATGCAGGGGATGGAAAATCCTGTGTCTTTGTCAAACGTCTGAAGTGGCCAGTCCGGTGGTGTGGAGGGCTAAGGCACCGAAAGCCTTACCTCCTGCCGCACTGGTGACCCATGTTCGGGAATGAACATGGACTGCTGGGGTTCAGTGGGATGGGAGTGGATTCAGCATCCCAGGGACAGCTGTTCTCTCCCAGGGAGAGGTGACGACTGCCAAGGGGTGGAGAACTGGTGGTGGTGCAGACCCGAAGGTGACTTGAAGGGAGGAGCTGTGGGCTGGTTGTGTACACCTCTATGCACATGTGCTGGTGCTTCAGCAAGGGGACTCTGGATATGTTGTCCGAGGGAGACGGCCCTCCCCTTTCCCTTCTGTGTAGTGCAGTCAGTGGGGGATGTATATTCTGAGTTGGAGGAGGTGGCTGCCGGTCTCTGGAGACGGGGACAAGGCTGAAGGGCACCCCATTCATCCTGGGGGAGAAAAACCTTGATGAAAAAAAAAGAATGTCTGGTGCAGCATATCTCTGATGCACTCAGGACTTGCGGCACAAAGTGGATTTTGGAAATTGGGCCCCAGGCCACTTAATGCTACTGTATGCTAACGTACTAAATGTACACACTGTTAGATGGTAAACAAAATAAGATTTGGCAATTGATCCATTGTGGTGTTGTAACTTTATCGGGAGATTATCGTGATATCATAAACCTCAAGAGTGAAGCTCTCAAGGCTTATGATGTCACTGGAATCCTGAGTTGAATTTACAGCAACCGTCACAGATAGATTGCCATATTTTTATTTTTATTTATTTATTAAAATCTCAGATGAATACCTTTGAGCAGAAACTCTTAACATAGGTTCCACGTCATAAGATTACATAGTCAGGTAACAGGTACAATGTCACCGGCAAACAGGCATGTTAAGGTGATTACAATGAGGAAGAACATAAGACAAGCATAAGAACATGTTTTGTCAATGGCATGAGAATAGAAACACTTGGCCACCTGGTTAGGGTGACTGTGTCATGTGTTAAGTACTAAACCTAAGATAGAATATTGTGAAGAAAGCGATGCAGCCTAAGTCGCCTTGTCGTGGATGAGTGAGCGAGTGGTTAAGGGGAGGGATAAGTGTAAAGGGGTGGAGTGATGAAGTGCGTCAAGGAGACGAATAGAAAGGGGGGAATTGATTGGGCAGGGGTGGAAGGAGAGTAAAGTAGATGAGGATAAGTGCTAAGGTGACTGTGGAGCACCAAGTGAGGCAGCAGGATTTTGTTCACTACAATTGCTGACTCGGGCCCAGGGCTAAGATGAGACCCCTTGGAAGCAGTCACAGGAGGTGCAAGTGACAAGTTGGTTCCTAAGGTTGCATTTAAAGGATCCAAGCATGGTTGAAGAGGTTATATCTGTGTGCAGAGTGCTGAGCCAGAGTGGAGTGCTGTAGGCAGTGGCGGCTCTATACCAGGGCCCGCCAGGGCACGTGCCCCAGTAAAAAAATGCTGTGCCGCAGTTGGTGCCCCATATGCTGCAGAGCTTCCCCCATAGTAACAATATATCAGTGCCCTGGCTGCAATCTGCTGTGCCCCAGCTGTGCCCTGGTAACCATGTGTGGCTAGAGCCACTGCTGGCTGTAGGCAAATGCATGTTGACCAAGGGTCATCCTGCAGCGTGGGATTTTGAAGAGCTGGTTTTCAGAGCTTCTGGTATGTCTTTCAATCCGATAAGGAGTAAGAAGGTTTTGAACCCCTGGAGGCATCATGCCTGAGCTAATTTTCCTTGCCAGCAAACAGGTTTGATACTTGAGTCTGCCATTAAATTGCAACCAGCCAGCCTGGAGTGCAGAGCACAGGTGTGTGTAAGGTGCTCAGCAGCAGTGAGACACAGACAGACTTTATTTAACACTGTTTTGATCCAGCGAAGGGCAGTGTCAGTGGCAGAACCATAAACAACTAGGCCATAATCTATGAGCGAAAGGATGGAACTGTTTATGGCCAGATTCAAGGCTTCAGGGGTGAGGATATGCCTGTGCCCATATAGAAACCCAAGACACATGTTGATTGCTTTGGTGACGTTGTCGATGTGGTGGGCATATGACAGGGTGGAGTCTACTGAGATGCCCAGGTATTTGAAGTTTTGTACAGGTTCTAGGGGAGAGCCCTTGGCTCTGGTGATGATGAGGGGGAAGGCCTTGTGTTTACTTTGAGAGCTAAAGAACATCATCGTCCTCGTCTTTTTGTAGTTCATTACTGGCTTATGCTCATGAACCATTTCACAGTGGATGAAAATCCTAGTTGAAGATGTTCCTGAAGGCAATGAGAGTGGAGGTTACTGGTAAACATAACTGCGTCATTGGCATATAAGAGGGTTTGACCATGACAAGATTCTGGAAGTTTGTTAAGAAAGATACTGAACAAAAGTGGTCCAAAGATGGATCCTTGCGGAACACCTGAGCGGACCAGCTTCCTGTCAGAAAGTACATCACCTATTTTTATGTTTGCTTGGGCGCATGTGCAAGAAACATTATATGACAGCTTAGGAGAGAAGTGGGTTGTGGAGGCACGGCAGTGTTACAGCCAAGGGAAGCACTGCATTTAGGGGCTTGGCACTGGTGGACCAATGGAGGTGCAGTGTGCCAATGGCACTGGTCTCCAAAAAGTGCACCAAGTTCAAATGTTTTCGCTGCAGCAATCAGGGGCCACCTCACCATTGCAGCATCAGTTATTGTGCTGCAATGAGGGAGCGACCCGTCACTGCAGGGCAGAACATTAGCTAGCCTAATACTGTTTGTGAACATGGCGGGCGGCTTGCCACCATGTTCACAAACAGTATTAGGCAGCCTCCCATGCCAAGGGGGTGCCCAATCCCCCTCGGCAGCATGTGCCCCACCAAAAGGTCTTTGTTGGCCGACGGGGGCCCTAATCCCTGCTGGCTTCAGTGCTGCAATGTTTAATTTAGCCGATGGGGGTGCCCAATCCCCATTGGCATGATGGTTCTCCCCTCCTCCATTTTCTGGTGTGCCGACAGGGGTGCCCAATCCCTGTCAGCTACAGCTGCCCCACAAAAAAAGAGTCCCTTGACATGCTGGGAGCCCACCCCAGCATGCCAAATGCCCCTGTAAAATGTAAAACCGTCCCGGTTGTCTATTTTTTTGTAAAAGAAAAACGGTCCTCGCAGTCTGACAGACCCCCCAACCTGCACCCACCCACTGTGTACCCTGCCTCCCCACACCCCTTCACCCCATACTTACCTCCGGAGTCCGGCGCGACGATCTTCGGTGGACCGGGAACACGTCTGCACTCTTCAAAGCCGACTGCAAACTGAGGAAATGCTGATAAGCTGTATAATGTAATAACTAGGTTTTTTTCAACTTTGCTGCATATCTCAGGCATTTTTTTGAATTTTGGCACCAAATTCTCATCATGGGGTTTTTGGGACCCCCTCCTCATGAATTCTGTCACTGTCATTATGTTAATCGGGCCCGAAGGGTGATTTTGCGGTCACTTGCGTGAAATCACCTTTCAGGACTGATTAATGGAATGACAGTGCCAGTGTCCATAAGGTGGGCTCTCAAAAAGCCTATGTTGCAAATTTGGTAAAAAAATTTCTAAAAATGACTGTTTTACGAGCGTGTGTTGCGCAGTTCCTACGCACGCTTGTAAGTTCGTGAATTTGTAACATTTGCACTCCAAATTTTCAACATTGCCATTTTATCACACCTACTTATGAGCAGTACAGCTGTCATTTTTTACATCTTGCCCAAAATGTGTTTCCGTGCATGTAGCGCACAATGGCGCCGTCAGTGTGCAAAATCAATGTTCGAGACAGATTAAGAAAATCACAGTAACACTGTCCATGAGCAGAGGTCTTACAATGGCTATGTTGAAAATTTGGTAAAAAATTCCTAAAAATGACTGTTTTACGAGCATGCGTTGCGCAGTTCCTACGCATGCTTGTAAGTTCGCGAATTTGTAACATTTGCACTCCAGATTTTCAACATTGCCATTTTATCACACCTGCTTATGAGCAGTACAGCTGTCATTTTTCACATCTCGTCCAAAATGTGTTTCCCGCATATAGCGCACAATGGCGCAGTCGGTTTGCAAAATCAATGTTTGGGACAGATTAAGAAAATTACAGTGGTGCTGTTCATGAGCGGAGGTCTTTAAATGGCTATGCTGAAAATTTGGTGAAACAATTCCTAAAAATGACTGTTTTACGAGCGTGCGTTGTGCAGTTCCAATACCCGCTCGTAAGTGCGTGAATTTTTAATATTTGCAGTCCAGAATTTTAACAATGCCATTTTACCACACCTACTTATGAGCAGTACAGCTTTAATTTTGCACATCTCACCCAAAATGTGTTTCTGTGCATGTAGAGCACAGTGGTGCAGTTGGTGTGCGAAATCGAAGTTTGGGACAGATTAAGAAAATCACAATGACACTGTTCATTAGCAGAGGTCCTAAAATGTCTATGTTGAAAATTTGGTGAGAAAAGTTCATAAAATGACTGGGTTACGGTGTGCATTACGCCTTTCTCCTTTTTCGTACCCTTCACATTTGTTACAATATTTTCACTCCAGATTGCCAACACTGCCATTTGTCTGCACCTTCTTATGAACAGTACAGCTGCCATTTTTCACATCCCGGCCCAAATGTGTTTTTGCACTTCTGGCGCAGACAAGCACGGTCTTTGTGGGAAATCCATGTTCAGGACACATTAGGAAAATCACACTGACACGGTTCATTAGCAGAGGTCCTAAAATGGCTATGTTGAAAATTTGGTGACAAAAGTCCATAAACTATCTGTGTTACGAGCGTGCATTGAGTAGTTTCCACACACGCTCGTAACTTCGCACATTTACAATATTTTCACGCCATATTTTCAACATTGCCATTTTTCCACACCTCTTTACGAACAGCACAGCTGTCATTTTGCACATCCTGGCTGAAATGTGTTTTTGCACTTCCGGCACAGAATAGTGCAGTCGCTGTGGGACATCACTGTTTCGGACACATTACAAAAATCACAGTGACACTGTTCATTAGCAGAGGTCCTAAAATGCCTATGTTGAACATTTGGTGATGAAAGTCCATAAAATGACTTACGAGAGTGCGTTGTGCAGTTTCCATGCACACTTATAACTTTGCACATTTGTAATATTTTCACTCCAGATTTTCCCATTTTCCCACACCTCCTTATGAACAGTACAACTGTCATTTTTCACATCCTGGTTGAAATGTGTTTTTGCAGTTCCGGTGTAGAATACCGTGGTTGCTGTGGGAAATCAGTGTTCAGGACACAGTAACAAAATCACAGTGACACTTTTCATGACCACAGGTCGTTAAATGCCTGTGTTGAAAATCTGGTGATGAAACTCCATAAAATGACTGTGTTACGCGCATGCGTTGCGCGGTTTCCACGTATGTTCGGATATGCAAGCATTTTTAATATTCCCACTACACATTTTCAACATTGCCATCTCTTCATACCTCCCTATGGATGGTACAGCTGTCATTCTTCACATCCTGCCCGATCTGTGTTTTCGTACATGTGGTGCAGAATGGCACTGTCACTGTTGGAAGTCAGTTTTCAGGACACATTGACAAAATCACACTGCCACTGTTCATGACAAGAGGTCCCGAATGCTTTCATGAGGTGGGGTCACAAAAAGACCATGTTCAAAATTTGCACTGCAAATACCAACAAATGCCTGAGGCATTACGGTTTCTAACCATAACATCCTACCCTGTACAGACAGACAGGCATCGGGGTGTGTCTTTGGACTGCCAACTGTACTGCTCATGCCATCCTACCCCCACCCCCCAGCCACTGACAGGCATTGAGGTGTACCTTGGACTCTTCATCCCAAGGCTTCACCCCATTCTCCTATGCTGCACCCATTTCAACGTATGTCCTTATGGAATGGGGTGACTGTAAAGCCAAACACCCTAAGGTACAGCTCAACACGGGTCAGTGTCTGCAGAACAGTGTGAGGTGACATGGCTTGACTGTCATGGGTGATGACCCAAAACCTTACCCCAAATCCTGTCCATCTCTGCAGGATGGAGGTGGGGTTCATGTGAAGTTCAATGCTTCACTGCCATTCCTATTCTGCATCTGTCTAACTTCTGCATTTCTAATGCTAATACCAGCAGGCAAACATTCGGCATTGACAAATGCTTGTTACCTGCTGTGAACGGCAGCTAAGGTAACTGTTGAACCATTTTGTGGTTACTGTGGAGAGTCCAATATCAGTTAGTTGATCTAGAAGGAGGGAATGGTTAACAGTATCAAAGGCCTTGGTTAAATCAATGAATGTTGCACCAGCCACGTGGCCTTGATTCAGAGAGTGGAGAATGAAGCCGATGAATTCCAATAGTGCAGTAAAATGGTGCTGTGTCCCTTTTTAAATCCATGCTGTTGGGGGCACTGGAGCTGGTATTGTTCCATAAATTCAACAAGTTGGTCAGCTGCTATTCACTCCAGGGCCTTTGAAAGTGGGGGAGGATGCAGATTGGCCTGTAGTTACCAGGCAAGGCCTTATCACCACTCCTAAGCACTGGTTGCAGCTTTCCATTTTTGAGGGAATTGAGAGAGGCAAAATAACAGGTTAAATATTTTAGTAATGGGTACCAGGACTTCCTACAGTGCAAGGCTGATAAACTTGAGGTCCAGTTCATCACCGCTGTATCTTGCCTTGCTGAGCACCTTGGTGAGGTATTTCCTTGCCTCCCCTACTGATATTTCCTTAAAGTGGAATGGTGGGTGGTCAGAGATGCTCGAGTGGTTATTTGCCAGAGAACAGTCGAAGTAATGATTGAATGTATTGGATATGGTGTGAGGATCCACAGTCAGATTTCCATCAATAATGAGCATGGTTGGGGTGGATTTGGGGTCTTCCCCAGTAATGTCCTGAAGGTTGCTCCAGAAGGTCCTGCAGTTGTTCCATGAGCTGGTGAGGGCTTCTTAATAGTACTGCCTTTTTGTATCTCAAATTGCCCTTGCACATTCATTCCTTGCTTTTTTGTAGGCCTGAATGTTGGAAGAGGTACTAGAGGCCCATGCGCTGAACCAAAGACGATCCTGAGAATTCAGTAGTTCAGTTAGGTCGGGTGAGATCCAGGGGTTGTGGTTCATTATAATTTTACATTTTTTTATAGGAGCATGCTTGTCACAGACAGTGTTAAATTGGCTAATAAAATGTCGAAGAGCTCTGTCTATGTCACATGCCGTGAGGAGTTCCGCCCAGTCTATTCTTATGAGATCAGATTTCAGCTGCTCAAGGTGACCAGGGATGAGCACCCGGTTGGTAATTGTTCTTGTAGGTGGCTTACTGAACTTGTTAGACCAGGAGAACTTGACGGGGGAGTGGTCGCTAAGGGCATCGGGGAGAATGGTGGTGTCTGTAATAGGTTCTGGTTGATTTGAAAGCATCCAGTCTAGCAGGGTTTGTGAGTCAGACTTATAGTTCCTTCTTGTGGGATCTTTAACCAGCTGTGAAAAGTGGATCACACAGAAAGCATCTTTGATAGGTACAGCATCCTGGGAGAGCCAGTTGACATTGAAGTCTCCAAGCATTTTGATCTCAGAGGTAAGGCTAAAGCTGTTTAAGCAGTCCAGTAGTGAGACAATGCCTGTTGCAGTCTGTTTAGGTGGGATATAAACTGAGAGCACAGAGAGTGCTTTATTGTGTACTCCAAGTAGCAGCTTAACGACCAGCATTCGAACAGTATCACTGCAACTGGGTACGGGGAGGGCAAAAGCCTGAAGAGAATCCTTCAGGTAAAGTGAAGAGCCACCTCCACGTTCAGTGAGCTGATCTTGCCTAAATACTGTGTAGCCTGGTATAGAGATAGCATTGTTAGGTATCTCTGGAGACAGCCAGGTTTCTACAATTGAGAGGACGTCTGGGTTATGTTGGGTGACCCATACATGCTGGCTGTCGATTTTAGGAAGAAGGTTACAGATGTTGATGGAAGTGAAAGTAAGAATGCCATCATTTTTTCTAGGGGTGAAAGGAGAATGAGGAGGACCAGGGTTGGAGTGTATGTTGGCAGAAAGGAGAAGTAGCAGTAGAATCAGTCTTTTGATGTGAGTCAGAAGCTGCTTTTTGTGGATTGATTCCTTTCTTCTTTGTGAGATGCTCATCGTAAATGTACACCATAGACTGTTGAAAGTGTGGAGGAGGTCCGTCATACGTAGTATGACAGGGCTATGCTGTGGTATGAAAGTACTAGCTGACTCCTGATACCGAGGGCAAACCATATTATTCCAGTTGAGGGAAGAGGTTGTTGTGCCATAGACGTTGAGTAAGTTCTGACCAGCTTACAGGTTTGTGGCTGTGGCCACACTTTTGCATAGGCCAGAAAAGATGAAGAGCATGACACAAACAAGGGTCCAGGTAGGCAGAGATGACACTCTTATCATTTTTGTTCAAATAATTGGGTTTTGCTAGATAACGGTGAGCCAAGTACAGTGGAGATGGTGTAAACTAACTGGAGATTCAGGCTCAGGAATATTGGAGGGTCAGGAAAGTGACCAGTATTGTTTCATGAGTCCTTTAGCGGTGGAAATAAATAGCTTGCAAATGGGAAAGCAGACACTTAGTTCTTCACTGGTCATGTAATCATGTGATGTAAACAATCTATAAAGCAAAGTGCCCAGGAAAGGTGGGTGGGGAGCTGGCACATAACATCAGTGGGAATGGCTGTTGCACTGGGCTGCTGGCTAGGAAGCCGCATAGAAGGACTGGATGTCTACATAGGTGGGCGGCGGCCGTGGAAGTGAGAGCTGCATCCCAGAACACTGTCGTTTTGGCTCAGAATCTGTGGAAGGGAGAGAGAGGGAGTTTAAGTGGCTGGGTAAAACAAAGGAGGGGGCAGGCTGAATTGAACAAAGCAAGGGGGCAGGGACACTGGCGGCAAACTGCCAGCAGGGGCGGGGGAGCAGGACAGTGGTTAAACAAAAGGAATTAAGCAAGGGGAAGGGGTGCAGAGTATTCAGATAGAAAGAGGACGACGTAAAGAGTAGGGGACTGGCTCAACAGCAGCGTGGTCAGATACCGCCAGGAGAGAGACTAGTTAGCGGGTGCAGCAGTAGAGGAAAGTAGAATCAGGGGGGGAAATTAAATGGTTCACAGTGCAGAGGGAGAGACAACCAGGAAAGTATGCAGCAATTACTTAAGAATACCTAATAGGAAATCAGCTGTAAACTAATTAAAATAGCACTCATTGCAGGCAACAACGTTAATAAATGTGGCTAGTCTGTGGCAGTTAACATAAGAATTTATAGACAAATTCAAACAGTGGCAATGGATTTGGCAGACTGCAGAATTCTAAATTAAAATTTAGAGTAAACGTTACACAGGTACTAGCCTTTCCCTAAACTAGACAACAGTCTGTAGCCTGAGTTCTTCAGTTAATACAAAGAATAAACTAACAGCCAGAGACAGACAGTAAGAAAGGGACCTATCGGGTCACAGCAGTGGAGCCATGGATCAATAGGGACTCCACAGTGAGCAGGCTTAGCCAATCCTCTTGTCGAGGTAGGAAGTGCCACAATTTCAAGCGAGAAGCCCAAGCCAAAGGCCAGGATCATTACCTTATGGCTGTTGCACTGGGCTGCTGGCTAGGAAGCCACACAGGAGGGCTAGATGTCGGCGTAGGTGGGTGGTGGCCGTGGAAGTGAAAGCTGCATCCCAAAGCACTGCTGTTCGGGCTCAGAATCTTACAGCTGTTGTGCTGGGCTGCTGGCTAGGAAGCCGCACAGGAGGGCTAAATGTTGGCATAGGCGGGCAGTGGCCATGGAAGTGAGAGTTGCGCCCCAGAACACTGTTGTTCGGACTCAGAATCTATGACTGTTGCGCTAGGCTGCCGGCTAGGAAGCCGCACAGGAGGGCTGCATGTCAGCGTAGGCGGAAGGCAGCCGTGGAAGTGAGATCCACGCCCTAGAACACTGCATATATTGATTTTTGTAATACATGGCAATCTATCTGGCTGTTTACCTGTTGAGAGAAATAAAATAGTCTTTAATTTTATAGTCCCAGATATGATAGTAGGCCCATCACATGTACATTTCAATGCATCTTCCATCACCTTGAAAAGAACTGCAGTTCTGAAGCAGTGACAGGAGCACAAGCTAAACAATGATTCTATTTTGTAATATCATCATTCTAATGCCAAATCAACAGTATTATGACTTCCTGATGTCAGAACGATGGTATTACGAATTTCCGAGGCTGCAGATTTTCAATGGGAAAAAGCACATAACCATTATAACACAGAGAATAATGGCTGGGTAGGAGATTATAATGAGAAGTTTTCACACACCCAGAAGTGTGGGATGCCACATAAACCCTGAGAGTGAAGCTTGAGGGGCTTATAAAGGCATCCCTCACTGAGGTGTATGTGTAAAATTCAAGTTTTACACACCTTCCCAGCTTTTAATTTATATAATTGCCGGGGAGCATTTTTACTCCACAGCAATTATATAAAATATAGATACGGCACTGTTCAGCTACGGAATGGTCGGGATGGAGTGTGATCCATGACCTAAAGGCTGCTAAAGTCAATCCCTCTTGTTTTTAATTAAACATTTCATCAGTCAGAGCAAATGATTTCACCAGAGAAATGTCAACACACTTCAGTTCTCAGAGTGAGTTCATTTTTCTCAAATTCACTTACCACCAACTGCGAGTGGGGGTTCAGTGTCAGAGAGTGGTGCTGAGGAAGGGAGAGCAGCAGTTGGTGCCGGTGTGGTCTGAGGGAAATCCGGTGCATGTTTCCCGTTATAACCAGCTGGTTATAACAGCAAATTATAACTGGGATCCCTTTAGGGAAAAAACGCTAACCAGTAATTATAATATTTTTATTGTCTTACCTTGTGAGTGGATCTCTTGAATAACTGCAAAGAGAAAAAGAAAACGACAGCATGTTAAAGGCTGAGAAATCATTCATTAAAAAAATATAGTCCAGACTTGGGACAAGTACAGCAGTGTATTATAATGCTCAGCAAAGCAAAAGAAACCCATGCCAGAACACGGTAAAAATCAGGGCAATGGGGTTACTGCATAATGTTATTGGTAGCTTATGCGTTCTGTTGGACAACACAGACTTACACCAATGTACATGGTGGGGCGCACAGGATGGCACATAATATACTGTGGGGGACAACCTGAGGCAAGGTGTGCAGACACTAACTCTCGCATAATGAGGAATACTTGGGACAAAAAAAATGTGGAACAGTATTCAGCAATTTACATAAGCTGCAGATTAATTTGTCCAAAAACTACTGAATATTGCATTACATAATTTATGGAATAACATTCCCAGGGTTTTATTGAAATACTTTTTGGAATTCTGCAGATTTAAAAAAGAAATTCCCAAAAACATTGTGGAAATGGAAAAGTCACTCTGCATGACTTCTATCGGTGAAATTCCACTTCCGCACATTTAAATGCCACTGCACCATTGCTGTGATCTCTTCCACTTCATGTAAGTCTTTTTCATTGTTCATTGCTGCTTGTTACTTACTGGAATATATAATAGCACTTCTATGGAAGTGACACACCTCTGATTCAATGAAATCTGATTGGACGCGGTTGGCACACAGAGCATGCCCCCGTTCATCCCTGACCCGTCCCTTTTGTCTGCATTATTGAACCTGCCTTTTGCCGAAAGCCTAATTCTAAAACCGTGCCACATAGAAGGCTGAATAGGGAACTGACCAATTTGGGGGTGGAGACCAGGATGGTAAATTAGGTTCGCAAAGCCAACTGGTCTCAAAGTTCTGCTCCATGAAATTCACACAAAAAACTGCAAGATGTTCCAATATTCCAACTTTATCTGTAGATAAAAAAATTAAGATAACCCCACAAGTACACCAACATACTACCTCCAACATTTCAAGCTGCCCTGCCTCTTTGTCAAGGAACAGATCTTGCAGCTTCTTTGTGAATATCATTGAGCAGAGTGTTGAAACCAGCTGGCTTTGTGAGTACTAATTAACATACGCTGTGGATCCACTTGTTCTACTATTGAGCAGCTTCTTTGTTTGTTTAATGGTAAATGGCACACTTTCTAAGGATGGGGGTGGGGGATTAGTAACCAGCGGGGTACCACAGGGTTCAGTGCTGGGACCAGTTCTCTTCAATATCTTCATAGGGGCCATTGCAGAGGAACTGGAGGGGAAGGTCTTTTTGCAGATGACACCAAGATCTGTAATAGGGTGGACATCCAGGAGGGGGTGGAGACAATCCACAGGGGTGCAGGGGAATATTGTGGCCATCTGAGAGACTTGGGCCACCCAATAACACGACTGGGACCTTGTGATCCTGGGTACAGGGTGCACCCCAGGAACAGAGGGTTGGGGAAAGGGGGAAGGGTGGCTATTTATGTAATGGCTGGGATACTATGCACCAGGGAGGAGGTGGAGGAAGGAAGTCAGAAGCCTTATGGACACAGCTCCAAAATGCTAAGGAAAGTTAGACTGGGGGTGGTGTATAGACCACCCTCACAGAATGAGGAAACAAAGAGGCAGCTGGGGGAGCAAATTAAAAGCCTCAGTGGTAAGGGGAACACTCATAGTGTGTGACTTAAATCTGCCTAGGGTGGACTGGAGCACCATGGCTACCTCTAATGCCAGGGAATATGTACTTCTGGAGGCTTTCCAGGACAGCTATCTGATGCAGGGGTAACAGAGCCAACCAGGGAAGGTAACATACTGGACCTTGTGTTGTCAAACAAGGACCATGTTCAGGATATAGTCATACAGGACTCCCTAGCAGGCAATAATCACTGCACAGTGTGGTTCTTCCCTAACTTGGTCAAGGAAGCAGCCAGGACTACGACGAGAGTGGTGGACTTCAGAAGACTGGAGTTTGGCAAGACGGGTAACATCCTGGAGGGGAATCTTTCCATAATCTGCCTAGGGATGGATGCTGATCAAAAATGGTCCATTATCAATCTGGGTCTGACAGAGGCCACCAACATGTGTGCCAAGACCCAAAGTAAGAAGTCCAGGACCAAAAATCCAAGTTGGCTCAGCAGGGAGGTAGCAGAGAAAGTGAGGAACAAGATAGTGGCCTTTGGCAGGTACAAGAGAACTTGGCATTGGGAAGACAAGGAGAAGTACTCAAGGAAATCCAGAGAAGTAAGCAGAGCGGTCAGGACAGCTAAAGCTTCAAGGGAGCTAAGGCTGGCACAGGGAATTAGAGAAGGGGAAAGGATTTCTTAAGATACATAAGGGAGAAGAGGAGCTGTAAGGATGAGACTGTCTGGATCACATGGGAAGGGGGTTGGGCAGAAAAGGGAGTAGACCAAGCGGAGGCACTTAACGAGTACTTCTGTTTGGTCTTCACCAGAGAAAAGGATGGGCCAATGCCACAAAGGAAAAGAGGGATGGGAACGGGGGAGCAGGTGAAACAGATGAGGTAATCCCGGTGGAGAGGGTTTTAAAAGGCCTTAAAGCTGAATGGGTGGACAAGGTACCGGGACCATGTGGAGTGCATTGAAGAATTCTGGGTGCGTTAGCGGAGGTCTTGGTGGGCCCACTGGTGGATCTATTCAACACCTCACTGAAGACGGGATGCATGTCCCTGGACAGGAGGATGGCTTATGTGGTACTTCTCCACAAGGGTGGTCGTAGGGTGGTAGCACTTTCAGAAGTGTGTCAGTGTTGTGGCGAATGCAGGGCACACTTTAGTAGGTGCGTCCCTCATTCTCCAATTAGCAAGCATGCTAGCGCTGACACAAGTATTATGCAAAGTGCCACCAACTTGAGAGAAATGTGCTGCTGCAATCAGAGACAAGCTCGTCATGCAGTGGCACAGGTGACATGCCTCATACATGCCTTTCCTGGTGAAACATTTCAAGAAACATGGCAGCGGCTGCCACGGCCACATGATCCCAAAAGAAGGCCGACATGGGGGTGGAATCCCCATGTCGACATGTCCGCCACCCCCTACATTGTATTGCACACTGGGAGCCCACCCCAGTGTGCCTCTGCTCACAGAAAGCTGACCATGTTGGCATGTTCCTCCCCCGCCCCACCCCACTGTGTGGCCAACATCACCCCTAAAGTCATGGGGCACACTGGGAGCCCACCCCAGTGTGTCCATTTGTTTTATTTCACCTGTAAAGAAAGAAAACCGTCCCACGGCGCAGTGCCCATTTTTTTTGTACCTGAAAAAAGGAAAACAGTTCATTGTCCACGGCGCCCCCTCCCCCAGCTCACACCCACCCTCTGCACATCCCACCTCCCTACATTCCCCTTACCCCATACTTACATCCGTAGGTCCAGTGCAGCGATCTTTGGTGGAGCGGGAACATGTCTGAACACTTTAAAGCTTAACTGCAAAATGAAGAAATGATGGTAAGCTGTATAATGGCATAAATGGGAGGGGGGTTCAACTTAGATGGATATCTCAGCCATTTGTTTGAATTTTAGATCCAAATTTTCAACAGGGAATTCTTGGGACCCCACCTCATGAACACATGCACTGTCATCTTGTTATTGGGTCCCAAAAGGTCATTTCGCAGTCACTGCATGGAAACACCTTTCAGGACCAATTAATGAAATGACAGTGCCACTGTTCATGAGGTGAGGTCCCAAAAAACCTATGTTGCAAATCTGGTGAAAAAAATTCCAAAAAATGACTGTGTTAAGAGCGTGCATTGCACAATTTCCATGCATGCTTGTAACTTTGATAATTTTTAATATTTTCACTCCAGATTTTCAACATTGCCATTTTTTCACAGCTTCCTATGAACAGTGCAGCTGTCATTTTTCACATCCTTCCTGAAATGTGTTTTCGCGCATGTGGCACACAATGGCATGGTCGCTGTGGGAAATCAATGTTCGGGACAGAGTAACAAAATCACAGTGACACTGCGTATGAGCAGAGGTCCGAAAATGCCAATGCTGAAAATGTGGTTAAAAAAAATCCCCAAAATAATTGCGTTACAGGCATGCGTTGCGCAGTTTCTACGCACGCTCATGAGTTTTCCAATTTTTCATATTTTCACTCCAGATTTTCAACATTGGTCGGAGCCCCCCAAAAAACATCTGTTTCCCAAGAGAGTGCTTTGGCACTGTACCTCCCAGGAGAGAAATGTCTGGCGCTGTAATGGCAGGTGGCATAATCGATGTCGGCAAAATGTTTTTCACCATGACATGGTGGAACCAGGTCTAGTGACGTTTTCCCTATTCTTTGTGGATACTACTATTTTCCTTAGTCCCAGCAGAAAAAAAAATCATATACAGTCAGACCTGGTTAATCCGTCCCTTGTTAATCCATATGTCTGACTATCTGAATGAAAAACACTGCATATGGATATTTTGTTGGGCTATTGACCTCTTTATTATCACTGTCTGGTTACTACG
Organism: Neoceratodus forsteri; assembly: GCA_016271365.2. NCBI lineage: Eukaryota > Metazoa > Chordata > Ceratodontiformes > Ceratodontidae > Neoceratodus > Neoceratodus forsteri. The sequence goes on from JADMNL010000026.1 coordinate 322,925,361, forward strand.
TAGATTTGTACTACATAACAAAATTGGCCAACACAAATGTGTATGGATTAACCAGGTCTGACTGTAGTATTTTTGTAATAAGCTTTTAAAACTGTCTTCTCTCTGGCCACACCCAGTATAAATAAATAAAACATGTTGCCGTGCTGCTGTGCTGTTTTTTACCTTCAGAAATGTGTGCCAGCACCCCGCTGCTACATCCAGAGCAGGAATCCAGTATGCAAAGTCAAGAAAGTAACCTCCAGGGAAGGTATCTTTCTAAAATGGCTAATGGTGTCATTAAATTGAAAATGAGTAATGAAATGCCTTTTAAAATCATCAGAGAGAAAAAAGAAGCAAAAATATACTGATGATAACTCCAGTTAGCAGTATAGCCTAGAGGTTAGAGGAACGAGGTGTGAACAAGCTTGGTACATCCAGTAGAACAGACCTGAGTTTGATTCTCATAACCTCCACTTGCATACTCGCATGCATTGTGTGACTCTGAGCAATTCACTTAACCACCCAGTGCTCCCAGGTCGCCCCCGAAAACAGGCACTTGTGCCTAGTGGGCCTTACCCGGTTACCAAAGACTAAAATAAAAATAAAAAAAATCTCAGAAATATATTAATAATACAAAACAAGCGCTGTATGTTGACATATTATGATGATAAAGAAATACTGCTGCTTTAACTGAGATATTGGGTTCTAAAGTTTTTAATATGCCGTTTGCTTGCCTCACCCACTCTTAAAAAAATGAAACAAGCGGCCATGCCTGGGAGGTGGTGTGGCTGGGGAAGCAGGGAGATCTGGGGGGTTCTGGAGGTCCTGAGGAGGGGGGCTGGAGAGAAGGGGGCATAAAAAAATTAAACACCTTGATGTGGAGCTATGTTGTTAATTGGCAGAAATGTGTGCTGGCCCCATTCTGAGTTTTCTACTAACTGATAATGTTTAATTGAGTTGTGTATCACAAATGAGAGTGTCCTATTTGAGCTCACAGTATAGCCCAGAGGTTAGAGTATCAAGCTGTGAATAAGCTTAGTACATTCAGCAGACCTGGCTTTGATTCCTACAACCTCCACTTGCACACCGTATGACTCAAAGCAAGTCATTTAACCTTACAGGTCACCCCTGAAAAACAGGCACTTGTGCCTAGTGGGCTTTACCTGGCTAAGAAAGAATAAAAACAAACAAAAACATGTGGCTTCTGTTTACCAGAGCCTGTCATTTTGCCCTTGGGGTGCAGCATCTAGTTCAATATTGCTGTTTAGATTTTGTGCATGGCTGGCTCCCTTTGGATCAGTAAATGTTGGACTTGGCAAACATTAATGCTTGGAAGGTGGCTTAATGAGGAATTAAAAGAAAAATCTATGAGCATTAAAGTGGGTTCTAGAAGAAACAGAGTGACTGCACCAATATTTTTTTAAGATCCCTGTAATTGCTAATATAAACTATACAAGTGTTACACAAATTCTTTCATAGCATTTAAGGTAAATTCTTCAAGGTAAAGGTGAATTATTTTCTAAATTAATAGGAAAAATGTGCAATAAATATCAGTAAGACAGCAGTTTTGATAATGGCAATGTTGATCATAAGTGAAACAGACTAGTTCTACTGAAGGGAAGAAACTGCACATTTGAATGATGTTTAGAACAGTTGCATAGTTTCACTAGAACTGGATACGATAACTTGCTATTTCCATTAAGAAATAACTTTAAATGTTACAAAATGTTAGCATAACACTTGTGTAGTGTATGTTAAAGTTCAGTGGTTTTGAAATTTTGGGTGCAAAAAATTGGTTAGTGAGTACGCTCTATTTCTTTTGGCTGATAAGGAATTGCCATCTGTTCTATGGGGTATGCTTTAATTGGCTGATTCTGCAGTTAATGGAATGTCAAGTGTAGCAATTTTCTCTCAGTAACTTCTAACAAAGGCAATTTAAAGAGCAACTATTTCAGCATGTACATTCATAAATAAGATGTTTCAGCTATTACAATTTACTAAAGAACACATCTCTCCCTTTTTAATGTCCCTTTCCAAGTTTTATGGCACATCTTGGTAGTCTGTCCCAAAACATCTGCATAGAAAACATGTGAAAGCATTTGCCTCTCCCCTGTTACACTCACAGTGCCTTGGTTTATGACATCATAGTGCTCACCATGACAACAGACTGTCACAAACTCCAATTGTGTGGTTAGCGGGGGGGAGTCAGATATATTTTGAAAAACTCCGTGAAATAAGAGCTGTATTATTTACAATATTTAGTAAACCAACAGCAGAAGAAAGTAAAAAAAATAGCTAGGAAACAGAAAAGTTAAAACATAATCGGTATATATCTAGTGTTTTTAACCTTTTTAATGAAGTAGGGAGTTGCTCTTTAAGGGCAACATATATTTTTTGTGCCCCTGTGTTAAAAGGTAGAATTCACTTCCTGCTTTAGTACACAACTGTACAACTATTATGACTTTTAAAATGCTTTTGAAATTGTATTTGCACTCCCTAAATGTCTGTACATGTAACTTTAATTGTTCCTATCTATGTGTTTTTGTCATGAGTCCTTTTTTCAATATAAGGTATTGTGACAGTGTTTTTCTTGGCCATTCTTGCAAACAAACATGTCTTTGCCCTCACTGGAATTTATAGAAATATTATAGAAATATATGAAAGTCCCTCTGAAATTTATATACATAGATGAAGAATTTCACAAGGTCAGTCATGGTAAAGATGGCACATTTCTCAGGGTGCCAAAAAAGGAAAAAAATGCAAAACGTCCCTGATGCCATTGGTAAAACTTAGAAAAATAAATATTTAGGCATAAACCTGTTTATACTTCATTTTTTTCAATAATTCTCACACTTATTTCTTTCATACTAAGGATATCTTTTTTTTTCTTTCCTTTCTTTTTTTCTTCTTTATCCCCGATCAGATTAAACTCAGTCATTCATTAACATCAGAATTGTGCTTTTCAGGAAGATTTATACCAATATTCATCATCATAAATATGGGGGGCCATGAGTTTCCCTAATTAATTTCTATTTTAAAACACTAACCTTACTAGCTAGTATATAAGTTTAATAACTGTCTGAGCTAAGGCCAGTTGAAATGGTAGCCACATTCTTTCATGCTGTTCTTTCAAATCTAATTTACAATACCATACATTTTCTAATTTGGCCATACTGATCATTACATTTAGCCAAATTTTAAAGGTAGGGGGCTTAGGGTCTTTCCATCTTTGTAGTATGCATTTTTTAGCTACTACTAGAATAAGAGATAATAATTTCCTCTGTGGTACATCAAGGGTATTATCAAATGTATAAATACCCATCATAATTACCACTGAATTAAAGACAATTTGCCTACTAAAGATAGTAGATAAAAATCAGTTGATTTTCAACCAATAGTTAGACAAACATGGACAAGAGTGAATCATATGTATTAAAGTGCCAGATTTGACTGCACATCGTGGGCATTTATCCGTAATAGTAGAATTAAAAAGATGTAGTTTATACAGAGTATAATATGTCCTATGAATTGTATTAAATTGTATTTGTTGCAATCTAATCATTTGCATATTATATACATAGGCATCTAGACTTTTCTGCCATAGTTCAGATGTTATGTTTATTCCTAGGTCTCTTTGCCATTTCTGTCTAAGCTTATCCAACGTAAGGTCTGAGTTTTCACTTAATAAGTGATATATAGCGGAAATAAGTTTCTTCCCCTCTATTATTCCTCAAAATGGCCAGCAAGGGTGGTAGTTCTGAGTTTCTGACCATTTTGTTATTTTTATCCTAAAAAGGTTTCAGCTGAGTGTAATGAAACTCCTGGGAATTCATTATTTTGTACTAATTTTTCAGTTGAACAAAAGTTGACTGGAGGGGGTCTTCGTATGGCACGCTGCATGTCTGTGCACGGAGATGAGCCTGTGTTTATCTCATCTGTGGGGGTGGGGGTGGGTAAAAGGTTTTTTTGTTTTAGCTATGGGGTGTGGGTGGCAAGGGGGCAGCTATATGTAAGTAATGGGGGGAGGGTTATGTGCAAGTATGATTTTTGAATCAGTGGCCTATTGACCTAGGTGTCTGGGAGAAAATATACTTTGAAAATTGGATATTAGCTCTGAAAGAGATCATAATAAATTTGGAAAGTAAAAAAAGAAACCAATGAATTTAGAAAATTATTTATAAATATTTAAAAGTTAAGAATAATATGCTTAAGGTGGGGAGCCCGGGAATTTTTCTACAAAAAATTAATATTAGAAAAAACTATTATGTCAGATTCATTTAGTATGGCCACCTGGAATGTGAAAGGGCTACAGGATATATCAAAATTGATGTATTTAGAAAGAAAAATGTTAATGCTATACTATTACAAGAGACACATTTATTGCAGCAAGATATTAATTGGCTAGAATGAAGATGGGGTAAGGTGTTCTTTTCAGAATTTTCTACTAAATCAAGAGCGTTACTGACAGCGTTCCACAGGAGGAAGACAATGCCTGCTATAGATAGATGCTTGGTAGATCCACAGAGTAGATATGTGTTGGTCCAGTTAAGGATATATGAGATAACAATTACGCTGGTAGCATTATATTCCCCTAATGAAAACAACCCAAGATTCTTCTCAGAGTTCTTTTTAGAACTATCTAACTATGAAGCCCCATTTATTATTGGAGGGGACTTAAATTTGGCCTTTCACCAGGTGGATAAATCCTCCATGCTAGATAGATCTCATAGATCTTCAAGGATTACAGTATTAAGTTTTATGGCAGACTTAGGGCTGATAGACCCCTGTAGATAGAGAGAGAGAGAGAGAGAGAGAGAGAGAGAAAGGGATAAAAGGGTATATTATTTATTTTCCTCACTACACCAAACCTACTGTAGGATAGATTATTTTTAAATTTTGGAATCACTGCTCTATACAAGATGTGCACTATCCCGGGATTTTTATATCCGACCATTCTCCCTGTATTCTGGATGTTAAATTAAGTACAGTGATAAAGCAAATTAAAAGTTGGAAAATGGATGTAACACTTCTACCTAACACTTACTGTAGGGAGAAAATTAAATCTTCCTATGAGGAATATTTTCTATATAACAATATGGGGGATCTAGATATTGCCACGGTATGGGAAACCTTTAAAGTAAGCATAAGAGGAATTATAATGAATATAGCAGCTATTAATAGGAAACAACGAGATAAACTCATTATACAAACTGAACAAGAAATCCATGGTTTAATTAATATCCATAGCTATACATTGGACTCTGAGACATACAAGAAAGTAATGTAAAAAAAGGACTTTAATAATCATTTAGTAATGGAAAAAGCAGAAAAGCAGATACGGAATACAAGATCTAATTATTTTTTCACTATGGACAAACCGCTAAAATTACTATCCTGGCAAACAAAAAAAATCAACAAGAGAATTTTATCATGTATTGAAAAGATAATAATGGTTTACTGCTTAATAAGCCAAAGGAAATTTTGGACCAGTTTGCTGTTTATTATAAAAATTTGTATACCTCACAATTTAGTGGTAATATAGAGAAAATTACTGCCTTTCTCAACTCTATTCAAATCCCAGTGGTAGCAGATCATGTTCAAGATCTACTAGAGAAGCCAGTTTCTGGGGAAGAAATTGATAATGCTATACAAAATTTAGCAGTGAATAAGGCACCAGACCTGGATGGCCTAGGGAATCAATTTTACAAAAAATTTAAAGATATTATACTACCTATATTGGAACAACTATTTAATTCATTTTCTCAGATGAAAGCTCTACCGAGGTCCTTTTCACAAGCTTGTATCCAAGTATTTCCTAAGGAAAGGAAAAGACCCACTGAGTTGTGCATCCTATCGCCCTATTTCTCTGTTAAATACAGATTATAAAATCTTCATGTAACCCATATGTCCATTTTTGTAACATGGATATACATATGTGTATCTACGGGTTCGGGGAAGGATGAGGTTACCTGGCACAAGAGACCTAGGTTTGGCTACTCTGTACAGGGGCACCCAAGTAAATCCAACTACAGGAAGCAATAACTGTAATGTCCAGAACCAGAATTGGGATTTTTCAGTGTGGCTTTATTCATTAACTCACTGAACATAAATAAAGCACTGCATGGTCCCCCAAAGGGCTACGTAACTGTAATGCAGATTAGAGGTTAAACACAGCAGTCCATTTGAGGAATGAACACATTACTACAGTTGTCTGGCTTTGGACCCACCAGGCACTCAGCCCGGACTTTGCATGCACATTGGATACATAGCCCAACTGGCCCGGCTCCCCTGCTGGTCACTCGACTGACGGTCCACTTGGCGAATGAACCCAAACTCTACTTGGAAAGACATCCCATCAAACAAGGAGGCTCCCAAACTGTGGCTCCCCACACCACTTGAAGTCTGCGACTCCTAGAGAGATTTTGTTTTCGAACTTCCAAACGAAACTCCCATCAAACAAGGAGTACTCCCATCCAGCAAGGAGTAATTTTCCCATCCTGTGGCTCCCCACACCACTTAGAGTCTGCGACTCCTAGGAGATTTTCAAGTTGCGACCCACGTCTGGGTACCCACCCCATCACTGGCCAAGCGCATGGAGCAAGTAGCAAAAACACAGAAGAAATCCGTAGAGGTGGACCTGGTTACTAAAGATGGGGTGTTTTCCCACCTCCAGCCCCACAGCCCATACCCGCCATTTCTCTGGACACACAGAACTTTAGACTTTAGAATATAGATTGACGGTGGATGACCTGAAGCACCCCCTCTACAGTGAACTTTAACCATTAAAACTTTAAACTGACAGACTGCTCTATTTGTTTGTCCTAGTTGACATAGTCCTCCCAAATAGCAGTCCACATTTACTTGAAATCCAACTGAAGAAAAGAAGATGTTTGCTTCTTCCAAATGGAGCCAAACACTCACCCATTCGTTGCAAGTGCCCCACAGGCGAAGAAATGTAACATTTGCTGTTATACATGAACAGACTGAACTTAAATTAAAACAGGCAGCTTCCTTCCAAGGTGGGCAAAGGGGATTGCCCCTGGAACCCACAAAGAACTTTTCCTCCCCCCCCAGAGAGAGGGGGGTAAACAGACAACTACTGGTGTCCTTCTTGTTTGCTTAAGGACAAACTGAAGACTGACTTTGAATTCCCAAAGTTCTAAACTTACTCTCAGCTGAAGATTCCAAATGTGGCTCATGCAGCTGCGATAGTTCTATTATGATGTCATCTCTCAAGTCTCAGCTGTGACTGAGGACAGAGTGAGACAGTGTGAAACCCATTTAACTGGAGTTTCACAAGCTGCCTTCCCTGCCTACCACTAGGTCTTACTGGGATTCTAGTAACCCCGGGTAACAAGGGGGTTACATTCACAAAGATTATGGCAAATAGGTTAGAAACTAAATTACCTGAGATTATCCATCAAGACCAAAATGGCTTTATAAAAAATAGATCAATGATGGAAATTATCAGACGTCCAATTGACATCATGGAGTTAAATCAAGAACAGGATGCTGCCTTTCTGGCAATTGATGCAGAAAAAGCCTTTGATAGGCTTGAATGGCCCTATATCTTATCAATTTTTCAGAGGATGGGCTTGGGCGCATAACTCAGTGGGTGGGTAAAATGTATATATATATAATTCTCCTTCAGCGGTCATTAGAATTAATGGTCTAGTTTCAGAGCAATTTACATTTGCAAGGGGAACGAGAAAGGGATGCCCCCTTTCCTCACTCATATTTGCTTTAGTACTAGAATCATTAGCTATTGCTATAAGAACTCCTCCTGGTATTACAGGAATTACAATAGCGCAAACTCAAAAAAAATCAGTTTGTTTGCTGATGACATTCTATTATATATCTCAGATTTAAACCATTCAATAACATGCATAATTCAAATTACTGATCTTTCTGGTTCTTAATCTGGGTCTAAAACAGAACTTATGAGACTAAACCCAGATTTAAATACAGGAGACTTTCATATAATTGATCATAATATAGAGGTAGCAAAACACAAACAAACAAAAAAAAACATAAAATATTTGGAGATAAGGCTTACTCGAAGAACTGAAGACCTTTATCAGGCTAATTCTGAGGATCTTTTGGTAGATATTGAGAGAGATCTGAATAAGTGGAATAGCCTGTATTTATTTATTGAATACAATCGGAATTAATACCTTTGAGTCAGAGACTCCTTTACAAAGGCTCCACATCATAGAAAACAATACAGAGCATACAGTGTACAGACATCACAGTATAAATAAGAGTGTGGGAAATATCACACCTTACAAATGATACATGATAAATTACAACAGGTGGATGTGGTACAGGATAATTTCAACAGTCAAAGACAATGCAGTATAGTGGCAAAATACAATAAATACAGTAACTACAGGGGCAATCATACAGTACAGTAGTTGTTGTACAGAAGTATTTATGACAGGAATGTGTAAGCAGCGCAGTCCAGTGAGTGCCAGCTAGTCTGAGGCTTGGGTAAGACTGAAACCAAGGACAAGCACTCTAGAAGCAGGACCAAATGGGTCCATTGTCATGGCAGTTATAGGTTGTGGGTAGGTCAGGTACAGTCTCAGGTGGAGTCACACAAGATATTGCTGTGGAGAAGGGATTTGAACAGTCCTAGGGTAGGAGCCAGGAGGACTGGCATGGGCAGTGAGTTCAGCCAATTGGGGGGTGTGGTATCTGAAAGTTCTTTGCCCCATGGAGGTTTTACAGTGGAGAATCTGGTAGGATGATTTCTCAGCGTGACATGTGCGTCTGGTGCTGTTAGAGGGGTGAAGTAGCATCACTAGAGCAGGGGGGCGTGAGGCCAGTCATGATTTTCTTGGCAAGGAGACAGGTCTGGTATTTTAGGCGATCATCGAAATTAAGCCAGTTTGTACTGGTATGCAGTGTACAGGTATACGTAAGCCAGTCACATCCTGTGGTCAGTCTACAGGCTTTATTCAGGGAAACTCTAATTTTGTTGAGGGAGGTCTTGTCGGCAGCGCCATAGAAGATAATCCCATAATCAATGAGTGACAGGATGGAGGAGGAGATGGCTAGCTGTAGGGCTTCAGGGGGGAGACAGTGCTTGTAGTGGTGGATCAGACCAATGCACACATTTACAGCCATATTAAGTTGGCGGATATGTTCATGGTAGGTTAGCCCTGAGTCTAGAGTAACCCCTAAGTATTTAAAGGTAGAAACTTGTTCCAGGGTCTCATTATGGGAATTATGGATGAGCAGGGGGTGGTTACTGAACTTGTTTTGGGCATGGGAAAACAGCATGCTTTTTTTTTTTATAGTTTAGAACAAAACTATGGTCAGTAAACCAGGATTCGGCCTCATTAAATGACCCTTGGAGGGCTACTTGGAGGGTGGTAGAGTTGGTGTGGGTGCTGAATAAAACCGCATCATCTGTGTTTAGAAGGAGACTCCCAGAACAGGCCTTGGGAAGGGAGTTAAGGAATAGAATGAAAAGTAGGGGGCAAAGGATTGACCCTTGGGGGACCCCAGATGTAACTGTGAGGGGGGATGATAAGGTGTGCCCTAATCTGACTCTCTGGGTTCTGTCTGACAGGTAGTTTGAGAACCAAGTGGTGGTATCCTGTGAGAAACCTATTTGGGTTAGTGAGGTTAGGAGAAGTGAGTGGTGGACGGTGTCAAATGCTTTGGAAAGATCTATATAGACAGCACCAGCAATCTGGCCTGCATCCTTTGCATATCTGACACTAATTAGGAGGGTTAACTTGATCAAAATGCTTATTCTTCCAAAAAGTTTATTTTTTTTCCAGGCCTTAGCTATTCAGATACCAGCTAGCTTTTTTAAAAGGCTGGGAAACTTGGTAAATAAGTTTCTTTGGAAGCAAAATAAGGTTAGAATTGCAAGGAGGACTCTGGAATTACATAAAGAACGTGGGGTTGCTGTCATTACTGGATTTTAAGCTATATTATTTAGTAACTCAAATTACTAAGATTTGGGATTGGCTGCATCCTGGAATGTATAAGAAAACCTCAACTAAGATCGAGGCAGGGTTTCAGCCATACCTAACACTTTTGAATTTATTATATTCAGCAATCACTATTAAAAAATTATCAGGGTCAGTACCTATTACTATTAAAACTTTATATACTTGTTGGATAGAATTACAAAAAAATTAGGGGACAATGATTTGATCTCACAATATACGCCTATATATAGTAATTACAAGTTCCCTCCCTCAGTAACAGATAAATCTTTCCTAAGATGGCAGAAGCAGGAGTTGACTCAGTTGTGGGATCTATACCATGGGGGAAACATACTAAGGATACCAGCATGAAAAACAAATTGCTGCTCTGTTGAATCTGTCTACTCTGGATACTCACTTACACATGACAGCACAGTCTGTTGCTGTGGTAGGATTATGATGTCATAAACAGAAGAGTATGATGTCAGGTGCAGACAGACAGGCAGGTAGGTCAGATAAAGTCTATGTGACAGGGATCCTGGGCTGGATTTTCAGTCCATTCCGGGTCTGAGTCTTGCTCCTCAACAGCCGCTGTGGATCAAATCTCCACACCTGCAGCCACAGGGCATGTTACACCAGGTGCAACCATGTGTAACATATCCCTGCAGCTGCACCGAAAACTTGTCCGCAAACTGCTGTAAACTTGGGAGCCAGTCGTAAACCAGCTCCCCTTTGAAAATATGGTGGCCGCAGGAAAAACTGCGGCACCACAAGTGGCAACCCACTTGGGCCATTTGTTCCCCTGCAGCAGTGGCACTGACGGGGGTTTGAAAATGTAGCTGCCTATTTTTATGTGCCTGTCCTTGGTAATAAAGAAAAAGAATGGGAAAGAATTACAGAAAGTATATGAAATATAAACTGAATGGTACCTAAATCTTGTTTTTTTTTCAAAAGTTTCCCAACAGTGTCTGGGGCTCTTTAAACACATAGAAAAGGATAATTAAAGTTATTCTAGGGGCATATGTTAACTTTTTATTAATGCATAGCACAAGTTTTCCTACCTAACAATCTCGGAAAGTTCATTTTTTTAAACAGCATAGCATGGGGGTAACTTAAAAATAGCAAGTACTAGTATAAATGATTAAAAATGCAGTTTGGGTGAATTTTTATAGTAATATCACTTGTTTCCAAGGATGTCATGGGAACTTCCAGATATGACAATTTTCATGGAAATCATGACTTCTATAAAATGTAATTTACATGGGTCCCTTCCAATGGACCTAGCTGGTTAACAACTAAATTAATAAAAAAATAACAAAACAAAAAAAATAATCATTCACAGTATGAATCTAATATGTGCAGAAAACAAGTAAGCTCAACAGACGAGAGTTTTAAAAAGTTCCCATGGTGTCTGTCCTTATGGACTGGAGCCATTAATTACACGATTAGTATTAGGCACACCACTTAAAGAATAGCACTTGTACCTGTGCAAGAACACTGAGCAAGAGAGACTAACCTGCAACCCTATGCTGGCTCAGGCCAGCCTAGTCCTCTGCTAAGTGGAGTCCAGTATACTGTACACTGATCCGGCTGTCTCATAAGACCTCTTCCCACACTAATTACACTTTTTCCTAATGTATGAATGTTTAAACAAAATCAGGAACTAAATCCTGACCTCTGCACTGTGATGACCAGATTGTAACCTGTAATGGTCAAATGCTCCTACTTGTTATGTACTTCCTCTGTGTATGAAATGCTTTACTGTGTAACTAACTCTGGGTCACCCCTGCAAAAGGGACCTTCGGGGCCCAGGGGGCTTACCCGGTTAACTAAATTGAATAAATAAATAAAAATAAATAAAAGCAGCTTTGAAAATAATGGAGGAAATGAAAAATGCACTAATGCTGGACTTACTAAGGATGTCAGAAATACATTCTTATGAAAAAAAACTAAATGACAATTTTCTTTTTTTGTCAACTGACAAATATTATGATTTGAATTTAATTAATTAATGTATTTATTAACAGGTAAGTACACTGGTCTAAGGAACTCTTTTCAGAACAACCTAAGCCTGGATAGGCAGAGAGTAAGGGTGGTACATGGTTATAAACAAGCTGAGAAGATACATTTACAATAATAACAGGAAGTACAGATAATAAAATAACAATTAGGATGCAGTGTTTTTGTTTTCATTTATTATGCTTTGTCCCCTGCAGCTCGATCAGCTTCCTCCAGTTCCTGCTACTCTGCCCAGACCCATCACGCACCACCTCTGGGACCTACTTCCACTTCACAGTTTCCCCATGGATAGCCCCCCCATGGGAAAAGTTGTCAGGGGAGTTAAGCCCTTCTACTCCCCCAGAGAGAGTTTCAGTGTTGTAGGCAATGTGGAGAATCCAGTCGGAGGTGCACAGTCAGCGGCAGGTGGCAGGCAGCATCCTGCATCAGTTGGGAGTTTTCCTTTTTTGTGTCCTGCCCCCTGACATCAGGAAGGCCTCAGGTGATGTGCAGCACCCTGCATCAGTTGGGAGTTTTCCTTTTTTGTGTCCTGCCCCCTGACATCAGGAAGGCCTCGGGTGATGTGCAGCGTCATGCCACCACTGGTTCCCCCCCTTGATCCTAGGGTCTGGCTGCACCACCACCTGTGGTCACCAAGGGGGCAGTGTCACAGCAGAGACCAGACCCCATCCCACTCCTGAAGGGGCATGCATCCATGGGATGCTCAGCTCCCCCTACAGCCAGCCCCGTGATGCTTCAGGCTTATTCCCGAACTCTTGACATCAGCATCACACTCCATAGCACTACCATTGTGCTGATGGGCTGGCCAGGATGCAGTGTTAATAAAGTAGTACACTAACTGAACAGTGAAGTTTCCTAAACCAGCATAAAAGAAATGGAAAGTACAGTACTACAATAGCATAGTTACCAGAACCTTAGGTTACAAAATATAATAGCTCACCCAGAGTCATGGTTAGAATCCCAATCAGCACGTACAGTCCCATCTTCTGATCTCCCCAATGCTGCCTGTGACTGCTGTTTTCTCCAGTGTTGCTCAGTGAACAACTGCAACTGCTACTCACAGTTCCAGCAAATGATCACCTTGAGTTACAGAACCTGAGCACAAGATTGCTAGACATAACAGGGCGTGAAGCAATTAACCATAGTTCTGTGATGACGGCAAATTGTTAGGTGTTAGTGAGTGTGCACGGTATGAGGAACCAAAAGCTGAATTTTGCTGTGTGTGGAAAAGAGGTTCAGAAACTAAACCAACCTGTTTTCCTTCTCTTGTGACTCATTATAATGCAGCCACCCTTAGGGCTAACATATAGAGTAAATAATAGGGGGGGATGTACAAGGAAATACAGCATCGAGAGAGGCGATGAGGTAATTAGCCATGTGCCCAATGGTATATTTCTTGTAAACTACAGTTGCCTATATTTTTTTATATTTACATTAAGATGGTTATTGTCAGTTTTGATTACAATTAGATAAACTGATCCCCCAGCCCACACTCCCCCAGTCACTAATGAGGAGCAAATCTATTAACTAGAGGGCAGAACTCTTTGTTAAAGGGTTTATTCACAGGGACCAGTAGAAGTGGTTGCAAATAAAAAATGGACCCTCCAAGAACCTAACCAGTTCTACCAAACAGAATCCATCAACTGCAAATAATCTTTAACAAAAAATTATACTCAACATTATAAAATGCAGGGCATGTTTCAAGTTCCTGCTATCCTTTACTGTTCTTTTCTTTATCTTGTCTTACTCCCTTTATATCTTCTAGCTTTTTGTATTGTTATGTGGATAGCACGTGGGGGGGGGTCCTTCAGTAGATACTGAGGGGTCGGCTATCTCGAACAGACTAAATAGACTGTATGCCCTTTTTCTGATGGCTATGTTCTTGTCTTAATCTTGTATTGTCCACAGATCTTACTTTCCTAAATTACTTTTTTTATTCTTGTTTATTTTACCATTTTTTAGTATATCATGGACAGTTATCATTCTTCTGTTTTTTTTTTCCAGTAAACATTTTTTATTAATTTTCCAAATATTTAACAGCGGAGGATATAACAGTTTGTTATACATATCACAACCAATAAACTGAATGTAATGAATACCCTTATTTAGCAGATTAAAATAAATAAGTGTTTTACCATCAGTTACAATTAATGTACAGAATCAATCACAGGATTAAAATCTACATCTGCCCTCTTACCCTCACACCCAATTGAGTAAGAGTTCAATATTTACTTTGCAACCTGCCCTACCCAACCCCTGTTTAAAAACAGAATAAAGTCCCTTGTCTGGTCTTCAGCACCCTGCAACTGCTCTCACTGAAGTCTAGAGTCCCTCCCCCTTCCCCCCACATGACTATACTGTGATATTATAGACAAACTTCAGAACTTGCCCAGAGTCGACAAGTCTCCTCTGTATTTAGCCACTTATATCCATTGCACAATAATTCTTAGATTGTATTTATGTCATACTATAGCGTGTAACTATTTTTTTATTAATATCATTTTCTTTATGTACTATTTATGTATGTTGACCATATCCTTATGTCTTGTATTATACTGTACATAAATATTCTTCTCTGTATGTAACTAATTCTAGGTCGCTCCTGAAAAAGGAACATCTTGTCTCAGAGGGCTTACCTGGTCATCAACCTTCAATAAATAAATAGATCATGCATCACTGGTAGAGTACATCATGGTTATTCAGTTGTATTGTAATGTGTAATACTTCTTGTCGTTATTGTACTTTTGCCATACACATTTTGTGCCACCTTATGGCCTGGGTCACGCTTGAAAAAGGTCCTGGGACCAGGGCACCCCCCCGACCGATGAACAAATAAAAAAGATGGATGTAAATGGGCTGTGGGGTTTCATTTGAATCTATCCTAGGATCTACTTTGTGTAATGCATTCATAATTATTAAATGGATAGAAAAAAATGCTGAAAGCTGATTGGTTGAGATCTGGTTTCACCTGTGATATTATGCCAGCACAGCCTCACATATGAAAATAGTGACCACAAAACAGCTTTCTTATGACCGTAAACACATTAATGGATCCCTTTTATAATTGCAGTAAGACACTTCAGGCAGTGTATCGCTAGGATATCGTCATTTCTGGGGTGGGTGAAGGCATTCTGGCTGAGGCCTTATGCTTCACAATGCACCTGAGGCGTGACATTTTTCCAGCATGACACTGGACCGGCATGCCTTATTGCTTAAGTAGTATGAAGGTGGGCAACAGCAGCTGATTTGTCAGGTTTTCTGATGATGCCATGATGGGAAGAGAAGTCACATCACAATGGAAGAAGTACAAACGCAGAAGGAATTGGATGGGCTTGGGAAGTGGGAAGAGAAATGGTAGCTAAAGTTTTTCTTTCATAAAGCTTTTTTTTCCTGGCTGAAGGTGAGCATTCTCAGCCAATGCTGTACCCCCCCTGACTGGCAACCACCTCCCCCAGGAACTACCTGCCTGTTGCACTGCCCATCTATATGCTGCGGTGCAGACTTTCTGCTGCATGGTCCAACTTTGCACTTAAATGACCTGGTGTTCTGCTGCATGGCCCAGCATTCTGATGCATGGGTTCAGTGTTCTGCTGCATGGCCCAATGTGCTGCTACATAACCATGTGTTCTGCTGCATGGCCCAATATTCTGCTGCATGACCCTGCATTCTACTGCATGGTTCAGTATTTTGCTGTATGGCCCAGTATTCTGCTGCATGGCCCAGTGTTCTGCATGACCCAATGTTCTGCTGCATGCCCAACATTCTGCTGCATGGCCCAGTGTTCTGCTGTATTGTCCAGTATTCTGCTGAATGGTCCAACATACAGCTGGATGCCCAACATTCTGCTGCATTGCCCAGCATCCTTCTGCATGGCCTAGCATTCTGTTGCATGGCCCAGCATTCTGCTGCATGGCCCAACATTCTGCTGCATAACCCAACTTTCTGCTGCATGGCCCTATATTCTGCTACATGGCTTAGCGTTCTGC
This sequence comes from Neoceratodus forsteri, assembly GCA_016271365.2. NCBI lineage: Eukaryota > Metazoa > Chordata > Ceratodontiformes > Ceratodontidae > Neoceratodus > Neoceratodus forsteri. The sequence continues at coordinate 322,941,289 of JADMNL010000026.1, forward strand.
TGCATGACCCAACTTTCTGCTGCATGTCCTGGCATTCTGATGCATGACCCAGTGTTCTCTAGCATGGTCTAATGTTCTAATGCATGTCACAGTGTTCTGATGCATGACCCAGTGTTCTGATGCATGTCCCAGCATTCTGCTACATGGCCCAGCATTCAACTGCATGGCCCAGCATTCTGCTGCATGGCCCATTATTCTGCTACATGTTTCAGTGTTCCGTTGCATGATCCAATGGTCCACTGCATGGCTCAATGTCTTGCTGCATGGTCCAGAATTCTGCTGCATAACCTGCCATTTTCTTGCATGGCCCAATGTTCTGCTACATAGCCCACCATGCTGTGACATGGCCCAGTGTTCTGCTGCATGGCCCAGCATTCTGCTGCATAACTCAGCATTCTGCTACATGGTCCAGGTTTCTGCTGCATGGTCTAGCATTCTGATGCATGACCCAGTGTTCTGCTGCATGGCCCAGCATTCCACTGCATGGTTTTGTGTTCTGCTGTATGGCCAGGGTTCTGCTGTGCAGCCCAGTATTCTGCTGTATGGCCCAGTATTCTATTGCATGGCCCAACATTCTGCTCTGTGTCCCTGTATTCTGTTGCATGGCCCAGCATTCTGCTGCATGGTTCTGTGTTCTGCTGTATGGCTATGGTTCTGCTGTATGGTTCAGTGTTCTGCTGTGTGGCCCAGTATTCTGTTGCATGGCCCAATGTTCTGTTGCATGGCCCAACATTCTGCTCTGTGTCCCTGCATTCTGTTGCATGGCCCATCATTCTGCTGCATGACCCTGCATTGTGCTGCATGGCCCTACATTCTACTGCATGGTTCAGTATGCTGCTGTATGGCCCAGCATTCTGCTGCATGGCCCAGTGTTCTGCATGACCCAGTGTTCTGCTGCATGCCCAACATTCTGCTGCATAGCCCAGTGTTCTGCTGTATTGTCCAGTATTCTGCCAAATGGCCCAACATCCAGCTGGATGCCCAACATTCTGCTGCATGGCCCAGCATTCTTCTGCATGACCTAGCATTCTGTTGCATGACCCAGCATTCTGCTGCATGGTCCAATGTTCTGCTACGTGGCCCAGCATTCTGCTGCGAGGCCCAGTGTCCTGCTGCATGGCCCAGCATTCTGCTGCATGACCCAACTTTCTGCTGCATGGCCCTGCATTTGTCTGCATTGCCTTGTGTTCTGCTGCATGGCCTAGCATTTAGCTGCATTGGCCAACATTCTGCTGCATGTCCTGGTATTCTGATGCATGACCCAGTGTTCTCTAGCATGGTCTAATGTTCTAATTCATGTCACAGTGTTCTGATGCATGACCCAGTGTTCTGATGCATGGCCCAGCATTCTGCTGCATGGCCCAGCATTCTGCTGCATGGCCCAGTGTTCTGCATGCCCCAATGTTCTGCTACATGCCCAACATTCTGCTGCATGGCCCAGTGTTGTGCTGTATTGTCCAGTATTCTGCTGAATGGCCCAACATCCAGCTGGATGCCCAACATTCAGCTGCATGGCCCAGCATCCTTCTGCATGGCCTAGAATTCTGTTGCATGGCCCAGCATTCTGCTGCATGGTCCAATGTTCTGCTGCATGGCCCAGCATTCTGCTGCAAGGCCCAGTGTCCTGCTGCATGGCCCAGCATTCTGCTGCATGACCCAACTTTCTGCTGCATGGCCCTGCATTTGTTTGCATGGCCCTGTGTTCTGCTGCATGGCCTAGCATTCAGCTGCATTGGTCAACATTCTGCTGCATGTCCTGGCATTCTGATGCATGACCCAGTATTCTCTAGCATGGTCTAATGTTCTAATGCATGTCACATTGTTCTGATGCATGACCCAGTGCTCTGATGCATGGTCCAGCATTCTGCTGCATGGCCCAGCATTCTGCTGCATGTCCCATTATTCTACTACATGTTTCAGTGTTCCACTGCATGATCCAATGGTCCACTGCATGGCTCAATGTCCTGCTGCATGGTCCAGAATTCTGCTGCATAACCCAACCTTCTCTTGCATGGCCCTACATTCTGCTGCGTGGCCCAATGTTCTGCTACATAGCCTACCATACTGTGACATGGCCCAGTGTTCTGCTGCATGGCCCAGCATTCTGCTGCATAACTCAGCATTCTGCTACTTGGTCCAGGATCCTGCTGCATGGTCTAGCATTCTGATGCATGGTCCAGTGTTCTGCTGCATGGCCCAGCATTCTGTTGCATAGTCCTGTGTTCTGCTGTATGGCCAGGGTTCTGCCGTGTGGCCCAGTGTTCTGCTGTGTGACCCAGTATTCTATTACATGGCCCAACATTCTGCTCTGTGTCCCTGCATTCTGTTGCATGGCCCAGCATTCTGCTGCATGGTCCTGTGTTCTGCTGTATGGCCACAGTTCTGCTGTATGGTCCAGTGTTCTGCTGTGTGGCCCAGTATTCTGTTGCATGGCCCAATATTCTGTTGCATGGCCCAACATTCTGTTCTGTGTCCCAGCATTCTGTTGCATGGCCCATCATTCTGCTGCATGACCCTGCATTGTTCTGCATGGCCCAGCATTCTGCTACATGTCCCTGCATTGTGCTGCATGGCCATGCATTCTGCTGGATGGCCTGATCTTTTGAAGCATAAGCCAACTTTCCTCTACATGAAACAGTGGAATATGCTAAACAGCAAACCCCAAGTGTGAGGCCAGCACTCACAGTACCAAATTCCCAGTTCAGTAATTCAATTCAAAATAACCGCCAAACAGCTGATTCAGTTTCTTTAGATGTATTACATACCTCAACCAGTAAAAACAACATGCATCCCAAAAGTTCAAAATCTGTGCTTCTAAGGTCTCATCCAGTAGAATTATAATCCAAAAGGCCATGTACAGTAGTAGCCACAGACATTGCCAGCTATTTCCAGATATTTCATGAAATTTCTGAAGAGTTTCTCTCTGCTGCCCCTACTGTGGAAATGCAGAAAGTAGGAGATATTTCTGGAAATATCACACATTTCGGGAAATAGCTGGCAGTGTCTGTGGCTGCTACTGTATTACTGTATCAGACTTGCTCAGCGATCACAAGAAAAGACTATAATATACTGCAGGTAGATGCTAGTTGCTGCAGGCTTCCAAAATGGACCCTGCTGCTGCATAGACACACGTGACACATCCTAACTTTTCAACATCATGGGTGATGTCTTCATTAGAGGTGATTCTACTGATTGATTGATTCCTTCATTCTGCTGCAAGGCCCAGCATGCTGCTACACAGGCCAGAATTCCGCTGCATGGCCCAGCGTTCTTTTGCATGGCCCAATGTTCTGTTGGATGGCCCAACTTTTTGCAGCATGGTTCAGCTTTCCACTACATGGCCCAATGTTCCATTGTGGGGCCCAAAGTTCTGCCAGAAGGCCCAACTTTCTACTGCATGGTCCAACTTTCCACTGTATGGCCTAGTGTTCCACTGCATGGCCTAACATTCCACTGTGAAGCCCAACTTTTTACTGCATGGTCCAATGTACTGCTGCATGGTACAACTTTCTGCTGCATTGCCCAGTTTTCCACTGCATGACCCAACTTACCACTGCATGGCTCAACTTTCTTGGGGTGTGATGTGCATTGGTCCACCAGTCCTTTTGGTAGAAGGCATCCACCGGGGCCTTGCCATCCGGCCACATCATCAGCAGGATGTAAGTGTGTTATACGCCAGTGGTGGCCTCTTCCACTGGCCAAGTGTCCCCCAGGATCTGGATGGCCATCTCCTTGAAGTCCAAGAAGTTCTCACCAGGCTCCTGTGACTGGAGTATCCTGAGGTCTTTTCTTTGGGTGGCACTCCCTCAATGAATTTCTCCTGCAGCATGCGGTCAGGCTCTTGCACGGCTTCTGAATCTTCCCACTCTATGGCCCTCAGGGCCTCCTGGAGGCTTACTGCAAACTCTGTCAGTCATCAGGGTGCTTTCAGACTGTGCTGGTACTCCTAGAACCATGTACATAGTTAGGCAGCCATGGCACCCAAACAACAAGTAGTAGGGCGTGTGCCCAGCGGAGCTGTGAGTGGTGTTGTTATCGATGTAGGTCAGCTCTGGGAGAATGGTGGGCCATTTCAGGTGTGTCTCATCAGGTAGAGACCTTTGCAGGTTGATGATGCTGCAGTTAGCTTATTCACAGAGCCCATTGGTTTGTGGGTGATATGCAGTTGTTCACAGCTTGTGGTTCTCGTACAGTGCACAGAGTTCTTGGAAAAGCTTTGACTTGAATGCCAGGCCTTGGTTGGTGAGGACTTTGGTGGACAAGTCAATAGGGAGAAGGGCAGGGGTAAATGGAGGCAAAGGCAGTAAGGACAGGGATGGGGCAAAAAGAGGTAAGGCCATCAAAAAATGGAGGGTAATGAGTACCAATGTCCATAGTCTAGGTAACAAGCTCCCTGAACTGGTGGCCTTGATGGAAGAGGGATGCCTGGATATTGTGAAAGTCACAGAAACATGGTACGCAGAGAATCATGACTGGGATGTGAACATACCAGGGTACACAATCTACAGGAGGGAAATGGAGGGTAGAAGAAGAGGAGTAGTAGTTGTCTATGTAAGGGAAGGGATCAAAGTAATGGAACTAAAGGATAAACAGGGAGGAGAGGAGGCACTGTGGGTCACCCTGGAGCAGTACCGTAGGAAGGGTGGGGCAGATGGTGCACCCACCCCGGGCGCATGCCTCCAAGGGGCGCAGTTTTGGTAACTTAAAATTTTCTTTTTACTGTAATTACAGTGGCTTCCAGCAGGGGTGCATCCATGGAAGGACCAGTAAGTGTTTGGGGTCACATGGTCAAGCTGTCTGAGCAGAAAAAAAAGTCATGTGGACTGGTGGTAACTGGGCGGGCCAGCCGCGCCAGTATAAAAGGTAGGGGGCAGAGCAGAGCGCATGTACTTGCTGTTGTGAAAGGTGGTTAGAGAGACTAGACTAGAGTAGAGAGAGAGAGAGAGAGAGGAGATAGTCTTAACTTTTAGCAAGAGGCAAGCCGAGAGCCAATTCTGAAAAAACGTAATTAATGTAAGCAGCAATAAGCACTGCACTCTTCCTCCATCTTCCTTGAGTTGCTTTCTTTTTTATTTATTTTATATCGGGAAGACCTCTGTCCTAGTATCACACAGTCTGTGTGTGTGTGTGTGTGTGTGTCCTCTGATGGAGTCGGACTAGTTGAGGGAAACTTGCTGGGTCAACTCGTTGTCATTCTTATAAGGGTCTTAGTTTGTTTTCGATGGGGGAGGGAGGGAGGGAGGCAGGCATCTCGTCCGAATCACATTGACATTTTTTTTTTAAATGAGTAGTCACGTCAGTAGTGTATATGTGTTGTGTTGCTGAGAGTAAGTGACACCAGGAGGACCTCCATTCTGCTCTTGCCTCCACCTCCGTGTGCCTCCTCCTCCTCCTTCTCTCCGTTCTCCATTCCACAGACACTGAGCTGAGGACAGAGACACTCTTTGGACTGGAAATAGGCTTTTACTAGACAGTAATTACTAGTAGTAGTATTATAACTACTGAGACTGAGCCAGTAAGGGTCTTAGTTTGTTTTCAATGGGGGAGGTAAAAGGTGTCCAAATGACCGAATTTGATTGAAAAACATTTTTTTTAAATCAGTAGTGTGAATAAGTTACTAGTGACAACACCATCACCAGCACCTCCAGTCTGCTTGCCTCCATGGCTGGGGCTCCCGCCCTCCTCCTCCTCCCTCCGTTCTCTCTGGACACTGAGCTGAGCCTAGAACAGAAACTCTTCTTAATTGGACTGGAGATTACTGTAGTAACTATACTGAGACGATGACTTGTTGTCTCAGCTGTCGTCTTGCTGAGCCTGATAAATAAAATAAAAAACTGACACATCTCCAAGAATCCAACCAAGAAATTCTAACCTTTATTTCCTTGTGTGTGTATGCCCCCTATGCCTGCCCAAGTGCCTGGAACATTTTTTTGTGTGAATTGATCATCACGCTGGTCCTCCTGTAAGTCCCCTTAGTTTGATCTTTTCTTCGAGCTTTGATTGTGATTGTGACATGGGCGGGGACGGGGGGGCATCCGATTGAAAAAAATAAAATAAAATGAATGAATACTAGGGTTACCACCTTTTAAGAAGCCCAAAGTGGGACATTTCTTACTGAAACATGATTTTTCGCAGGACAGTACGTAACCTCGACCAATGCAACAGACTTGTTTTCTCTATATACTCAAATTAATGCTAAGTATTGTAGTTTCTTAGTGGCTTATGTTGTTTCTTATCATTTTAGGGTATTTTAGTTAAAGTATAGTAGTTTTCTGCAACATTTAGTGGAAAGTTAGAAAATATTTTTTCTACTATAAAATCAGGACATGTAGTATTTTTCCTGTTTTTTTGCAGGACACAGCTGCCCAAATCAGGACAGGTGGTAACCCTAAAGAATACATTTCTAGTGTGTTTATTACAATGTTTTGTGAGCATTGCTGACTTTACTCGGGGTGGGGGGTCAGGCTACAGCAGTCAGCAGAGCAGCAGGAGAGACAAGAGTAGTGGCCATTGGGAAAAAAAAATCAACTTCCTGGCTAGAAGGCTGTTCTGGGTCATACTCTTTCTCTGTGTGCGTGTGCTGGTCCAGCACAGAGAAAGAGAGAGTATGAACCAGAAGTTTCCAGCCAGGAAGCTGAATTTTGCAAGTAAGTATATTGTTGCTGTTTTGTGTTATTATTTGTAATTTTTTTTTATAGATTTTACTACTTTGTTGAAGTTCTGTATTTTGTTTCTGTTTGCCCTATTTAAATTCGCTGCTTACTAGTCTGTCCCTAATTTTTGTAGTGTGCAAATGATTTCACTAATGTGTGAGTAAGCGAGGATGTGGAATGACAGTGAGTTATATAATAAGGGAGACTCCTGCTGGTGGCGGTGGTGGAGGAGGGAAACTGTTGCTTGGCCATGTACTGATGTGGAGTGGGGGCACTGAGAACAGCACTGGCAGTTTTATGCTATCACCCACTCTTTGTGGGCAGAATGGCTAACATGAAACTCAGTTTCATGTTGGCCATTCTGCCCACTAAGAGTGTGTAACATCATAAAAACTGCAGTATTTTTGTTGGGTGTGCCGGGTGTGGTATATTCTCACAAGTCAAACCAAATGCTTTGGAGAGAATGAACATGGAGTCTGTAGAAGCATCCTCACCTGTTGGTGTTCATGTTTTTTAGTGTGTTTCTGTAGGGAATGCTACTGCCAGCAGCACTGCAGCCTCACAGCTATGAATACATCCGTGCTTTCTCCTGGTTACAGCAGTATCTGCTAAATCCTAATGTAACCCCCCTGCAAATGGGGGTTCCCAAAAGACTTCCAGGAGCTTGCTTGAATGCTCCAAGCCTGAATGGTGTTTGGCGTTTAAGCCATTTATCAGTGAGTGTTTTTAGAACCTCTGGTACTGTCTCTTTAAGAGCTGTCTGCTTGCAGACATAATTAGTTTGTATGGGGGACTGTGTGTTTCTTTGATTGAGTACCATTCGAGCTGCTGCCAATTCACTCCATTTTGCAGTCACTAGAGTGCAAAGGAACCTATCTGAAAGATGTAACTGTTTGCCAGAAACCATTTAGAGTAATAATGAAATTACAGTTTGTCTAACCTGCTTTCTTTGCAGTCAGAACTGTGTCTGCCTAGTTCCCATTCTGGTTTTGAACTGCTGAACTGGACCAATCAGTGTGGGGTAAGCTAGCTCTAAAATGGTGCCTTGGACGAATCAGAACTTGGACTCATAATCTGGGCCAGCCACAAGAGGATTGTATGGGCAGTGACTCTGGGAGATGTAGTTTAGACTTGCGCCTTTTGGACCAACAGCAGCAGTCTATTGTGGTGACAGCCAATCCAGTCAAGAACTGGGAGGAACTCAAAGGAAGTGCCCGGTTTTGTCGGTTGGAGTTTCAGTTTTAGCTCTGGCAGTGAAGAAGGAAGGAGCCCTGTGCTTTTTCAGTGTGCAGTTTTAGTCGGGAAACGTGTGTAAGGCCCAGAGTTCCGGTCTGCAGCTTGTGTAACTGCTTGTTAGGACTGAATCCGTCCTGTGAAGAGAATCAAAGGATATCTGAAGAGTAGAAACCAGGCTCACCCTGTAGAAGACTGGAGAAACTGCTGAATTGCACTCTGTCTGTCAGGAACTGAATCTGCTGTGTGTTCTCCCGGGTATTGTGCAGTAATTGCGATCGGGATACAGATGCAGCCTGCCTGGTATAGTGCTTTCTTTTTGCCATATAAATGTGTGAAGAGGTTTGTGTACCTCAAGTGAATCCTGCTGCCATTAAGTGACTTTTGCCTGTGACTGTTTACCATATAAATGTGTGAGAAGTCTTGTGGAGCTCAAGAGTAGCCCTGCTGACATTGAAGGACCCTATCTTGTTTGGAGGTCGTGAGTACTAATTCAGGGTCGCTCCCTGTTGAATTGCCATTAAATCCAAATGGAATTACTGTACTGCTGACTGATTAATTTTTCTTTTCTCTGTGTGAAAGGCCCCTACCAGCTGCCACGGTTTGGACTAGCCACTAGGGCTTGGGTACCCAGGGACAGTAACTGATAGGGATAGGCCTGTGCACAAGAGCCATAGGTAGATGAGTAGAGTGATAAGCTAATTAACCTGATTTCCCCCTGTCCTTGTTATATCCCCCTAAATAAATCAGAGCTGCTTGTTTCAGCAAAGTTATACTGCCTGAGGTATTTGTCTATGTTAAAGTATTGTACTGTGATTGTTGCACTGTATCTCATTTTACAGGAGGTCCCAGTGCCTGAACCAGCCCTGGGGGTAAGTGTATACTGTGAAGGTAATTCTGATATATTGTGTGGGCCACTAGTGGGAAGAAAGGGGGGGTTGCAGTGTCCCAGAGGGCTGTGACCAAGTAAGTTTAACTATTGCAAACCCTGACCTCTGGGTGGAGGCACCCGCCATTGGATCCAGGCCCCTCAACCTGTTAGTGGCAAATCAGGCAGGGGTAGTAGCCCCTGGGATAGCGCCATCTAGGGGTTACACTAATTAGTGCAGTGAACCCTGATGGTTAAAGTTGAACCAGCATAACATTCTCTGTTGATTTGCATATGCAGCCCATGATGCTTTGCACAGTGTGGGCATGTGTGATTTTGTATTTTCCTGATGGTTATAACACTTTATCTCCTCTCATTACACAAATATCTCACAGCTATTACAGTGACATCTGCCAGCAATACCAGTGTACCCTCCCAGGTGTATCAGTCACCCTAACTATTGCTGTAACTGGTATACTGACTTACTGTATCTGTTAGGCTAACAGATACAGTAAGTCAGTATACCAGTTACAGCAATGTCTGCTCTCGGTTATAGCAGTCTTTGGTCACATTTATGCCAGTGTGGCAGTGTCCCATTAAAGCAGTTCCTCCTAGTTACAGTTAAACAGTGTCTCAGTTACAGCACTCTTCCCACTCCAGTTATGCCAGTATCAGCTTCCAGTTATACCAGTCTCTCTTCCCAGTTACACCTCTCAGTATTTCAGTTACAGCATTGTCTCCTTCCTTTTATGCCAGTGTCTTCTTGGAAACACAGAAACACAGAAACTTAGATTTGAGAGCAGATAAGGATCACTTGGCCCAACCGGTCTGTCCACTCCTCCTTAGTCTTATTTGAATAATAGAACGTGCCCTTGGCTGCAGCTGCTTCCTCACAACAAAACAAACAGTATATACAGTACTTTTGTATAAATAAATAGAATGTGAGGGTGTTCGCCCACTGTGAGGTAATCGCCTTAAATTCTATTTATACAAAAATATTATATATACTATTTATTTCTTGTGTAAAGCAGAAATCAAGTTAGTTGAAGTTAGTAACAAAACATGTAACAAGAAAAGCCCCAAAACTCACCATAGAGCATGTAAACCCCTCAGAGCTTTTGGGCACCTTGCAGCCCCCAGACCCCGGGCTATTTTCTGGGGGGGGCACAAACTTTGTCTCTTGCCCAGGGCACCAAAATGCCTTCCTGCGGCACTGCCCGGGGGTGAATGGCACTGGTACTTGGTGCCTTGTCCACCCTTACTGCCCTCAGCCTCTCTAGCACCCTACTTCCTGTGATCACTTTGTCCATCACCTCCTCCGCCCCTTTCCCCACCGCCACAGCCCATTCTGGTAGTGGGCCATCCCTCTCCTTAGTGAAAATGGAGCAGAAGTACTCATTTAGAATTTCCACTTGCTCCTCCCTCTTTTCCAGCCAATCCCCTACCCGCTTTATTCTCACAATATGTTCCTTGCAGTTCTTATTTTCCCTGACATACCTAAAAAAGTCCTTTTCCCCTCCTTTGATGCCCTGTGCGGAACTTAATTGCCTGGAGGTCTTAGCCTTTTTCACCCTCCTGGCAACCTCCCTTGACCAACTCCCAAAAGCCTCCTTATCCTCTGCCTTCCCTGTTCTCCTGTACTTCCAGTATGCAGCTGTCTTTGCCCTCACCCCCTGCAGCACTTCCTTGTTCAGCCAGCACGGTTTCTTGGCTCTGCTCTTCTTACTCCTGGCCCTGGTGCAGGCTACTGTGGCCTCTGTTAGCCCAGTCTTTATGACTCCCCACTTTTGTTCTGCATCCATCCCCAGCCTTATATCCTGGAGTCTTCCTTGCAGTATTGCTCCCATCCCCCCAAAGTCCACCCTAATAAAGTCCATCGCCTTAGTGCCCGTGCCTCCTGTCTCGCTACCCAGCATGACAACAAGCCACACTGTTTGGTGGTTGCTACCTGCTAGTGGGTTCCCCACCCTTACCTCCCTCACCACCTCCCCATTTGCCAGTACTAGGTCCAGAGTGCTACCAAGCCTTGTAGGCCCACTTACCAATTGCTCAGAAGGCCGTCTTGGAATGCATCAAGGAGCACCTGCTCCCTGGTACTGCTAGTGACGGGGTGCTCCAGTCAACCCGTGGTAGGTTAAATTCCTCCACTATCACCACACCCCCCTTCTACACACCCTCCTTATCTGCTCTGCCAACTCCCCATCCAGTTGCCCGGATTGGGCTGGTGGTCTGTACACCACTTCCAGCATCAGCTTTCTGCCCTTGGAGTGCAGGAGTTTCACCCAACGCACCTCTGTCCTCTCCTCTTCTCCCTCATCCCTTATTCATTTAATCCTTTCCCTCACGTAGAGTGCACCCCCCCCTTTCAACCCCCTGGTCCCTCCTGTATAGCCTGTATTCTGGGATTGCCAAGCCCGAATCATAGTACTCTGTGGCCCAAGTCTCTGTCACTGCAGCAATGTCCACCTTCCCTTCTGAAAGGAGCACCTGAAGCTCTGCAGTTTTGTTCCCCAGGCTTCTTGCATTGAGAGAGAGAGAGAGACCACCTTCCACCTGTACCTTTTCTTCTCCTCTCTCTTCTCTTCTTTGGCCTGTGTCCCTCCTCCCGGTAGTTCGCACCCTTTCTCCTCCTTATTCTTACTGGGTGGTGGTGCCTTCTGTATTACACTCAGACCACTCTGCCAGCCCCCTCCCAGGGTTACTACGCCTCTGCCTTTACCTATATCTAGGGGGGGTGAGCTCATTAGGCTTCCCTGTCTGGACCTTTCTACTAACCTCAGTCTTTTGGCCACCCCCTCACTAGTTTAAATCCACCTTAGTAGAGATATACCCCTCTAATCCTGCCTTTAATACTCCCCTTCCCTTCCTGCTCAAGTGTATCTTGTCCCCCGCATACAAGGCACTATTTCCCCAGACCCTACCCCATTTAGTCACTAACCCATAATTTTTGGTGTGGCATCAATCCCTCTGCCCCTTGTTGAACTCCTCAATCTTACCCTTCCTCCCCATGCTTGCACATAGTACAGGGAGTAACTCCAAGAATGCCACCGACTCTCCCACTCCCTCACACTGCTTGCCCAACTATTCAAACCTCCCCCTCACTACAACTACTTCCACAGTCTCCCCCACCAAGTCTTTTGTACCCACATGCAACAGTAAATTAGGTTTCTTCCTCCCCCTCACTGCACACTTGAGCAGTGCCTGCCCTGCACCTCCTGCAGTCAACCTGAGGATAGCATCAACCCAAATATGGCTGTGCCTTCCCCCTTACCGCCCCATCTCACCCCTTTCAGTATACAATCCCTTAGGATGAGTACCTCCATCCCTTAGCCCCTTTCCCTTCTAATGCCCCTTCCACCACCCCAGTATTCGATCTTCCCTGCCCTTTACCCCTGCCAGCTGCACCCTCTGTGACTTCTGTATCTGTACCCCCTACTTCTGCCTCACCCCTTTTCTCTGCCTTATTCCTCCCATCCCCCTTGAACCCCTTTCCAGCCTGACTACTTCCAACTGGGCTTCCCATGTTGCCATCCGCTCCTCCTCTGCTGATTTCCAACCCCTCTCATATCCCCGCTGTTGTCGATTTAGAGCCCCTATTCCCTTCTACCCCCAATAGTGATGCCCCTCCCATCCTTCCCCTTCCCGTAGCCTTCTCTCCTTCAGTCACCACCCCTCCTTCCTTACTAGCCCCCCTTCAACCCTTTCATCCTTGCTATCTCTTCCCCTAGCTGTTGACAGCCCTCTCATGCCCCACTTGTCCTCCCCCCTTCAGTATGTTCTTGCTCACCCTCTCTCTCCCATAGCAGAGGCTTGAATCTATTCCTAGTCGATACCCCTCCTACATCTCTTCCCCCTATCGGTTCCTCCCTCCTACTTGTTCCCCTCCGTGCCACCCCTGGTCCCACCCCTGGTCCCTCCCTACCTGCAGCCATCTGCTCTCCCCCCTGGTACTCCTCGTGGTCTCTTCCTCCCCCAACAGGCGGCCTCCCCTCACCTTGGGCACCCCCTCCCTTGTCCTCTCTTTCCTGCTAATGCCTCTGATACTGGGGTCAGTTTCAGTCCCTAGTTGTTCTTCCCCCATCCCCCCTTGCCATCCCCTATCCCCCCCCCAAGGGTGCCTACCATACTCATCTGCCCTGCCACATAGACTCCTCCCTAACCTCCACAGTTCCTCCCTCAAACTAGCCAGTTGTCTACAGACCATACACCCTCCCATCCTCCAAGCCCAGTCCAGGATCATGGTGGACCCACACCCTTACACCCCACCACCCTTCCAAAGATGCCCGCCCTATTGACATGTGGCACCTGCCCCAATTTGGCCCCCATCTTATGTTACAGGCTCTTACTCCCAGGTTCTGTACCCTACTGCAACTGTTAGGCCCCTATTTACTCAAATTCCTGTACCCCCCCACCACGCTAGTCCCCCTACTGGCCCCTTGCCGACCAGGGTAATTCAGTCTCAATCTCATCCATTAGATACTGTATTACTGTAGAAATCCTAAAGCCTCCTTCTCTGTTTTTCACCCCTCAGCTACCATACTTTTTGTTCACAGCTTAGAAAATGGGCAACTGTGTTAAATTTTTGAAAACAAATATGAAAATAAACAAATATACAGTATGTAAAATATATATAAAAATCAGCTGAAATTAAGTTGTCTGGTTAAATAGTCCCTGCACTGCTACAATTGCCACAGGTGGGCACTGCTGTTCTTTCCCCCTTTGCTATCAGCATTTCTTCCAGTTTGCTATTTTGTCCCCTCCCCCCCCCACACACATAGTGCAGTTCTTTTATTTTTATTTTTTGAGGGGCGACTTGGAATTGAAAACGTAGTGTGGTGAGCTGTATAGAGAGGTACCCTTCTTTTTTTTTTTAATTGGTTTTGCGACATGGTGCGAGTTTCAAATCCTGATGTATACTGTAATGAGCAGGCTAGTGTAAAGCGAAGAGAAACTGTGTTGACTGGAAAGAAAAAAGAAAAAAACTGGCAAAATATAGAAACATAGAAACATAGAAGTTGACGGCAGATAAGGACCGCAAGGCCCATCCAGTCTGCCCATTTCTTTTTCTACCTTATAAATGTGCCATCGGCCTTTGCTCTGTCTGTGGCCTATCTATTCATAGTCATTTGTATTGCTCCCTTATGCCTATCCCATGCCTGTTTGAAGCCCTGCACTGTATTCATAGCCACCACTTCTTGTGGTGAGCTATTCCATGCATCCACCACCCTTTCTGTGAAAAGAATTTCCTCACATTCCCCTTAATCGGCCTCCTCTAATCTCATGCTGTGTCCTCTTGTCTTGCTATTTTCTTATATTTAAACATGTTAGACTCTTTCACCTTGTTTATGCCCTTAAGGTGTTTGAATGCCTCGATCATATCACCTCTCTCCTCCTTTGCTCAAGGGTATACATATTGAGCTCCGTTAATCTGTCCTCATATGTCTTCTGATGCAGTCCCTGCACCATTTTGGTTCCCTTCTCTGGACTGCCTCAATTTAGTTAATGTCCTTGTGAAGGTGTGGCCTCCAATACTGCACGCAGTACTCCAGATGGGGCCTAACCAGTGTCTTGTACCAGAGGATTATTACCTCCCTCTTACGACTTGTGATACCCCTACTAATACACCTAACACCCCCTAGCCTTACCTACTGCTTTTAGAGGTCTGCTTGGATGATTTTAGGTCATCAGTGATGATGATGCCAAGTCTCTTTCTTCCTTTGTGACTGCTAGCAACTCCTCCCAGCCTATAGGTGGCTTCAGGGTTTCTCTTCCCTATGTGCATGATTTTGCACTTCTTTGCATTAAATCCCAGTTGCCACTCTTCTGACCATTCTGCTAGTTTATCAGATCTCTTCTCATTCTGCCCACCCCATCTGGATCATCTACTCTGTTGCAGATCTTGGTGTCATCTGCAAACAGACAAGCCTTCTCCTCTAGTCCATCTGCAAGGTCACTAATGAAGATGTTGAAAAGAATGGCCCCAGGACTGATCCTGAGGTACCCTACTTGTGACTTGCATCTCTTCTGACTGTATACCATTTACCACCCTCTCTGTTTTCTGCCCATCAACCAGTTTGCCACCCAGTTGACCAACTTCTGACCCACCCGAGCCTACCCAGCTTATTTATCAATCTTCTCTATGGAACAGTGTCAAAGCTTTGCTGAAGTCAAGGTAGGCGACATCAACTGCTCCCCTTGGTCCACCACTCTGGTTACCCAGTCAAAGAAATCTATGAGATTAGTTTAACAGGACCTTCCTTTTGTAAACCCATGCTGTCTTGGATCCTGTGCCCCTATGGATTCCAGGTGTTGCACTATCCTTTCCTTAAGAGGTGCCTCCATAATCTTGCCCACTACTGAGGTAAGACTGACCGGTCTGTAGTTCCCCGCCTCCTCCCTGCTACCACTCTTGTGGAGCGGGATCACATGAGCCCTTCTCCAGTCTTCTATGAAGGTACAGCACGCAGGAGGGATGGCAGAGGTACAGTTTGGGTTCAGGAGGGATGGTCAAACTTTGTGCGTTTTGGTGTGTGTTGTGGGCAGCGGTCTGTTCACCTGGTTGCCGATGGACTGCTGACTGGGTAAAAAAAAGATAGTGCGACTAGCGTTTCTTCCTGCATTTTGATGTGTGCGTTTTGTGTGAACTTCTGCGTAGAGGCGGTAGCGATGTTGGCTGCAGTGGTGAGCTGATTGTGAAGTGAAGAGTTACCGCGGCCGGGACAAGCAGGGAAGCTGCTTCGGCTATGGCGTGAAATAATGCTTTAGTCTGTGCTTAATATTACAGATGCTGCTTATTAATCTATATCTGGACATTTCTAAATAAATATAGAGACTGGGAAAACAGGGAAAAGGTGGCGAGCCTCAGTCAGTGTCCCAAAAACAAGACAGTTGTGCTGGATGGGGGAGTTCGATCCCTCGCTAAGTGAGGGAAAAAAATGGTGGCGATTTCAAATTTAATATGGTGTTTTGGCCAATCAACAAGCAGGGTGGTGAGCACACAAATACTTCAGTGGGTGAAGGGGCACTTGGGCTGGAACTTTTTATTTCCTGGGCATCTATTGAAAGTTAATGTACCCCCCTTGGCAAGGGTAACAGCCAATCAGATGCCAGGAAATAGAAAGCCCATTTTCTAAGTATCATTACAGCAATCATAACAGTATAGCTCAGTACTTAGCTCAGTTAGAGGAATAACCAGAAGAACTAAATCTATATTATTACAGCACTCCTCAAAATATCCAGTCATTGCTTTCTCTCCACCCCAGAGACCCTGCTGTAACATGGGACCACAGAGGACATTGGGTGGGAGGGTGGACAACTCTAAAGTCCAGGCAGAGCTCCTTTGAGCTCACTCACTTTCTGTCTCTCACGCACTCATTCTGTTTCTCCCGGTGCTGCAGGCTGCACTTTTGTACTGGACTCCTGCCTGCATTGGTGCCTTTTTCTGCCCACAAAGAAATTCGCAGCAGTCCTGACAGAGCTCTGTTGAGCTCACTCACTCCCCCTCTCTCACGTGCTCATTTTGTTTCTCCCGGCACTGCTTGCTGCCCTTTTGTACTGGGCTCCTGCCTGCATTGACACCTTTTTCTGCCCACAAAGAAATCTGCAGCAGTCGTGACAGAGCTCTGTTGAGCTCGATTACTGCCCTCTCTCACTCGCTCGTTCTGTTTCTCCTGGCGCTGCAGGCTGCCCTTTTGTACTGGGCTCCTGCCTGCATTGGCATCTTTTTCTGCCCACAAAGAAGTTTACAGCTGTCCTGATAGAGCTCCATTTAGCTCGCTCACTCCCCCTCTCTCACTCACTCCTTCTATTTCTTCCAGCGCTGCAGGCTGCCCTTTTGTACTGGGCTCCTGCCTGAATTAGTGCCTTTTTTTGCCCACAAAGAAATCCGCAGCAGTCCCACCAGAGCTCTGTTGAGCTCGCTCACTCCCCCTCTCTCACTCACTCATTCTGTTTCTCCCAGTGCTGCAGGCTGCCCTTTTGTACTGGGCTCCTGCCTGCCTGTGTTGGCGCCTTTTTCTGCCCACAAAGAAATCTGCAGCAGTCCTGACAGAGCTCCGCTGAGCTCGCTCACTCCTCCTCTCTCAGTTGCTCATTCCATTTCTCCCAGTGCTGCAGGCTGCCCTTTTGTACTGGGCTCCTGCCTGCGTCTGCCCACAAAGAAATCTGCAGCAGTTCCGACAGAGCTCTGTTGAGCTTGCTCACTCCCCCTCCTTCACTCACTCATTCTGTTTCTCCCAGCACTGCAGGCTGCCATTTGGTACTGGGCCCCTGCCTGCATTGACGCCTTTTTCTGCCCACAAAGAGATCCGCAGCAGTCCCAACAGAGCTCCATTGAGCTCGCTTACTCCCACTCCCTCACTCGCTCATTCTGTTTCTCCTGGCACTACAGGCTGCCCTTTTGTACTGGACTCCTTCGTGTGCTTGGTGCCTTTTTCTGCCCACAAAGAAATACGCAGCAGTCCGAACAGAGCTCCATTGAGCTTGCTCACTCCCCCTCTCTCACTTGCTCATTCTGTTTCTCCCAGCACTGCAGGCTGCCCTTTTGTACAGGGCTCCTGCCTGCATTTGCACTTTTTTCTGCCCACAAAGAAATCTGCAGCAGTCCTGACAGAGCTCAATTGAGCTCGTTCACTTCCCCTCTCTCACTCGCTCAATCTTAATCTGTCCCAAACACTGATTTCCCTCAGTGACCGCACTATTCTGCGCCAGAAGTGCAAAAACACATTTTGGCCAGGATGTGAAAAATGACAGCTGTACTGTTCATAAGGAGGTGTAAAAAAATGCCAGTGTTGAAAATCTGGCGTGAAAATATTATAAATTTACGAAGTTACAGGGGCGCATGGAAACTGTGCAACGCACACTTATAACACAGTCATTTTATGGACTTTCATCACCAAATTTTCCACATAGGCATTTTAAGACTTCTGCTCATGAACAGTGTCACTGTGATTTTCTCAGTCTGTCTCAAAAACTGTTTTCCCACAGCGACCGTGCTATTCTGTGCCGGAAGTACGAAAACACATTTTGGCCAGGATGTGTAAAATGACAGCTGTACTGTTCATAAGGAGGTGTGGAAAAATGCCAATGTTGAAAATCTGGACTGAAAGTATTAAAAATTCGTGAAGTTACGAGCGTGCGTGGAAACTGCGCTAGGCATGCTTGTAAAAAAGTCATTTTTTGGATTTTTTTCACCAAATTTGCAACATAGGCCTTTTGAGAGCCCACCTCATGAACACTGGCACTGTTGTTTTGTTAATCAGTCCCAAAAGGTGATTCCGCTCAGTGACCGTAAAATCACCTTCCGTGTCCGAATAACGCAATGACAGTGACTGAATTCATGAGGAGGGGTCCCAAGAACCCCATGTTGAAAATTTGGTGCCAAAATTCTAAAAATGGCCGAGATATCCACCTAAGTTGAAAAAACTCTATTTATGCCATTATACAGCTTATCAGCAATTTTTCAGTTCGCAGTCGGCTTTGAAGAGTGCAGACGTGTTCCTGGTCCACCGAAGATGGTCATGCTGGGCTCCAGAGGTAAGTATGGGGTGGGGTGTTGGGAGGCAGGGTGCGCAGAGGGTGGGCGCAGGTTGGGGAGGTGCCAGCGGACTCTACTAGGGACTGTTTTCTGTTTTACAGGTTAAAGAAAAAAAAACATTGTGGGACATTTTTTCAGGGACCTTTGGCACGCTGGGGTGGGCTCCCAGCATGCCACCCGAGTGTTTTTTGGGGGCTGTAGCCGATGGGGATTGGGCACCTGTCAGCTCATGCAGGTGGGGGCCAAGGGGATTGGGCACCCCTCGCACATAACATATTTTGGGCAGGACATTATGCCAACAGGGAGTGGGCTCCCCTGTCAGCAAATTTAATGGGAAGGGTGGAGACTGAAGCCGATGGGGATTGGGTCCCCGTCGGCAAAGAAAGACTGTTGGGGGGGGGATCATGATGCTGAGGGGGATTGGGCACCCATCGGCACACAACAAATGGGGAGGGATCACAGTATGCTGACGGGAGTGGGCTCCCCCGTCGGCAAATGAACTAGCGGGGGCACCATGGCAAGGTACCACCCTGCAATGACAGGTCACTCCCTTATTGCAGAGGAATGTCTGATGCTGCAATGACGAGGCAGACCCTGATTGCAGCGGTGAAAACATTTCAACTTGGTGGCACTTTTGCAGAACCAGTGTCATCAAGACACTGGGCCTGCATTGGTCCACCAGAGCCAAGCCCCCAAATGCAGTGCCCCCGTTGGCTGCCAGAGTGCCATACCTCCACAACCCACTTCTCTCCTAAGCTGCTGCATAGTGTTTCTTGCGCATGCGCGAAAGCAAATATAAGAAGCAGGAGTTACTGGGAGGGAGTGGGTTGTGGTGGTGCATGTTGTGAAAATTTGAAAAAGTGAGACGGCCAAGCCACAGCATAGGAGCTGAGTAGTTGGCTGCTGCACTAACAACTGGCAGTACCCCCCCACCCAAAAAAGAATATAAGGGAGAAGAACCCTGAGCCTCAGTCAAAGGGAACAGGAGACAACTGGTAGCTCAAGCTGGCAACCTGTGTGTGTGTATATTTATGTAAGAAGTTTTGCATTTGCCCATCACTGTCCATAACTACCTGATTGCCCACAAGGTCTTGGGGTATATATAGCCCCAGAAACAAATTATCAGGCAGGGTTTATTGTTTGCCCACCGCTGTCACTAATTACCTGATTGCACATGGTCTTGGGTATACCGCCCCTGGAAAAAAGGCAGGGTATTTGTTTGCCTATTAGTACTGTCACAAATTACTCAAATGGTTACAGACTTGGGATAGAACCCCCAGGAAAAAGTAGAACAACATCCACAACAACATGAGTCATGACATCAGGTCTTTCTTTAATATGGGAACCGCTGGCAAAAGGCCATGAATAAATTCTTCATCAGCATCCTCTTCATCTTTGAATGAGACCATGTGCACAGACATAATAATAACTGATAACGATGCATCTTGTAATGAGCAAACATTAACAACTAAGACAGTAAGTCATTCAGTTGACAGTATTAGTAATACTAGCAGCACCACTACTAGTGAATTCATTGAACAGTCTTGTAGTAGTACTACCTCCTCTATTGGGTTAGACTTGACCCAGGCCCTTCTAGTACCTCACCTTGATGATAACCGCCCTACTGATCTTGGCAGTAAAGAGAAAAGTCCCACTAGGGTCACCACCTTTGGATGAGGTAAAAACCAGATCCAAAACCACACCCCAAACTCTGCCTCTGGCTCCACCCCTTTTTTATGACTGGCGAGAATATCACTTCTCCTCCTCCAAAGCCATTTGTAATGTTGGAATAGACATTACTAGTGATAGGAAATTCTTTTTATACTGTTCTTTATTTGATTTATTTATTCAGTTATTTATTTTTATTCATTGGCAACCAGGTTACCTTCCATAGGCCACATAGCCCATTTTACAGGAGTGACCCAGGAGCAGAGGAAGGTTAAGTGACTTGCTCAGGGTCACACAGTATTTAAGTGGAGGTTGTGGGAATCAAACTCAGGTCTGCTGGATGTGCCAAGCTCGGCCATAGCTTATTGCTCAGCCCTCTGTTAAACACTCTCCCATTTTCCTTTCCATGTCAGCCATGTATTCTGATTCTTTGACCAATTTTTGATAACTTAATTATCAGTGCTTGTGGTACCCTTAATACTGCACTGTGTTCCACTTTACCTCAGCAGCTACTGCTGTTTCTTTTCATATTTCTAAGACATTCCACAATTTCAGATACACCATTCCATGCTGTTTATCTGAATGACCTGTCAAAGTGTAGCTAATATCATGGAATGTTCAGGTAATACAAAAAATTAGAGCAAATGTAGTGATAAAAGCAATAAAAGTTAGATTACTAATTTAACAAAAATGGGTCTAAAACTTATCATGATATAGAACAAACAAAAAGAAACACATGAGAGCACATAAAGGTGTAAAAGCTGTTTCCTGTCATAGCAGTAAAAGACCATACTTAAAATTCAGAGTGGAAAAGAATAGGTTAATTTACTGCTAATGATCTTAATGGCCATACTTTACACTTCCCAGACAGACTGGTTTTACAAACAAAGGCAGGTCTGAATGACTGTGACAGCAGAACTTCTTTGTAACCTGGACATGTAATGCAGCCAAAACAGTGAATGATTTGATACATCAGTTTTAAGAGTATATGAGCACTCAAAATGGCCCAAAAACCAGACTGCATGTAACCAAAACCGGATGACCGGATAAGGACCCTAAAAACCGGATTATCCGGTCAAAAAACGGATAGGTGGCAACCCTAGCCCCAGTCAGCCTAAGACCGCTTTCAGTACTAAAATTTATGGAGGTAAAAAGCGGGACTTTAGCCATCACTGGTACAAAGATTACTGTTGGTTAGAGTACAGCTGCGAAAAACAGAGTGCATTCTGTTTTGCGCGTAGATGCTTCATGCATGGGCAGGGATGTGCTGATGAAGTCTTTACTACTCGAGGATTTCAGAACTGGAAAAAGGCATTGGAGAAATTTAGGGCACACACTTCAAGTCACTCTCATAGAAGTGCAATGGCTGCTTGGTCTGCATATACATGCACACAGGAAACGGGTAACATCATGGCACAGGTAGACAAGGGCAAGATTAAGGAAATTCAGCAAAGAAGGGATTTCATGAAAAGAATAGTACAAGTCACTCTACATTTGGGTCAGCTAGGGTCACCTTTCAATGGTCACAGTGAGGGTGAGAAGTGTTAATAAAGGAAACTTTAGGAAGACTTTAGACTTGATTAAAAAATTTGACAGAGTTCTCCAAATTAATGAGTCCATCCCATCAAATGCAACATACACATCAGCCAAATCACAGAACAGTCTGATTCAGTGCACTGCATCCTGTATTACAGATGCAGTTGTGCAAGAAGTCAAAAATGCTAAATTTGTATCAGTGTTATGTGATGACTCTCGAGACATTTCATGTCAGGAACAAATGAACATATGTGTCAGATATGGTCATAACCATAAACCTGTCGAACGTTTTCTATATTTCGTTAAAGTCTTAGAACTGGATGCAAGGGGATTGTGTAGTAACATTAACGACACCTTGAAAAAATTTGATATCTTTGAGCCAGATGTTAGTTTTGTTGTCCAAGCTTATGATGGTGCAAGTGTCATGTGTGGTCATTTCAATGGTGTTCAGGAACTCTTCAAAAAGGACTACCGTTATGCTGTGTATGTTCACTGTTATGCACATAATTTAAGTCTAATTGTTGTGGATTCACGTCAGTGTATTCCAGAAGTAAAAGATTTCATTAAATTGGTGCAATGCTTGCATGCATACATTTCGACATCTGTAGTGCACAGTGACAAACTGAAACAGGTACAAGAAGAAATGAGATTTGACAGAACATTCAAGGTCACAGCTCTGAGCAGCACCAGTTGGGGATGTCAGATAAGAGCTATGAGAGCACTGAAGCGTACATATGAATCCTTAATCTCTTATCTCTCGCAATGTGACCATGGAAATACATCCAAAGCACTGGGACTTTACACCTTCTTGATCTCATTCAACACTGTCTTTTGTCTTTTCCTGTTTGATCACATTCTCTGATTTGCAGAAGGACTCCACAACCTACTGCAGACTGAAGATCTGGATCTAGCCAGTGCTGGCATTGCTGTAGAAGCATTTATTGATACTCTGGTTTCATTCCGAAATGAAGACAAATATAAAGAATTACTCTGTGTAGCAATGGCATTTGCTGTGCCACTTAACATAGCTCCCGGCACTGCAACAGAACAAAGGACCCATTCACAACATACCCATCACTTAGCTGCTCATTTCAATGCGCATGTTGTTGACAGAATAGTTAGGGAACAGCAGCCAGTTACATCACAAACAGATTACCAAATTAAAATTTACTATCCAGTGTTAGACAACATGATTTCGAAATTGAGACGACGATTCTCAAAAGAAGGGGTAGACCTACTGAAAGCAGTTCAGGCTTTGAAACCAAAAAGTCCTTTATTTTTAGATAAGACAATATTAAATATTATGTGCAATCATTATGGAGTTCAACTTCCTGAAGAAGAATTGTTTGTAGCACAAAGGTTTATTGAAAGGTTGCCTGCTGAAAACTCCCCACGGAGCATTTCGACATTGCTTGACACTGCCACTGGCTACGTTTCCTGGCATCCACCAGTTGGGTACTATTGCACTTACCATACTAGTCACTACATGTCCATGTGAACGATCCTTCAGCGCTCTAAACTGAATAAAGACATACCTGAGAAACAGAATAGGTTAGGACAGACTAACCCTCCTGATTAACCTGGTCCTCTGCACTTGAGCATATTCATTCCACGTATCTTGCAAATGTGTAAATTTTGTATATATCTATATATATATTGCTGGTGAAATTGTGTTAGTGACGCCGTACCTTAGCATATTGACTATGATTACTGTTGTGACCTGAGATATCTTACTATGTATGTTATGCTTCTCCTAACATCTGTGTATCTGCCCTACTTGCTTCAAATTGTACTCTGTATGTTCTTTGATTTCCTGTACTCTCCCAGGTCGTACCTGAAAATAGGCATGTGTTTGTCTAGTGTACTTACCTGGTTAACAAAAGCTAAATAAATAAATAATAAATAAATAAACTGGTCTTGCTACATTAGCAATTGAGGGTGAGGCCACAAAAGCAATACATGTAGATGGAAGTCATTGACAGATCTGCCAAACTGTCAAACAGACGTGTTGGTCTTTTGTTTCCTGCCACAGCCAGTGCTGTAGAAAATCCCTAAATTATATGAAAGGATGTAACAGTTCATAAAGACTGAGACCAACAACTATTTCAGTGGTTCAACTCATGTTCTGTATTGCAGGGTGTTCAGTTACTAATTCCCTGTGTTTGGCTTGATGCACATTACATACTGCTGCTTGCTGCCAAAGTTCAGCCTTTGCCACATATTCTTCTTTGTTCTGATTTCTTCCAATGGTCAGATTCCCACCCGATGCTCAGCACCGTGCCACATTTGGTTTTGAAAAAAAAGAAAAGCTAATCAATATTATACAATGGCAAGAAAAAATCCTGGACTCTGATTGGTCAGTCTTGGGCTGGACCCGTGATCTTAATCAGTACAATATCACAGAGCTTTTTTTTTTGCATCTCCGCTTAATAAACAAAAATATTTTTCCACACTAATAAAAACATTCTTTAAAATTATTTTTTTACTTTATATAACACAACGAGCCATTGTATAATAGCAATAATGCCCTCCAGGGTGTGTGTCATTTGGGATAACGTCACGCCTCAGTTGTTGGACGTACTTGGCCTGCGGCCTCATGCCCAACCACCTGAGGCGTGACGTTATCCCAGCACGACACACACCCTGTTGGGCATTATTGCTTAACTGAAGACTGTTTTCCTTTTGTCTTTGTGTGCAGATAGTTCTGAGACTAATGCAATAAGTATGTTCCCTGGTTCTTACACTTACTCATCTGCTGTGTATTTATGTCAAGGTTTCAGCTATGAAATCCCTGGTTCAACTTCTGCTTACACCTGTTGTCAGTGCTGTGTATGTCATGTCAACCATTTCAGCTATGAAATCCCTGTGCTTGTCTCGATGCAAATTTCATAGCACATGGTTCTAAAATGCACAGTTTGCCACCTAATTCTTCATAATTTCTGGCGGGAGCAAATACAACGGTTACCACCCCATGTCCAGCCCCAGGCACCATTTGGCTTGGGAAAAGATTGTTACTCTTTATTCTGTATGTATGTGTTTGTGAGCACTTTGTTCTCAGACAAAGGCAGTCAACCAAGTATGTTCTGGTTCTCTACTTCAGGTGACCTGCCGGCTGTGTATTTCAGGGTTTCATCTACACAAAATCCCTATGCTTGTCTTGCTGCAGATTTCACAGAAAATGCTTCTAAAATACACCATTTTGAACCAGATTCTTCAGAATTTCTTCAAGGGGTAAATACCCCCCCCCCCCCTTTCCCAGGCAACATTTGGTTTTGGGGGAAATGAAACTTGTTAATTATTGTTCGTGTTTGTGAGCACTTGGTTCTAAGACTTGGTTCTAAGACTTGGTTCCACTTCTCTGGTTCAAGTCACCTGCTTAGTTTTTCAGGATTTCAGCTACACAATCCCTATGCTTGTCTTGCTTCAGATTTCACAGAAAATGCTTTTAAAATGCACCATTTTGCACCAAATTCTTCAAAATTTCTTCCAGGGGCCAGTTCCCCCCAGACCCGCTATTTGGCTGAAGTCACTGATGGGGGCATGTGCCCCCCCACTACTTGAATCCTGCTGACCCCACTGCATCACAGTGTGGGGAAGCTTGCACTGTATCAGGCCCTGTGGTATAAACTGAGGGCTTTGCTCCCACGGGATGTCAGTTTCTCACTTTTTGAAAGCACTAAACGCAGCACAGTACGAGGAAGCCTCCACAGTACTAGGACATTGGGAACTGATATGCAGAGGGCTTCAGTCTCGAACTTTCATGAGCACTAAATCTATTTAAGCATGGGGAAGTCTGAACTGCAACTACCTGCACCATACCTGGGTCTGTTGATAAATAGAGGGCTTCCATCACCAGTGCAGTTACAGTATCTCCTCCTCACTTTTCACCACCAGCACTGAATCCATTGCAGTGTTGGGAAGCCTGAACTGTGCCTGCTGCCACCCAGCACCGAGCCTGCCCCTGAGAATAACCAAAGGGCTTCACTCCTCAATTTTGTCTTGATATAGTCTGAATGTTTGTGTTCATCATCCAGAACTGAAAAGGACCATTCTCAGCACACCTTACTAGTTATTCTAAGTAGCGGGTCCCAGATATTATTCAGGGCCCCTGGTGCTCCTCCACCTTTTAGTCCTAATTTCTGTGGCAGGGATCCCAGGTTTCTGTGGCATGAATTTTTAGTTTCTGCAGCAGAATGCAGTCCTTCTGTTGTCTAAAATAGGATAGAAACATAGAAACATAGACTTTGACGGCAGATAAGGACCACTTGGCCCACCCAGTCTGCCCATTTCCCTACCTAATGGATAAACTGCAGATCCTGGTTAGCCAACAGCCTACTTCTTCCTACCCCCCACCCCCCCTAGAATTGCCTTATGACTGTCCCATGCATTCTTGAATTCCACCACTGTTTTTGACTCCACAACCTCCTCCGGAGGCCATTCCATGCATCCACAACCCTCTCCGTGAAAAAATACTTCCTTACATTACCTCTGAGCTGCCCCCCCATCTTCAGATTGTGTCCCCTTGTTCTTGCACACCTCTTTTTCTGAAAGATGCTACCCTCTTGGACATTGTTGATTCCCTTGAAGTACTTGAAAGTTTCTATCATGTCCCCCCTCTCCCTCCTTTCCTTGAGGCTATACATATTAAGCTCCTTAAGTCTCTCTTCATATGTCTTATGGTTTAGACCCTGCACCATTTTAGTTGCCCTCCTCTGGACTGCCTCCATCCCGTTTATGTCTTTGCGGAGATTCGGTCTCCAGAACTGCACACAGTACTCCAGATGGGGTCTCACCAGCTGTCTGTACAGAGGGATAACAACTTCCTGTTTTCTACTGGTGATGCCTCTCCCTATGCATCCCAGTATCCCCCCAGCCCTCCTTACTGCCCTCTCACATTGCTTGCCCACCTTTAGGTCATCTGATATGACTACCCCCAGGTCCCTTTCCATTTTTGCTGTTGTTAATATCTCACCCCCCATTGTGTACTCTTCCCCTAGGTTTTTGTTTCCCAGGTGCATTACCTTGCACTTCTTAGCATTGAATCTAAGCTGCCATACATCTGACCATTCCTCCACCCTTGCCAAGTCCCTTCTCATCCTTTCCACCCCACCTTGTGTATCAACTCTGTTGCAGATCTTTGTGTTGTCTGCAAAGAGACATACTTTTCCTTCCAGTCCCTCTGCAATGTCACTTATAAAGACATTGAAGAGGACCGGTCCTAGTACTGAACCCTGAGGTACGCCACTAGTACCCCCCCTTTCTTCACAGTTGACTCCGTTTACTATTACCCTCTGTGTCCTGTTCTCCAGCCAATTCTTTACCCAGACTGCCATCTTGGGACCCACTCCCAGGCTGACTAACTTGTATATTAATCTTTTGTATGGGACTGTGTCAAATGCCTTGCTAAAGTCTAGGTAGGCTATGTCCACAGCCCCTCCCTGGTCTACTACTTTGGTCACCCAGTCAAAGAAGTCTATTAGATTCATCTGACATGACCTTCCTGCTGTGAATCCATGGTGCATTGGGTCCTGTGCCCCTCTGGCCTCTAGGTACTCGACAATTCTTTCCTTCAGAAGTGATTCCATCATTTTCCCTATCACTGAGGCTAAACTAATAGGTCTGTAGTTTCCTGCTTCTGCCCTGCTCCCTCTTTTGTGAAGTGGAATCACATCTGTCCTCCTCCAGTCCTCAGGTACCACCCCATCCTCCCATGATTTGTTAAAGAGGGCAGCCAGTGGTGTCACTAGTTCTACCCTTAGTTCTTTTAGAATTCTGGGATGAATCCCATCAGGCCCCATTGCTTTGTCCACCTTCAGTTTTAAGAGTTCTTTCAGAACCCTTTCTTCTGTAAATGGGCTGGTATCAACTCCTGTATCCAGAGTGTTTCTATTGTTTGGTTTAGGTACCTCCCCCTCTTCATTTGTGAATACTGAGCAAAAATATTTGTTTAGTATCTCTGCCTTTTCACAGTCACCCTCTGCCCACCCCTCCTGTCCTTTAATAAGCCTCACTATCCTTCCCTTGGTCTTCCTTCACTCCCTGATATACCTATAAAAGGTTGTATCCCCTTTCTTAACTGATTTGGCTATCTTTTTCTCGGTTTGGGCCTTTGCTGTTCTGACTGCCTTCCCAGCTTTCTTTTGCTCTAACTGACACAATTCTTTGTCCTACTCCTTCTGCTCCTTCTGCGATTCCTTATACTTCCTGAATGCTTTCTTTTTCTCTTTAATATGCCACTGATGATATGAAATGCTGAGCACAGAGGTGGGGGGCTTTGGGATAAACAAGGTGGGCAGGAGAGTCAAGCACAATAAAAAGAAAACTGTAGTCAAATGAAAAATCACCCAGAACAATAAATTCTGTGGCACATTGTCGGATCCAGGTTTTTAAAAAGGGACCTGTGACAATAATTAATGGGGACAGACTTTATTTTATTTTATTTAGCTTTTGTTAACCAGGTAGGTACACTAGACAAGACAATTGCCTATTTTCAGGTACAAACCAGGAGAGTACAGGAATAATAGATTTAGGTACATACAACGACATTGTACAAATTAGACATGTTACAGTTCATGTGAGGATACAGATTCAACACAGCATATGAAACATGGTAAGGCATAGATTATACGGTATTAACATAACAAAAATAAACACCTTGTGGGATATAAGAGCAGTAATGTTACAGATTCAACACAGCGTACGAGCGTGGTAAGGCATAGATTACACAGTATTAACATAACAACGTAAACACCTTATGGAAACCAAGAGCAAAAAAGGGGTTTGGCTGTCGGCAAGCATACAGAAAACATCTGTATCTATTATCTTGTGCTAAATATGATAACGCTTGGTAAGGGGCCATAATAATATACATTTTGTTATCTAGAAAATATAATATGTTGGACCAGTTCTAAGCCATCTAAATGTCAAATAAGGGTTCTGCTGCCACAGGATCTTTAGTAGTACTGGATCTGCTACTGCCATCCAGGAAACAACGCAATGCCTCATTACTGTATGCCAAAAGGGATTAGCTGCCATTTAAATTGCCGTGTTTACTGTAGTAACTCTGCTGCAGTATGCTGCAGTATTGCATTACATCCTGGCAGGCTCCACTGTAGACTCCATGCCACATCATGGTGCAAGTTCTGCGGACACTTCCATGGCTGTGGTATCATAACATGCCAGAAACCAGGGGACTCAACTATTTAAGCAATAAGGCATGACAGGGGATGTGTTATGGTGGGAAAACAGCTCACCTCAGGTGGGTTGAAGCACAATGCGAATCCAAGTGCTTCCACCACCCAAGAAGGGCCGTTCGCCCACCATAACCCACCCCCTGGAGTACCTCAATATGATTTTTAAATGGATCTTTTTAGTAAACTGGATATATTTTTAACATATTTGTTTTGAGCTACTTTCAGCCGGGGCCTGTTGTGCTGGAGTAATGGCCCAGCTCAAAGTACCCCTTGGCCAATCAGAAGCCAGCATTCTTTCTCCCCATATCATAGTTGATTGTAACCTGTTTTTTTTGTCCCCTATTCTCTCTTCCAGCTTGACAGTTTACACTATATACTTGGGCATGCTCCAACAGTACGGAAATGATAGCAACTGAGTTTCAGTGGGAGTCAAGCAAGCTATTGTGCACGAGAATTACTCATCGACTAGAATGGTCAATGATATTGCACTTGTGGAGCTTACAGATCCTGTACCCTACACCGACTACATCTTCCCCATCTTTCTGCCAGCACCTGGGATCCAATTTCCAACTGGCACCATATGCTGGGTCACTGGATGGGGCAACATCGTGTCTGGCGGTAAGAGAAAACAAATGTAATTAGTCAGCGTTAATGGTGTTACCTTTTTTATTTTTCTGTGAAGGTTTTTCTCTCATGGAGCCAGCCTTGCATCAAAACCAGCCTACCCCAAACTGTCACATGTCCCCTGTAGGAGTTACAAGTGGCGAATCCCCCACAGATTACCCCAACCCCCTGGTGGGGCTAGGAAGAGAGGTCATCTGCCCCTCAGCTGGTGTCCAGATCCAGATATCGCTGGGCCAGGGTTGCAGTGTGTGCTGTGGAATGGGCTAGGCTCCACTCGATGGCTCCAATTTTTCCATTTGCTTCCCCTGCTTAACCCCCCCCATGGTGTCAGATGCAGTCCACTGCCAGCCTTGCATGCTACTGGTGTGCCCAGGAGGAGAAGCAAGCTCCCAGGACCACCACAGGGGTTGCACGGGCAATGGAACAGATGTCTGCCCTTCCAGCGCTGGGAGTGCTGCCACTCGGTAGGACTTTTGCAGCCCTCAGGTCAGTCCCACCCAGTTCCTGAATTCGCTCCCAAAGCCAGGTTGCCAGGGAGGGAGTGCAGAGTGTTACCTGCTAGCCCTTCAGATGGCTCTTACTACTTTTTTTGTTTTTAATCTGGATTATATTGCTTGTCACACTCCTGGCACCTGTCTTCCTCAGGACACCCAAGGCACACCACAACCAGCCGCACCTCTGACCCCCACTCACCCACATCCATTGCACTCTGGATTGCCCCCTTCCCGCAGGTGGGGTCAGAGCTGGGGAGAAATACACCTGACAACATCCATCATCAGGCAATGAGTGGCAGAGATATGGGACCCAGATATGTGGGGTACATAGTCCACATGCAAGTGGGTCATTTGCATGTTTTTCTTCTCCTCCCACTAGGATACCGGTATGAATAACGCTGAGGGCACATACACTGAGTGCACTCTGAGTGGTGTTGGCCAGCAACTGCCCATCCAAAAGGTCATCCTTTCTGGATTGACCCCCAGGTGGGGTCAGGGTTGGGGGGGAATACCCATGACAACATCCATCATCAGGCAATGGGTGGCAGAGATGTGGGACCCAGATATGCTGGGTACATAGTCCACAGACAGGCGGGTCATTTGAATGTTTTTCTTTCCCTCCTGCTAGGATGCCAGTATGAATAACACTGAGGGAATTCTGAGTGGCGTCAGCCAGCAACTACCCATCCAAAAGACCACCCTTTCTGTAGCATTTCCTGTGATCACCTGGGTGATGTTGTAATGGTGGTACTGCACAGCCTCCCTCCACAGAGAGAAAGAACTTCCACTTGGATGCTCAGTTCCTTTCCTGGTCATCCTCCTCGTGGTGACTGAGGTCCACTCTTGAATGCTGGTAAGTGACGTAATGAGCAGTAGCAGTATCGCTGTGCTGATGGGCACACCTTTGACTGGCTACTTTTAAAAATAATTAACATTTTCTGTCTCCTATCTTGGGTGCTATTAGCTCTTTAAAATAAAATTATTCATGTCTGTCCCACCAGTGCAGTGGTAGCGCTACCACTCATGATGTCCTGGGTTTGGGAATGAGCCTGAATCATCAAAGGGGCTGGCCAGCGGGGGAGATGGCTAAACATCCCATGGATGCTCACCTCCTCAGGAGCAGGAGGGAGTTGGACTCCACTGCAATACAGCCATCTGGGTTACCCCAGGTGGCTGTGCAAGTGAGAACCACAGATCGAGGGAGGTGGGGGATGTCAGTGGAATGATGCACTGCATCGGCCAGGATTTTTCCAATGTCCAAGGGCAGAAAATGACAAAACACACCTCCCAACCATTCAGGATACCATATATTGCCTGTCCCAAGCCCCACACTGCCAACTGGGTCCTCTGCTTCAAGTCTGATTCTGTAACTCTGCCCAGGGGGGAGTAAGGACCTGGCCCTTGGGCTGCCCTTCCCATTTTGGGTCATCCATAGAGGACCTTGGAGTAAAAGGCAAGTCCCAGAGATGGCGGGTTACGGAGCTTGGTGAAGCAGCAGGACTGAAGTGGGCTGATCAGGCTGCTAAGAGGAAAAAGCATAGTAAGCTAAAACAAATGTATTATTTATTTATTTATTTATTTATTGAATTTTGATGACCGGGTAGGCCCGCTGGGCCCCAAGAGGTCCCTTTTTCAGGGGCGACCCGGGTGAAACAACAACATACAGGTAACAGATCAGTACAGTCAGGAGACTGAATAGTTTATAACAGTAAGAATACATATGTTTACGGGCAGCAGGTAGTGGAAGACATGCAGGCTGTAAGGACATAGAGTTTACACATAATGAGACCATTAAACATTAAACATCACTAGTTATTGAGTAGATTAAAAGTGCTCTGAATAGTGAGCAGCAGCTAAAGACCTAGGGTTAGCTGCTGTGTGGAGCAGTGGAAGGGGATAAATTTGGGACATAAGTGCACCCGTCTGTAAGGGAGGACTGTTATACTGCCAGGATGGAGGTTGGGAGGGTCTATTGAGCTACCCAGGTGGCTGTACGTGGTCAGGTACTGTAGCAAAGACATATGCTCCTATTGAGCAGGTGTCCCTTAAGCTTAGTCCGAAGCTGGTAACGGTCTCAGCCTCCCGCACTCCAAGGAGGTTGTTCCAGGTGGAAGGGCTGTGTACACAGGACCTAGACCTGGCTTTAGTCCCAATCTTGGGAACTGCGAGGAGAGTTTGGCCTGATGAGCGCAGGCACCGTGGGTTTGGTTTCACCTGACGAGCCCATCCAGGCTGGGGGGGTGGAGGACCCAGTAGCTTGAATGTAAGGCAGAGGGTTGGGTAGGAGAGGCGAGATCCAGAGACGGCCACCTGAGCTTGGATTGGGCCTCACAGTGGTGAGTCCTCAGGTGAGACATGGTGGCAAAGTGGACTATCTTATTGTACAAGGTCTGCAGCCTTCCTAACTCCATCACGGCCACGCCCTGGAGGATCGGGGCCGCGTATGTGAGCTTTGGGAGGAGTACACTAGTGGCAATGGCTACCCTAGCTTCCGGGATGATCTGGTCCTTTAGTCTATTAAGGATGCCAAGTTTCCCATGGATGGCTTTGGTGATTTGATCTACATGATTTTTTAGTGTGAAGCCTTGGTCCAGGGCAAGGCCAAGGTATTTGGTGGAGGTGACCACCTCAAGTTTTACACCACCCCCCCCCCGGAATGGAGTTGAAGGAGATGTGACCTCTCTGTTCCCAGGGATCTAGGGCCAAAGAGCATTACCTTCGTTTTGTTGGTGTTTAAAACCATTTTGTTCAGAGTGAGCTAGTCCTCCATCTGATGGATGTCTTCTTGGAGGGCTGTCTGCAACTCTGGTAAGTTAGGGGAAGCTCTATAAATGACTGCATCATCCGAGTACTGGATGGCGCTGCTACTCCTGCAGTGTTTATGCGGATCATTTATGAACAGTGTAAAGAGAAGGGGGCCGAGGATTGACCCTTGGGGTACCCCTTCTTTGAGTAGGGCTAGCTTGGAGACTTTATCCTCCCACTTAACCCTCTGGGTGCGTCCAGAGAGATAACTCTTGAACCATCCCAGTGAGTGGGTGTCAAGGCCAAGAGAGCGCATTTTTTGTAGAAGGAGGTTGTGGTTTACCAAGTCAAAAGCTTTAGATAGGTCAATGAAGACCGCCCCTGTGCTGACCCCTCCGTCATTATTGCTCAGTACTTCTGTTGAGAATTTAGTTAGCGCAGTGTTCGTCCCATGCTTGGCCCTGAACCCGTGCTGTGATGGTGAGATTGCCCGGTGGATTTCTAGGTAATCACGGAGTTGGGAGTAGACTAGCTTCTCCTGTACTTTTGCTATGGCACACAACAAAGAGATAGGCCTGTAGTTCTCAATGGGCTCTGCTGATCCTCCCTTGTGTATGGGAATCACCAGAGCCTGTTTCCAAAGCTTGGGTACAGATCCCTCCATTATGGACCGGTTGATCAGCCAGGTTAGGGGTTTAGCTAGAGCTGGGACTCCCTCCCTGAGGATTCTGGTTTGGATCCCGTCAGGGCCCCCAGATCCTCTCGAGTGTAAGGATTTAAGGGTGGTAAAAACCTCCCTTTCCCTGACCAGCCTCAGGTGAAACGAAGGGCGGTCAAGGTCCAGGGGCTGTTGTGCAACCAGCTCACTCCTCCTGTCAGGGGGTCCCCGCTTGTATGCATCCAGGTTCGTGAAGTAACTGTTAAGGGTCTCAGCAATGAGAGATCCCTCATAGATTAGTTGCCCATTAGCCAAGATTGGGCTGGGTGTAGTTTTAATGCTCCCTTTGAGGAGTTCATTAATGTACGTCCAGAAAAGCCTAGGATTGCCTAGGTTAGTTTTTTGAAGGTTGGTGATATAGGCTTTTTTAGCTAGCTTTATGGCCTTTTTACATTGGTTTCTAAGGGCCCTGTAGCCGACTAAGTCCCCCGGTAGCTTTGATTTCCTGTACTTTTTCCAGGCCTTGTCCCGGGTGGACATCAGGGCTTTTAGAGGAGGCAAGATCCACTTGTAGCAGCTTCCCTTTACTCTGTGGGTTTTCAAAGGAGCTAAAAGGTCCATAATTCTGGTGAGGGATGTCTGGAAAAATTTAACAGCGTCCTCCAGACTAGGAAGGCGTCTTATTTTGCTCCAGTCGATACCATTTAAGTACCGAATGAATTGGTCAGGGAGGAAGTTAGAGTAGGCCCTAAAGGTAATAATCCTGGGCGGGACTTTGTTCGCACAGTTCTTCCAGATGGCAAATACAGGCGAGTGGTCACTCAAGGCATCGGCCAAGGTCCCTGCCATTTTTATATTGTTGGGGTAGAAGCCAGGACCCAGTCGATTATGGTATGCCTTCCTGTTGCATGGTTCTATTCTGGTCGGTGGGAGATGACTTGGGTGAGGTGGGAGTCGTTTAGTATACCATTGATGGCAGATTTCGCCTCAAGGGCCCAGTTTAGGTTGAAGTCACCCAGTAGGATGACCTCTGAAGCAGATTCTACTGCTGGGTTCTTCAGGAGGGCATCCAGAGAAGCGAGAGCATTAGTAGGGGGGCTATAAGCGCAGCCTATTGTGAGGTGCTTAGCCCCTCCTAGAGTGAGCCATATGAGGATTGCTTCTATGTCTGGGGTCAGGCCTTGTGGCTTACTAACGAGGGAGGATGTAATTGTGTCCCTTACATATATCAGAACCTCACCCCCTCTTCTCGAGGGTCTGTCCTTTCTGTAGAAGGCGTATCCAGAGGCAGATACCTCATGGTCCAGAATGTGGGGCTTTAACCAGGTCTCCGAGACTGCTAGTATGTCTGGTTTGTAGACAGCTAGCCATGCTTGGACTTCATGGATCTTTGGTCTCAGGCTGCAGATGTTCATGTGAACCAACCTCAGGCCCTTGGCAGCATCCCAGGCCTTATCTGATGGGGAAGAAATAGAGACATTAGGTGTCCCAGGGCCTGGGTTAGGCTGGATGTCTCCTGCCAGTAGCATCAGCGCTGCTAGCAAGCGCCGAAGAGTGAGGGTTAGAGGAGGTATAACCAGTGTAGATGGAAATAGGGTTAATCTCCAGATAAGGAGAAGGGATCGATAGAGGATCCCTTTCCTAGAGAATTCATACGCCACTAGGAGAAGGATATTGCTCCTGGTAGAGGGGCATCTGTAGTGGCATGCCGTATGGGTTCCCGACCCTCCACGGGCATGAGGGGGGCAGTTGGCACTGCTAATGAGCCAGTCTGTCCCAAGTTGGGCCAGAATATAGATTGTAGCCAAGAGGATCCCCTTGTTCCAATTCCCAGGGTTCATCTTAGAGCTTTTCAGGGCCACCCGCATGGGTCACAGGAGCATATCCTAGTGGGTCAAGGAACCTGGAACTGGCCTCTATCTCTGCAATTGTAGGTGTGTACGGCAGCGTCAGCTGAGGGTTTCAGAGCAGGTTCAGCCTCCAGTCTAGATGTGTTAGGCAAGCACGGCTCGCTACCTTTGGGATTGGGGTTCCCTGTCTAATCTGCTGTTATTTAGCTCAATTAACTAAGAGAGGAGACAACAAAAACAGGTTATACCAGAGATTCAGTTAGAGTAGCCCAGTGAGACAAGTAATAATGCAAGGATCCCTGTCAGACTCAGGGTGAGAGGCTGATTATTAGCTACTTAGTAATTAGCTGTAAACTGAGCAATCACATTACCTATTATTAATAAACTATGCAGTCACATTACCTATTGTTAATTATGAGCAGGCCGTAAACCAATTGGCTAAATAAGTAAAGCTTCACAATCACTGTTTTTTTTTGTTTTTTTTACATTACAGTAGTCTAGCGGTGCTTAGAGCCAGTTGCTGTGAGGCTGCTGTTTGCAGAGGTGACAGAGATTAACTAGGTAGAAGCAGGAGTCATTAGTGTCAGAGCCATAGGCGAGTGCCCAGGGTGGCAGTCTAACTCAAGTTTAGGCAGCAAATAGGATTAAAGAATCTGCCCCAGGGAAGGGAGGGGCACTCAGTGGTGAGAGCGGCAGGATCAGTTGAAGAGGGAGGCTGGCACCCCTATGGCAATAGCTTAGTCCTGCAGGTCGTAGTTTTAGGGGCGAGCCAGACTGCAGGTGTCACCAGGGAGCTCCTCCTAGGGTGGTAAGCCTTGGGATGATAATTGGAGGATGACATAAGATGGTCAGGGCTCCAGCCCAAATCAGCGTACATAACTCACCACTGACTCGGGCGGGTGGGCGGAAATTCAAGCAAAAGCGAGAATGGACCCCTGTGGCTCTCCGCCTGAAGTATCGGCGAATCCACTGGATCCGCACGCTGATGGTCCGCGGGAGGTCTGCCCGGCTGGGACAGCTGCCGGCGCCTCGACCCGGGAGACAATTCGTCCTGTTGCTTTGTGGGGGGGGTGGCCCGATTGAGCAAGTCGCCCTCCCGGCCCCAGTCCGTCATTCAGGAGTCTCGCTGTAGTGAGGGAGAAGCCTTTTAAAGGCTCAGCTGCATCGCCGGTGATCAATCTCCTGAGTCCTGCAGCAAGCGCGCCAAAATCAAACAAACAAAAGCGAGAACGGACCCCTGTGGCTCTCCGCCTGAAGTATTGGCGAATTCACTGGATCCGCATGCCGATGGTCCCCGGGAGGTCCGCCCGGCTGGGACAGCTGCCGGCGCCTCGACCCGGGAGACAATTCGTCCTGTTGCTTTGTGTGGGGGGGGGCCCGATTGAGCAAGTCGCCCTCCCGCCCCCAGTCCGTCGTTCAGGAGTCTCGCTGTAGTGAGGGGGAAGCCTTTTAAAGGCTCAGCTGCATCGCCGACGACCAATCTCCTGAGTCCTGTAGCAAGCGCGCCAAAATCAAACAAACAAAAGCGAGAACGGACCCCTGTGGCTCTCCACCTGAAGTATCGGCGAGAAAGTATGCCAAATGAGACAGTATGTAAAGTAATAAGACACAATGATACGAGTTTGACTTCTGAGTGACCGAAAATTCAAAATGTTGACAGTAAAGTGTGGATCCTACCATTGCGGTAGCCTTTATTCCAGTTGCAGCCTATCTGCTTTCCCCTTCAGTACTTTGCATACTGCTACCCATGCTGCACTGTGCCGTTCCCTTCCAGCACTCAAACAAGAATCCACACTGCCATTATTCCTAGCAACCAGACATTTCAAAAACCAGGTAATATTAAAGGGACACATTCATGCCCCGTGGCCCATTTGAAAAATTCCATGAAAAGCACTTTCAAATGAGGCCGTGGGCTCATTTGCAGCTGGGAGCACTCCAGAGATATTGATGACTGAGTCTGTTCAACATTATGACTACATTGCAGCCATTTGTAGAACACTGTGATGTCATTGAGGAACTAGCTGTGTCTAACTACAATGAGTCAAGCACAGCCTGTTCATCGATGACATCACAATGTTCTACAAATGGCCGCAAGATAGTATTAATATTGAACAGATTCAGGCATTTATACCTCTGGAGTGCATTCCACTACAGGTGAGCCCGGTGCCTCTTTTGAAAGAGCTTTTCAGGGAGTTTTCAACTATGTTGTCCACACTACATGAATGTTTAAAGCACCAGTATTTGTCTTTCAGATAAAGTGTTAAATTGAGGTCCTGTCTGCCTGTTCTGGTGGGTGTTCAGGTGGACATTAAAGATCCCATGGCATTTCTCGAAGGGAGTAGGAGAGTTTCCCCCTGTGTACTGGCCAAATTTCCCCCCCATTCACTAAAATACTACCAGCAATTCAACCTGTTTTAATGTCAGTTGGTTTCCATCTGTCTCCTCCTCCCGTTCCCGTGATAAGTCTGAAAATAGGTAGAATTGCCTAGTCCTCCTTTCACACTCAACAAAAACTAGATAACTAACTAAATAATCTGTTAGTTGGAACAACATTTTTTTTATCATGTTGTTTTTTGGCAAAAATGTATTCCTTAGCTGGCTCACTAGCACAAGTTGTAGAGCTACCGTTTATGGCACTGAGGACCCGGGTTCAGGAACACGCCTGGAGCTTCTGAGGACCAGCTGGGGAGGAGGATTGAGCACCCCAGGGACTGCGCTCCTCCTCCTTTGGGGGGGAGGCCTGTGGACTCCTAGAGTATGAGTGACACCCAGTGGAGACTGGGTGTACACCAGGCCAGGACCACGTCTAAGGGGAAGATGCACACATTTTCTGCACTGACGTCATTGCACGTCCATGCTTCCAGGGGAAACAAAAAGCCAGAAGTCCCTTGGGCCAGCCACAAAGTGACACCCCTGGACCCCCTCCTGAAAGACACCCCAGGTGTAGCCTCAGCTGAGGCCTCAAGGTGGATTGCAGTCTCTCCCTTTGGGAAGCCTGCAGCAGGGCCAATCTGTGGGCCCTTCAGTTTGGGTGACACAGTTACAGTACACATTCATTGACAGCTCAGTTGGTGGCCAGCCATGGTGGAGAGCAGAGGGCTGTGCTGGTCACTGGCTTGGAGTCAGGTTGAGGGAGAGTGGGGTGGTGTGGCACTACTTGCTGAGGGGGGAGCCACTAGACATCACTGAATGGTTTCGTTTTTTTTTGCAGGGGATTGGGATGGAGGAGGGGGGAAGCTTTGGACACCAGGAAATAGTGTTTTTTTACAATACAGGGGATTGTGAGGGGGGCAACCACTGGATACCAGGTAATATTATGCACTGATCAGGTATGTGTGCGGGTGGGGAGAGAGGAGGAGAAGGATGTCTAGATGCCAAGGAATATTATGTATTGATCGGGCATGGGTGTGGGTGGGGGTGGGACCACTAGACACCTTAGAATATTATGTATTGATCGGGTGTGGGTTGGTGGAGGGACCTCTGGACACCAGGGACCGTTTATGTTTTTAGATTGGGCCAGCGATCAGCAAGGTGGGTACTACTAGACACCAGGAAAACATAGATTTTAAACAGTGGGCCAGGAATCAGTGTGTCTATGTGTGTATGCATGTGTCCAATAGCACCAGGAATAGCTATTTGGGATCGGGCAAGTGGGGAGTGACACCATGCTAAATTGCCGGGCTACTCATGGAAATGAGCCAATAATGGACATGCAGATGGCACCCTTTCAGGAGCCGTGTCTGCCCAGTGCCAAGTGGCTTAGCGCTAGGCTG
Source organism: Neoceratodus forsteri (assembly GCA_016271365.2). Classification (NCBI taxonomy): domain Eukaryota; kingdom Metazoa; phylum Chordata; order Ceratodontiformes; family Ceratodontidae; genus Neoceratodus; species Neoceratodus forsteri. The sequence goes on from JADMNL010000026.1 coordinate 322,980,119, forward strand.
ACATGGCTCGTTATTCAGTTAAATAACACCGGTGTGCTATTACACTGAATACAGCATTTTTGGTCACTGGCGCAATGGCATGATTGCATTTGTGCTTTGTGCCTTTTTGAATATTGGGCCCATTATGACTAACAAATAATACTGCTATTTTAACCCAAAATGTGACAGATTGATCAGATGTGACCATGTGACTGGGCTGTGCTCCATCGCAACAGCAGAGTTCTGACCTATTTCTGAACTTTATCACTCATTTTCTTTTTTTTTTCATATACAGTTTTTCTTTTTTCCCTTTTTCTCCCCTTCCTGGGGTCACAGCATACACATGTGTACACGTGCCGGTGACCCATTCCACCCCAACCCAGACTTACATCGCCACTCCTGCCACCTATGCACCCATTGAAGCTCCACCTGATGTGTGCGGGACTATGGAGGAGTGGGCGTCCACCCCTGGAGGGGAAATCCCACTCCAACCCTCCTGGCTCAGCTGGTACCCCAGTGACCCGAGGTTGTTCCCAAACCCGGGTTGCGGCATGGCGCGAGGTGTGGCATCCAGCACCTCAACCCTCAGCACCACTGGGCCAGCTTATCACTCATTTTCAATAACTAAAAATCAGATGAGCTGTTCTATAGCCACATTATGAAATGGGTATAAAAATCCAGAAACCTGATTGGCTCTGTGGCTCAGAATCCAGTGCTGGTATCCAAGCACAACAGCACTGGAAAAAGGTCTGTGACCTTGCAGGCACAGTAGTATCAATACACCTCAATACACTCATATTTAAAAAACAAATGCAGCATCTGCCATCTACTGGCCAAACATAAAATTACAGTGGTTCACTAGATAGTTTCACCTTTTTCTCTCTTTTTTACCTTTTTCTCATTTATACTTATTTCAATTTAAAAATACATTTTCTTAAAAAAAAAGGATTTCTTTACTTATCTTAATAGACCCATTTCATAACTATGATAAGGCCCTCCAGAGTGTGCTTTGTGCTGGGTTAACAGCATTTCTCGGGCAGTTGAAGCACTCATCCTTTGTCTTTGTCCTCATGTGTCAACCTACCCGAGGTGTGCCATTATTCCAGCCCAAAGCACACCCTGCCATGCCTTAGTGTTTGAGTAAGGCAGTCCTGTGTTCATTGTGACTGTGGGATTATGGCTGTTCTCAGGCGTGTAAGGCAGAAGGCAGACCTGTGGTGTATGCCTTTGTTCCACAGTCATACACACCCTGCCAAACTCTTCTAACCATGCAAGCAGTGGGTTTATAGTTTTTGAGTACAGCAGATGCTGATGCAGCGGTGCGAGGCATGCCATTTCATACAGATTTGGTTGGTCATGTCACCCCAGTGGATCTTGCGAATCCTGGAACTCTGCAGGAGGTGCAGATGCCTATCATAAGTTATCAGCAGTGCAACTGTATGTACAGCAGTAGCAGTCTTGCAGTAGAGATCACCTCGGACATGCTCTGTGCTCGGTCAGAACAAGGAGGGAAAGACTCGTGCCAGGTGAGTAATACCTCCTGTTATGGGGCTTTGCTATTATAAAGCTTATGCGGCAAAAACAGCCAGCAACAAGCCTTGCCATGTAGATATGAGACACTGCAATGCCAAAGTCCTCCTGAGCAACAACAACAACAACAAAAAACAACTTACTGTCTGGTCTAGTGATATTTTGTATGAAAATCCATGCACTTCCAGATGCTGTGGACAAGGGTTGAGATGTCAGAATGCTGCTGTATCACAGCACTGATGTGAGAATGCTGTTGTACCACAGTAGTGATATCAGAATGGTGTTGTACCATAGTAGTGACATCAGAATGCTGTTGTACCACAGTAGTGATGTCAGAATGCTGTTGTACTACAGTAGTGATGTCAGAATGTTGTTGTACCACAGTAGTGATGTCAGAATGTTGTTGTACCACAGTAGTGATGTCAGAATGCTGTTGTACTACAGTAGTGATGTCAGAATGCTGTTGTACCACAGTAGTGATGTCAGAATGTTGTTGTACCACAGTAGTGATGTCAGAATGCTGTTGTACCACAGTAGTGATGTTAGAATGCTGTTGTACCACAATAGTGATGTTAGAATTCTGTGTACCGCAGTAATGATGTCAGAATGCTGGTGTACCACAATAGTGATGTTAGAATGCTGGTACAGCAGTAATGATGTCAAAATGCTGTTGTCAACAGAAGTGATGCAGAATGTTGTTGTACCACAGCAGTGATGCTAGAATGCTACTGTACCACAGTAGTGATGTTAGAATGCTAGTGTACTGCAGTAATGATGTCAGAATGTTGTTGTACCACAATAGTGATGTTAGAATGCTGCTGTACCACAACAGTGATGTTAGAATGCTGGTGTACTGCAGTAATGATGTCAAAATACTGTTGTCCACAGAAGTGATGTCAGAATGTTGTTGTACCACAGCAGTGACATCACAATGATGTTGTACCACAGAAGTGACAGCAGAATGCTGCTGTACCATAGAAGTGATGTCAGAATGCTTTTCTACTGCAGTATTGCAATTGAGTGCACACAGTGTAATATGTATATGAAAATCAACCATGAGTATGAGGAGCCCAAATTTATATCTCAACGTGTATCCAGAACATTGAATTGAATAAAGAAGTCAATGAGTTTAATGGTAGACCTAAGACACTTGAGGAAAGTCAGAGACAGATGGTGATTAGATTTAACTCAGCCACAGGGAGTATACATGTTAACGTTCTGGACTCGGAGGAGCAAAATATTGCACCTCAACTGCAAGAGAAAGTACATGGACAAAAAAAGGAAAAGAATAATCTAACATAAAGGGCTAAACACACATGTGTTAATAATTCAATAAAGGGAAATGCAAATAAAGGAGCAAAAGGAAGTAAAAAACTGCTACAACAAGTTACACAAACAAAGTTTGTGAAACAAATAGGAAAGATGACCTTAATGATAATGAAGAAGAATGGTATCATATACAGTATGGTAAGGCCTCTAAAAGAGTACAAAGGGACGCCCAGTTCCAGATCCCACTATCCAATCAGTTTGACCCATTGTTACTGTCACAAGAAGATCAGTAACATCCTGCAGAAGGAAATGATGTAATAGAAATGGAAAGCAGTACCACAAAAAGTATAGGGGCACAAAAAACAGGTACTGAATTTAATGTTGTACAACTCCTAATACAGTTTGAGACCAATGCTCTTAACAAGACAGAGCAGGATATACCTAGTAATAAAACACCCAACATCCCGGTACTTGGGGATTCAATGATAAAAAATATAGATAGGATTATATGTAACCCAGATAAAGTGCACAGAACTCTATCTAGTTTCAGAGGAGCCAAAATCCAAGATATTTCTTACATGTTGGATAATATAATAAAAAATACTTCCCAGAACCCTTAGTTATTATCCACGCAGGTACAAATAACATCTCCCGAGACTCAGAACAAAACATGCAAGAATATTATGTTTCCCTTACTAATAAACTTATAGAGTTGGGATGCAAATCAATTATATCAGACATTCTGCCAACACCAAGGGCAAGTCAGGCACAACTCATAAAACAGAAACGTGTGAACAACTGGTTAAGAGCATGGTGCTTAAAACAAGATATAGAGATCATAAAACATTGGGAAGATTTTGTAAACAGACCAGAACTATTTGCCTGGGATGGTCTACACCTCAGTCCTAGAGGTAACAAATTACTTGGGGAGCACATAACAATAGCAATCAATAAACATTTAAACTAAGCTGCTAGGGGAGGGGTTAACAGAACCAGTATTACTGGAATACACTCCCAAAATAAACAATGGACAGGATAGCTACACAGATAAGCCAAAACTAAATACTCAGAAACGTAATACAGGAAATGTACTAAGAATAATATTAGTTGATACTAGAAGCTTGAAAAATAAACTAGAGGAACTAAAAACTATATTGGTGACAAAAGATATACACATCTGTGGGGTTACAGAAACTTGGTTTAAGGACCATGATTGGAACACAGACATACCAGGATATCAAAAAATAAGTAAGAATAGAATTCTAAAAAAGAGGGCAGTGTTGCATTATACATCCATAATTCCCTAACAGCTTTTGAATTTAATCAAAATGAATTAAATAATGAAACCGTTTGAGTCAAAATAAAGACTCAGCAGAGATTTTTTAATATTGGTCTTATATACCATGCTCCTAATTCAGACCAAGCACAAAACAATAATCTGATATCTGAAATAACAAATCTTACTATGAAAGAGGAACTACTACTCATGGGAGACTTTAATTTCCCAAATATTGATTGGAGTAGGAGTACTGGTACCAACAACATAGAAAGTCAATTTATTGATGCTACAGTCCTACAGAACCTAAAACAAATCATTAAGAGTTCCACCAGAGGTAATAACACTCTAGATCTAGTATTCACTAATAATGTGGCGCTTATTGATGATAATGTTGAGATCCTGTCACCCCTAACTGACAGTGACCACAATTCTGTCTATCTGGAATATAAATTAAAACACAATACTAACAATGGAACAACTACAATATTAAACTATAACAAAGCAAACTATAAAAGGATGAACAATTACTTAAACAGCTGGGATTGGAGGGAAGAGCTGAGGGAAACAAGTCTCACTGAAATATGGAATATTATAGCAAAACATATTAACCACTGTATTAAAACATGGGTTCCAACTAGACAAAAATATATTAATTCAAGGAGAGTACCTGTGTGGTGGACTCATAAAATAACCAAACTAATAAGGAGAAAGAAAAGATATTACAGGGTCTACAGAAAGAAAACAACTATAGAAAATTGGCAAAGATTTAAATCTATTGCTAAAAATATTAAAATCACAATTAAAAAAGCTAAGCAAGCTATGGAACACAAGTTTAAATAAGGTTAAAGACAACCCAAAGAAATTCTATAGTTACATAGGAACTCTAAAAGGGAAACAGCTCACAATTGGTCCTCTAAAGGTAGGGGAAAGAATTATAACTGAAGAAAAAGAAATGGCGGCAAAATTTAATACATACTTTTTGAGTGTGCAAAATTCTACAATACATACTACACAACATACCGGATTAGATAATAATAATGTTGAGTTCCAAATAACTGACGTAACTGATGGTATCAGCAGTCTTAAGACCAATGGTTCACCTGGACCAGACGGTATTACACATGTCTTTCTAAAACAATTGGTGTTTCAGCTCGTAGGGCCCCTGACATAGCTATATAATAGGTCTATTCTGAAAGGTAAGGCCCTTGATGAATGGATAATGGCAGAAGTTATATCAATTTTCAAGGGGGGTAAAAGGACAGAGATAGGAAATTATCGACCCATAAGTTTGACGTCAGTCATAGGAAAACTTATGGAAAAATGACTATAAAAATATATTACTACTCATCTACAAATTACCGGACATATTGACCCTACTCAACATGGATTTACTTCTGGAAGATCCTGTCTTTCCAATTTAATAAGCTTTTTTGAGCCAGTCAGTGCAGCCTTAGATAAGAACATCCCTGTGGACGTAATTTTCCTTGACTACTCTAAGGCCTTTGATAAAGTCTCCCATACAGCCTTACTAAAACAACTTGTCAAAATTGGATTAAATAACAATGTAATCAGATGGATTACTTCATGGTTAAGTAATAGGATACAGCGTGTGACCATTAAAGGACACTCATCGGCTTGGGGTGGTATAACTAGTGGTGTCCCTCAAGGATCTGTTTTGGGCCCAGCATTATTCAATATACTGATCTCACCCTTTCCTAGGTCAAATAGAGTATGGGTTGGCAACAGACAGTCAGCCTCACCTCAGTAGTGGGGAAGATCATGGAAGCACTACTGAAGGAGAGATTGGTGGAACATCTGGTTCTCAATGGACTACAGACCCAAGGCAGCATGGTTTCACCAGGGGGAGGTCATGTCAGACCAACCTCATTGAATTTTTCGACTGGGTGACTAGGGAGGTGGATCAGGGGAGGGCAGAGGACATGGCCTATCTGGACTTTAGCAAGGCCTTTGACACTGTGCCACATAAAAGGCTATTACACAAACTGGGGAATATGGGCGTGGGCAGGACAGTAGTGTGGTGGGTAGGTAACTGGCTGGGCGGCAGGACACAGAGGGTGGTGGTAAATGGCTGTCACTCCACAGAGGGAAGAGTGACCAATGGGGTATCACAGGGATCAGTGCTGGGACTGGTCCTATTCAACATCTCCATCAGTGACATTGTGCAGGACCTAGAAGGCAGAATTTCCCTGTTCACTGATGACACAAAGCTCTGTAACAGAGTGGACACACCAGAGGGCGTAGACAGAATGAGAAGGGACCCACAGAATCTTTGAAAAATGGTCAGAGGTTTGGCAGTTGAAATTCATTGCAAAGAAGTGCAAGATAATGCATATGGGGCACAAAAACCCTGGCACAATATATCAGTTGGGGGTTGAGGATATAGCATGCACCAAGCAGGAAAGGGATCTTGGGGTTATCATCTCTGATGACCTCAAGGTAGGAAAACAGTGTGACAAGGCAGCAGGTAAAGCAAATAGGATGCTGGGATACATAGGCAGGAGCATTACCAGCAGGAAAAGGGAGGTCATAATTCCGCTATACAAGACACTAGTGAGGCCCCACCGGGAGTACAGTGTACAGTTCTGAAGACCTTACCTACGTAAGGACATAGACAGGGTAGAGAAGGTTCAGAGGAGGGCAACAAAGATGGTACATGGATTGCATCATAAGTCCTATGAGGACAGGTTGAAGGACTTGAATATGTACTCCCCTGGAGGAGAGGAGGGAGAGAGGGGATATAATAGAGACATGCAAGTATCTTACAGGGAGGAACAGGGTGCAGGAATACACTATTTTTAAGCAAAAAAGATGTTCCAGAACTAGAGGGCATGAGATGAAGTTGGAAGGAGGATGATACAGAGGAAGCGTGAGGAAGAATTTCTTCACAGAATGGGTGGTGGACAAGTGGAACACCCTGCCAGAGGAAAAGTGGTGGGGGCTGAAACAATCACGGGGGTTTAAGAATGCATGGGAAAGACATAAAGGGATTCTGGAGGTCAGCGGTGAGGGGCAACAGACTTCTAGGAAAACATAAAGTGAACTTACAAGCTCAAATGGGCAAACTGGGTGGGCCATAGGCCCTTATCTGCTGACACTGTCTATGTATCTATGTAAATATGCTGATGATTGTAAACTGGGAGGTCTGATACAATATCAAGATGATGCAAGGGCAATACAAGGTAATTTAAATAATATAGCTAAATGGGCAGAAGAAAACTAAATGTGTTTTAATCTTGACAAGTGTAAGGTGTTGCATTTGGGAAAAAAATCCCATGTACTCACATCAAATAAATCGCATCACAGTGAAGACAGTAAAAGAGGAAAAAGATCTGGGAATAATAAGTACAGCCGATTTAAAATTTGATACCCATGCGTTAGTTATGGCTAAAAAATGTCAAAAACTAATGGGATGTATATTGTGGAATATCAAGAGTAGAGAGAAAGAGGTAATAAGTTCCCTTGTACAATGCATTGGTGAAACCCCACATGGAATACTGCTCTCAGTTTTGTGCTCCTATGTCCAAGAGGACACAAATATTATATGAAAATATACAAAGGAAAAGGATAATAAGACTCACTATGAACATGAGTTATGGAAATAGGCTGCAAAAACTAAACATTTATTCGACAAAATATAGGCAGGAAAGGGGGGATCTTTGTCTTGTTTACAAAACTTTACAAGGCCCATACATTATAGAAACCCTTGGACTCAGAAGTAATCCAGGTATTGCAAGTACTAGATTCCATAAGCAGAAATTATTGGGTGAATCAAATAACACAATTAAAACAAGTAATTACTACACCTAGAGGGTAATAACAAAATGAAACATGTTGCCAAGTTATGTTACAGACAGTCCAAATATTAACACTTTTAAAGTCAACTTGGATAACTTCAAGAAAAACAAGAAATTCATTTTCCACCAATAATTTGGTGATGAGTTCATCAAAGGGCCATGCGCTCACTGAACTTGTAATCTAACTATGAAACTAGTGATGTCAGAATGCTGCTGTACCAGATAAGTGATGTCTGAATGCTATTGTACTACAGTAATGATGTCAGAATGTTGTTGTACCACAGCAGTGACATCAGAATACAGTTGTACCTCAGAAGTGATGTCAGCATGATGTTGAACCATAGCACTGATGTTAGAATGCTTTTCTACTGCAGTAGTGATGTCAGAATGCTGCTGTACCACACAGGTGATGTCTGAATGCTGTTGTAGCGGACAGTAGTCATGTCAGAATGCTGCTGTACCTGTGCCACAGTAGTAATGTCTGAATTCTGTTATACAATAGTAGTGATGTCAAGAATGCTGATGTGTCATGGAAGCCACGTCACTACTGTAAGGCAACAGCATAGAATCCTGTATCTGTTAAGATTTCTCATGCAATGAAAATAGCAGCAAGGCTGAGAACACCCCACGTAAACTGTTTATTAAAAGATGGATGGAACACTAGAAAGGCTGCCAGCTCCTGTAGCTATCATGTCAATCACATACGTCTAATTGCCACTCCACCTTTTTGCTCATGGATTCATGCAACCATTTTGTGCCCAGTGTGTACAAACTAGGGTTGCTCTGGTGTCTTGAAATCAGATCACTAGCTGGATACTGGACTGCCCTAGTCCAAAATCTGACATCTGGCTGTGAAGCGGTAACATTGCTAAACCCCTCTCTCACCATTGCAATTCTGTTCCAGCCACTATGCAGCCACCCTTCAATAAATTATCCCCTGCTCAAATTACCCTCTAGCCCTGAACCTCCCTCCTCACCCTCCTAAACCCTTGAAATAAGAAATTATTTTGTCCCATAATAAAGTAAAGCCTCCTATAATTAATCCCTTCTCAGGTTCCTTGTGGTGTCCCAATCCCCCCCCCCACATCCTTACCTCCTCTAATAGAAACCAACATGGCTTGCTCCCCACAGCAGGGTCCTCACAGTGAGATCAGACCTATTCAGATATACTTCAGCCAGTTGTCTGGGGCAAAAGCCTAGAGTTGGAAGGTGTGAAGCCTGCAAGCACTGCAGTGAGACTTTAATTCTGTGTGGTTGAGGGACTTTCTGTGTTTTTTCTCCTCATCCCCTGGAGGACATGTACCTGGTGTGGGCATACTGGATGGCACTGGTGTCTTCTCCCTCCCAATATAGTCTCAACTTCTCCTTCCCCACGTGTTCACCCAGGGGGCTGGTATCACAGCAGGATTAGTTATTCACCCTCTCCAGAGCATTCCCCGGGATGTTCAACTGCCCTCCCCCTGACCAGACCCTGATGACCCTGGCTCGCTACCAAAACTGGTTCTTTTTTTTAAACTTAAATTTAATGACTGTTTGTACATGCACAGATAGGTTCAACCATTTACAAATTGATTTGCCAAATAGCATGGTATGAGACTAAGACGCAATGTAATTAAAGTCACTGATTTACACTCTTGTCCCCCTTTTCCTTAGATATCAGTCCATTGCAGAGGAGAGCAGTTATTTTAAGCAAGTGCATGATCTCTTTCTTCCAGAAGATGGCGCCAGTGTCTCATAGTTCTTTAACCTTCTGTACACTGTACCTTATTATATTACCTCCAAATGACAGGAACAAAAATTAAGAGAAATAAACATTTAATATTAAGTTAAATCAACTGTTGGCTGGTTGTCTGTTCTTTTATATAATCCTAAGTGTATGAATTTCAAGGAAGGAAAAGCAAAATGGTTTATTGCCATGGCTATAGATTTCTGAGCTATGACGCCTAACATTTAAAATGTGAATGCTTGCTGGGAGAACACTGATATACCCTCCAGTTCTTCTAGTAGGAGCATAAATGGAGCCAGGTACCATTAAACCTGTCTCTCTGTAGACATAGCTCTGCAATGAGCCTTTCAATCCTTGCTATTCATTTAATTATATAATTCCACTCTATTAAAGTAGAGGGGTTGGGGTTCAACCATCTTCTAGTGATCACTTTTCCTGCTGCAGCCAACAGAACACCTATAAAAGATTTTTGGGCATTTGATAATTTCTTTCTCAGAAATTTCCCTAGAATGATATGCTCGAATGAGAGGGGGTCGTGACACCCTGCCATTCTCTTGTATTTTTCAGTTACTTCCACCCAGAAGGGGCGTGTTAGCGGACATTCCCAAAATATGTGATTATGGGTCCCTATCATCCCACAGTTTCTCCAACAGTTTGCTGAGTAGGCTGGGTTGTAGTGTTTTGTCCTAGTTGGTGTGTTGAAGAATCTGCCCACTAGCTCCCAATGGAATTCTTTCCAGACATTAGAAGCTGAGGTTCTAATGACACCCTCCCAGATGGATTGCCATGCCTAAGAGCCAAGTTGTATCCTGACTTCCTACGCCCAATCTGTTTGACATTTTAAAGGGTCGGCTATGGTTGAGAGCGTATAGACCTGGATCATTTTGGAAATCCAATGGGACCTTCCTGGGTTGCCTGCTGCTTTGATAATTAAGTCTTCTATAGGGTGTGCAGATTGCTGAACTTTATGAAGATTAGTTCCCGTTTAAGAAAGGAGGCTACCTGCAGGTAGTGAAAGAAATGGGTAGCAGGCAATTTAAATTCTAGCTGAATTTCTTGATAAGATTTAACCTGACCCTGTCTTACAAATTGTCTGAAATGAGTCAGACCCTGGTGTCTTCATCTAGCGAACGAATGGTCTAACCGAGGGGGAAGGAAGAGGGAACATGTTACAATTTCTGTGTTACTAGTCAGCAAATTATTTAGGCCTAAATCTGCTTTTCCTCTTCCCCTTGCTCTATACAGCTGCTCTTGCCATGGAGTTTCAGTTTACTTTTCTTCAATTTGTCTGGTGTCTCTGTAAAGTCAATGAGTGGGCGAGTTCTGGGTTCACTCCTTATTTCCATCCCTATCCATACATTTTGGGGGTCCTGAACATGACAGGTAACCCATGGAACTAGTTGTGCCATTAAATAATAATTTTTTAGATTGGGGAGCCAAGACCTCCTTGTGTTTTGGGGCAAAGTAGGGTATTCCAGGCTATCCTGGCCCTACGTCCTGCCCACAGGAAGCGGTGCAGGGCTGCGTGGATCTTCTCCCATTCTGGGGGGGGGGGGATCTAGATTGGGAGAGAACTAAAGAATAAAAAATGTGGGAGTACATTCATGCGGATCATTTTGATCTAGCCCATTAAGGTCAGTGGTAGAAGTTCCCACCATTTTAAATCAGTGAACACTTCTTTTAGAAGTTTCCCATAGTTGACCTGATAAAGATGTTTCAGATTTATTTGAATGTAAATGCCTAAGTACTGGATAGTCAAAGAAACCCATTTAAAGGGAAGCAACGGCGAAAGTTCTGGGGTCTGAGCCCCACTAATCATCAAGATTTCGGTTTTAATATTATTAATTTTAAAACCTGAGAGTTGACCATAGGTAATCAAATTTTGAGCCAATACCTGATAAGACCTCAATGGATTTTTTAAATGTATCATGGTGTCATCCGCATAGAGGGAAATTCTATTATCCTCACCCTCCCCCCCAATTATTCCCTCCAAGTCTGGGTGTGATCTAATAAGTTTGGCCAGGGGTTCAATACTTAGGGCAAATAAAAAAGAGGGGACAGCCCTGCTGAGTACCTCGCTGCATATTCAGGGGGCTAGAAATTGTTCCATTGACTCTAACTCTCACCTGAGGTCAGAAGTAGAGTGCTCTGATCCAAGTCTGAAACTGTGCCCCAAACCCAAATTTGTTTAGTACTTCCAACAGATAGTCCCACTGCAAGTGATCAAATGCCTTTTCGGCATCAATAGCAATTGCATTCTGCGCAGAATCACCTTTCAGGACTGAGTAATGAAATGACAGTGTTACTGTTCATGAGATGGGCTCCCAAAAAGCCTATGTTGCAAATTTGGTGGAAAGATTCAAAAAAATGACTGTAGTACGAACGTGCATTGCGCAGTTTCAATGCACGCTCATAACTTTGAGAATTTTTAATATTTTCACTCCAGATTTTCAACATTGCCATTTTTTCACACCTCCTTATGAACAGTACAGCTGCCATTTTTCACATCCTGCCAGAAATGTGTTTTCGCACCTGTGATGCACAATGGCGCAGTCGCTGTGGGAAATCAACATTCAGTACACAGTAAGAAAATCACAGAGACACTGTTCATGAGCAATAGTCCCAAAATGCCTATGTTGAAAATGTGGTGACAAAATTCCACACAATGACTGTGTTACAAGTGTGCATTGCGCAGTTTTGACACACGCTCGTAACTTAAGGAATTTTTAATAGTTTCACTCCAGATTTTCAACACTGCCATTTTTGCACACCTCCTTATGAACAGTATACTGTAGCTGTCATTTTTCACGTCCTGCCCAAAATGTGGTTTCACACATCTTGTGCACAGTGGGTGCAGCCGCTGTGTGAAATCAATGTTCGGGACAGATTAAGAAAATCACAATGCCACTGTTCATGAGCAGAGGTCCCAAAATGCCTATGTTGATAATCTGGTGTAAAAAATTCCCCCAAATAATTGCATTACGAGTTGGTGTTGTGCAGTTTCTACGCACGCTCATGGCTTCACCAGTTGTTTTATATTTTCACTTCAGATTTTCAACATTATCATTTTTTTACACCTCCTCATGAACAGTACATCTGTCATTTTTTACATTCTGTTCTAAATGCGTTTTTGCACCTGTGGCACCAAATGGCACAGTTGCTGTGCAAAATCACCTTTTGGCTAACGAACTGATAGTGTCACTGTTCATACGGTGGGGTCACAAAAAGCCATGTTGAAAACTTGGAGTGAAAATACTAAGAAATGCCCAGGGCATTATGGTTTCTGACCATAACACCCTGCTCTATAGGGACTGACAGGTGTCAGGGGTGTAACTTGGGATTGTTAACAGTATTGCTCATGCCATTCCACCCCCACCCCCATCCCCACCCTGCAGCCAGTGACAGGCATTGAGGTGTGCCTTGGACTCTTTCGCCCCAAAGTTCACCCGTTCTCCTATACTGCACCCATTTCAGTGTATTTCCTTATGGAATGGGGTGACTGCAAGCCGAATACCCCAAGGCACACCTCAACACTTGTTGGTGTCTGCAGGGTAGAGCGAAGTGAAATGGCGTGAGTGTTATGGGTGATGACCCAAAGGCACACCCCAATGCCTGTCCATCTTTGCAGGGTGGGGGTGGGGTTGGCATCACTTCAGTACTTCACTGCCATTCCTATTCTGTCTAACTCCTGCACTTCCAATGCTAATACCAGCAAGCAAACATTCAGCATTGACAAATGCTTGTTTTAATGTAATGTATTGTAACAGTGTTTTCCTTGGCCATTCTTGCAAACAAACATGTCTTTGCCCAGTGGAAAAGTCCCTCTGAAATTTATAGACGTGGATGAAAAATTTCACAAGGTCAGTCATGGTAAAAAATGGCACACTTCTCAGTGCGCCAAATAAGAAAAAGATGAAAAAGTCCCTGATGCCAATGGCAAAATTTAGAAAAAAAAAATATTTAGGCATAAACCTGTTTATATGTCATTTTTTTCAATAATTCTGACACTTGTTTCTTTCATACTAAAGATATTTGCATGAAAAACAGATTGCTGCTCTGTTGTCTCCGTCTACTTGCTTACACATGATATCACAGTCTGTTGCTCTGGAAGGGATTATGATGCCATAAACAGAAGAGTATGATGCCAAGTGCAGACAGGCAGGTAGGTCAGATAAAGTCTATGGCCCTGGGAGCCTGGGCTGGATTTCCAGTCCATTCCAGGACTAAGTCCCGCTCCTCAACTGCCGCTGCCGACCAAAATCTCCACACCTGCAGCCATGGGGCATGTTACGCCAGGTCCCATCAGGCGTAATGTTTCCCTGCAGTTGTACCAAAAACTTGTCCACAAACTGATGTAAATTTGGGAGCCGGTCATATACCAGCTCTCCTTATGAAATTATGGTGGCTGCAGGAAAAACTGCGGCACCACAAGTGGCAATCCACTTGCGCCATTTTTTCCTTACTGCCATGGCACTGCCAGGGGTTTTGAAAATGTAGCCTCCTATTTTTATGTGCCTGTCCTTGGTAATGAAGAAAAAAATGGAAAAGAATTACAGAATGTTTATGAAATATAAATAGAATGGTGCCTAAATCTTGCATTTGTTTTTTCAAAAGTTTCCCAGTGGTGTCTGGGGCTCTTTAAACACATAGGAAAGGATAATTAAAGTTATTTCAGGGGTATGTGTTTACTTTTAATTAAAGCATAGCACAAGTTTTCCTACCTAACAACCTCTGAAAGTCCATTTTTTAGAAGCAAAGCATGGGGGGGGGGTAACCTAAAAAATAGCAAGTACTAGTAAAAATGATAAAAATGCAGTTTGGGCAGATTTTTATAGTAATGTCATGTGTTTCCAAGGATGTCATGGGCACTTCCAGATATGACAGTTTTCATGGAAGTCATGACTTCTATAAAACGTAATTTACATGGGGCCCTACCAATAGACCTAGCTGGTTAACAACTAAATTAATAAAAAAAATAACAACAACAAAAAATAATCATTCACAGTATGAATCTAATTTGTGCAGAGAACAAGTAAGCTCAACAGACGAGAGTCTTAAAAAGTTCCCATGGTGTCCGTCCTTATGGACTGGAGCCATTAATTACAAGGTGAGTAATAAAAGTTACTTTGAAAATAGCAGAGGAATTTAAAAATACACTGACACTGGACCTAAGGAAATACATTCTTGTGAAAAAAACTAAATGATAATTTTCTTTTTTTGTCAACTGACAAATATTATGATTTTAATTTAATTAATTAATGTATTTATTAACAGGTAAGTACACTGGTCTAAGGAACCCTTTTCAGAACAACCTAAGCCTGGCTAGGCGGAGAATAAGGGTGGTACATGGTTATAAACAAGCTGAGAAGATACATTTAAAATAATAACAGGAAGTACAGATAATAAAATAGTAATTAGGATGCAGTGTTTTGTTTTCATTTATTATGCTTTGTTCCCCTGCAGCCCGACCAGCTCCCTCCAGTTCCTGCTGCTCTGCACAGACCCATCACCCACCACCTCTGGGATCTACTTCCACCTCACAGTTCCCCCATGGATAGCCCCCCATGGGAAAAGTTGAGGGGGAGGTTAAGCCCTTCTACTCCCCCAGACAGAGTTTCAGTGCTGGTCAGCAAAGTGGAGAATCCAATCAGTGGTGCAGGGCCAGCGGCAGGTAACAGCCAGCATCCTGCATCAGTTGGAAGTTTTCCTTTTTTGTGTCCTGCCCCCCGAGATCAGGAAGGCCTCGGGTGATATGCAGTGTCATGCCACCGCTGGTTCCCCTCCCTTGATCCTTGGGTCCGGCTGCACCACTGCCTATGGTCACCAAGGGGGCAGTGTTGCAGCAGAGAGCGGACCCCCTCCCACTCCTGCAGAGGCATACATCCATGGGACACTCAGCCCCACCCCCACCCAGCTCTGTGATGGTTCAGGCTTGTTCCCCAACTCATGACATCAGCGTCACACTCCATAGCGCTACTGTTGTGCTGATGGGCTGGCCAGGATGCAGTGTTAATTAAGTAGTACACTAACTGAACAATGAAGTTTCCTAAATCAGCATAAAAGAAATGGAAAGTATAGTACTACAACAGCATTGTTACCAGCCCTTTAGGTTACAACATGTAATAACTTACCCAGAGTCACGGTTAGAATCCCAATCAGCACGTACAGTCCCATCTTCTGATCTCCCCAATGCTGCCTGTGACTGCTGTTTTCCCCAAATGTTGCTCAGTGAACAACTGCAACCACCACTCGCATACCTGGTGATCACCTTACGTTACAGAACCTGAGCACAAGACTGCTAGAAATAACAGGGATTAAGGCTATTAACATTAATTCTGTGACAGTGACAGGTTGTTGTGTGTTGGTGTGTGTCTGCACGGCATGAGGAACTGAAAGCTGATTTTTGCTGGGTGTGGTAAAGAGTTTCAGAAAGTAAACCAACCTGTTTTCCTTCTCTTGTGACTCATCATAATTCAGCCACCCTTAGGGCTAACATATAGAGTAGATAATTGGCTGTGATGTACTAGGAAATACAACATCGAGAGGGGTGATGAAGTAATTAGCCATGTGCCCATAGGGTGAGTGGCAGAATTACCTTATGACCTCACCTCAATGGTATATTTCCTTGTAAACTACAGTTGCCTATATTTTTTTATATTTACATTTAGATGGTTATTATCAGTTTTGATTACAATTAGATAAACTGATCCCCCAGCCCACACTCCTCCAGTCACTAATGAGGAGCAAATCTATTAACTAGAGGGCAGAACTCTTTGTTAAGGGTTTATTCACAGGGACCAGTAGAATTGGTTGCAAATAAAAAATGGACCCTCCCAGAACCTAACCAGTTCTACCAAACAGAATCCATCAACTGCAAATAATCTTTAACAGAGAATTGATACTCAACATTATAAAACGAAGGGCATGTTTCAAGTTCCTGCTATCCTTTACTGTTCTTTTCTTTACCTTGTCTTACTCTCTTTATATCTTCATTTGGTTCCTATAGCTTTTTGTATTGCTACGTGGATAGCGCGGGGGGGGGGGTCCTTCAGTAGATACTGAGGGGTCTGCTATCTCGAGCAGACTAGATAGACTGTATGCCCTTTTTCTGCTGGCTATGTTCATATGTTTTAATCCTGTATCTTCCACAGACCTTACTTTCCTAAATTACTTTTCTTATTCTTGTTTATTTTACTATTGTTTTACTATATTATGCACAGTTACCATTCTTCTGTTATTTTTTTTTCCAATAAACATTTTTTTTATTAATTTTCCAAATATTTAACAGCAGAGGATATAACAGCTTGTTATACGTATTGCAACCAATAAACTGAATGTAATGAATACCCTTATTTAGCAGATTAAAATAAATAAGTGTTTTAATGTCAGTGACAAGTAATGTACAGAATCAATCACAGGATTAAAATCTACATCTGCCCTCTTACCCTCACACCCAATTGAGTAAGAGTTCAATATTTACTTTGCAACCTGCCCTACCCGACCCCTGTTTAAAAACAGAATAAAGTCCCTTGTCTGATCTGCAGCACCCTGCAACTGCTTTCACTGAAGTCTAGAGTCCCTCCCCTTCTCCCCACATTACTATACTGTTATATTATAGACAAACTTCAGAACTTGCCCAGAGTCCACAAGTCTCCTCTGTATTTAGCCACTTATAGCCATTGTACAATAATTCTTAGATTGCATTTATGTCATACTATAGCGTGTAACTATTTTTTTATTCATATAATTTTCTATACATACTATTTATGTATGTTCACCATATCCTTATGTCTTATATTATACTGTACATAAATAGTCTTCTCTGTATGTAACTAATTCTGGGTCGTCCCTGAAAAAGGGACATCTTGTCTCAGACGGCTTACCCGGTCATCAATGTTACATGATGTCCCTGCACCTAATTGGTACACCCACAGGTACACTGCAGACAGGTAGCATTTAAGTATATGTTATACTAGCATATAGGGCTAAGGGCATCTACCATATAAGAGCAGATGTCAGGATATGTATGCACATTATTGCTATACACTTAACTTTCCAATATATACATGTATTTCTTACTTACAAGATGTTAGGACACCTGTGTCCTTGTAATGATTATGATATATGAGTCGGCATTGCCATCTTCTGATAATTTGTATTACTACATGGCTATGTACAAACTGTACCTCTTTGTTTCCACAAAGTGATTACTATAACAAAATTGTATAATGTTATCTTGGACTGTGGAGTCACCCTAATTTAGGCAATAGGGCTCATCTCTGTAACTAGAAATGTTTCTATCTGACAGTAACCATGGTAATTATCTTAGGTATATAATGTAAGATATTATGTCTTCTACCTCGGAGACCCCAGAAAACACGGAGATTCCTCGAGGTATAGGGAATGCTTAGCATTGGCTCCCAGTGCCTATTGGTAAGAACTGTTTAGGGCAACTGTGATTTTCCTTTTGGTAGTAATAAACAAGCTTTATTACTCTTATGCAACATGTCTGTGATTCCTTGCATGCCCATTATTGCCAAGTGTATACCTCCTGACAATTGATGACCGCGTGCAGGCGATATTTGGTGTTTGCAAAGTTTCACTTGTTGCTAAAACTTTTTCCCTTCCCAACGGGGACTGTAGGTGTGCATTTCCGCACCACCTCTCCCATTTTTCACCCACTTTGTAATCACTTGCAAAGTCTGGCTGCTTACTGGGTGTGGTTGATGCCGACTCAACCCACGCCACAGCAGTTTTGAATTGCAAGCTTACAAGTGCACAGTAGCCCAACTGTGAACTAGTGCACCTGTTGTGGATCGATACACAGCATGGTGCCTTTTCACAGTTTGATTTTTTGTTCCCTTCCACACAATGTCCACCGTATCAAATATCTGCTCAGAACTGAGACCCGATGTCTCAAACTTCCTTGCCTTCCATGGAGGATGGGCTGACTTTGCACGGGACACAAGTCAATCCAAAAACCCTGTGCTGGGGATTTAAACCCAGTACACAGAAACAAGACAAACAGCCAGAAAGTGATATGCTAAAGGGCTGTTGGTCACAGCTCTTTATGCTCCTCTGGAAGCCTCCAAAGCGAGATTTCAATCCCTTGAACTGCAAATGTCATCTCTTAAGCAGGAGATGGGGTTGCAGGAAACTGAATGTGTGAGACAAGAGCAGGATTTGGAGTCTGAGCTCCAAACTCTGTGAAATGAGAAGGATTCTCTTTTGCATCATTCTGCTCAGGCAGGCAAGCAGAAACTTTGTATGTTGAAGCAGGAGTGTGAAAGTTTGAGACAGAATAAGGGGCAGGCTTTGCAAATGAATGACTTGTTAAGTAGAACGAATGAACAAATGAGTGAGGAGTTGGGAGAGTTACAGGATGAGATAAACCAGGTATGTAATGACTTAGGATTAGCTACTAGGGACAGTTGTGAATTGAGCACCACGTATAGAGTGTTACTGAAGCAGATGCAGGATGAGGTGGATCAGAATGTTGCAAAAGTGAGTCATGAGGAGTGTGAATCTAAAATGGTGAAACTGCAGCATCAGTGAGAGGTGCTGGCTGGACACGTCAAGGCAATGGGAGGCGTAGCCCCTGCCTTGTCATCGTCATCTGAAGGGGAGGAGTCAGATGATGACATCTCTCAGTACAACACCCAGTCACACCCCTACTATGGCCCAGACATCCCTCACTGCCATCCACAACATGGCGGACACCTGTCACATGACCTCACGTCATTGTCAGCATTACGCACGTCATGGGCAACGCCAACATGGTGACCCCCATGATGGGGGGGAGCAGGCCTAGGCCTAGTCCCGACGGCATGACCAATAGCTGTTATTAATATGGAAGACAGGCAGGAGATAGAGAAAATGATTGAGAGTTCCTTAGGCACCATGCCAATCTCTGAGAAAAACAAACGGGTTCTTAAGACCCAGATTAGGCAGCTTCTACACGAGGCTGGTACTCAGGAGGGCATGGTTCATTCTGTGGCTGAAGCCACAGCTCAGGCAGCCCTGATCTACCTTCACTTGATCGTCCCAATAATCAACTACAAATGGCCTACTCTGTTCAACAAATAGCTGACAGCATTGGTCGGATGAGCCCGTCCGACAACCTCAGTTGCCACTTGGAAAAGGTGCGTGCTAAATGTAAAATGCTTAGTCTTGCTGCAGACTACCAGGTCCAGATCCTAAGCCAGACCATCAATCCTTGCCTGTAGGCGAAACTCCCCGATGTTGTCTGCCAGGATGGCCACCCCACCTTTGATGAAGTAGCATCTGAGCTCATTTCTGCACACAAACCAGGTGTAGTGGGAGTGATGCTCGCATACCCTATGAAACAGAATGTGAAAGAAAGTCCAGCGACTTTCCACCAGAGGCTCTGGATGGCCTACCGAGCAGGGAAGTACCTTGTAGGAGAAGACACAGATGTGGACCTCATTGAATATAAGACCCTGTTCCTTAGGAACATGATCCCTGCAGTAAGAAAAGGTAGAGCCAACCACCTATCCCACCACGGAGAGGTTTGTCGATATTCTTCAGAAAGCAGAGAGAGTTTATCAACTCTACATCCGTGATTTAGGATCTGGTTCCAAGAAAGTAGAGGGCATGATACATTACATGGTGGAGGGGCAGGCCCAAGGGAAACATCCCCTCCCTACAGGCAACCAACACCCCCAGCAGGCCCAACAACAACAACAACAACAATCTTGGGGTGGGAACCAGAACTACCACAAAAATAAGAAACACCATAAAAACAACAAGGGTAAACAACAAAGATCAGGCCCCTTGTATAGGGAAATAGCTGATGAAAACCAGAAATTCTGAGATCTTCTCGGGCAAGTACGCTCCGTAATAGATGCCATCCCCGTTCGGGCCCTTAGTTAGTTAGTTATTGTTTGTTGACCGGGTAAGTGCATGAGACAAATTCTGCCTATTTTCAGGCATGACCTGGGGGGAAGGGTATACAGATGAATGCCAACTGACCTTGAACCAGATTAAGCTGTTGGTGGTATTTTTAGTGCAGCAATACAACTGGGAGAGCAGGCCTCAACAGGCCGTGGAGATATGGGAAGTCCAGGCTCTAAGGCCCTTACAGGCCTGAACCCAGAAGTGGCTCCCTATATAGCATCAGTGCAGCATGATGAGATGGTTCAAATGAACCAGTCCAAGACTCTCTTTCAAAAGCTCCCTATGCTTCCACTGGTATAGATTGACAATTACAGGCCCCAGTCTGTATTGTAAACAAGCTGGTCTTGGATACAAATGGAAGGCCCTGCACTGAGGCTGAGGTTGGGGGCCACCTACTGACAGTACTACTGGATACAGGCGTGGCTGTGTCTGTATTGCAGGATGACAGCCCAGACACATCACCTTGGTCCACCGGACGGAGGACCAATATGTCTGGGGTAGACAGAACTAGGCATACCGCTCCCTGCCACTACCTGTGACACTGGGACACCTGAAGGCATATCATACCTTTCAGCTAATGGTACTGCATGATCACCCTAGTATAATCGGAATTGACTTTTTGGCACCACATGGCTATGTGGTAGACCTAGTCAACATGTTACTGATACAAATTCAGGGACACTATCACACCATCATGATCCCTGACTCACATGTGGTTGCAAAAATCTCTGCAAACAATAAAGAGTATGATGTCATAGATTTGTTTAAGAACCATGAGCTTTTCCCAAAGCTACTCCCCATTCTGCAAAGACATCTGGAGGCATTCACCACTAACAAGCATGACTGTGGCAGGATGCACACTGTCATTGAAGTGACAGGCCCAGCACATGAGAGGCAACGGCAATACCCCTTTCCACCTGAGGCCTTGCCTTCTCTTAGGGAAACAATTAAATCACTCTTCAAGCAAGCTGTAATTAGGAAATGAGTTTCCACTGCAAATTCCTCAGTGTGGCCTGTGAAAAACCCACAGGTGCCTGGAGATTTACTATTGACTACAAGAGACTAAACCAGGTCACCCCCAGTTGTGCCCCAACTGTGGCACCAGCACCATATATGCTATGACTATTGACCCCTGACCAACAATGGTTTAGTGCCCTGGACATCGCCAATGGTTTCTGGTCATTGTCATTGGCCCCTAAGAGTCAATATAAGTTTGCCTTCACTGTTGAGGGCAGGCAATACACGTGGACCTGCTTACCACAGGGGTTCCACAACAGTCCCTTCCTGTTCCATTTACACATGATGGATACCTCTGAGGGTTTCTCTACACCCCAGTGTTTCTTGCAGTATGTGGATGACCTGTTGTTGGCCACAGCCACACAGGAATAACATTTGGATCGCTTAGATGAACTACTGATCCTCATCCAGAGGGCAGGGCTCAAATGTAACCCTGAAAAAGCGCAACTATGTCAGAAAAAGGTACTCTTTCTGGGCCTGAGGATAACAGACCAAGGCCGAAGCCCTACCTGGAAAGAAGATACAAGGATTGCAGTATCTACCACTGCCTACCAGCGTGGCTACCATTAGAAGGTTTCTAGGTATGGTAAACTATTCTAGAGATTTTATTTGTGATTTTGCTCAGAAGGCCGCCCCTCTGCATGAATTACTGAAAAAGGATGTATCCTGGAATTGGGGTCCCATTCACACCTAAGCTGTGATGTCACTGAAACAGGCCTTGGCCTCGGCTCCAGCTTTGGTTTACCCCAATCCAGCCCTGCCATTCCATCTGGAATGTGCCACCTCTGACATTGCTATGTCTGCAGTGTTGGCCCAGAATGTCCATGGCACTCTGAGACCCATTGCATATGCATCACAGCTCTTGACCACAGTGGAACAGAAGTACAGCCTTTGTGAAAGGAACCTTCTGGCTACCTACTAGGCTGTCAAGCACTTTCTGTATATCATTGGGTACTTCCCTCTGATCATCAATACAAACCACACCCTCACAACCTTTTTACTATCAGACAGAGTAAAGGCTGGGTCAGTCTCTAATACCAGACTGACACACTTGTCCCTTCTTCTCTGGGACAGAAACATTAAGGTCCACCCAACCAAAATGCCATCCATGCTGGCGCATGGTCTCCCCTTCCAAGGAGAACCCCATGACTGTACACTGCAGCTACCTGATCTACCAGATCCAGGTCCTTTTCTTCCTGCTACACCACAACTACTTGAGAACACCCCACTGTGTTGTGTCTTTATGGATGGCTCAATTTTCTACTACCAGGGAGAACAGGTAGCAGGAATGGGCATATTAGTCATTAACCCTTTTGGTAACACTCTGAAGATTTCTAAGCGTTGCAGTGTGGCATCATCACAGTATGCAGAGATGGCAACGGTGACCCGTGCCCTCAGGTTTATCCAGTATGGAACCGAGGATACTATTATTTTCACGGACTCTAACTGGGTTTGCTGTTCCCTTACAGAATTTCTTCCTTTCTGGCAGAAGAATTCCTTTACCTCTTCTGATGGTACACCGGTGAAACACAAGCAACTGGTAATATACATTCATTCACTGGCACAGAAATTTGCACACAAACTCTATGTACACAAAGTTAAGGCCCACTCCATACACGACCCCTATCATGCCTTCAATAACACTGCTGACACCCTTGCAAAGGAGAGGCTCGGTGACACCTGGATGATGGACCATCCAGAAGGCCAGGTGGCCGTACACACATTGCGAGTCAGGAAAACCTGAACCTTTTCCCTTTGGATTTGTCAGAGGCCCAGCATGCTGACTCTGAACTCAAAGATGTGTTCAGATTCCTGGACAAAGGTACTAAGAAGAATCTACCTATCCACAACCCCTACTGAAGGCATGAAGGTAAGTTACACCTGTCCCCTGATGACAATCTCATCTGGTATCAACCAGATGACATCCCCACCAAATTGTGGGTGGTTCCTCATCATCTTAGGTGTGATTTTCTGCACCAAGTGCATGACACCCCTACTGGTGGACACCAGGGGGTGGAAAACACACTTCAAATTCTCAAGACCACTGCCTGGTGGCCTGGTGTCACCAAGGATGTCAAACAGTACATAGACAACTGTCTTGTTTGTGTGCACAACAACCCCATCCCCAACAAATGTAATGCTAAGCTACTACCACAAAGGCATTCTGGCCCTTGGCATGCCATACAGATTGACTTTATTGGTCCCCTGAGCAATATCAGCAGAAATAACATGTACGCCCTTGTGGTAACTGATCTCTTCTCTAAGTGGGTTGAGGCTTTCCCCACTAAGACATGCACTGCTAAAACCATTGCCAAAATCCTGGTGGAACAGATTTTCTCCAGGTGGGGCCTACCTCTCATGGTAAACTCTGACAAAGGAATCAGTTTTACAGGTGAATTGATGAAAGAAGCCCTTGA
Organism: Neoceratodus forsteri; assembly: GCA_016271365.2. Taxonomy (NCBI): domain Eukaryota; kingdom Metazoa; phylum Chordata; order Ceratodontiformes; family Ceratodontidae; genus Neoceratodus; species Neoceratodus forsteri. The sequence goes on from JADMNL010000026.1 coordinate 323,004,068, forward strand.
ACTCCTTGGAGTTAATCAGAAGTTCCACATACCATACCATCCACAGTCATCAGGTCAAGTAGAAAGAGCCAACAGATGGATTAAGCAAATGCTTTCCAAATTCATTGAGGACAATCCCAAGGATTGGGATTCCCTACTGCCGTTACTCATTATGGCAATCAGGGGCACACCCTCAGCCACCACCCAGTTGACACCCTTTGAGGTAATGACTGGTAGACAAATGAGATTACCTGAACATCTGCTGTTTGACCTGCACACCCCCACTGCAGACTGTGTCTCAGTGGACCAATATTTGGAAAAACTCAGACAAGACCTCATACACACTCATTTTTATGTTGCTAATTGCATGGGCAAGGCCCAGCAACAGTCCAAAATACAGTTTGACAAACACACACAAGAAGTGGATTGGCAAGTTCAGGATCAGGTACTGGTTCTCAGATTTGCACATCTCACACATTCCTTCTCCAATAAGTGGGAAGGACCCTACCCCATTGACAACAAGCTCAGTCCAGCAGTCTATCAGGTTAGACTCATGCAAAACAACAAATTGACTGACAAATGGTTACATGCCAACCAGCTGAAACTGTATAAAGGAGTATAATTACTTTCCCTTACCCCATTGGGTGGAATAGTACTAATTTACTAATGTTTGATTTTCCTTTTCAGATACACTGACTAGATGACTATCTTGTTCCATTTTCTCCTCATCTCGGGAGTTATCCCCTCCATCCAAGGCATGGTAAAGCACCTCCTTCCTTACCTTGATTCACCTGCAATTACCCCAGAGGGAGTCTCCATCAATATTCCCAACAATTTGGTTACTGTCCAGGAAGGTTCAGATGCCTACCTCACTGCCTCGGTTGTTGCTCCTGATAAATCTACCCTACAAATTGAGTGTCAAACTAAATCTCAAGGACAAATACTCCCAGTGGCCAAGCTCTCCAAGGGAACTTTCCATGGATGGCCCAATGCAAAATTATCCCCAAATGGTATTTTGTCCTTGCTCCAAACCTCTCTTAGACATTTTGGTTTATACAATATCACTGCCTTAATTGGCCCCTCAAATTGTGATTCATTGTCTAAAGATTCTTCCAGGAAATTTTGTTCTGTACACAGTATGGCATCAGCTGCCATTACCTCTCTGTGTTACCTCCTACTGAGAAACAGCTTTTGGAATGTCCAAAACAAACCCTTGGTTCTCATAGTGGTCTCACAGCCACTGCTTTACCTGGCTCACTTATTAACAACTTACAATTTATGAATATACCTGTTTTGTTTAACTTTACTTATTGGAATATGAAAGAATTTGGTATGTGTCATACTACATATACATGGTTGTTTTATAGTACTCTGTTACTTGATAGCTTAGGAGCTTTTCAGATTTGTAACCAAGACCCTATTGCCGGGGCACACACCACCTAGCATAGAGACAATTTTTGGAGAAAACCTAATACAGATGATCAAAGTCATAAACATAATATCCTTGACACATCTGATGTCACTGGTACCACAGGCACTGTCACTGGTGTTTTTGGTACAGCAATGTCCATCTGGAATAAAGCCAACATTGCTGCTATCAAATCACATTCACAAAAGTTTCAAACTGGTCTGGTGAATGATGTTATACCCCCATTATTGCATGGGGTGTAATGGCCTTAGTCAGGAAGAAAGATACACTGTATACAATATGCACGGCATTGCTAAGGCATTTTCAGATTCTAAAGGAAAGATTAACGCCCTAGTTGCACAAAACAATAAAGAAGCAGATAAGCAAAACATTGCCTGTGAAATATTATGTTCAGCCTATGGCTCTTACATTATCACTACCATCAACAATCTATTCCATGATCTAGAATCTGGAAGAATCCCTGATATCATACATGATAGACACATCTCTAAATGGTATTGTCCTCACTGCAGATCCCCTAACTGTGTTGCCATGTGTATGCTACAGTCTTTAACCATTCCCATTTCTACTGCTAGGAATTTGGGTTTTGTGACCAGGCACCCCTAATACGGGTCCTTGTTTTACTTCTAAGAAATGTTCAATTAAGGATACTATGTTTGTGTCTTTCACTGTTTCTTTACCACATTTTGATCCTACTACAGCTAAATTTGATAAACTTGCATCTGTACCCTCCATTGGGTACCTTGATGAAGACATCTACAAAGAACACCTCAATTTTCCTCTTCTGTTGGTTTTCCATCCACTTCTGGACACGTGGTCCTGCCGCACATTGCCTGCTGTGTGAATAAAAGGTATATTTATTTGTGTCGCTGTGAAGTATTTCATGTTATTAAACCTGTATGTGGCTATTCCCCAGACAGTATCGATTGGTCCTTTTCCATGGACGAAGACATCACCACTAATGGCACAGAATACCAGGGCTCAACATCTGCTCCTGACGATTCCAAGTTGTACCAGTCTTATCAGAAGGAGGTTCACCGCCTGTCCACACGGATTTTCAAACAGACTTAAACTTGCCCGGTACAGTTGTAAAAATGGAGACGGCCTATGGTGAAAATGCAATATAATTCAGATGGTGACTATTGTGTGGTAACTAATTACAAAAGTTTTAAGTATGGAGAACAGACATGTTCTATTGATGCTCCCAATTTTTGTTTTGTCCCGCATCAGACAACTATTATTGGGCACACAGTTATAACCCCAGTCCGCATTATGGACCCTGATATCATTGATGGTAACCCTGATTATCCGCTTACTCTTTCAGAGTACTTACCTTAATTTAATGTACACATTGATCCTTTAACTTTGACATTAAAATCACTCTTAGACAGGAAAGACTCCCATCTCATCCACATCAGCAATAATATCTCCAAAGCAAATGAGGCCGTACTCGCCCTCATTAATAATGGTGATTTGAATAGTGCACTTACTAACACTTGGTTAGAGATTACCTTTAAAGGTTTTGTTATTGTACAAGCATTTCTGATATTTTTTCTTATAATTAAGCTTTGCTCTACGGCACACAGTACGCCAACACTGTGAGCAGCTGGAGTTCCTTTACAAGGCTCACACATTGGGTTTGTAAACAACCCCTGCTCCCTATCCATTTCCTTACTTTTGCTTGTGTTGCCCCTACAATGAACTGTGGATAATACAGGACTTACCAAAAAGAGCACTACAGTCAAAATGTACAAACAAATATGTTGTTAAGAGTGTTTCAATTTGTGTGTGTAGTACTGGTGTGCTCTTTCCTTTCTTTGCTTTTAGGAGTTTTTCTAAATGTGCTTACTTGTTTCATAGCCCCTTGGGAGCTCCACGTCTGTCTGTCTGACTTTCTGTTCATTGCCTTTCCTTTTCCTACAATGCCTGCTGTCCCAGAGATGTTAAACTGAGGTCCCTTCTTCCTGTCTCTTGTGCTGTCCTTTAGGGTGTTCAGTGCCAGCGTTGATGCTGCAAGCCCAGCATAGGACTAGAACCCATGACCTTCTGGCCCAAAGGTGGATGTGCTACTAACCTAGCAATGCTGATGTCTACTGCAGGGGAAAAAAAATTGAGATGGAGCTGAAAAAGCATATGTAAAAAATAAATCTACTTTTCTGATATGATGGACTACGTAAAGCTTTTGCAAGCTAATTTTACAAAATACTTTCTTAAGTCAGTGAAAGAAAACCAACCAACCAACCAAAAAAAAAACCCCAAAAACAAAGGACATAGTTGCAGGTCTAGTAACTCAGTATTAACAGTGTGGTGTGGGAGGTCTCGTCTCCTGATCATGCTGGTCTATAGATTGATAAAGGACTTAAACCTTCAGTACTTCTTTTCCATCCTGACATTTCTCCAGCACTAAATCTTTCACAGTGTGTAGAAGCCTGCACGGTACCTGCCCCACACTGTACCTGTGGATAAACAGAGGGACTTTAGTCTCCGGTGCTGTCTGTCTGTCTGTCTGTCACCTTTCACCAGCACTAAACAAATCACAGTGTGGGAAAGTCTTCATTGTACCAGCCTCATACTATACCTGACCCTGTTGATAAAATGGACTTTAGTCTCCAGTGCTGTCAATCTCTCACTTTTCACCAACACTATATCAATCACATTGTGGGGAAGCCTGCACTGCATCTGCCACACACTGCATCTGTGCCCATGGATAAACAGAAGACATCAGACTCTGGTGCAGTCCCTTACCTTTTAGTAGCCCTGAATCCATCACAGCATAAGGAAGCCTGCCCTGTACCTGTTCCAAGTTGTGGCTAACCAGAGGGCTTCAGTCCCAGGTGCTGTCAGTCCTTCACCTTCCACCTGCACTAAATACATCACAGTGTGGGGACATCTGCACTGCCCTTTCTCCACATTGTACCTGGCACTGTGCATAAACAGAGGGCTTCACAATCCGCAGTGATGTCAGTCCCTCACCTTTCACCAGGGTTAAATACATCACAGTGTGGGGAAGTCTGCATTGTACCTGTTCTGCCTCACACTGCACTAAATACAGTACATTACAGTGTGGAGAGGTCTGCACTGTACCTGCCCCTTACTGTACCTGTCCCTGTGGGAAAAGAAAAACACAGAACTTTATTCTCCAGTGCAGTTGTGATAACCAGACTTAGAAGGGTGGTTCCTCTCTTCTGGTCATGGAGAGGCAGGCACAGCAGTTCCAGGTACAACCAGATAGCTTTTTATTGCAACAACTACTGGAAAAGTAAGGGGGTTAGGTGGTTGCAATACACAAGGCAAGGCAGTACAGTGATTGTCATGCACAAGACAGTACTAGTAATGGAAGGCAACTGTACAGGCCTAAACGCAGTGCATATAGGGATAAACAGTCATATTTATATATCTATGATGTCAATATGCAATATATTTCTAAAAGGGTCACCTAGTGGCCTACGTCTGCAGATGTCAATAGTAGTAACTTTGCCAGTACCTAACCACCTTGGCCAAGGGTATCTAGAAGTACACCAGTCTATGGTACGACAGTCCAGTAGGAGGAGCAGTCTCTTCGGTGTGGAGCAGGTGGTGGCTAGCTAGCTTGGAATGATTAGTACAGTACCTTGGTGACTGATCAGTCTTGTTGGCTGGCAGGAGGACGGAGGGCAACAAGATGAAGAAGGTGGGGGGGTGAAGCAGGTGCAGGATGGAGGCTAGTCTTGAATTGTAGATGTAGGAGGCAAAAGAGTGGAGGATGATTGAGGTGATGTCCTTCTGCTGTGATGGAAGGTGCTCTGGAAGGCCACTGCTGAGTTGCTGCCCAGTTGAAGAAAGGGGCTATGGCACCTAGAAGAAGCAAAATAAAAATGGGGCAACTTCCTATTCGCGTACTGTGGAGGGCGGTGGGGGACCTCACTACTGTGAGTCGTGGTGGCTCCTAAGACTTCAATCACTTCAACTGTTTTCCCTAGAATATAGGGCTCTTAGAGACGATTTGATTGACACCTTTAAGGCATCTCAAAATGAATATACTCTGAACACAATTGGTTTGGAGAGAAATCTTATTAAAAATAATACCAGATCTCATAGTTATAAGCTTAAAACTTCTTTATGTAAAACTGTAAAGAGCACCAGATTCTTTACTCAAAGAGTGCCACCTATACGGAATTCACTTCCAGGGGACATTGTAATCAGTAAAAATGCTGAGCAATTTAAAGTAAGATTGGACTCTTATATGGGACACAGGAAATATACCTTCCACCGTAGACATGATGGTGGCAAGTTCTTTATGGGCTTACGCCTTCTGAACTTGTATGAATCTATGAAACTGGGGGAACTAAATATTTCTACACTAGCTACTGCAGTCTTCGGCATCTTCGGAATCATTGGCGGGCTGGGCAGGAGGTAGTAGATGCTTGGCTAGGTGAAGGAGAGGTGGCCCCCAGACTCAAGGGTGCAGGCGATTACAGTCTTTGATAGGGCAATTAGTTCAAGCGGTGGGGCCACTACATCTGTATGGTCTGTCTGCTCCCCCATGGCAACAGCTCAGGCTGGGGGGAGGAAAGAGAACTGAGGTAGCTGAAGCCAGTTGTTAGTGGAGCAGGCAGTTCAAGCCCCTCATAGAATAGTCCAGGAACCAACAGGTCAAGGTGTGGGGCAAGTGAGTTCAGCCCTGGTGTGGACAGCTGTCTTTGGTGGGTGCAGGGCAGGTTCTGACCCTGCTGTGGTTTCATCTAGACCCTGATGCAAACAGTTCAGTCATTTGGGGTCAACAACATCCCAGGGTGCAACCTGGGGAAAACACGGGAAATGTCAATTACGTAACAATAACTTTTTTTCAGGTACTGGGCTTACCTGTGGTCAGGGTCCAGGTGGGTGGCAGCACAGCATAGGCCAGACCTTACCTCAGTCTGCAGGTTACCCCAGCCATCAGCAAGCAGTCCAAGGGAAAAATAGGATGGCCAACTAGGGTGGTTAGGACTCCCAGTGAAAGGGCGAGGGCCTCTGGAGAACTCCCTCCAAAATGGGGCACTAGCCCTTCAATTCCATGAGGGATCTTTGTGGCTCAGCAGGCCGGCAGGGGGATTGGATTGTCTAGGCCAGCACACACTATTTGGATAGGTATGAGGGGGTGGTGGCTGGGCTATGCAGTAGGCCCAGCCTGAGCTCCGCTCCCCATAGATATTAATTTCTGGGCTGTAGCCTCACTGTGCAGGGCATAGGGCTTAGCTCTGCCCAATATGCCTGCTTAGAAGGGCATGTGCCTTTAGCCCCACCCCTGCCCTAATGGCACAAAATTTCGGTTCCCCCACCTTATTTTTGCCATCCTAGCCTTCTCCTCCCATCCCCTACCACTGGGGCGCTGATTTGTTCCAAGTTGAACTGTCCTGGGGCTCATGTGCCACTATGCTCCTGTTTTCTTTTCCTTAGTGGGTGCTCTACCCACACTTTCTCTTATGTACCTGATTTCCTCTCTTGGGTGCCTCTGGTGCAAAAATAAAATAATTATTTGGGCTTACAGCTCCCTCACCATCTGGCCCAGGTCCTCTTCTGGTCCAAAAGATCATTGGTGGTGTTAGTGGTGTCTCCGGGAGTCACCCTCCTACCAGCACTAGCAGCCTTTCCTCACTATCGCTGGTACAGAACTAAGAGGTCTGGGAACAGACTTCCACCTGGACACATTTTCTGCTGCACTGTGTGGTCTGCTCCCCCAAAAGTCCTCTACTCCGATGCGGCACAGACTACAAACAGCAGGGAGTCCGTGACTGCCATACCGCTGCAGGCACGGCAACAGGGACCAGGAGGCTGAGAATGGAGGGAGAGCAGAGAGGAGGAAAACAAATGAATGGGGAATTGCTTGCCACCACTGATCACCAGGTGGGATGGTGCCTCAGTCGTGGGTGTGCGAGGGCAGCCAACAGATGGGTACCAGCAACAGGGGCTGAGGGAGAGCGCTAAGGCAACATGGACCAGACTGGGACTACTACAAAATAAAACAGAAACAAACAGAAATGGGCAGCAACAGAGTCTGTGCCCCCTCCCATCGGGTCACCACCCCCAGGGACTGACACAGGAGGCTAAACAAAGAGGAGATAAGGCAGCCAGGAGACCCAACAACAGAAGAGAAAAGGTGGGGACTGAACTATGGAAGAAAACACCACAGCACCCAAAAGAAACGGGACAGGGTCACAAGCTGCCCACAAATAGAGGGCACTACAAGTAGCAAATGGAGGGGAAAGCAGGAGGGCTGCAAGGCAGCCCCATATGGCAATCCCCGGGCCAATATATATATATATATATAAAAGGAAATAAAACCCCAGCCAGCACACTAGAGAGGAGGGACAGGGGAACTGCAACAGCAGCCCCAGGCAGGATGCACTACTAGGCACCCGGCAACAGGACACCCCCAAAAGACCCAGAGCAACAACTGCACACCCAGGGAGCAGACAAAGAAAGGGAGCTCACCCTATAGACCTGGCTGCTGCTGGACATCAGGAGGACTTCTGGGCCCCTTCAGGCTGGAGAACGACTGCTGCTGCTGAAGACTGTGGGGACCACTGGCTACAGAGGAGCAGATGGCAGTCACTCTGTCACTCAGTCAGTCAGTCCAGAACTGCCCTCTGGCTATCAGGGAAGACCCTTTTCTAGCCTAGAGGCAGACCTGGCTTCTGGCCAGGAGATTGGGTCCCTGGGGATGGGAACAGACCCTCGAGCTGATTTTTTTGCCCCTTTAGGTGCTGGCCAAAGCTCTGGCCTGGCCAGGACAAGGATTAATCCCTGGAAAAGTCTAAGAGGGGGAGCAGGAGGAAGGGGGCTAGAGACAGGAATTAGTCAGCCAGCTGGCTTGGTCAACAAGTCGTCTGGCTGTGTATGGGGTGGGTGGTGGTTAACCCTTTCCCTTCCCTTCCCTGAGGTTTTCCATGCTGGACTGTGTAGCAACCTTTGGGGTGCTACACAGTTAGTTCCTTATCTTTCACTAGCACTGAATACATCATGGTATGAGGAAGTCTGCCCTGTCCCTAGCTTTGATGATAGACAGAAGGCTTCAGCTTCCATTGCTGACTGTCCATCACCTTTCCCAGCACCAAATATATCACAGTGTGGGTAATCCTGTAATTAACCTACCCCACTGTAGCTGTCCCTGTGGAAAAAGAGGGCTTCAGCCTCCACTGCTGTCAGCTCCTTGCATTTCAGTAACACTGAATTATACATCACGGTGTGGGGAAGCTGCCACTGTATTAGGCCCTATGGTATAAAACTAAGGGCTTTGCTCCCATGGGATGTCAGCTTCTCACTTTTTGAAAGCACTTACAGCACAGTACGAGGAAGTCTCCACAGTACTAAGACCTTGGGAATTGATACGCAGAGGGCTTCAGTCTTAAACTTTCATGAGCACTAAATCTAGCCAAGTGTAGGGAAGTCTGTACTGGAGCTACTTGCATCACACCTGGGCCTGTTGATAAACAGTGAGCTTCCAATCATCGCCAGCATGCTTATCTCGTCCTCACTTTTCATCATCAGCACTGAATCCATTGTAGTGTTGGGAATCCTGAACCATGCTTGCCACACAGCGCCGAGCCTGCCCCTGAGAATAAACAAAGGGCTTCACTCCCTAATTTTATCTCAGTATATTCTGAATGTTTGCTTTCATCATTCAGAACTGAAAAGAACCATTCTCAGCACACCCTACTAGTTATTCTAAGTAGTGGGTCCCAGATATTATTCAGGGCCCCTGGTGCTCCTCCACCATTTAGCCCTAATTTCTGTGGCAGGGATCTCAGGTTTCTGTGGCACTGTGTGTTCAGTCCCGTGGCATGAATTTTTAGTTTCTGCAGCGGAATGCAGTTCTACCATTGTCTAAAATAGGATATGATGCCACTGATGATATGAAATGCTGAGCACAGAGGTGGGGGGCTTCGGGATAACTAAGGTGGGCAGGAGAGTCAAGCACCATAAAAAAACAACTGGCCAAATGAAAAATCACCCAGAACAATACATTTTGTGGCACATTGTTGGATCCAGGTTTTTAAAGATGGTCCTGTGACAATAATTAACGGGGACAAACTTAAAGGGGTTTGGCTGTCGGCAAGCATACAGAAAACATCTGCATCTATTATCTTGTGCTAAATATGATAACGCTTGGTAAGGGGTCATAATAAAATACATTTTGCTGTCTTGGAAATGTAATATGTTGGACCAGTTCTAAGCCATTTTTTTATCATATAATATTTTATTATAAATTTTTCATTTTAAACATAAATATGCATACCAAGAACCCAAAAGAACAAAAAAAAGAGAGAAATCATTCTTAGAGAAATATCTCTAGACCATATCATAATGGGGGGCAACCAGTTCATCTAATTCAAGTTTGAATGACTGCAGTAGAGAGCATAACAGAGGCAAAAGCCTCTTTATTAGACCATCTTTTTTATTTCTAACATGTTCCTTACATATTCACTCCTTCACGCAGGAAACCTTGCCAGCTATACAAGTTTAAATCTTCAGGGAACACAACACCAGTTGAAATTGCATTCCAGGACCCTCAACAGCTTCAGCAGCAACAGACATCTCCAGTTCTGATGAACTAGAAGCATTAGATCCCTCTTCAGACTCCTTAGAATGACCCCTCAGAAATTCTGCCAATTGGTCAGTCTCGAAGAATATAAAGGTTTTCTCCTTGTACTGAATTCCTGCCTTTGCTGGTGCAAGTAACTGAAATTGAGCTCCCAGCTCTAAAATGTCTTGTCTATAGGACAAAAGGTTCTGCCTTCATTGTTGTGTTGGGTATGCAAAGTCAGGAAAAATATTATATCTATACCCCCTTATACAGAAACATTCCTTTCATTCTAGAGAGCTTCAAAATATGATCTCTATCAGATTCAAAAGCCAATGAGAAAAAAATGGTAACTTTATTTTCAGTGTCCCATGTCAGAGCTTTTAATTCCACATTCTTAAGCACTCTAAATGCCTTAATCACGAACTGCCATGAGCTTCTGAAGAAGGACTGGTTGGTCCGAAAGCTAGAGCACTTTGTTCTTGTTGTTACATCTATGTTGGTCCATTAAAAGGTATCAAATCATTTGCTTCTGGATTTAATCATGAAGGGAAGATTATCAGAGGGTAGTTTGTAAACTGCAACAAAAATGTCCTTTACCAGGTCTTGAGTGGTGTCAAAATCATCATCTAGCTTCAGAGGCAAACAAACAATTCTTAAGTACCGATACCTTATTTGATTTTCCAACATCTCAGCTTTCCTGTTCAAGTTATAATTATCTTTTGCCAGTTCTACGCCAGACAACTCGATCACCTTCACCTGGGCAGTGATTTTCTGAATACTTTGTGAATTGTCCTGGGTTTGCTTTTGAAGGTTGCTTATATTTTCTTTATTTTGCTTTACTTCCTTCTGCATTAAATCCACCTTCTGATTTAACGCCTCAACTTTGCGGTCCAGTCACTGAACTGCTTCCAATATTTTTTTTTTTTTTTAAACTTTCCTTTCAATATTTTTTCAATGGAGTCCCCCATCGACTCCATGGTATGCATACTCTGTGAAAAAGGCACCTATCGAGTCTCAGATTCTGTTTCGACTTGTATTCCAGATTTATTTTCCAAATTCAACATAGAATTGGAGCTGATTTCCTGCTCACTCTGTATACTCTGTAACTCATCCGCTGCTGAGTCTGCTGTGTCAGGAAACTTGCATGTTTTCTCCATTAACAACCTGAGGGTCCCCTGTGCAGATCGCAGATGAGAAGCTGCAGAGGAGCTGAAGCCCTGCAGGACTGGAGACCCAGGATCAACACCAGGCACCCTCCAACCTGCGGGGCTGGTATGCAGTCAATAGGCTTTCTCCAGCAGTCGAATGCGCAGTGAAATGTATTCCTCAGACGATGCACTCTGCCTGTCTTTCCTTTTTGCAGGCATTTTTTACAGCTCAACAAACAATACAGTAGTGTTCAGTATCTGGACCTCTTCAGCGTTACACAAGGCTCAACCACTCAAGTGGCCATCTTGATCCCCCTCCCGCCTTGCAATTACGTCCTGGCAGGCTTCACGGTAGACTCCATGCCACATCATGGTGCAAGTTCTGCGGACACTTCCATGGCTGTGGTATCATAACATACCAGGAACCAGGGGACTCAACTATTTAAGCAATAAGGCATGACAGGGGATGTGTTATGGTGGGATAACGGTACGCCTCAGGTGGGTTGAAGAACAATGCGAAATGATGTGCTTCCACCACCCGAAAAGGGCCATTCGCCCACCATAACCCACCCCCTGGAGTGCCTCACTGTGATTCTGAAATGGGTCTTTTTAGTAAACTGGATGTATTTTTAACATATTTGTTTTGAGCTACTTTCAGCCGGGCCTGTTGTGCTGGGGTAACGGCCCGACTCAAAGTACCTCTTGGCCAGTCAAGAGCCAGCATTCTTTCTCCCCATATCATAGTTGGTAATTATCATAACCTACATTTTCTGTTCCCAGTTCTATCTTCCAGCCTCGCAGATTACACAATATACCAGGGCATGTTCCAACAGCATGGAAATAACAGCAACCAAGTTTCAGTGGGAGTGAAGCAGGCTATTGTGCACGAGAATTACTCACTGACGACAATGGTCAATGATATTGCACTTGTGAAGCTTACAGATCCTGTACCCCATACCGACTACATCTTTCCCGTCTGCCTGCCAGCATCTGGGATCCAACTGCCAACTGGCACCAGATGTTGGGTCACTGGATGGGGCAACATTGTGTCTGGTGGTAAGAGAAAACAAATGTAATTAGTTCTCACTAATGAGGTTAACATTTTTAATTTTTTGTGAAGGTTTTTCTGTCATGGTGCCAGCCTTGCTTCAGAACCAGCCTACCCCCAAACTGGCACATGTCTCCCCTAGGAGTTACAAGCAGTGAGTCTCCCACAGATTACCCCAACCCCATGGTGGGGCTAGGAATGGGAGGTCATCTGCCCCTCGCCTAGTGTCCAGATCCAGGTATCGCTGGGCATGTGATGCAGTGTGAGCTGTGAAATGGGCCAGACTTCACTCACTGGTTCCATTTTTTCCATTTGCTCCCCTTGCTTAACCCCCCATGGTGTCAGATGCAGCCCACTGCCAGCTTTGCATGCTACTGGTGTGCCCAGGAGGAGAAGGAAGCTCCCTGGATCACCACAGGGGATGCACAGCAATGGAACAGATGTCTGCCCTTCCAGCGCTGGGAGTGCTGACACTCGGCAAGACTTTTGCAGCGCTTGGGCCAGCCCCACCCAGCTCCCGAGTTCGCTCCCAAAGCCAGGTCGCCAGGGAGGGAGTGCAGAGTGCTACCTGCTGGGCCATCAGATGGCTCTTACTACTTTTTGGTTTTAATCTGGATCATATTGCTTGTCACACTCCTGGCACCTGTCTCCCTCAGGACACCCAAGGCACACCACAACCACCCGTGCCTCTGACCCCCACTCACACACATCCATTGCACTCTGGATTGCCCCCCCATCAGCCAGCAACTGCCCATCCAAAAGGCTGTCCTTTCTGGATTGCCCCCCCCAGGTGGGGTCAAGGTTGGGGGGAAAACCCCAAACAACATCCATCATCAGGTAATGGGTGGTAGAGATGTGGGACCCAGATATGCTGGGTACATAGTCCATAGGCAGGTGGGTCATTTACGTGTTTTTCTTCCCCTCCTGCTAGGATGCCAGTATGAATAACACTGAGGGCACATACACTGTGTGCACTCTGAGTAGCATCAGCCAGCAACTACCCATCTAAAAGGCCACCCTTTCTGTCGCGTTACCTGTGATCACCTGGGTGATGCTGTAATAGTGGTATTGCACAGCCTCCCTCCATGGAGATCTAGAACTTCCACTTGGATGTTCAATTCTTTTCCTGGTCAGCCGCCTCGTGGTGGCTGAGGTCCACTCTTGAATGGTGGTAATTGACAAAATGAGCAGTAGCAGTATCACTGTGCTGATGGGCCCAACTTTGACTGGCATACCTGTCAGGAACAGTGGTCACAGCTTCTCCAGTCTGTCAGTCCTGCCATTCACTGGCCAGACCATTCAGGACCACCGTGACATGGTGTTGCACACATCAGCCATATTGTCCGGGCACCATATGATTGACATGGCATGTGGACTGGGCACTGTCAGGCTGCATGGGGCACATGTTCACAGTCCATACAGGCTTGACAGTGTTCCTTGGTTACTGTTACTGATTGGTCAATGCATGTCCTGTCTGTGCCCCTGACATACTGTATGGCTTGTGAACAGGTGCAGCACATGGGGCGATATGTCATATCTGGTTCCCAGACCAGGTGTGGTACATATCCACATGTGTACATCACCATGAGCATGCACATGGGGCGATATGTCGTATCTGGTTCCCAGACCGGGTGTGGTACATATCCACACGTGTACATCACCATGAGCATGCACATGGGGCGATATGTCGTATCTGGTTCCCAGACTGGGTGTGGTACATATCCACACGTGCACATCACCATGAGCATGCACATGGGGCGATATGTCGTATCTGGTTCCCAGATGGGTGTGGTACATATCCACACGTGCACATCACCATGAGCATGCACATCTACGTATGCATGACCGATGGTCCACCCAATGTGCTGTTTGGGGTGGTGTGGCCAACATGTCCCATGGGGCATGGTGTCACTGGGGGGGCAGCTCTGCAGGGATGGTGACATCCTGACCACCACCATGTGTCATGATGCTGGGTCCTGATATGTTGTATCCACGCTGCCCCTTGTATTGGCACAGTGAAGTTAGTGACCTACATGTCCAGACAGTATTCATGTGGTAACAAACCTCATGGGCCTACATAAACACCCCTCCACATCCCGGCAGCCATCAGCTCCCTCAGACACACACCTGTAGGCTGGTGCATGCCACAGTCCAGTAACTGTCTATTACCCCTGTATGGTATTGCACATGTGTTGTCACACATACAGCTTGCCAGAAACACGTCTGGGATGTGCACAGTGGCACTGGTGCTGTGCATGCCGTACACATCTGTGCCATCACACACTTTTGAGTCCTGCCACATAACACATGGCTGTCTATCAGCAGTGTGCCAGAGACTGGCACAGGCTGCCCAACTACACACAGTCATTACACCCTTATGGGATATAACAGAGTCTCACACACACATAGTAATTGTTGCCACACCTTTATTACATGTACCAGGGAACAACACTGTCCATCAATTACTACACACAGTCACATTCCATATTGTACACACATGATGTAGCTGGTGAACATATCCATCAGGCTCCCTGCCATCTGCAACATCATTATGGCATGGTGCCATCAGTGGTCATGCCATACCGTATCACATACCAGCATGAGCTATGTCATGCCAGAACACTGCACTGGCCATGGTGCCATGCACTGCTAGACTGTCCATGTTTGCATCACTAGTTACAGTACATACACCATCCGTACTGTGCTCAACATGCGTAAGTCATTCAGGGCTGTGGACTGGGGGCTGCATTGACTCCAGCATGATATAGCTGCTCTACCATGCCTGTCCAAGGAGGTTCCTGTGATCCGGCATAGGCTTACATCTGTGTGACCCAAGTTGTGTTACGTATGCCTGTACCTGGCAGTGCAGCACAGCACTCAGGGGCCTGGTGTGCCACATGACATCACAGTGTCTACCGCTTCTTTGGTGGACGTCCCCTGCCAACACGTTTCACTGTTTCCTGCCCTTCCCCCCTCTCATGCACTGTCTGTGTCTGTGTGGTCTCAGCTAGGGGTTCTGTCACTGTTGCTGTTGGTGTTGGTGCCTGCTCAACTCTGGGCACACCCTGTGTGTCCTGGGTGCCCTGACCATTGTCTGTTTGTGCTGCCCTCTGTGCCTGATGGGCACTCAGCCATCTCCTCTGACCCTGCTGTTGTGAGGCCTGTGTCCCATCACTGCCAACAAGCCCCTTGCCAATGTTGTGCCTCTTTCTCTTTCGCTTTGCTTGTGCGGTTTCAGTTGGTGACGTGTCTGTCGCCTGCACAGTACATGTCTCCCCTGTGCCTGCATGTCCCTGTCTGCTTCCCCTGTCTCCGGTATGTTGCAACTGAGACATGGGCTCAGACTGTGTGCTGCTGCTGTCCCCTACCTGCATTGTCTGTGGTGTTTCCACCATGGTTGCTGTCACACATGTGTGGTAAGTGCCTTGGTACTGTGCAGTGGCCTCTTGGGCCTCTCCATGTTGCACGCTCAGTGTGGGTGCTCGGTGTTGCTCATCCCTATCCATATCCACACCTGCAGCTGGTTTGCAGTGTGCTATCACATCATGTGACTGCATAGTGTGCCCTGCTGTGTGTGTCTGTACATGTGTGGGTCCACATGCATGTGGTGGGCTATGGGTGCTGACTTGGGCGGGGACTTGTCCCCCGGTGGTGGACACCTCAGGCATTGTTGTATGCATGGCCACTGACTCAGCCACGCCCACATGGGGTGCGCCCATTGCTGTCAGTGTATTGGATAACCGTTGCATTGCACCAGTCTGTCTGTTGAGTGCCGCCACATGTTCCCCCTGTGTTGCATGCTGCCCTGCCAGCATCTGACTCATCTCCCTCATGAAGGACATCTGTGTCTCATGAATGGCATGCAACAGTTCAGTGTGCTGCTGGATTATGGTGTTTTCCCTGGCTGTGGCACCAGAGAATTGCATGTAGTGCACTCACTATATCTGCACTCAATTGACACTGTGTCTGGTTGGTTTGCTGCACTGCTGCTGCTACTGACTGCACAGCATCTGTCAGCTGATGGGTGTATTCTGAGGTACTGTCATGTTGTGACAGGGTGTCCTGCAGGTTTCCTATGGCTACACTGATCTGCCGCTCTGCATTCAGGATGGAGTCCCCATAGCGACTACGGTGGCTCTGTGCATCATCAGCATCACCCTCGGACTGTTGCTGAGTGTTTAGTGATGTGGGTGTCCCCAACCCAAGGTCTCCTATTGACAGTCCAGACATGCATCCACTCCCAGGGGACCCATGCAGGGTGGATGGTGGGATGTCCTCGGCAATGTTCTCAATGGGGACACTGTCCGCATGCTCCTCCTCATGCAGCGGTGTGTCTGGTTCCACCACACCATTGCCATCTGTTGTCTGTGGCTCTGTTGAACGCCCTGCTGCAGTGTGTAGGTCAGCTGCTGTGGTGTGTTGGGTGTACACCTGTTGCTGTGACCAGCTGTCACCTGGTTGTGGTCGTGGGCATTGTTGCACTGGTCTCCCAATATCACCTGTAGGTGTACAACAACATACACATTATGACCTGACCATGGTTGTGTCCATCCCTTCCTAAGGCATACATTCAATGCATTGTGACATTGTACAGTTACATCTGGTGCACTACAGGGTCCCTATGGCACACTACTGTGGCACATAGTACAGTGTGCATCATGCCACAGTACGGTGCTCTCACCGGCGCTGTCACACATGCCCATCTGTGCCTGTGCTCTGTCTGCTACTCCATTATCATTCACAACTGTTGTCCTATCATCACATGTGCTGTGGTGTGTATGTGGACACTGCTGGCATGCACATCACAGATGCTGTTGCCCACATGGGAGCACACACACACATGCAGCAACGCCCATGCACATCCATATGTCTGTACTGGGTCCACGCATTGCATGTATGTGGCTCTGTGTATGGCTCAGTGGCATCTATTCACAGTGGTGTGCACCAGTGCACACCACTCACATACCACCTTTGTGGTGTGTACAGTGTTGTTGCACTGCACATGTACTAAGGGGCGTGTGTCGAGTACACATCACGACCACTGTGCATCACAGTTCCAGCCATGTTCCACGAGACTGACATGTGTGAGGGTGGCTTGGTGGGCTGGCATTTGTTCTCTGCATGATGGTGGCAGTTTGCTGAATGGATGGGCCCTGGAGTGTCCTTCACTGTTGTGGGTGTTTGGAGGATTGGCGGCATTGCTGTGGAGCAGACTGTATGTGTTGTACTACCCTTGTCTACATCTGTGTGTGTGCACCAAAGGCCCAGGACTGGGATTGCATTTGGGGGACCACCACTTTCTGTGCATCAGCATGCAATTCAGTGTGTGTGCCACAATGTCCTGCAGGCTACACTGACAGATATGGGGGTGGGGTGGGTGGTGTTCAGTGAAGTGGTGTAGGCACTGTGAGCATACTCACGGTGTGGAGTTGGCAGGCTGGACTCCTCCCCAGAGTGTGTCATTACTGTGTTGGCACAGGAGCCAGTGCTGTGACAACACTAGGCACATCTATGTCTCAGTCATGGGGCCAGTGCACGGGTGTGGACGGTGTACATTTGCAGATGACTCAGGGCTAGGTGTTGTGGTGTGTGTGTGGTGTTAGTAGCCTTGTATGTTATTATTGTGCCTCTGACAGGGTTGTCCAGTATCAGGGCACTGTGGGTTCATGCAGGTCGCTGCATGTATCTGCACCTGTGAGATGGTTTACCCGCCATGGGTGTGCACTGGGTGGGTATGTCATATCCAGGCTGGGGTGTGTGAGGGTCATGGGGGTATTGGTAATTATCATGCTACACTGGCCAGACATGTACATGGGAAATGGCAAGGGCAACTGGGATGCTGGTCTGTATCATCATGGGGTTGACCCCTGGAGGGGTGGCACTGTTCCTACCCTTGTTCTACGATTTGGTGCTGCAACACCTCAGGGTATGTGTGCAGTCTTGGTGACAGTTCTAGATGGATGTCACATTCCTAGGGAGGGTTCAGTGGAGAGCAACAGACATGGTCCAGAGAGCAGGGTGTGGATCCATGTGTAGGAGCCTGGGGTGCTCGGATGTACACCCTGGGGGGGAAAGTCATGGGTAACATGCCAGAGTGTCTCCAGGATGTAAGTGGGTTCATTACAGGGGCACAGTCAGGGTGCCATGAGGAGGCTGGTGGATGGCAGCTGCTCACCCATCACCTGCCTGGGGGCAGGCACAGAGGGGCATGGGTGGTGTGTTCTGTCACTGGAATGGGATTTGCACCATGGTTTGCGTTATCGAGGGTGCTGATATGGGTGGGTACTGTGGTTAGGCTGGGTGTGGTTGGGACAGGTGTGGGTACATCTGACATGGTCCACTGCAGCTGCTGCATCTGCGACTGGGGACATCATTCCACATGTGGGGGTGTGCAGACATATCTGCTGTCTGTGCAGCTGATGGCATTCACACGGACTGGTCTGACCATTCTGCTCCTGCTGCAGGCACCGCTGGTGGTCTGTGTGTTGCTGCATTTACACAGTACATTATGCAGTGTGTGCATGGCAGGCCATGGCCAGTCATTGTCTGTGTTGCCCTACACACATGCACACACCAACCCCATGGTGTATGTTAGTGCATGTACACAGTGCATTGTGCAGTATGTGCGTGGCAGACCATAGCCAGTCATTGTCTGTGTTGCCCTACACACATGTACACACCAACCCCA
Organism: Neoceratodus forsteri; assembly: GCA_016271365.2. Lineage (NCBI taxonomy): Eukaryota > Metazoa > Chordata > Ceratodontiformes > Ceratodontidae > Neoceratodus > Neoceratodus forsteri. Next base: position 323,022,905 of record JADMNL010000026.1, read on the forward strand.
CAGTGTATGTGTTGCTGCATGTACACAGTGCATTGTGCAGTGTGTGCATGGCAGACCATAATAATTGTCATCTGTGTTGCTCCACACATGTACATACCAAGCCCACGGTGTATGTGTTGCTGCATGTACACAGTGCATTGTGCAGTGTGTGCATGGCAGACCATGGCCAATCGTTGTCTGTGTTGCCCTACACACATGCACACACCAACACCACGGTGTATGTGTTGCTGCATGTACACAGTGCATTGTGTAGTGTGTGCATGGCAGACCATGGCCAATCGTTGTCTGTGTTGCCTTACACACATGCACACACCAACCCCACAGTGTATGTGTTGCTGCATGTCCACAGTGCATTGTGCACATGGCAGACTGTGGCCAATCATTGTCTGTGTTGCCCTACACACATGTACACACCAACCCCACGGTGTATGTGTTGCTGCATGTACACAGTGCATTGTGCAGTGTGTGCATGGCAGACCATGGCCAATCATTGTCTGTGTTGCCTTACACACATGTACGCACCAACCCCATGGTGTGTGTGTTGCTGCATGTACACAGTGCATTGTGCAGTGTGTGCATGGCAGACCATGGCCAATCATTGTCTGTGTTGCCCTACACACATGTACACCCCAACCCCACGGTGTATGTGTTGCTGCATGTACACAGTGCATTGTGCAGTGTGTGCATGGCAGACCATGGCCAATCATTGTCTGTGTTGCCTTACACACATGACGCACCAACCCCATGGTGTGTGTGTTGCTGCATGTACACAGTGCATTGTGCAGTGTGTGCATGGCAGACCATGGCCAATCATTGTCTGTGTTGCCCTACACACATGTACACCCCAATCCCATGGTGTATGTGTTGCTGCATGTACACAGTGCATTGTGCAGTGCGTGCATGGCAGACCATGGCCAATCGTTGTCTGTGTTGCCTTACACACGTGCACACACCAACCCCATGGTGTATGTGTTGCTGCATGTACACAGTGCATTGTGTGCATGGCAGACCATGGCCAATCATTGTCTGTGTTGCCTTACACACATGTACATACCAACCCCACGGTGTATGTGTTGCTGCATGTACACAGTGCATTGTGCAGTGTGTGCATGGCAGACCATGGCCAATCATTGTCTGTGTTGCCCTACACACATGTACACACCAGCCCCACGGTGTATTTTAGTGCATGTACACAGTGCATTGTGCAGTGTGTGCATGGCAGACCATGGCCAATCGTTGTCTGTGTTGCCTTTCACACATGTACACACCAACCCCACGGTGTATGTGTTGCTCCTGTGTTGGCAATGCCCTTGCAGCTGTTCACATCTGGGATCAGTGTGTCAGGCATATGTGTAGCTGCAGTGCTCACCATGCAGTTGTGTCTTGACATGTGCTGCTGTGTGATGTGATATGTTGTACCTCTACATGTGTTACCACACACATTCTGTTTCTCCACATTCCACATGCCATACATACAGCATGTCTGCCGTTGCATTATTCACTCTGTTGTGTCTGGATGTCTACTGTTATTGTCCCTTTGCTGGGTTTGCTCAGTGGGCCAGTGGATCATGCCACACATGTCACTATATGCCCCACCCTCTGTGGCTGCGACCATGTTGATTCACAGTCCTGTCCACTCAGCCCTGTGCAGACATGGACACCATGGCGTAGCCCCATTGCACATCCCCTGCCATGCACATCGTGGCTGTGATTTCATTCCAGTTTGTACTGTCCCTATGGGCCCTGTGTGTGTGTGCCTTCCTTGTATCCTGCCCCTGCAGAACATATGCCTGTGTCAGGCATGTTTTGCTGGGTCTGGGTGTCCATCACAGCAGGCCAGCGCACCTTCTCAGGGTCCACCCTCATTTGGATGCTGTTGTTTTCACACCTGAGTGATTCCACCTCAGCCAGTGTCATGCACATGTACAGTGTTGCCATATGTGTTTTGACACATTGCTGTGCAGTTCTGCAGTGCTTTTTGTCCAGCACACACTGCATAGCACATGCCGCCACCTCCTTTGGTCATGTTCTAGTCACATGTGACAGTGCAGCTCAATCTGCCACACTGCACTGTATTGTGTTTCACAGTGCATTCACAGTGGAGACCCATGTGTGGCAGTGACACATACATCCACAGTATGTGCTTGCACAATTTCCCACAGGCCAACATCACACTGTTGTGCACTGGACACTTGTCCATGCACCATGTGTGCCATTCATTATCTGTGCTTTGAACTTTCATCATTGTACAGGTTCAGTATTCGCCAGTCTGCATGCACTCCTCCTGCATGTGCAGTGGAGAATGCCATTCCCTGTACTACATTTCAGCATTCACCTTGCAGCAGGGGCAGAACACTCATACCACCTGGGTCATGGTTGTGTTGCAGATGTTACTGACACATCAGCCTGGTTCATCATTGTGAGCGAGTGGGTATAAACAACTCAAGAAGCAGAGACTGGAGACAATACTTCAGGTTAAACACACATTTACTTCATGTGTGTTGTTTATTGAAGAATCAAAACAAAATAAGTAAAAGAAAAAATAACACTGTTTTGGATGAAAAAATTACAAATCAAAGCCTGGCTCACCAAGAGCATTTCAGCTACATCACAATAAAACTTACACCATAGAGTGGAAGTTGCTAAAAGGTCCCACTACATCTATGGTATTTCCCTGAAGAGAGGATATGTCTCTCCCCAATCTGTTCTAACTGTGTACTACAGCTCCTTATATACTTCTATGGAGCAGAGAACAAGAGGTCACATGATTGTGTAGATCCTCCCCTATTTTTATTATTAACAATTTCTTCCTTTATACAAATTATAGGAATATCAAATCCTAAGTATACTTTGCATAAAGATATGACTGCATCATAAAGTATTCCAATTTCCAGAATATGTTAATAGAAAAGACAAAAAACAAGGCTGCATATCTAATGGATCATTAGAACAAAAGGTTCTGCCTACAAGGAGGAGTTAGGTTAGTATTCTGTCCTATAAATAAGCCTCATGTTGGGCTGCTGTTCCCCTAGTAGGAACCTATCCCTTTAAGGCACAGAACCAAGCTTTAGGTAAGCAGCAAAATGATATTGTTACATACGTCACTTATTCTTACTTCTTAAAAGACCTAATAGTTTGCTTTAACTACCCTGATTAATGTGGCACAAATAAATGTAAATATAAAACATGTTTTCTCCAGAGAAATTATGAAATGCAGAGTTTTGCTTGCTCTACCGCTGACTCCCCATTTAACCTAGAGAGAAGATGCAGGGAGAATGGCTGAAACTGTACAGCAGACTGGCTAGCCGACTGCTGCCACTGCCATTACCGAAGTGTGTTTGACTTCATTTAACAATTAAACAACAAAGAAGGGACAAGAGAAGAAGTGGGTCCTCTTGTTTTATGTATCAGGGAAAAGGCAGTTTCACTGTAAAGTGCAGGATTAGCGCTTTTATTTTTCCCTTTACAGCGTGACCTAGCACTTTCATCTGCAAAAGCTATATTTAGGCTACTAATACTACATATTTCAGCATAAGACTGCTTATTTGCTAAAGGGGGTTTTGAAAGGAACTTATTACTTTCTTTTAATGGGGCATTTTCAGATGAAGCTAAATGACATCTCCCCTATTTCTGAGGAAATTATATCCCGAGGCAGGAAAAGAAAAACAGCGGGGAAAGAACAGTAAGGAGCTATAATAGGAGGCCACCCTATTATAGTGGGAAAAGGGGAAGTATAATAGAAAAGGAAGACTGCTGCAGCAGATTTAATAAAGAGTATAGGGCATAGAAAAGAGGGAATGCCTCAAGATACTGGGACAAAAAAAACAAAGACAAACCCATAATTTATAGGGGCAGAACTGCCACAATCATACCACACATTATCATTGCCTATGTTCCCACACATAGATACTTGGCTTCATCTAGTGTCTGTCTCAGCACCCACACCACTACAGCCATGACATGTTTCTACCACCATCCCCATGACATTGTACCTGCTCTTTCACCTCTGTTCATTTCCCCCCTATCTACCACGCCTGTCCCCTTGTCAGGCAACTGTGTCGGTGTTGGGCATTGTTGTTTCCCTTGCAGTACATGTGTGTACATCTCCCTGTCCAGCAGCAGTGTGTGTGTGTATGTGTGCGTGTGTGTGTGTATGTGTGTGTGGCCCTGTACTGTTCCAGTATGTCTACTGTGTCCCACATGCATCACATTGCTGCGGTCTGCCTCCTGTGCAGACCACAGAGCATTACACAGGGCCCCGTGTCTTGCTGTGCCTTGTGTTAGTATGGACACATGCCCGATGTGCACCTTGTGTCCGTGGTGTGTATGTGGTGGTGGTGGTATGTGCTCAGTTCCACATACCATTGGGGTGCATGGTGGCTGACATGGTGACAGTATCTGCCCATGCACAGTGGCATGTCACTGATAGGTTGCCTCTCTGTCTGCTCCCTGTCATCCATATCCTGTGTGTGTGTTCATGCCAGCATCTACAGCATCTACAGAGGTTAATGTCCACAGCCATTACACAAGTCCTGTTCCTTGCCACCATTACTTGCCTCCAGTATCCTTTCTCTGTTGCCAGCCATTGGCCTGTGTGTGCCCCCTCCAATGTGTATCCCTCCTGGTGTACCCCACCTTGTCGGTATCCAGCACCCAGGGACAGCATGTTGTGGCCTGTTGCCTGGCCTGCATTACTGTACTGCACAGCTGCAGTGTGGCTCCTGGTGGCACTGCAGGGCCAATGCTGCATGGCCATCCCCCATTACTGTACCGCACAGCTGCAGTGTGGCTCCTGGTGGCACTGCAGGGCCAATGCTGCATGGCCATCCCCCATTACTGTACCACACAGCTGCAGTGTGGCTCCTGGTGGCACTGCAGGGCCAATGCTGCATGGCCATCCCCCTATTGCAGCAAGGTTTGCACCTCACAAAGTTCGTGCTTTGGCACATTTGCACACACACCCTACTGCCTTCCCAGTAGCAGCTCCCTACTTGTGTGCTACCATTGTTCTCCTGGGGCAGGCCTACTGGTCATATTGCCTGGCCCCCCATGTGGGAGAGTATTGTGGGTCCTATGATACCCACCTACATTGATTCTTGTGCCACTCCACAACTTCTGCATTTTGCACCCTCTCATCCTGTCCAGTTATGTGCCCCTCACACTGCGTGGCCAGTGTGCATTACGTGCCAAGTGTGTTTCAGGTTCTTGTCTCCCTGTGTCTGTGATGTACATCCATGTCTCACCTTGCTGCACCCAGGACAGGGGTTGGCCATGTATGTCACTGTTTCCCCCACATCACCATGCTGACCTTTGTGTATGTTCATGGCACATGTTCACTCCACATCTGCACTGTTTCTACCCTTGTGTGTTCATGGCACATGTTCACTCCACATCTGCACTGTTTCCACCCTTGTGTGTACATGGCACATGTTCACTCCACATCTGCACTGTTTCTACCCTTGTGTGTTCATGGCACATGTTCACTCCACATCTGCACTGTTTCCACCTTTGTGTGTTCATGTCTGACAATGTGTGGTGCTGTGTTTCTGACAGTACTGGTCATATATTCTGTGTTCTCGGTTCTGTGGTCTTGTACCTGCAGACACCATCGCAGCAGTGTTCTCATGCTGCCCACACCCACTGCTTCCTGTCACCTGCATGTGCACATGCTCTCTCCCAGTTCTGTGTGTTACATGTTGCTTACAGATCATTGACACCCACCGGTCACCAACTACATGTCTCTCCAACTATGTGTTGTGCTGCTGTTGCTTTCCTGCTTCATTCCCTTTTCATTAACTCTGTGTCCCTGTCCTTCCCTGGTCCATGGTCATGCCCACAATGCTGCTGTCTGCCATCATTGTTGTACATGGATTGCAGTATCATTGGGTCTGACCTTCATGTCTTTCTATCCATTGCTATTAACCCTCATCATGCGTTCCCACTTAGTCGGTCACATATGGCATGTGTCATGCTCATGTCAGCGTTCTGTAGCCATACATCCATGTACATTCCATGTTGTCATCCCCTTGCATGTGTACAGTGTGTGTGTGGTATGCACAGCATCCCTCACACAGCATGCCACACCCCACCCACATGCATGTGGAACAAACATAGTACACTGTGCTTGTCATGTTTATGTAGCAGATTATGTGTACATACCTCCCGCCTGTAGCTGCATGCTTAGGGTGTCCAACTGGCTGACTCCACCGATATTTACCTCCTGCAGGCATGGTACTACCCTCTCTTCAGCATGGGTGAGTGTGGGTACATCCCGGGCTCCTCCACCTGCGTGGATTGAGACATGTTGACTACATTGACACATGCTTGTCCAATGCACGTTCACTGTATCCATCCAGCACCCTTACATATGTGGACACCCAATACCACAGTGTGGCAGGATCCATCTCCAAGTACATTCATGATATGGTGTGTTTTGTGGTCATACAGTGTCCAGACTGCGTCACCAATTGTGAGTGTGTATTGGTTAACACAGTTCTTTGCTGGGGCATCATACCTTTATCTGTGTAGTACGCATCACTCAGGTTGCTTTGTGCAGGTGTCACTGGGCTGTGTTACTGTGGTGTCTGGGACAGTGCCACGTTTCTGTTCTGCCTTGGCTGTACCCTTGTTGGCAGACATCACTACTGTGTGTGTCACACTTTGGTGTCACTGATCTCAGTACAACAGATGTCTATTACGGTGTTGATTGTTTGGCTACTCACATGCACCTATGGCTGCCAGTTCATCCAGTCTGTGGCCTTGTCCAGCTCTCCCTACCTCTACCTGACCATGTGCTGCATACCTGCTGCTGGCTGCTGTTTGCTTGTCTTGTGCAGTGTGCATGTGTGTGGGCCAGGATCACACACTCTTCCTGCTGTTCTGCATCCGATACTGTGTTCTGCACTACATTCCATGACTGGGTTTTATTGCATTTGTCAGATGTCTGTTCCCAGTTATGGGCACATTGTTCTGGACAGGTCTTACTTGCCTGTCCTGTACAGGATTGTGTTGGCACCTGTTCTGGGTTGTGCTGCGTTACTCACATGTGCATGTTTGTGCATCTGAGTTTGTGGCTGTTGCTGTTGGGATCAGGCTGCATGTTGTGGACAGTCCATTTCATGCAACCTGTGCATATGGTGCACTTTGATTGTGCTGCTGCATATTTCCCTGCCAAACATACCTGTGGTGTGGGTATAGTGTATGTGTCAGCCATTGCCAGGCACACATTCTTGATCCAGTGCTGGGTGTGGCATTGTGTGTTGTTCACCTCTGCCGTTTGCTCACAGTGATGCTCTGCCATGGTGGTTGTGCTATTCCAGATCTCCCAGTACTGTGCTGCATCTTGTGCCTTCCAGTGGCTTGGGGGGGGCATTCTTACTGGGCGTGCTATGTGCAGTACCATTCATGTTGTATGCTGGCATGTGTGGCTGACTGTGTTGTCCATTTCAGCTGCCAGGGGTGTAGCCAGTGCTTTGTGATCTGCACACTTTGTGGCCTCACTGTCCCCCCCTTGGGGTAACCTCCCCCCCACGACTGTGGGCAGACTATTTCCAACCATACACCAGAACCATGTTAGTTACCTCATTGGCACAATACATGCAACCTCTGTATCCCATGACAGCGGTTGTTGCCATGCATGGGTGAGTACGACTGTCATGCATTGTTCCCTGTTACACCCACATAGCGTACCAGATCCTGTCAGGTTGTATTGTCCTTGTGATGCAAGGGGTGTTTTTGTGACCAGTCCTTCTACATCACATTCCTATGACTGACAGTACAGCTGGGTACAGTATCTTGTTTGTTAGGTTTCATGGGACACAGTAGCAGTTCATAGCCTGTGTGCTACCCCCTTATATCATTTTGCACACCCTGGTATGCGTGGTGTATACCCACCTACACCCGTGTCTGCTGCCTGTAACCTGCTGTTGTGTATGTGACGCTTGCTCTGTTGGGTCACCTCTGTATCCATGTCAGTCAGCCTGGCACCTGTCCTACTTACACAGGGGTGGCCTGCCATGGCCAGCTGTGTCCTGCTGTACATCATGTTGTATGCTTCTTGGCCTGCATTTCTTTTCATGTCCATACATCCCACCCGT